>QXEO01001193.1:0-1200000 GCA_007115705.1 Dactylis glomerata
GACCACACTAGCCCCCCGGAATAACGCCGTCCGGAGAAATCTAGGGGGGTAGACCGGCGTGGGCAGCGGGCTAGGGTTTCGCCGTAGACCGTGCTTCGGGGGTCCGGAACCCACCCACTCATGCATGTGGACTAAAATGTGTATGTATGTGTGATGTTGGGTTGGGAGATGCAATAGCTAGGTCCCATGTGTGACCTTCCACCTGTACCTATATTTCGGCTTGAGCTGACTTTTAGGTGGAAACTCCCGCGTCGGCTAAACCGGGGGAATCTTGTGATAAGCATGGGCAAACCTTTGCTTCCCATGTTCCTATGCCCTAACCAAAGTCAAAGGACCACACTAGCCCCCCGGAATAACGCCGTCCGGAGAAATCTAGGGGGGTAGACCGCGCGTGGGCAGCGGCTAGGGTTTCGCCGTAGACCGTGCTTCGGGGGTCCGGAACCCACCCAACTCATGCATGTGGACCTAAAATGTGTATGTATGTGTGATGTTGGGTTGGGAGATGCAATAGCTAGGTCCCATGTGTGACCTTCCACCTGTACCTATATTTCGGCTCGAGCTGACTTTAGGTGGAAACTCCCGCGTCGGCTAAACCGGGGGGAATCTTGTGATAAGCATGGGCAAACCTTTGCTTCCCATGTTCCTATGCCCTAACCAAGTCAAAGGACCACACTAGCCCCCCGGAATAACGCCGTCCGAGAAATCTAGGGGGGTAGACCGCGCGTGGGCAGCGGGCTAGGGTTTCGCCGTAGACCGTGCTTCGGGGGTCCGGAACCCACCCAACTCATGCATGTGGACCTAAATGTGTATGTATGTGTGATGTTGGGTTGGGAGATGCAATAGCTAGGTCCCATGTGTGACCTTCCACCTGTACCTATATTTCGGCTCGAGCTGACTTTTAGGTGGAAACTCCCGCGTCGGCTAAACCGGGGGGAATCTTGTGATAAGCATGGGCAAACCTTTGCTTCCCATGTTCCTATGCCCTAACCAAAGTCAAAGGACCACACTAGCCCCCCGGAATAACGCCGTCCGGAAGAATCTAGGGGGGTAGACCCGCGCGTGGGCAGCGGGCTAGGGTTTCGCCGTAGACCGTGCTTCGGGGTCCGGAACCCACCCAACTCATGCATGTGGACCTAAAATGTGTATGTATGTGTGATGTTGGGTTGGGAGATGCAATAGCTAGGTCCCATGTGTGACCTTCCACCTGTACTATATTTCGGCTCGAGCTGACTTTTAGGTGGAAACTCCCGCGTCGGCTAAACCGGGGGAATCTTGTGATAGCATGGCAAACCTTTGCTTCCCATGTTCCTATGCCCTAACCAAAGTCAAAGGACCACACTAGCCCCCCGGAATAACGCCGTCCGGAGAAATCTAGGGGGTAGACCGCGCGTGGGCAGCGGGCTAGGGTTCGCCGTAGACCGTGCTTCGGGGGTCCGGAACCCACCCAACTCATGCATGTGGACCTGAAATGTGTATGTATGTGTGATGTTGGGTTGGGAGATGCAATAGCTAGGTCCCATGTGTGACCTTCCACCTGTACCTATATTTCGGCTCGAGCTGACTTTAGGTGGAAACTCCCGCGTCGGCTAAACCGGGGGAATCTTGTGATAAGCATGGGCAAACCTTTGCTTCCCATGTTCCTATGCCCTAACCAAAGTCAAAGGACCACACTAGCCCCCCGGAATAACGCCGTCCGGAGAAGAATCTAGGGGGGTAGACCGCGCGTGGGCAGCGGGCTAGGGTTTCGCCGTAGACCGTGCTTCGGGGGTCCGGAACCCACCCAACTCATGCATGTGACCTAAAATGTGTATGTATATGTGATGTTGGGTTGGGAGATGCAATATCTAGGTCCCATGTGTGACCTTCCACCTGTACCTATATTTCGGCTCGAGCTGACTTTTAGGTGGAAACTCCCGCGTCGGCTAAACCGGGGGGAATCTTGTGATAAGCATGGGCAAACCTTTGCTTCCCATGTTCCTATGCCCTAACCAAAGTCAAAGGACCACACTAGCCCCCCGGAATAACGCCGTCCGGAGAAATCTAGGGGGGTAGACCGCGCGTGGGCAGCGGGCTAGGGTTTCGCCGTAGACCGTGCTTCGGGGGTCCGGAACCCACCCAACTCATGCATGTGGACCTGAAATGTGTATGTATGTGTGATGTTGGGTTGGGAGATGCAATAGCTAGGTCCCATGTGTGACCTTCCACCTGTACCTATATTTCGGCTCGAGCTGACTTTTAGGTGGAAACTCCCGCGTCGGCTAAACCGGGGGGAATCTTGTGATAAGCATGGGCAAACCTTTGCTTCCCATGTTCCTATGCCCTAACCAAAGTCAAAGGACCACACTAGCCCCCCGGAATAACGCCGTCCGGAGAAATCTAGGGGGGTAGACCGCGCGTGGGCAGCGGGCTAGGGTTTCGCCGTAGACCGTGCTTCGGGGGTCCGGAACCCACCCAACTCATGCATGTGGACCTAAAATGTGTATGTATGTGATGTTGGGTTGGGAGATGCAATAGCTAGGTCCCATGTGTGACCTTCCACCTGTACCTATATTTCGGCTCGAGCTGACTTTTAGGTGGAAACTCCCGCGTCGGCTAAACCGGGGGAATCTTGTGATAAGCATGGGCAAACCTTTGCTTCCCATGTTCCTATGCCCTAACCAAAGTCAAAGGACCACACTAGCCCCCCGGAATAACGCCGTCCGGAGAAATCTAGGGGGGTAGACCGCGCGTGGGCAGCGGGCTAGGGTTTCGCCGTAGACCGTGCTTCGGGGGTCCGGAACCCACCCAACTCATGCATGTGGACCTAAATGTGTATGTATGTGTGATGTTGGGTTGGGAGATGCAATAGCTAGGTCCCATGTGTGACCTTCCACCTGTACCTATATTTCGGCTCGAGCTGACTTTTAGGTGGAAACTCCCGCGTCGGCTAAACCGGGGGGAATCTTGTGATAAGCATGGGCAAACCTTTGCTTCCCATGTTCCTATGCCCTAACCAAAGTCAAAGGACCACACTAGCCCCCCGGAATAACGCCGTCCGGAGAAATCTAGGGGGGTAGACCGCGCGTGGGCAGCGGGCTAGGGTTTCGCCGTAGACCGTGCTTCGGGGGTCCGGAACCCACCCAACTCATGCATGTGGACCTAAAATGTGTATGTATGTGTGATTTTGGGTTGGGAGATGCAATAGCTAGGTCCCATGTGTGACCTTCCACCTGTACCTATATTTCGGCTCGAGCTGACTTTTAGGTGGAAACTCCCGCGTCGGCTAAACCAGGGGGAATCTTGTGATAAGCATGGGCAAACCTTTGCTTCCCATGTTCCTATGCCCTAACCAAAGTCAAAGGACCACACTAGCCCCCCGGAATAACGCCGTTCGGAGAAATCTAGGGGGGTAGACCGCGCGTGGGCAGCGGGCTAGGGTTTCGCCATAGACCGTGCTTCGGGGGTCCGGAACCCACCCAACTCATGCATGTGGACCTGAAATGTGTATGTATGTGTGATGTTGGGTTGGGAGATGCAATAGCTAGGTCCCATGTGTGACCTTCCACCTGTACCTATATTTCGGCTCGAGCTGACTTTTAGGTGGAAACTCCCGCGTCGGCTAAACCGGGGGAATCTTGTGATAAGCATGGGCAAACCTTTGCTTCCCATGTTCCTATGCCCTAACCAAAGTCAAAGGACCACACTAGCCCCCCGGAATAACGCCGTCCGGAGAAATCTAGGGGGGTAGACCGCGCGTGGGCAGCGGGCTAGGGTTTCGCCGTAGACCGTGCTTCGGGGGTCCGGAACCCACCCAACTCATGCATGTGGACCTGAAATGTGTATGTATATGTGATGTTGGGTTGGGAGATGCAATAGCTAGGTCCCATGTGTGACCTTCCACCTGTACCTATATTTCAGCTCGAGCTGACTTTTAGGTGGAAACTCCCGCGTCGGCTAAGCCGGGGGGAATCTTGTGATAAGCATGGGCAAACCTTTGCTTCCCATGTTCCTATGCCCTAACCAAAGTCAAAGGACCACACTAGCCCCCCGGAATAACGCCGTCCGGAGAAATCTAGGGGGGTAGACCGCGCGTGGGCAGCGGGCTAGGGTTTCGCCGTAGACCGTGCTTCGGGGGTCCGGAACCCACCCAACTCATGCATGTGGACCTGAAATGTGTATGTATGTGTGATGTTGGGTTGGGAGATGCAATAGCTAGGTCCCATGTGTGACCTTCCACCTGTACCTATATTTTGGCTCGAGCTGACTTTTAGGTGGAAACTCCCGCGTCGGCTAAACCGGGGGGAATCTTGTGATAAGCATGGGCAAACCTTTGCTTCCCATGTTCATATGCCCTAACCAAAGTCAAAGGACCACACTAGCCCCCCGGAATAACGCCGTCCGGAGAAATCTAGGGGGGTAGACCGCGCGTGGGCAGCGGGCTAGGGTTTCGCCGTAGACCGTGCTTCGGGGGTCCGGAACCCACCCAACTCATGCATGTGGACCTGAAATGTGTATGTATGTGTGATGTTGGGTTGGGAGATGCAATAGCTAGGTCCCATGTGTGACCTTCCACCTGTACCTATATTTCGGCTCGAGCTGACTTTTAGGTGGAAACTCCCGCGTCGGCTAAACCGGGGGGAATCTTGTGATAAGCATGGGCAAACCTTTGCTTCCCATGTTCCTATGCCCTAACCAGAGTCAAAGGACCACACTAGCCCCCCGGAATAACGCCGTCCGGAGAAATCTAGGGGGGTAGACCGCGCGTGGGCAGCGGGCTAGGGTTTCGCCGTAGACCGTGCTTCGGGGGTCCGGAACCCACCCAACTCATGCATGTGAACCTAAAATGTGTATGTATATGTGATGTTGGGTTGGGAGATGCAATATCTAGGTCCCATGTGTGACCTTCCACCTGTACCTATATTTCGGCTCGAGCTGACTTTTAGGTGGAAACTCCCGCGTCGGCTAAACCGGGGGGAATCTTGTGATAAGCATGGGCAAACCTTTGCTTCCCATGTTCCTATGCCCTAACCAAAGTCAAAGGACCACACTAGCCCCCCGGAATAACGCCGTCCGGAGAAATCTAGGGGGGTAGACCGCGCGTGGGCAGCGGGCTAGGGTTTCGCCGTAGACCGTGCTTCGGGGGTCCGGAACCCACCCAACTCATGCATGTGGACCTGAAATGTGTATGTATGTGTGATGTTGGGTTGGGAGATGCAATAGCTAGGTCCCATGTGTGACCTTCCACCTGTACCTATATTTCGGCTCGAGCTGACTTTTAGGTGGAAACTCCCGCGTCGGCTAAACCGGGGGGAATCTTGTGATAAGCATGGGCAAACCTTTGCTTCCCATGTTCCTATGCCCTAACCAAAGTCAAAGGACCACACTAGCCCCCCGAAATAACGCCGTCCGGAGAAATCTAGGGGGGTAGACCGCGCGTGGGCAGCGGGCTAGGGTTTCGCCGTAGACCGTGCTTCGGGGGTCCGGAACCCACCCAACTCATGCATGTGGACCTAACATGTGTATGTACATGTGATGTTGGGTTGGGAGATGCAATAGCTAGGTCCCATGTGTGACCTTCCACCTGTACCTATATTTCGGCTCGAGCTGACTTTTAGGTGGAAACTCCCGCGTCGGCTAAACCGGGGGGAATCTTGTGATAAGCATGGGCAAACCTTTGCTTCCCATGTTCCTTTGCCCTAACCAAAGTCAAACGACCACACTAGCCCCCCGGAATAACGCCGTCCAGAGAAATCTAGGGGGGTCGACCGCGCGTGGGCAGCGGGCTAGGGTTTCGCCGTAGACCGTGCTTCGGGGGTCCGGAACCCACCCAACACATGCATGTGGACCTAAAATGTGTATGTATGTGTGATGTTGGGTTGGGAGATGCAATAGCTAGGTCCCATGTGTGACCTTCCACCTGTACCTATATTTCGGCTCGAGCTGAATTTTAGGTGGAAACTCCCGCGTCGGCTAAACCGGGGGGAATCTTGTGATAAGCATGGGCAAACCTTTGCTTCCCATGTTCCTATGCCCTAACCAAAGTCAAAGGACCACACTAGCCCCCCGGAATAACGCCGTCCGAAGAAATCTAGGGGGGTAGACCACGCGTGGGCAGCGGGCTAGGGTTTCGCCGTAGACCGTGCTTCGGGGGTCCGGAACCCACCCAACTCATGCATGTGGACCTAAAATGTGTATGTATGTGTGATTTTGGGTTGGGAGATGCAATAGCTAGGTCCCATGTGTGACCTTCCACCTGTACCTATATTTCGGCTCGAGCTGACTTTTAGGTGGAAACTCCCGCGTCGGCTAAACTAGGGGGAATCTTGTGATAAGCATGGGCAAACCTTTGCTTCCCATGTTCCTATGCCCTAACCAAAGTCAAAGGACCACACTAGCCCCCCGGAATAACGCCGTCCGGAGAAATCTAGGGGGGTAGACCGCGCGTGGGCAGCGGGCTAGGGTTTCGCCGTAGACCGTGCTTCGGGGGTCCGGAACCCACCCAACTCATGCATGTGGACCTGAAATGTGTATGTATGTGTGATGTTGGGTTGGGAGATGCAATAGCTAGGTCCCATGTGTGACCTTCCACCTGTACCTATATTTCGGCTCGAGCTGACTTTTAGGTGGAAACTCCCGCGTCGGCTAAACCGGGGGGAATCTTGTGATAAGCATGGGCAAACCTTTGCTTCCCATGTTCCTATGCCCTAACCAAAGTCAAAGGACCACACTAGCCCCCCGGAATAACGCCGTCCGGAGAAATCTAGGGGGGTAGACCGCGCGTGGGCAGCGGGCTAGGGTTTCGCCGTAGACCGTGCTTCGGGGGTCCGGAACCCACCCAACTCATGCATGTGGACCTGAAATGTGTATGTATATGTGATGTTGGGTTGGGAGATGCAATAGCTAGGTCCCATGTGTGACCTTCCACCTGTACCTATATTTCGGCTCGAGCTGACTTTTAGGTGGAAACTCCCGCGTCGGCTAAGCCGGGGGGAATCTTGTGATAAGCATGGGCAAACCTTTGCTTCCCATGTTCCTATGCCCTAACCAAAGTCAAAGGACCACACTAGCCCCCCGGAATAACGCCGTCCGGAGAAATCTAGGAGGGTAGACCGCGCGTGGGCATCGAGCTAGGGTTTCGCCGTAGACCGTGCTTCGGGGGTCCGGAACCCACCCAACTCATGCATGTGGACCTGAAATGTGTATGTATGTGTGATGTTGGGTTGGGAGATGCAATAGCTAGGTCCCATGTGTGACCTTCCACCTGTACCTATATTTCGGCTCGAGCTGACTTTTAGGTGGAAACTCCCGCGTCGGCTAAACCGGGGGGAATCTTGTGATAAGCATGGGCAAACCTTTGCTTCCCATGTTCCTATGCCCTAACCAAAGTCAAAGGACCACACTAGCCCCCCGGAATAACGCCGTCCGGAGAAATCTAGGGGGGTAGACCGCGCGTGGGCAGCGGGCTAGGGTTTCGCCGTAGACCGTGCTTCGGGGGTCCGGAACCCACCCAACTCATGCATGTGGACCTGAAATGTGTATGTATGTGTGATGTTGGGTTGGGAGATGCAATAGCTAGGTCCCATGTGTGACCTTCCACCTGTACCTATATTTCGGCTCGAGCTGACTTTTAGGTGGAAACTCCCGCGTCGGCTAAACCGGGGGGAATCTTGTGATAAGCATGGGCAAACCTTTGCTTCCCATGTTCCTATGCCCTAACCAAAGTCAAAGGACCACACTAGCCCCCCGGAATAACGCCGTCCGGAGAAATCTAGGAGGGTAGACCGCGCGTGGGCAGCGGGCTAGGGTTTCGCCGTAGACCGTGCTTCGGGGGTCCGGAACCCACCCAACTCATGCATGTGGACCTAAAATGTGTATGTATGTGTGATGTTGGGTTGGGAGATGCAATAGCTAGGTCCCATGTGTGACCTTCCACCTGTACCTATATTTCGGCTCGAGCTGACTTTTAGGTGGAAACTCCCGCGTCGGCTAAACCGGGGGGAATCTTGTGATAAGCATGGGCAAACCTTTGCTTCCCATGTTCCTATGCCCTAACCAAAGTCAAAGGGCCACACTAGCCCCCCGGAATAACGCCGTCCGGAGAAATCTAGGGGGGTAGACCGCGCGTGGGCAGCGGTCTAGGGTTTCGCCGTAGACCGTGCTTTGGGGGTCCGGAACCCACCCAACTCATGCATGTGGACCTGAAATGTGTATGTATGTGTGATGTTGGGTTGGGAGATGCAATAGCTAGGTCCCATGTGTGACCTTCCACCTGTACCTATATTTCGGCTCGAGCTGACTTTTAGGTGGAAACTCCCGCGTCGGCTAAACCGGGGGGTATCTTGTGATAAGCATGGGCAAACCTTTGCTTCCCATGTTCCTATGCCCTAACCAAAAATGTAATTACTTGAATAAATATATACTTTAGTATACTTTAATGAATATTTAAATAAATAAATGAAGTGAAAGAAAAATCAAAAAAGAAAAATTTATTTTACCGTGCGGGTACACACGGTAGACACAGGTTTACACGGCAGACAACCTTTGCCGTGTTCCGACACACGGCAAATGGGGAATACACGGCAAATGTCCTCCGATAGGGTTGACTCGGGGTGGACCAGATCAAACCAGCCCAACACTACCTCGCTCCTCTTCTTGCGCGCACGACCCCCGACCGCCGCCACGCGAGCTCTGCCGCTGCCTCCTCCCCGCTCACTCCCCGCCGGCCGTCAATCTCTGCCATCCGGCGCCGCCCCTGCTCCCTGCTCGCTCTCGGCAACCCCCTCCCCACTCTTCTCTCCCCACTGCAGATCCCGCGCCGGCCACCCCTCTGCCGCCCCACCCTCGACGTCGGGGCCGTCGACATGGACTCGAGGGGTGGCCCATCGTAGGGTGCCCTGGGTCCCTGGCTTGCTCCCTGTGCCCCATCCCCTGCCACGCCCGGCCTCCTTCCTGTACCCCACCCCATGCCGGCTGGTCGGCCGCGGCCACGGCTCCGGCCTTCTCCCTCTGCCCCAGCCTCGGTCGCCCCACCATCGACGCCCCGGCCTGCTCCCTCTGCCCCGGTATGCTTCCTCTGCCCCGGCCAGCTTCGATTTCTGCAGGTAGGTTAGTGGCAGTGTTAGTGTTAGGTTAGGTTAGTTATTTAGTTAGTGGTACTGCTAGCTAGATTAGGTTAGTTTAGTGGCAGTGAGTGTTAGGTTTGGTTAGTTGAGTTAGTGGTACTGCTAGCTAAATTAGGTTAGTTAGTGGTACTATTAGTTTGGATTAGTTTATTAGGTTAGTGTAGTACTGCTAGCTAGATTAGGTTAGTTTAGTTAGTGGTACTTTAGTTTAGATTAGTTTATTAGGTTAGTGTACTGCTAGCTAGATTAGGTTAGTTTATTAGGTTGGTCTACTGCTAGCTGTTCCCCGGTTAGTGTACTACAACTATTATTAAATGATATTCTCGTCCGTGCAGGATATGCCTTGAGTTTGAGAGTGAGACCGGGCCGCACGACACTTTACAGGAGCGTAGCTGATCTTCTTCACCTTTGCCGTTTGGTCATGCTTTGAGGGTATAAACCATTTCCCTCTCTTGTATCTAGGGTTTATTTTCTTGTCTAGAGAACCAAGTCGGTCGCGAAAACCTAGGCGTCTCCCGTTCGGAAGGGTTACGCGGACAAATATGCATTGAGTTGCATATTTTTAACCGTAATCCTTCCGGATTGTCCACGTTCTTTGGACAGCCGGAGGATGTGTAGATTGGGTACGTTTTCCATGTTCTACCTGTATCGAGACAGGATTTCGGTAGCGCCTTCCCATTGTTCTCCGGATGCACACCCTCTTGGCTCTTTTGCCAAGACATGCATCTGGAGAATAGCGGGGAGGTGCTGCCGAAATTCTGACTCGGTACGGGTAGAGCATGGAGAACGTACCTAATCTGCACATCCTCGGGTGGGATTAGGATACCTATTAGAGAGGTAGGTGGATGCATGATGTAAAACTTGTATATGTTGAAATTATTAAAACTAACACCTCATAAGATGGCATGTTAAATTATTGTATGCATGTCTGTTTTGGTACTTATCAGAAGATGGAGAATCGTGAGTGGATGTACAAGGGCCGACCAAGTCGGTGGGAGTTGACTGATGAATGGAAGGAAAAGACTGTGAAGTTTGTGGAAAGGGCTTTTCGGATAGACCCTAGACCGAATGGTACCTGGTGCCCCTGTAGCAAATGTCGAAATATAAGACGTCATCCGAAGGAGGTTGTGAGTAAACACCTGGTTACTAATGGGTTCACACCTTTCTACCATGTTTGGAAATTCCACGGTGAAAGCACATCAAAACATGGTAGTACGGCGACGCAGCGGGCCAGACAGATTATCCCGACGACAGAATTTGATACTGGGATTGACGACTGTTTGGACGACTTCCTTAATGCAAATGCGCCGGAAAGTCCCGCCGTGGAGGAGGAGACAAATGGGGAGACAGCGGGTGAGGATCCGGAGGAGAACACGAAGCAGTACTACGATACTTTGTTTGCGGCGCAGAAACCCCTTCATGAACATACAGAGGTTACACAACTGGATGCCATCGCACGCCTAATGGCATTTAAGAGCGACAGGCACCTCAGCAGAGATGGCTTCGATGATCTTCTAGCTGTCGTTGGCAGCCTTCTGCCGAAAGGTCACCTCTTGACGAAGAGCATGTACGAGGCCAACAAAATCCCCCGTTCACTGAAGATGTCATATGAGCAGATACACTGTTGTCCAAAGGGATGCATGCTATTTAGAAAAGAACATGCGGACACAACATATTGTATCCATTGCAATTCCTCTAGGTACTTTGAGGTTGATGCCGGTAATGGTCAGAAGAGGCAGACTAAGGTTGCCCAAAAGATCCTCCGGTACCTTCCGTTCATACCGAGGATCCAACGCCTATTTATGACCAAGGAATCTGCACAACAGATGCGATGGCCTGCACTAGGGAAAAGATACCGTGACAAGATGATACATCCATCAGATGGTGAAGCATGGAAGTCGTTTGTAGCAAAATATCCAGTGAAAGCGGGCAACCCCAGGAGTGTAGCAGTTGCGATATCAACCGATGGGTTCAATCCATATGGTATGTCTGCTGCAATATACAGCTGTTGGCCCGTGTTTGTCATTCCCTTGAACCTCCCCCCAGGTGTATGCATGAGACGACAGAACATGTTTGTGTCGATGATTATCCCAGGACCGAAATACCCGGGGAAGAACATGAACGTGTATTTGGAACCGCTGTTTGACGACATGCTTGATGCCTGGAACGACCGTGGGGTACGAACATATGACGCCGTAACAAAGGAACACTTTGATATGTATGTCTGGTTTCACACATCTCTGCATGACCTACCAGCACGTGCTTTGTTCTGCGGCTGGTGTACACATGGGAAGTGGCCTTGCCCGGTGTGCAGGCAGGCAGTGACTTTCCTTTGGTTGAAGAAGGGAGGCAAGTATTCTTGCTTTGACCAACATCGACAGTTCCCCCCCGGATCATCCATTCAGGAGTGACATAAAGAGGTTCAGAAAAGATGTTGTTGTCCATGCTCCACGTCCTAGTATGATGACTGGAACCGAGCTAAAGGCCGAGTTAGACTCTCTCATGCCTAATCCCAATGGTACTGGTTTCGAGGGATATGGGGAGACACACCAATGGACCCACATTCCGTGCTTCTGGAAGCTCCCTTACTTTAAGGATTTGGAGCTCCCGCATAACATTGATGTAATGCACACTGAGAAGAATATTGCCGAGGCCCTTTGGAGCACAATCATGGACACTGAAAAGACAAAGGATAATGTTAAGGCTAGAATTGATCAACAACAATGGTGTGATAGGACAAAGTTAGACATGCAGCCTCCTGGGGTCAAAGGACCTAAGTGGTCAAAGCCAAAGGCTCAATTCTGCCCTTCACGTGCAGAAAGGAAAGAAATATTGCACTGGATTGTGGACAGCTTGTACTTCCCTGATGGGTACGCAGCTAATTGGGCGAGGGGAGTGAATATGGAAACGTTGCGAGTAGGGGGGCTCAAGAGTCATGACTATCATGTATGGATTGAGCGGATTATGCCGGTGATGATTCGAGGCTATGTCGACGAGGAGACTTGGCAAGTGCTGGCAGAGTTGAGCTTTTTCTTCCGTCAACTTTGTGCTAAGGAATTAGACATAGAAGTGGTCAAGAAGCTAGATCAACAGGCACCCGAGTTGCTTTGCAAGCTTGAGATGCTTCTTCCGCCAAGGTTTTTCAATCCGATGCAACATATGATCTTGCATCTCCCGCAGGAGGCGTTAAAGGGAGGGCCTGTGCAGTTTCGTTGGCAGTTCGGGCCCGAGAGAGTGAATAAGGATATTCAGCTTAAAACCGGCAATAAAAACAAGCCCGAGGCATCCATTGCGGAGGCAACCCTTACCGAGGAGGTGTCAAATTTCACGACAAAGTACTATGATGACAACATTCCCACTCGGCACAATCCTGTCCTTCGTTACAATGCTGCCAACCATGAAGAGGTACCCAAGCTTAGCATCTTTGTCGGGCTAGGTGGCAAATCAAGTGGCGCTAAGAGAACGACGATAAAAGGATCCGAATGGGATTTTATACAATCTTATGTCTTGAACAGCATGGAGGAAGTGAAGCCGTACATCAAGTAAGTTCGGTTCATCACTTTGTTTTTCGCAATCCTTCATAAATTTGTGACTAATTAATCCTCCTATCATTGGCATAGACGGTTCACTGAAATACACTGGAAGCAAAATAGGGATCCTACCTTTGAAGAAGCTACGGAAATTTTTAAAAGTGGTGGTAAATTTGGTTTCATCAGCTGGTTCTCGGCTTTGGTACTTCTCTATCTAACTAGTACATTCGTCGACCTCCTCTAGATTCCAAATTCTTCTTCTACTAAACTTCTTGTACTATACTTGTAGGCAAAATCAGAGAAAGAAATGAAACCAGAGCTGAAACAAATTGCTAATGGCTTTAAATATTCTGTCGAGTCATTTAATGCTTACGACGTGAATGGGTATCGCTTCCATACCCACAGTTACACACAGGGTCGACCGAACCGGAAGACAATAAATAGCGGGGTCCTGTGTGAAGGCTCAGATGGACTTCATTACTATGGAAGAGTGGAGCATATATACGAGTTGAATTACGGTTTTGGCAAAGGGCATAACCCCGTGGTATTCAAATGCCATTGGTTCGACCCAAATCGGGTGAAACGGAAACCCGACATTGGTTGGGTCGAAGTTGAACGAAGCTCCGTATATGCGGGATCTGATGTCTACATTTTGGCTACCCAGGCCTTTCAAGTATTCTATCTTCCGTACCCATGCAAAAAACCGAGCAAGCGCCTGCAAGGTTGGGATGTTGTAATCACGGTACCGACGCGTGGTAGGCCGCCTTTGCCTAACACGGATGATTACCGCATCGACAGCTCGAGATATGATGCCGACTTTTTCCAAGAAGAAGGGCTTCCAGGAAATTTCACTATCAACTTGGAGATCGATGAGGACATGGTCGTAGATGACGAAGAAGACGAAGCTGCACACATGGAGGAAGACACTCCGCAGGATGAAGTGGAGGAGGTTAAGAACCAACATGACGTGACATTACTTGAGCGATTCCACCAAGGCCTTGACCTTGATGATCCGGCCGGCCCACCTCCAGATTATGTGCCTGATTATTGGTGGGGAAATCTTGATAGCGATGACGAAACATTGGATCCAAGAGTGGATCGTAGTGATATCGACACGGGCTACTGAAGTGATTTGTAATAGCTAGACTATTTATATATTTCCTCTATCATTTGTAATAATGGATTTCTGTAGCTAGACTATTTATGTATGTCCTCTATCATGTGTAATAATGGATTTCTGTTTATTCAAACTATTTATGTATGTCCTCTATCATGTGTAATAATGAATTTCTGTTTATTCAAAATTTCATGCATGTATTAATATTCATTGTCTACCATGTGTACTAATGGAGATTCTCTTGATGTCAATGCAGGTGATTGAAAAATGCCAGGAGGAGGAGCTGTGAAGAAGGCAAAGCAAGTGGCCAAAAAAGTTAAGTCGGTGAAATCTTTGTTCAGCAAGACGGTTGCCGAGCCTGGAGGATCCAGTTCTAGTCAGACTCAGAGTCAGCCAGCTGTAGGCGCATCGCGTCGCCGCTCCAGGAGGCCTCCTTGAGCCCTTTCTCCTTCTCCACCCCCTGCAGACGAGGAGGAGGGAGATGCTGAGGACGATGGGGACTGGCAGCACGAGGAGGGAGGGGACCAGCAGCACGAGGATGGTGGGGACCAGCAGCACGAGGAGGGTGCTGAGGAGCCACACCAGCAGCCTGAGCTCACTGGGGAGGAGGCTGAGGAGGCTGAGGAGGAGGCTGACTGGGCGAGCTTGTACGAGGACCCCGCCGACTACGACGAGCAGCGGTGGATACCTGTGCCTATGGATCAGTTTGAGGAGCGCAACGAGGGCATGAAGAAGCCTTTGCCCCACAAGGTTTGGCAGCGTGGGCCTGCGGGGCTCCCCGAGAGACCACAAAATCCCTTTGCGGTCCTCATACCAAAGTCTGACCGGTACGTTTTTTGACTCACATAACATTTCGCAACTTCCTTTTTATATCCTCATGTTGAAAACTCTTGATCTTTGTTGTGTAGGTCCTACCACTTCGACGGCCGTACACCTCCAGAGCGCGCCTACGCGAGCATCATGGGATGTTGTGTTAGGGACAAGTTCCCTGGGTTGGTGATGCTGCCTGATGGAAGAGTCACGGTAGCTTGGACTTGGAAGCACTACAGCTACCCGCCGGTCGTTGGTGAGGAGGATGAATTTGAAGTGGATAACGCCCAGCAGCGAGTGTTGTGCCAGTTTTGGGTAAGTTTCTATGATTTCACATCATTCAATAACCCCTAATTGTAAATTGTAACTTTGTTCCTTTCTGACCTTACTGAATGCTTTTGTAGCAATACTTCAAGCCACACGAGGCATACTGGGATGAGTGCCATAAGGTGGCATGCAAAGTAGCCCAGAAGCAAGTCACCGACATGCACTACGAGGCGCCCATTCAGTGCATCATCAATTGGTATGCCGAGTACCGGTGGATTCAGTTGACAAAGGCCGATGCCCGAAAGGTGAAGTACTTTGAGCCATGGCAGTACATGCAGGTAAATGCATATCGATTACTATCAACTAGTTGGCTATCTTCTCTAGTTTCATTAAGTGTATATTTTCTGTCTCCAGGCGATTCCTCAGTATTGCAGTGCGAAGAAGCAGTGCTTCGCGAGGATGGTAGCGTGGTGGACCTCCCCTGCGTACTGGAAGAAGCACGAAGAAGGTAAAACACGGCGTGCTTTGATGGGCGGTGGATCACACCGTCAAGGCAGCGCATCCTTTCAGATCCACGTCCAGAAAAAGGTGAGCAAAAGTATTATTTATTCTTCATGTCAAGTTATCATTTTCTCCATACCGCTGTTTTCTATGACTCATCCTTTATTCTCTCATTTGCAGACACTTGAGACGGGCGTTGTGCCAGAGTTCTTCCCGTTTTGGAATAGCTTCCGTGAGAGGAAGGGCCTGCCAGATCCCGTTGTGGGTACGACACTCAACATGGGGGGGAAGCAGCGGAAGGAAGCATACGTGAGGAAGTTCAAGCAGAAGCACGGAGAGGATTCCGACCCTTACAGTGCGCCCTTTGACGCCGAGGTTACACATCTTGATCTTGTCCATTTTTGCTCCGTAGTACACTTGTGGAGATTTAGCCATACTTGTTGTGCTTCTACACTCTTAGGTTGCTGTGATGGCGGGACAAGGGAAGAAGAATGGTCGCCTATATATTGGTCACGGCGCTATTGATCCAGCGACCGTTCCATCTCTCTCCGATGTCCGTAGATCCAGGACGAGCTCCAATCCCGGTGTAGAGACTCGCCCGTCGCCTTCTCTTGGAGCGCTCGCCGAGGTTCAGGTATGTCTCTCTCGGTCTACTTCACTTCATCACACTAGTGGAACATTGATAACATTGCGATGCCAAAACATAGGCTCAGTTGGCTGAACAGATCCGACTGCGAGAGGAGGCCCAGGCCGAAGCTAGGCGCATGCAAGAGCAGCAGAATGCGATGCACGCCATGATGCAACAGAAGTTTGCATATTATGACCAGCGACTAATGGTGAGTTTCTTTGTAGGCAGGAATAATATCAATTCCATTCTTCTAGTAACCTCATACCTCCGCATGCGTTGATTTGCAGGCCATGGACCCATCCGGTACCTCGTCTTCGCATGGTACTCCTACTTCTGCTACCCCCCAGCACTGTCCCCCTATGCCATGGGTAAGTAGAATTTCCTATTGTCAATCAATCCTCAGAATTCGGTTAATATTGTCTAACAGGAAATTCTTTTCCATTTGCTAGATTTTCCCGACTGGGCTACCATATCAGTTTCCGCCTAGTGCTACTTTTCCCACTGGGTATCCCCCGATGCCCCCGGAGATGATGACAGCATATCAGGTTCCGCCTACTGCAGGGACTTCCGCTATGCAAACCTCCCCGGAGATGACGGATGCAGGAGGTCAACCACACGTCACCAATGATAGCCTAGTCAACAAGCTCTTCTAGAAGGTGACTTGTCCTACCTATGTGCTCCTCTCGTGCATTGTACACTTGTGAAAATCTAGACCTAGTCCATAATAGAGAAAAAAACATAGCATAATGTTGCCATATTTGCTTCCTAGTGTACTAGTCAAAATTTTGTCCATAGAGCTTGCCATATTTGCTTCCTAGTGTACTTGTGAAAATCTAGACCTAGTCCATAATAGAGAAAAAAAACATAGCATAATGTTGCCATATTTGCTTCCTAGCATAATATCATGTTCAATACATGCTTGTTGTTAATAATCTTGTCCATAGAGCTAAATGGCCATAATTTTGTTCATAAGATAGTTATAGGGAACTAATGCTAGTTGTGCTTCGTCAACTTGTAGGTTTGCGTCGCGGAGCTCGTGGAGTGTGGTTGTTGCCTTTGTGCACTTGTTGGCATCGTGCACGCAACCATCTATTTGTGAACTTGGTCATCTATGCATGTGTGTATGGACTTGTATGTATGTATGTATGTTGTGCACTTTGGACTCATATGGTGCTATGTATGGACTTCTATCTATTTGATGGTGCAATATGGTACTATGTGGTGATTTGATGCTATTGTGTGATGATTTGATGATGTGGTGACGCTATATTGGTGCATACTGCAGTGCTATTTATGAATTGCAACCATATATATATATATATTGCTTGAATTGCAGGTATTTGAGGGAAAAACAAACAAAAAATAGAAAAAACTGCACCTTTACCGTGTGCAGGCACACGACAAAGGGGGGCGAAAGTACTCTGCCGTGCGCAAACACACGGCAAAGGGGACACGTGGCGCTCACCTGTAGACCTGGGAGTGGCCTGGGTGGACCAAATGGTCACTGTGCCGTGTAAAGCTGACACACGGTAAATAAGCTGCACGGCAAAGACTGGGGCCCGCCACGGTGCTGGTCCAACCTGCAGTCAAAGGAAGACACACGGCAGACACGGCACACGGCATATGCTCTGCCGTGTCCAACCGGGCACACGGCAGAGAGGGGCCCCACCCTGGCGAGCAGCAGACGCCGAAGTGACTTTATTCTGCCGTGCACGCCCTAAAACACACGGCAGACACTCTGCCGTGTCCTGCTGGCACGGGCACACGGCAGACATCCTCTGCCGTCGCTGTCACTGCCGTGACCACTCTACCGTGTGCCTGCACACGGCAGATGGTCTGCCGTGTCCAAAAGCGACACTACCGTGTCTACGGCAGACACGGCAGAGGCGTGGATTCCGGTAGTGAACATAATAAGATGTTGATTAAAAGGAATCTGAAACTATTACTCTCTTCGACCACTACTACTTGTCTCTAACATGATGCATCTAGTCATATTTTGTGTCGTGTCTAGATACCTCATGTTAGAGACAAATATTAGTGGTGGTCGGAGGGAGTATATTAAATTTGCTAAATTACTCCATTATTACTATTTTGATGACGTTCTGGCCTTGATGGTTTTAGGAATACACCCTATGG
This sequence comes from Dactylis glomerata, assembly GCA_007115705.1. NCBI lineage: Eukaryota > Viridiplantae > Streptophyta > Magnoliopsida > Poales > Poaceae > Dactylis > Dactylis glomerata. The sequence continues at coordinate 18,091 of QXEO01001193.1, forward strand.
TTTAAGATAATGCAAAGCAAAAAATGGTAATTTGAATATTTTGGATAGGAATATGACGATACAATTTTTTCTTCCAGGGTAAAAATATAAACTTTTCCCTACCTGATATGCGTTGCCAAGCGACAAGCTAGCCTGACAAGCTATGCCAAACAACAACAACATAAAAACATACAATGGGCATGCTACAATGTTTTAGCGGCTTAATTGTACGACTTAATTGGACTTTCTCCCACAATTAGACAACTTCAATTTTTATAGGAGGTTAACAACCTAATTTAAGTTGTATGAGCTTCTTGTTATCACACCGCTACTTTGAATTGGACAGTTTGAATGTGTCGCACATGCAAAGGCATAGCTGACATGACATGATCTTATCAAGCAAGTATGGTATATAGGAACCTCACCATAATTATTAAGGATTTTCCTCCTTATCCTACTCTTGATGAAACTTACTTTAGGAGTTAATGTGTAATGTACTTTTTCTAAAAAAACATTGTATGTTGGTGCAATGGTGGAGCGGCCAGAGGGCGGCATGCCCCCTCCCCCCCCCCCCCCGTGCTCTCTTAGACTCATGTTCTATTTGTAATCCGTAATTGTCATAATTTAACCCCCACATGTTGCATAATACTTCATATTGGCCCCATCAAATATGTTATGCACTCTTTTGGCCCCCTCTCAATTCATGGTCAACTTCCATCATGGTATACATGTAGTATCTTGACAAATAGAGAGACCTGGTAGATATGTTGTGCAAAGCAGACTAACAACCTAAAATTTGAAGGGCTGGAGGAAGTTGTGGGAATCTTGCCCAAATCCAGACCACTCCATTAAAATTTGTGATCATTTCATTTTGTGAGATCAGACACTACCAAATAATCATGATGAGTTTGTTCTATGGAGTATTTTACTATATTCATTTAACTAGATGAATAAACCCTTCTAAAAATACTAGAGGGGGTGTACCAAAGCGGGCCCCGAGATATAATAGTGTCCTTGCAAGAAACACTTGTTTTCCAAGTCAGGACAATAGTAAAGTTTTCAATATGGTTTGGCCAATCGATGAATGCTCTTTCACACATTGTCTCGAACTCATAAAAAGGGTGAACCCCATGGTGAAATTTGAAAAGCACGCCCAAACGACCCACCTGATAATATTTTTGTGATATACGACAAGAAAGAAAGCTTTTTACATCGAACACAGCCCTGATGCCAGCGTGCAGCTAGCCGAGAGCAATTTGGAAACGTGGCATGATCAATAAGAGGAAATTGCAACTTCCACCATGTTCCACTCATTGTGTTGCACAAACACCACATGGACAGAATTTTTGCGGTTTCCACCAGTTGGTGGTCTAATTTGTTGCACTTTCAACCACTTGTTCTTCTAATAAACTATTTAGCTATGTTTATAGTAAAACTCATTGATGGACCCACACGTCAATGCTTCATTCGACGTAAAAAAAATGTATAACAATAAAAATCATAAAATTATTATTCATCCAAAATTATGATTTTTGTGGATGCACACAAGGATGTCATTTGCGAATTTTATATGAATATTAATGGTTATTCAAAATCATTAGTCTACATAGTTTTTCAAATGATATACTTGTGACACGAACAAATCATAATAAAATAAGTCCATCTAAAAATCATGAATTGGTTTGTGGATTCCTTATAGTAGGGTTAATAAACCTTGCTTTGAACATTAATTGTCCATCCAATAAAAAAGTTCTTGGGTTGAAAATTTATGAATCTTGTGATGTCAATTTATTTTACATAGAACTTATGTATGGATAACCTATGTTAAAAAATAGTTACGTCAAACCTATAAAGCATCTAACAAATATCATAATTATTGTATGTATAATTAGTTTTCTATTACGTTTTTATGGGTTACAAGTATTTGTTTTGATGTATAAGAAAAAAAAATTAAAATTGAGTACACATATAGAGTGAAGTCTATTACCTTTAGATTGTAAAAAGGAAATCCTAAATGAGTGATTAACCTTTTGGAATTTTTAGTTTTACATTGTGTACATTAATTGGAGTATTGTCATGTGAAGTAAACTGCCGATTTTGCTATGACCATAGCTCATTAGTTGATTAAATGACGAGGCGGTGGAAACTGCAACAGATTAGACCACTAACTGGTGAAAACTGCACAACTTCCATCTATATAGTGATTTATGCAACACAACGAGTGAAACATGGTGAAAGATGTAATTTCCTCGATCAATAATTGCGGCATGCACATCCAGTGCTCCCGCGATTTGGGAGAAATGTGGCGGGGAGGCTAACCCTGGCTGCTCCGGGAATATGGGAACGGCCCCATGTCACGCTGCCTGCTCGTTTTGATCGCATCAATCGTCTCCACGGCCACGTGGTGTGCGCCCATTGGCCCGCCAAATTGCACACGTACAAATAATTGATCACCGCCGGTGCGTACAGGCCCAGTACTGTACCAGCATCCAGCAGCAGCACTGCAAGCGTCAGAACCCTTTCAGACACTGATGCCACCGATCCAGAGCTATTACGACTACGAGAACTCATATAGCTCTTCATAATTCTTCCCTTTGATCAAATCCCAGAGCCAAATTAAGTGGATGATGAGGATCGAGTTAGGTTACATGACAAACTGCTTTGCCCCCAGGTACAGCCAATGATGGAACTCATGACTCGAAAACACACGCCGCAAATGGCCAAAGCGCGCCCACCGGTGCTCCACAGGAGCCACAAAAAAACTGGAGCAATACGAGAGAGCAGGCCGAAATATAGATCCAGAGATAAAGAGCAAAAGGACTTGTCACCTACACTGTGGCTGTGGGAGAGATATTTCCAGCTCGCTCCTCGTCCACAGCCACAGGAAGCGCGATCGCATCGCCTACGCGTCGACGTACGATGAGCCCGCTGCAGGTTCCCGATCGATAGGAAGGTGCAGTGTATCGGGGCGCCTACCTAGTACGTCGCGCGCTGCCGGGGCAGGAAGTTTGGCGACGAGAGATGGGTCGGCGTCTACCAACCAAAACTGGACCTGATGGGAAGCGATGAATCTGGGGTGTCGTTTTGGCCGACGGCGACGGTGACGGGCGTCGCGACGCGGGGGAATTGGTGTCAGCGCGTGCGTCATTTTGCATGCATGTTGGCGCTGCGCGCGCGTTGTTGTCGCCGTGATCACTCCCTATGAGCACGGACGGACGGGCGAAGAGGAAGGTACGCCTTGGGTCTGCTGGTGCCTGTCTTACCGCGCAATGCCGAACCTGCTTATCCTCCAGCGGCAACTGAAAAGACCGATCGAGGGTGCTGTGCTAACGGTGGACACGCACGCATCTGGAGTACGTACGGTGCCGGACCCATCAATGCCATATAACATTATCAAAGTTGAAGCACCTAATCATGTTCCGGTTTTTGTGGAGGATGTGTATCCATGTTACCTTATCCATCAAGATTTTTTTTCCCTTTCACAAGAAAATATTATGGGTGTATTTTGCAAGCCTAAAGAAAAAATCGCTCGCTAGAACATCAAGAAACCGACATTAGAAGAACATCATGAGAACTAAGAAAATGCCATCGTGCCATGAGCGCAGATCAGAACCACATAGACGGCGGGAGGGTGGAAAACTAAGAATGATTCGATCACATTGCCGCGGGAAATAATGATTAGGCAAATGTCCTACACCAGAATAATAAGTCAAACCTTCTCTCGCACAGACGACCGCACTCGATGAAGTTCACGATGTAAATATTGACAACAAGCCACAAGTTCTCAACGTACGTGGCAAACGGTGAGCGAGGCAACACAATACAACGAGGATATTTCATATTGAATATATACTACTCTCTCCGACCCATAATACTCTTCGCTAATATGGATGTATCTAGACATATTTTAGTGATAGATATATCCGTATTAGAAAAGAGTAATATGGGTCGGAGGGAGTAGCACAAATGCCCGTGCGTTGCAACGGACGAAAAATAGACGTGTATTACAATTTAAGGAAATATATATAATCATTTGAAGACATCAAAACAGGCGAAGAAACACAGTGCAACATCAGTTTAACGTAGCACTGCCTTTTTACAGGATGAGGCAAATACATAAATTTTTTTATATCTAATGTAACTTTATCATGTCTGGTAAAGTGACACAAATACAATTTTTTTAGATCTAATGTAATTTCGACATGTCCGCAGAAGTAAGAAAAAACTTATATCCATGAAATACTACAGGTTAATATTGTACCTTAAACTCTGCTTTGGGCTTCAGATTTCTGCTTGCTCATGAATACTGTAAACGGTTAGCCGAGTGGACAGTAGGATCATGTTCAACAAAGAAATATGGTTGCCACCTTTAGCAAGAGCAGTTCCATCAGACGCTATCTAAAAGAAAAAGTTCCTGCTCGAGTCCCAAGTTCCCAGCTGTCTTTTGACCAGTTTCATATTTTTCTCGAGAAGATCAATCTCACCAAACAAATATTCAAATTTGAAGCATGGGGACCAATCGTTCCTTGTTTCAACTTGAAGAAAGTCATGCATTGTTTCTATACTTGGTTTCCTGTCCATTGAAGTAATTTGCCAACGCTTCACTAATCTCCTCATCGGAGGAAAGGAACATGCCCAGCTATCAAAGTTTGACCTGATCATCTTGAAAGTTGAAACATTGTGGTAAACACTTTTTTTCATTGTGAGGTCCATCGTTCACGAGGCCAGGAGACAGATGTTCAGCTAAGCCATGTTATGATCTGCAATCATACTGACTGCCGAGGGCCAACGCAAGAGTACCGACTGCTGCACTGCTGCCATCCCGTCCATAGGCCGCTGCCGCCGCCCACTACCAACGGAGTGCCTACAAAGTAGGCACCGCCACCTGATTCCTGCCATCTAGGGAGGCGCAAACACGAAAGGAGGGAGAGGCACGGGCTTCTTTCACGGATATTGTAGTGGCTGTTGATACGTCCAAAACGTATCTACTTTCCCGAACACTTTTGTTATTGTTTCTCCTCTAAATTGTGTGTTTTGAATACAACTAACATGGACTGACGCTGTTTTCAGCAGAATTGCTCTGGTGTCTCGTTTTTGTGCAGAAATTCAACTTCCAGTAAAAATTCGGGAAAAATCATGAAAAATCCTATTTCACCAGAAGACCCACGGAGCCAGAAGACAGGAGGAAGAGGAGGCTCGAGGGGCCGTCACGCACAGGTGGCGCGGCCCAGCCCTGGCCGCGCCACCCATGCGTGAGGGGGCCCCAGGACCCCTCTCGACCTCCCCTCTCGCGTACATATACCCCCTGACGACATAATATCAGGGAGACGGCGTTTTTTCCAGATAGACTTCCGCTGCGCCGCCGCCATCAGAAACCGCGATTCAGAACCAGAAACTCTGTTCTGGCACCCTGTTGGGACGGGGAATCGGAGGAGATCTTCATCACCATCACCACCGACGCTCCTCCATCGACCATCCATGACTCCCCCATCCATGTGTGAGTAATTTCCCCCGCTGTAGGTGAGGGGATGGTAGGGATTGGATGAGATTGTTCATGTAATTTGATATGAGATTGATAGGGCATAGTGCCTAGTATCTTTATTTAGTGCCTATGACATTGTTGCAACTTGTTGTGCTTAATGCTTGTCACTTTGGGCCCGAGTGCCATGATTTCAGATCTAAACATGTTATTATTTCTATGATGATACTTGTTGTTTATGGTCTTACCTACAAGTTGTATACACATATTGTTGTCCGGAACCCGAGGCCCCAAAGTGACAGAAATTGGGATAACCGGAGGGGATGGCTATGATGTGAGGATCACATGTGTTCACCGAGTGCTAATGCTTTGCTCCGGTACTTTATTAAAAGGAGTACCTTAATTACCAGTAGTTTCCCTTGAGGCCCTGTTGCAACAGGCTGGTAGGACAAAAGATGTCGTGCAAGTTTCTCCTTGTGAGCACGTACGACTACATACGGAACACATGCCTATGATTGTTTGTACTAGGATGCTTTATCATTATTTATCTGCAATGCCCATGTCTCATTGACTTCATGAATTATCTTATCCATGCAACGCCCGTAATCCATCCTTATGCCTACAGTATTTGTTCCTACTATTTACAACTACTACTTTTACCGCTGCTATTTTACTACTGCTGTTACTGTTTCACTATTGTCACCACTATAAAACTGTTGCTACTGATAAACCACTGCGAGCGAGACTGTTTCCAGGTGCAGCTGAATTGACAACTCATCTGTTAAGGCTTACATATATTCTTTGGCTCCCCTTGTGTCGAATCAATAAATTTGGGTAATACTTCCCTCGAAGACTGTTGCGATCCCCTATACTTGTGGGTCATCAAGACTATTTTCTGGCGCCGTTGCCGGGGAGCATAGCTTTATTTGTAAGTTCACTTGGTATTCATATTGTTCGCTGTAATACTTTCATCATGGGTAAACCTCGTGATGGAAAAGTTCCTATATTGCCATCCACTACAAGAAGAGGTACGACTCTCAACACCTCTATTGCTCTTGATTCGCCATCTGTTATGAGTAAGTTGCTTACACCACCACACCCACTCGCAACTGCTACTACTTCTGCTGAGATTGAAAGTGCCACTGACAATTTAGATGATGCTTCTACTGTGCTTGATGAGAGAGGTTCACTAGGTTCCTTTTTAGATGCTACTATTGCTAGAGCTAAGTTGGGAAACACCACTGTTACACCTGTTAGTTCACATGAGTCTAGGGAATGTTCTAGTGATGATTATGATGATGATGCTTACATTGAGCTTAATGATGATTTTATTGCAGAAGCACGTGCTGCTCGTAATGCAGGTAATGTTAAAGAACTTCTTGCCAGACGTTCTGTTAGATACAATTTGTCTCATGATCCAAAGTTTGCTGCTACTCCTATAAATATTAGAGACAGGGATTATGATTTCTCTTTGGATTTATCTTACATATCTATTGTTGAGAAAACTCCTTTTTGTGGTACTAAAGATGAGAGTGCTATGGAGCACATGAATGAGCTTTCTACTTTGAGTAATTTGTTTTCTGATGATATTAAGCTCCGCACTTACTTTGTTGCTAAGATTTTTCCTTTCTCGTTGAAAGATGCTGCTAAAACTTGGTTTAATAGCTTATCTCCTGGATCTCTTACTAGTCCTATTGCTTTGGTTAATGCTTTCTTTCAGAAATATTTTCCCGCTAGTGCTCAACATGCTGCTGTGCAGAAAATCTTTGATTTTGAACAGGGAAAAGGAGAGATACTGCCTGAATCTTGGACAAGGTTTTGTTCTTTAATTAGAACTTTGCCTAAAGAACCATTGCCTAAAAATGAACTCCTTGATATATTTTATAATGGACTAACGGATGAATCTAAGTCATATTTGGATAGTTGTGCTGGTTGTGTTTTCAGGGAAAGAACTCCAGCTGAAGCTGAAGAATTAATGGCTAAAATAAGCCGGAATCATGATGATTGGACTTTAGCTGAGCCAACACCAGCACCAACTCCTGCGCCATCTATAGAGCCTACGCCGAAGAAGAGAGGGATGATTGAATTAAATGATGAAGTCATGAAGGAAGCTAAGAAATCTCTTAAGGAGAAAGGTATTAAGGCCGAAGATGTGAAGAATTTACCTCCTATTGAAGAATTATGTAAGCCAATCCCTCACTCATCTACTATTGAGGTACACTCTCTTCAACGCTTTGATGAAAGAGATATTCCTTATACTAAACCTCCTGATCAATGCTTAGATGAATTTGATAATTTTATTGTTAAGCAAGAAAATTTTAATAGAATGGTGCATAATCATCTGTTGGAGAATTCTAGAGTTATTAACAAGTTGTAGGATGTTGTGGAGAGAACCGCCAATGATGTGAAGATACTTGCTAAACATTTTCAAATGGTTCAAACACAAATTGATCAGCTTACCAAGGTGCAGAAAGACCTGCTAGTTAATGTTGCAAGAGAGAAGCAAGCATGTGAAATACGCACAAGAAGTGGTGCTGCTACTCAAGACCCATTATATCCTGAAGGACATCCTAAGAGGGTTGAGCAAGATTCTCAACGCATTTCAAGTGATGATATTCCTTCCAAGAAGAAGAACAAGAAGCATAAAACAAATGCAGAATCCTCTGATACAGGTAAAGATCCTAACAGTGTTTCTATTTCTGATGCTGAAACTGAATCAGGAGATGCTTCTGACAAAGAAGAAGATAAAGAAGAAGTTGAAGAAGAACCGGAAAAGAGTGATAAAAATGCAAAGTACACCAAAGAAGACTTCATTGCCAACAAGCATGGTAAGGAGAGGGAACCTTGGGTACAGAAGCCAATGCCTTTTCCTAGTAAGAAACACAAGTCCAAGGAAGAAGAACATTACAACAGGTTTTGTGAATGGATGAGACCTTTATTTTTGCAAATTCCTTTGACTGATGCTATTAGAATGCCACCTTATGCAAAATATATGAAAGATATTGTCACTAACGAAAGGAAAATTCCTAGTGAGGAAATTTCCACTCTACTTGCTAACTATTCTTTTGATGGTAAAGTTCCAGAGAAGCTTGGAGATCCAGGTATACCAACTATTCCTTGCTCCATTAAAAATAACTATGTTAGAACTGCTTTATGTGATTTGGGAGCTGGAGTTAGTGTAATGCCTTTTTCCCTTTATAAGAGACTTGATTTAGAAAAATTGGTTTCAACTGATATATCCTTGCAGATGGCTGATAAGTCTACTACTATTCCTATTGGTATATGTGAGAATGTTCCTGTTCAAGTTGCTAACAGCTGTTTAATATTAACTGATTTTGTTGTGTTGGAAATGCCTGAAGATGATAATATGTCTATTATTCTTGGGAGACCTTTTCTAAACACTGCAGGTGCTGTTATTAATTGCAATCAAGGAAAAGTCACTTTTAATGTTAATGACAAAGAATATACAGTTTATTTTCCCAAGAAGATTGATAGGAGGAATGCTCTAAATTCAATCAAGCATGTTGAGACCATCAAAGTTGGCCAAATTATTTGTTCAGAGCAAAAGCCCAAGGAAGAATATCAAATTGTTATGGTTGGGGCTATACCTATCAAAGTTGAGGTAACATAAGCATTAAGTGAAGTGCAAAGTTTTGCCTCATATAAAGTTAGTTTGGTAACAAGACTTGATCAACCTTGTTAGCAAAGTGAATTTATATGAATGAAACTTCGTTTTCACCGCATCCACTCCACCTCACTTGTATTTACTTTCATCAAATTTTGTTCTTTCAGTTAAGTTGTATGATTAAAAGTATCTCAGAACTGCTGCATGCTTAGTTTTGATTTGCTTAAAATCTTTTCATCCTCATTTTTCTGAGTTTTATCGATATGCCAATTTCTGAAAAATCCTCGAAAATAAAGTTGCTCGAAAAATTCCAGAAAATTCTTTATAAATTTTCATGTCAAAAATGGGGCAGAGAGACACCTGAGAGGCACCAGGTGGGGCAGCCACGCCACCTCACACACAGGTGGCGCGGCCCAGCCCTGGCCGCGCCACCCAGGTGTGAGGGGGCCCCACCAGGCCCCTCACTCATCTCTTCTTCCCCAGATCTTTCTCTCTCCCGAAAACAACGACACACTCAGCTGAAACCCGAGTTCTTGCTATTCTTCACCTCGATTTTTCGATCTCCTTGTTCAGCCCAACATTTCTGCTGAAATTTGGATCATTTGCTCTCCGGTATGTGACTCCTCCACTTGTCCAAGTAGATTTTCTTCTGGTAAAGTATTCCTTGAGTATTTTAGCATTGTAGGTGACAGTATAAATGAGTATGCATGCTTGTTCTCTTGCTTAGAATTGATATTTTGATGCATGATAGCTCTCTAGTAACTCACCATAGTAGTTTCCTACACTTGCTTGTCTTTAAATCACTTTTTATGAGTTGGTTGAAAAATTTCAGAGAAGGGAGATGGCAAACTTCACATATGGAGAAGTGTTTGAAAGTGATGCACCAAGGTCATCAAGGCCCTCAAGATCCACTGCTCAATATAGGATATCTTATAATGAGGATCTCATGTCACCAAACCCTGAAGGGGACGATGGAGATGCACATCCATCCTCCTTCCCTTGTTTTAACTTCTTGAGTGATGCAGGGATTCTTGATGATTTCTTGCTTCTTATTAACAGGGTTGGATTGACTGATTACGTGGCGGATGAAAGAGACCAATATGCTTTGCTTACAAAGACTTTCGTTGAAAGTTTTAAATTTATTAACTCTCATTACAACCCTTCCGTGGCATTTAAGATTTATGATAAGTCTATCACCATGTCTTTGGGGAGGTTTTGTTCTATTTTAGGTATTCCCATGTTTGGAACGGCTAAGAAGATACAAAATCACCCCGCTGATTTGTTGGAGCTTTACCGAGGGGTGACCAATGATGATGATTGCAACGCACAGCGTGGCAAGATAAGAAATATTCAACTCCCAGCTATTAGATATTTTACTTACTATCTTGCAACTAGTATACTTGGTAGAGAGAACACTAGCAATATCTCCAACTATCATTTAGCTTTTCTAGCCACCGCTCTTGATGTTGGGAGGAAGTATAACCTTGGTGCTGTTATTGCTCGTCGGCTAGCCGCTAGGGGGCCTATTTATGGAGGTATTATTGCCGCGCGTATTGTTGCTGAGCTAGGACTTTCTATTGCTCCTAATGATGTATTGTTGGCTCCACAGAGGCTTGATCTTGCTGCTATGAAACTCCATCACTTTGTTACTGCTAACTCTTGTGCAGGGAAATTAGTTTACAGGATGTTATTCATTGATGGAGAGGAAAGGGAAATTCCCTTGCCTCAGCCTAACTTGTTCAGCGTCCACTTGAAGCCATGGTCGCGCACGAAGGTGGAGTTGGACGATCAGCTTAGGCTGCTCGGTTTCAATATCCAACACGGCATGGTGGTCCAGGAGGAAGAGGAGGAGCCGCCCTATCACTTCACCACATACCACTCCGGGGAATCCTCGAACTCATATCAGGACGATGGTGCTTCTTCATCACACTATGAAGGCGCCACCTCATGGCCGAGTTGGCCGAGTTGGGATTGATCTCCACTTAGGCCAAAAGCCTAAGCTTGGGGGGAGGTACGCCGACGGTTCACTCATCTACATATCATATTCTGTCGGTCCTTTGTATATTCATGTTTCGCTTTCTTTACTGTTCTCGTTCTTGTTTTCATTTCTTCCAAAACACAAAAAGACCAAAAATATTTCCGTCGTTTCTCTCTATTTGGTTCTCTAGTTTTCTACCTTTGGTTTGCTTTATTTGCTATTTTCGGTTTGCTACTTGAAAACCCCAAAAATATTTGTTGTTCTTCTTCGGTTTTGTAAAGTTTGTTGCAGAGTTCAGTTCCCCGTTACTCCATTGGAGCTTGGTATTCACTTTATATTATTCAAGCCACACAAGTGAAGAGCAATAATGACGACATATGACGATCCGAGATGTGGTAAGAGGCTGGTATGAACTCTATTTGTTTTCATTTTTGTACATATACTCATCTAGGTGGACATGCTTAGTCGGTTCATGTAAGGTATATGTCATCTAATGGATGCTTTGTAGTTCTTGCTTTCATATGATTAGTTTCAATTTACTATTAGCCTGTAGCATGTCATGTAGATGCTTGCATGCATTGTTTTATTCATAGTATGGTATGATATTGTGGTATCCACCTCTGAAAGCTTCATTTGAATCGACTTGGCACATGCTCAAGCATGCATATGACTGAACAAAAAGTCAATTAAGCCTCGATGATCTAAATTGCCTCAGAGTTCTTGTATCATTTTTATGCCTATATTAATTTTGTTTTGTCGCAAGCATGATTATGATAGTTATTGCTCTCTCGATTGTCGCTTCCCAGTCTTTTGCTAGCCTTCACTTGTACTGAGTATGAGCTCTACTCGTGCATCCAATTACCAAAAACCAAGTCTTCCAAAGAGTCCACTATAAATTCCTATGCATGGTATTTGTAAGCCATTCCAAGTAAATTTTCATGTGCTACCTTTCAAAACTTTCAACTACTTCTCATTTTGTGCCATTGTTTTTAGCTCATGGGGACGTAGTGGTCGGAATTGCTATCTTCCATATTAAATTAAGTACCCCTCGACTAGGCAGCTTCATCTGCTCGTCATTAATTTTGCAAGGGAGCTGGTCAGACCATTATAATCTTAATTCTGAAAGAAAGAAAAAAAGGCACTCCTCCAAAGGAATGTGAAAGTTGGTGGGCACCCGATGGAATCGGTTAGCCATGGTTTGAGAAAGGAAAAAGGTGGGGAGGAGTGCCAAAGCTTTATAAAAGAGCACCAATGTGCCAAATTTCAAAGAACTTGGAACCGCTCTCACTTGTTTATTATGGAAGATAGTAAGTCCCCATTGCTAGTCGTTGACATAGAACAACCACCTCTCAAAAGAACCTTTTATCTCTGTTTTACAAATGAAAAGCTCTAGCACATGTTAAAATCACTGCTTCCCTCTGCGAAGGGCCATTCGTTTACTTTTATGTTGAGTCATCACCTTCTAACTTTTAAGCACTTCTTGAGAGCAAAGCTGTTATTCTTAGTGTAATGTGCTTGTCCCAGAACACGGTTGATTGTGGTATAACTTTGATGCTTGTATCTTTGATATTTCTACTTCTAGTCTTCCCTTGGACTTCAGAGGTGCCTCAGCATTTATGTTTTGCTCTACAAATAAAGGCAAGTGGGATACCATTCTTTCATATCATTTATGCATATTACAATCTTGTAGCTTCTCATGCACATGTTACTTGTTATTAGTGCATTGGCACTCTTTCATAGCTTGCTTGACTATGAGGTGACATTAGCTGCATATTTCTTATTATGAATTGCCTGAGTACTTGATCACATAGTTAGTATATATACATCATATGAGCAAATGTGTTCGTGAAAGTTTCTTTTATCGCTCTCAGTTGTTAACTGAATTGCTTGAGGACAAGCAAATAGCTAAGCTTGGGGGGAGTTGATACGTCCAAAACGTATCTACTTTCCCGAACACTTTTGCTATTGTTTCTCCTCTAAATTGTGTGTTTTGAATACAACTAACACGGACTGACGTTGTTTTCAGCAGAATTGCTCTGGTGTCTCGTTTTTGTGCAGAAATTCAACTTCCAGTAAAAATTTCGGAAAAATCATGAAAAATCCTATTTCACCAGAAGACCCACAGAGCCAGAAGACAGGAGGAAGAGGAGGCTCGAGGGGCCGTCACGCACAGGCGGCGCGGCCCAGCCCTGGCCGCGCCACCCATGCGTGAGGGGGCCCCAGGACCCCTCTCGACCTCCCCTCTCGCGTACATATACCCCCTGACGACATAATATCAGGGAGATGGCGTTTTTTCCAGATAGACTTCCGCTGCGCCGCCGCCATCAGAAACCGCGATTCGGAACCAGAAACTCCGTTCTGGCACCCTGCTGGGACGGGGAATCGGAGGAGATCTTCATCACCATCACCACCGACGCTCCTCCATCGACCATCCATGACTCCCCCATCCATGTGTGAGTAATTCCCCCGCTGTAGGTGAGGGGATGGTAGGGATTGGATGAGATTGTTCATGTAATTTGATATGAGATTGATAGGGCATAGTGCCTAGTATCTTTATTTAGTGCCTATGACATTGTTGCAACTTGTTGTGCTTAATGCTTGTCACTTTGGGCCCGAGTGCCATGATTTTAGATCTGAACATGTTATTATTTCTATGATGATACTTGTTGTTTATGGTCTTACCTATAAGTTGTATACACATATTGTTGTCCGGAACCCGAGGCCCCAAAGTGACAGAAATTGGGATAACCGTAGGGGATGGCTATGATGTGAGGATCACATGTGTTCACCGAGTGCTAATGCTTTGCTCCGGTACTTTATTAAAAGGATTACCTTAATTACCAGTAGTTTCCCTTGAGGCCCTGCTGCAACAGGCTGGTAGGACAAAAGATGTCGTGCAAGTTTCTCCTTGTGAGCACGTACGACTACATACGGAACACATGCCTATGATTGTTTGTACTAGGATGCTTTATCATTATTTATCTGCAATGCCCATGTCTCATTGATTTCATGAATTATCTTATCCATGCAACGCCCGTAATCCATCCCTATGCCTACAGTATTTGTTCCTACTGTTTACAACTTCTACTTTTACCGCTGCTATTTTACTACTGCTGTTACTGTTTCACTACTGTCACCACTATAAAACTGTTGCTACTGATAAACCACTGCGAGCGAGACTGTTTCCAGGTGCAGCTGAATTGACAACTCATCTGTTAAGGCTTACATATATTCTTTGGCTCCCCTTGTGTCGAATCAATAAATTTGGGTAATACTTCCCTCGAAGACTGTTGCGATCCCCTATACTTGTGGGTCATCACTGTCTAAACATTACCCTCACCAGTAGACATCAGATTGGATTGCCCACTTGAGTGTGGCAGTTGTGGCCTCTGCCGGCCATGAACAAGCTCTGCCATCTGCTTCCACTTCCGCGAGAGTCGCCTGTTGACTTTGAGTCCAGACAGGTGATACGTCTCAAACGTATCTATAATTTTTGATGCTCCATGCTTGTTTTTACACCATTTGCCTTGTGTTTCGTTACACTTCGTGGCGTTTTTATGCGATTTCCGGAACTAACCTATTGACAAGATGCCACAGTGCCAGTTCCCTGTTTTCTGCAGTTTTTGTGTTTCAGAAATGCTACACAGGAAATATTCTCAGAATTGGACGAAACAAGTTCCAGAACTCCTATTTTTCCCAGACGAAGGACGAGGACCGAAAGAGAGCCGGAGGGGGGCCAGGGGCCAGCCTCACACCAGGGCGGCGCGGCCCAGGCCCTGGCCGCGCCCCCTATGTGTGAGGAGGCCCTGACAGCCCCCTGACGACGCCCCTTCGCCTATATAAAGCCTCGGGACAGAAAACCCTAGAGGGGTCGGCGAAATTTCTAGAACAGTTCCACAGCGCCGCCGCCGTCGAAGCCAAATTTTGGGGGACAGAAGTCTCTATTCCGGCACCCTGCCGGGATGGGGAAGTGCCCCCGGAGCCATCTCCATCGGTCTCCATCGCCGTCTCCGCCATCTCCATCGACCTCACCGCCATCTCCATCAACCTTGCTGTCTCCTATGATGAGGAGGGAGTAGTTCTCCCCCGGGGCTGAGGGCTCTACTGGTAGCTATGTGGTTCACCTCTCTCTCCCATGATGTGATCTTTATATGATCGTGAGCTTTGTATCTAGTTGAATTGGTAGATGTTATTATTCAGATATTATGCTACTCCTATGCCTTATTATTATACTCTCCGGAGATACCTCGTATCGTGGTGTAAAGGTGACTAGTGTGTGCATCATGTGTATCTTTTTGGTTAATGTCTCTATGAATTGTTGGTATTTGTTGGAACCATCTAGTGCGTTCATGGTGATAGTGTGGGACAATCTAGTTTGGGTACATACGGACTTTGAGGAGTGCTTCGTAGCCCTACGCATGATTAGTGTATGTTTTCCCTTGGAGAATTGTTTTGAGTTGCATATGGATGATAGTATCTATTGGTTCAATTATGTTATATTTGTTGGGAGTGTCTCCACTAGTGAAAGTATGATCCCTAGGCCTTGTTTCCAAGCATTGCACACCATTTACTTACTATTTTGTTACATGTTTGCTTGCAGCGATATTTATTTCAGATCACATTTGCTACCTATAATCATCACTACTACTTGTATTTCACTATCTCTTCGCCGAACTAGTGCACCTATACATTTGACAAGTGTATTGGGTGTGTTGGGGACACAAGAGACTTTCTGTATCGTAATTGCAGGGTTGTTTGAGAGGGATAGCTTTGACCTCCTCCTCCCAGAGTTCGATAAACCTTGGGTGATCTACTTAAGGGAAACTTGCTGCTGCTCTACAAACCTCTGCACTTGGAGGCCCAACACTGTCTACAAGAACAGACGCGTGCGTAGACATCAAGCTCTTTTCTGGCGCCATTGCCGGGGAGGTAAGGTAAAAGGTACTCGCATCCTCCTGTGTGAGTGCTCGGAGTTATTTCCTTTAGATTCTGCAATTATATCTTTTTGTTTCTTGTTTTTATTTTCACTAGTTAGGCTTAATGGAAAACAAAGAGGTCTTTAGTCTTTTTCCTGAGTTTAGATTTGAAGAGAAAATTGAAAAACCTTTGGAGCTTATTTCGCATAGCAATGTTATTAGTACAAATGCTTTGAATACCGTTACTGCTAATGCTATAGAAAAGTCTAAGCTTGGGGAAGCTGGTTTTGTTAAGCATGATATTTTTAGTTCCCTAGCTTTAGTGGAGAAAGTTTGCTCTGATGATATTTTATCTCCCATATGTGATGTTTCTAATGATGCTTGTGCTCCTCATCCTTTTAAAATACCTATGAAGATTGTTGATCGTGTTAAGAATAACTGCTATTTAGGAGATGGAACTGTCCATCCTGGTGATCATTTGCTCTTTATACATGAATTATGCGAGTTGTTCCAGTGTGCAGGTATTTCGATGAACCAAGTTAAGAAGAAGCTATTTTCTTTATCACTGAAAGGCAGAGCTAAGGAATGGTATAAAACACTGAAGGATGGTCGATCTATTGACTGGGAGGAAATTGTACCTCTCTTTTATTCTAAATTCTATCCTTCTAGTCAGGTTTATAAAGATAGGAATTGCATTTATAATTTTCATCCGCATGAGGGAGAAAGCATTGCCCAAGCGTGGGGAAGATTGAAGTTACTAATGCACAAATGTCCTATTCATGATCTTCCTCGTAATATTGTTATTAATAATTTTTATGCAAGGCTTTCAGGATATTACAAGGACTATCTAGATGCATGCTTTGATGGGTCTTTCACAAGCAAGGATGTTGACACCAAGTGGGATCTGCTTGAAATAATTCAAAATAATATTGAAGGTTGGGATAGCGACAAAGGTAAAGGATTAGGTATGAATTACGAGTTTGATTGCATTAAGTCTTTCGCTGAAACTGCTAATTTTCAAGAGCTTAGTGCTAAATATGGTCTTGATCCTCAAATTATGGTTGATTGTTTTAAAGCCTTTGCTTCCCATATGAATGTTCCTAAAGGAAATGGGGACGTGTATCATGCACCTTTTAAGGACACTTGCATAGAAAGTGATATTGTTATTGATGATTGCAATAAACATGCTCAAACTTCTAAAAGTCCTATTTCTTATAAGCATGTTAATTTTTGTGGAGTACATAGACCTTGTGAACAGAGTTACAACAAGGAAGATTATTGTGTCCACCATACAAATGAAGAAACCTGAATGTGGTACAAGGATATAGGGGAGATCGGTAAAAAGGTTTGCAAGCTTTATCCTTTTCTTTGTAAACATTGCGATGACATAGGTCATTTTGATTTCCAATGCTCAAGCCCTAATAGTTACTCTTCTAGTACCTTAAGTTTGTATTGTGATGACAAGATTACTCTCAATCAGCATGATGAGCTCGCTTTGTTCTTGGCGTGTGATGAGATATCTAGAAAGATTGCTTTGATAGATATGAATGATGTTGATATTAATAGCACCCTTCGTGGTTGTCGTCTCTATTGTGCTAAAGATTGCCTTGCAAATACTTACATACAAAATCTTATAAAACTTGATATTTTGCCAAGCTATGACATGACTGATAGATGTTTTTATCTTATTAATAGAGAGGAGGAATCTTCCAAAGTTTCTTCTGTTGTTTCTGTCAGCAAACCAGATTATGTGGAGAAGATGCCCTTCAAGTCTCTCCCTCCTAAAGGAGAGAGTAAGAAGAGTATGAAGAAGAAGAAGAAGAAGAGGAGTAAAAGGCCTAAGGACACGGTATCTTCCCCTAAGCGTTATGATCCTGCTATAGATTATGATAATTCTGATTGGGATGATGTTCCCATGCTAGTTACCTATGTTAGTGATCATGATTGGGAAAAGCACTCTACTTTTGATATTGAAAATATTTTTGGTACCAATTCTAAGGTTAATAATTGTTGTACCATTAGTGCTATCCCTGTTCCTTCTTATGATGATATGTTTGATGAGTATGCTTTGTGACATAGTAGTTCTCTAGCTTGTGATGATACTAAACCTCTAGTTTATAATGGTTACAATGATGAGTATAATGTTTTTAGTTCACCTACTTTTGAGGAGAAAATTAGTTATGATTACAATATGCCTCCTGTTTTTGATGATTATGGTGATGAGAATAATTATTCTGTTGAATCTGCTCCTACTACGATTGTTCATGTCGGGAGTATTAATTCTTTTATGCATGTGGCTCATGATAGGGATGCTTTATGTGATAGTTATATTGTTAGTTCTATTCATGATGCTACTGAAAGTTACTATGAGAGAGGGAAACATGGTTTTATGGACCTCAACAACATTGAGTTTCCCCTCTTTATGTTGCAACTCTTGAAGTTGTACTTGTTTTGCCTTCCTATGCTTTTTGCTTTGCGCTTTCATGACTTGTCTCTTTACAAGATTATTTTTCATAGGAAGTGGTTCAGATTTAAATATTTTTCACATCTGCTTTTTGATGCTCTCTATTGCTTCAAGTTCTTATATGGCGCCTTTGCTTTAAGCTCTTATATGGCGCCCACATGAGCATCTTTGCAAATTACTTCGCCTAGCTCAAAGGCGTTAAAGAAAAGCACTCTTGGGAGATAACCCATTGTTTTATATTCAGTACTTTTTCTTTTATTTGAGTCTTGAAAGTTATTACTACTGTAATAACCGCTCCTTATCCTTTTTATTTCATTGTTGTGCCAAGATAAGCCTCTAATTTGAGTGAGGTAAGATTTGGGGATGTTGCTGTCCTGAAACAGTTTTCGGTGCTGCACCGTAAAAATTCATGAAAATTCTCTGTATATCTTTTGGACCTGCGATTTCTTGTGCATATGCCCCAGGTTATATCCAAACTTTCATTAGTTTAACACTTTTTTATTTGAGCAACAGAAACCCTCTAAAAATTCGACCTTTCTTAGCTGTTCTGTTTTGTGTTTGCCGCTTTATCGCTTTCTTTTTGAGTTCTTTTGATCACGGAACTTTTGGGGAAGTTGCTACAGTAATTTATACTTTATATGTGGTGGTTTTGAGTTGAAACCTGAAGCAAAAAGGGTTGATTCAATGCTATGCTTACACTAATGTTGCTAATAGAATTGTGTTTAGTTTTGTATGAAGGAAGTTTTCAAGTGTAGGGATTGGAGAATGATGAGATGAGATGAAGAATGGACAAAAACTCAAGCTTGGGGATGCCCATGCAACCCCCAAGAATTATCCAAGAGGTACAAGTGTCAAAGCTTGGGGATGCCCCCGAGGCACCCCCTTCTTCATCGGCAAAAATCAGGTCACCTTTCAAAACACTATATTTTTATTGCTCCATGCACTATGCGTTTTTCTTGGAGCGTCAGTTGTTTTTTGCTTTCAATTTTCTTTTGCTTTGCTTGCTGCAATAAATGGTTGGATCACATCATGTTGGTTTGGAGGGAGACATACTTCACTTTTCATTTGCCAAGAACATTCCGTTTTTCACTCTTATCGTTTCAACGAGTGTTCTCTTTTTCTAGAACTGCGTTTAGCTTGCATTTTTCGCCTTGATTTTTGTTCAGATCTTGTTTTATCTTTGCATCAAGGTGTATTTGGACCTATGGTATATGTTGGTTTTCCTCAAAAGAGTTTCCTCAAAAAGGTTTGAATGGTGTTGGAAAAGAGAAAAAGTTTCATGCAAAAAAGAGGTACAAAAAGGAGCTTGTTTAGACTGCGGCTTAGACTTTTGCATGTCATACTTGATGTCTTTTTGATAGTTTTCTTAGTGGTTTTGTTGTAGCATGACTTGTCTCAAATAACTGAGATTGCTTAATGGGCCTTTGAAAAAAATCATGCGTTGTTTTAATTATTTGGAAGCATTATTTTGGTTTTCTCCTTTGATGCTTTATTTGGGTTGACATGGCGCATGCTCACACATGTTTGACTCATACAAAGTCGCCATAGCCTCTATGATCATTTAGTTTTTGACTTTTGATGCCATCTTATGCTTATTTTAATGTTGCTTTGTCGCTTTGCATGATTATGGCCGTTATTGCTCTCTTAGTTGGTCGCTCCCAGTCTTTTGCTAGCCCTCGCCTTGTACTGAGTATGAGCTCTACTCGTGCATCCAACTCCTAAAAACCAAGTTTGCCAAAGTGTCCACCATACATACCTATTAGTAATTTGCTATTCCAAAGTACATTTGACTTGCTTTTATCTACTTGATACGTCTCAAACGTATCTATAATTTTTGATGCCCCATGCTTGTTTTTACACCATTTGCCTTGTGTTTTGTTACACTTCGTGGCGTTTTTATGCGATTTCCGGAACTAACCTATTGACAAGATGCCACAGTGCCAGTTCCCTGTTTTCTGCAGTTTTTGTGTTTCAGAAAAGCTACACAGGAAATATTCTCGAAATTGGACGAAACAAGTTCCAGAAGTCTTATTTTTCCTGGACGAAGGACGAGGACCAAACGAGAGCCGGAGGGGGGGGGGCCAGGGGCTGCCCTCACACCAGGGCAGCGCGGCCCAGCCCCTGGCTGCGCCCCCTATGTGTGAGGAGGCCCTGGCAGCCCCCTGACGACGCCTCTTCGCCTATATAAAGCCTCAGGACGGAAAACCCTAGAGGAGTGGGCGAAATTTACAGAACAGTTCCGCAGCGCCGCCGTCATCGAAGCCAAATTTCGGGGGATAGAAGTCTCTATTCCGGCACCCTGTCGGGACGGGGAAGTGCCCCCGGAGCCATCTCCATCGGTCTCCATCGCCGTCTCCGCCGTCTCCATCGACCTCACCGCCATCTCCATCAACCTTGCTGTCTCCTATGATGAGGAGGGAGTAGTTCTCCCTCGGGGCTGAGGGCTCTACCGGTAGCTATGTGGTTCACCTCTCTCTCTCCCATGATGTGATCTCTATGTGATCGTGAGCTTTGTATCATGTTGAATAAGTAGATGCTACTCTTCATCATTATGTGTACTCTAGTGGTGTTATTAAAGTAATCTATTCCTCCTGCCATGGTGTAATGGTGACAGTGTGTGCATCATGGTGGTACTTGGTCTAGGCTACGATTGTGATCTCTTATGGATTATGAGAATAATTATCACTATGATAGTATTGAAGTGATCTATTCCTCCTTTCATGGTGTAATGTTGACAGTGTGTGCACCGTGTTAGTACTTGGTCTAAGTTGCAATAATATTTATCTTGAGTTGTGATTTGATTTGGATATCTCTATGAGCGGTGTTTGTCAAGTACTTGATGAACTTTAAGGGGTGCTTCTGTAGCCATTACGCAATGATTAGTGTTATTCAATAGGAGAGTAATTCAGAGTAGCATAGTGAAGAGAAATTATTTATTCGTTCAATTATGTTATATTTGTTGGGAGTGTGTCTGATACGTCTCCAACGTATCAATAATTTTTGATGCTCCATGCTTGTTTTTACACCATTTGCCTAATGTTTCGTTACACTTCGTGGCACTTTTATGCATTTTCCGGAACTAACCTACTAACAAGTTTCCACAGTGCCAGTTCCCCATTTTCTGCTATTTTTGTGTTTCAGAAGTGATACACAGGAAATATTCTCGGAATTGGACGAAACAAGTTCCTGAAGTCTTATTTTTCCCGGAAGCTTCCAGAGATCCGAAGAGGAGTAGGAGGGAGGCCACAGGGGCCCCACACACCAGGCTGGTGCGGCCCAGGCCCTGGCCGCGCCGCCATGGTGTGAGGGCGCCTGGCTCCACCTCTCACATCGCCCATTCGCCTATAAAGACCCCCCGACGGAAAAAACCTAAGTACCCGATCAATTTTCCAGAACACATCGCGATCCGCCGCCGCCGTCGACCCGAAGATCGGGAGGGTCCAGAAGCTCTTCCCGGCACCCTGCTGGAGAGGAGTCTCGCCACCGGAGGTCTTCTTCATCGCCATGCTTGCCTCCAGAGCGATGAGTGAGTAGTCTACCTTGGACTATGGGTCCATAGCAGTAGCTAGATGGTTGTCTTCTCCACCATGTGCTTCATGTTTAGATCTCATGAGCTGCCCTACATGATTGAGATCACCGTTATGTAATTCTACATGTTTGGTTTGTTGGGATCCGATGAATATTGGTGTTATGATTGAGTTGCTATACTGAAATATATCTTATGTTATCTCTATGTTGTTTATGATCTCGCATGCTCTTCGTTGTTAGTAGCTATCTTGGCCGAGTAGTTGCTAGTGACTCCAAGAGGGGGTATTTATGCTCGATAGTGGGTTCATGCCTCTATTTAACCTGGGGGAGTGACAGAAACCTCTAAGGTTGTAGATGTGCTGTTGCTACTAGGGAGAAAATAACATTCATATGCTCAAGGGCATATGCTTTGTTTACATTACACACTTTGCTTAATGCAATTATCTGTTGTTCGCAACTTAATACTTGTGGAGTTCTCGGATTGATTCGCCACAAGTGGATTATTAGTCATAGATGCAGTTGGATGGCGGTCTATGTATTTTGTTGTAATGCCCAGAGTAAATCTCATAGTGATCTTCTTGACATATCACGTTTATCTTTATTCTATCAATTGCCCAACTGTAATTTGTTTACCCAGCATGTGTTATTTATCTTATGGAGAGACACCACTAGTGAACTGTGGACCCCGGTCCTATTTCCATCATATTGCTATCACCTGTTTACTTTACTCGCACTGTTTACTTTACACGCACTGTTTACTTTACTTGCATACTATCATCACTTTCCACTCGATACGCTCATACCCTTTGTTTCAAGCAAACTGGTGAGATTGACAACCTCATCGCAAGTTGGGAACAAAGTACTTGGTTGTGTTGTGTGCAGGTTCCGCGTTGCAGCTAGCAAGCAAAGCTTGGACGAGGCGCCATATATAAATTGTCCGAAGCTGTCGCAAACTAGCAAGCATCAACTTCAGTCGTTATTGTCTGCTTTTCTCCTGATCGATATTAAACCTTGGTTTCTTAACTGAGGGAAAATTTGCTGCTATACTCATCATACCTTCCTCTTGGGGTTCCCAACTGGCTGGTCATTCACCACGCACAAGGAATCTTCTGGTGCCGTCACCCACGCGCCAGCAGCTCATTTTCTGGCGCCGTTGCTGGGGAAGAGTGGAATACTTCTGCGAGGGGAGTTCTTCGCACGCACATCCTTTACTTTGTTATTGTTTTGCTTCACTTTATTTATTTTACCTGCATCGTTTTATATCAAAAACCCAAAAAAAAATAGAATCCTTGGTAGTTGTTTATTATGTCTAGTTCAGTTGCTATTACTATGTCGCCCTAGGACATGATTTTTACTTTTAAACAGAAGGATGAGGAAAGTTTTAAAGAAGCTTGGTCTAGAATTTATGATTGGCATGGAAAAACTAAACCTAAAATGACCTTGAGTTTGCTTCTTAGTAGCTTTTACTTCGGACTTGCTCTTCGTTATAGATATGCTTTGGATGCTACTGCAGAAGGAGATTTCCTTCATTGTGATGGAGATCAAGCCTTCAATATTATAAAAAAGTTGATTACAATTTATAGCATGCCAACCTATTTTGATTCCTCTCTTGTGTGCATTTTTAATAGACTTGATACTCTTGAGACTCGCACTGCTAGTTTGAATTCTTGCTACAATACTTTGCGCCAGCATTTTGATTATGTGCCAACAAATTCTGAACCTTCGAGTTGGTATCCTACGGTAAAAATC
This sequence comes from Dactylis glomerata, assembly GCA_007115705.1. Lineage (NCBI taxonomy): Eukaryota > Viridiplantae > Streptophyta > Magnoliopsida > Poales > Poaceae > Dactylis > Dactylis glomerata. The sequence goes on from QXEO01001193.1 coordinate 41,809, forward strand.
ACCATTAGTGGTGAAACTTTTCATGCTCGTTGTGATATTATGTCTGAATTTTGTCTCATGCCAAAGGATGTTTATGAATCTTTGAGCCTTTGGAAGCTTTCTGAGGGGGGGAGAAGGAATTTCTCTCACTAACAATGCCACTATATTTCCCATTGGAATAGCTGAAGAAGTTTTTACAAAAGTCCTAGGAAGAATGATATCTACTGATTATCTTGTTATTGAATGTGTAGGAAAAGGACAAATCACACTTGGAAGATCCCTCCTGAAGCTCCTGGGCGCCGTCATTGATGTGGGAAAAGGCAATATAAGATTTATATCTCCCCCTTGCAATAGCCATGTCTTTCCGAGGGTCAAGAGCAAAGGTAAGAAAGGAAGACGTAAGGCACCCGCTGATCCTAGCACTTCATCTATTGATATTACTTGATTCGCAATTTTCTGCGCCTAGCTCAAAGGCGTTAAAGAAAAGCACGCTTGGGAGATAACCCAATGTTTTATTTTCAGTACTTTTTATTTTATTTGAGTCTTGGAAGTCATTACTACTATAATGACCGCTCCTTATCCTTTTTATTTCATTTTTGTGCCAAGAGAAGCCTCTAATTCGAGTGAGGTAAAGATTTGGGGATGTTGCTGTCCTGAAACTGTTTTCGGTGCTGCACCGTAAAAATTCGTATAAATTCTCTGTATATCTTTTGGACCTGCGATTTCTTGTGCATATGCCCCAGGTTATATCCAAACTTTCATTAGTTGAATATGTTTTGATTTGAGCAACAAAAAACCCCTAAAAAATTCGGCCTTTGTCAGCTGTTCTGTTTTGACAGATTTCTGCCAATATTTGTGTTTGCCGCTTTATCGCTTTCTTTTGAGTTCTTTTGATCACGGAACTTTTGGGGAAGTTTCTACAGTAGTATTTCTATATATGTGGTGGTTTTGGGTTGAAACCTGAAGCAAGAAGAGGTTGATTATATGTTATGCTACACTAATGTTGCTAATAGAATTGTGTTTAGTTTTGTATGAAGGAAGTTTTCAAGTGTAGGGATTGGAGAATGATGAGATGAGTTGAAGAATGGACAAAAGCTCAAGCTTGGGGATGCCCAGCACCCCAATAAATATCCAAAAAGTACAAGCGTCAAAGCTTGGGGATGCCCCGAGGCACCCCTTTCTTCATCGGCAAAAATCAGGTCACCTTTCAAGACACTATATTTTTATTGCTTCATGCACTATGTGTTTTTCTTGGAGCGTCAGTTGTTTTAGTTTTCTTAGTTAGTTTAGTTTGTTTGCTTCAATAAATGGTTGGACCCCAACAAATTTCCTTTGGAGGAGATGTACTCGTTTTAATTTGCCAAGAACACTCCGTTTTTCATTCTTACAATTTCACCGAGTGTTCTTCTTTTTCTGCTACTGCTTTTGGTTTTTGTTTTCACCTTGAATTGCGTTCATACCTTGTCATATCTCTTCATCAAGGTGTATTTTTGCCTCTGATCTTTATTGGTTTTCATCAAAAGAGGTGTCTTAAAAAATTTCAAATGGTGTTGGAAAAGAGAAAAAGCTTTATGCAAAAAAAAGTGGTACAAGAAGAAGCTTGTGTAGACTGCGGCTTAGGCTTTTTCATGTCATGCTTGATGTCTTTTTGATAGTATGCTTAGTGGTTTTGCTGTAGCATGACTTTTCTCAAATAATTGAGATTGCTTAATGAGCCTTTGAAAAAATCATGCGTTGTTTTTATTGTATGGAAGCATTATTTTGGTTTTCTCCTTGATGCTTTATTTGGGTTGACTTGGCGCATGCTCACACATGTTAGACTCTTACAAAGTCGCCAATAGCCTCTATGATCATTTAGTTTTTGACTTTTGATGCAATCTTATAATTCTTTTAATGTCGCTTTGTCGCTTTGCATGATTATGGCCATTATTGCTCTCTTAGTTGGTCGTTCCCAGTCTTTTGCTAGCCTTCGCCTTGTACTGAGTATGAACTCTACTCGTGCATCCAACTCCTAAAAGCCAAAGTTTTCCAAAGTGTCCACCATACATACCTACTAGCAATTTGCTATTCCAAGTAAATTTGACGTGCTTTTATTTTCTCTTCAAATTAAACTCTTACCAGTGTTATGCGAAATTCGGTCAGTAAAGCTCTCACGAACCGGAAGGCACACTTTACTTTTTCCTGTTCTTAAAAATTTGACATTGTGGTCTCTTATGTTGAGTTGTTATGCTTGCAAGTTGTAAGTTGGAGACTAGCCCAGCCATGCAGTCATGGGCAAGCTTTCAGCATTGCACTTCTTATTTGAGTTGATATCGTGATCTTTTATTTATGGATGCCCGCGGTGTGAAATGAATTGGGAATCTTGTGGGGATCATGGAGTTTGTATATGTGTTAGGGAAACGCCGGGCCGCTAATTTAAGCCATGCATAATTCATGGTGGAAATTTGCAGCATACCCATGGTGAACATTCGACGACGCATCTCACAATAAAAAGCTAAACAAATGGCAAATAAAAGAGATGTCGAGGTGTTCATTGTCTGCTTGTCCTGTCATTTTGATGTGGGCTTGTTCCATGTCATCGGGCACGGAGGTACCCCATTGGCGGTTCTCAATGATATGCATATATTTACAATGACAAGAGCCTTGCTTGGGACTCTAAGTAAAGTAGCATGAGGTTTGGGTACTCGTATTCACGGGACACGAGGTTTTCAACTTATGATTTGTCAAGCATATGCATCATAGTTGTTCTCGCATTAACTTTAACCATTCAAGATGCTTATGATGGGGGCAATGAGAGCTCAAAGCGAAGGGCCTTTCTTAGTGTCAGTACCATAATTTTTGAAGGTTATAAAACTTGCAATCACTGCTTCCCTCTGCGAAGGGCCTTTCTTCTACTTTTATGTTGAGTCACCACCTTCTATCTTTATGCACCATTAAGAGAGTATAGTTTTCATTCTTAGTGCAATATGCATTGTCCCAAAGTTCATTGATTGATTCATATTGTTAGTTTCACTTGTTCTCAAATTATTTGTATCTAGTCGCCCTCTTAAACTTTGAGGTGTCCTATGCATTTATGTTTTGCTCTCTCTGAAGGACAAGCTGGAAACCATTTGTATGTTTTTCCTTATGATTTGAACACACATTTGACTTTCATTGTTTCATTTTCATGATCTTTTGTTTGTGTTCATTTGCATGTTTACAACATGGTTGCTAAGTTTCCTATTGTCAAGATTATATCTTTCATGCCCATGTTTTAAGTTCTTATGATCCCAGCTCACAAATGCTTACATACATGATCAAGATTGTGTAGGTGCATGTCACCTCAAAAATTATTCTTTTGTTATCACTTACCTACTCGAGGACGAGCAGGAGTTAAGCTTGGGGATGCTTGATACGTCTCCAACGTATCTATAATTTTTGATGCTCCATGCTTGTTTTTACACCATTTGCCTAATGTTTCGTTACACTTCGTGGCACTTTTATGCATTTTCCGGAACTAACCTACTAACAAGTTGCCACAGTGCCAGTTCCCTGTTTTCTGCTGTTTTTGTGTTTCAGAAGTGATACACAGGAAATATTCTCGGAATTGGACGAAACAAGTTCCTGAAGTCTTATTTTTCCCGGAAGCTTCCAGAGATCTGAAGAGTAGGAGGGGGGCCACAGGGGCCCCACACACCAGGCTGGCGCGGCCCAGGCCCTGGCCACGCCGCCATGGTGTGAGGGCGCCTGGCTCCACCTCTGACATCGCCCCTTCGCCTAAAAAGACCTCCCGACGGAAAAAACCTAAGTACCCGATCAATTTTCCAGAACACATCACGATCCGCCGCCGCCGTCGACCTGAAGATCGGGAGGGTCCAGAAGCTCTTCCCGGCACCCTGCCGGAGAGGGGAATCGCCACCGGAGGTCTTCTTCATCGCCATGCTTGCCTCCGGAGCGATGAGTGAGTAGTCTACCTTGGACTATGGGTCCATAGCAGTAGCTAGATGGTTGTCTTCTCCACCATGTGCTTCATGTTTAGATCTCATGAGCTGCCCTACATGATTGAGATCACCGTTATGTAATTCTACATGTTTGGTTTGTTGGGATCCGATGAATATTGGTGTTATGATTGAGTTGCTATACTGAAATATATCTTATGTTATCTCTATGTTGTTTATGATCTTGCATGCTCTCTGTTGTTAGTAGCTATGTTGGCCGAGTAGTTGCTAGTGACTCCAAGAGGGGGTATTTATGCTCGATAGTGGGTTCATGCCTCTATTTAACCTGGGGGAGTGTCAGAAACCTCTAAGGTTGTAGATTTGCTGTTGCTACTAGGGAGAAAACAACATTCATATGCTCAAGGGCATATGCTTTGTTTACATTACACACTTTGCTTAATGCAATTATCTGTTGTTCGCAACTTAATACTTGTGGAGTTCTCGGATTGATTTGCCACAAGTGGATTATTAGTCATAGATGCAGTTGGATGGCGGTCTATGTATTTTGTTGTAATGCCCAGAGTAAATCTCATAGTGATCTTCTTGACATATCACGTTTATCTTTATTCTATCAATTGCCCAACTGTAATTTGTTTACCCAGCATGTGTTATTTATCTTATGGAGAGACACCACTAGTGAACTGTGGACCCCGGTCCTATTTCCATCATATTGCTATTACCTGTTTACTTTACTCGCACTGTTTACTTTACTCGCACTGTTTACTTTACTCGCATACTATCATCACTTTCCACTCGATACGCTCATACCCTTTGTTTCAAGCAAACCGGTGAGATTGACAACCTCATCGCAAGTTGGGAACAAAGTACTTGGTTGTGTTGTGTGCAGGTTCCGCGTTGCAGCTAGCAAGCAAAGCTTGGACGAGGCGCCATATATAAATTGTCCGAAGCTGTCGCAAACTAGCAAGCATCACCTTCAGTCGTTATTGTCTGCTTTTCTCCTGATCGATATTAAACCTTGGTTTCTTAACTGAGGGAAAATTTGCTGCTATACTCATCATACCTTCCTCTTGGGGTTCCCAACTGGCTGGTCATTCACCACTCACAAGGAATCTTCTGGCGCCGTCACCCACGCGCCAACAGTGTCCACTAGTGAAAGTATAATCCCTATGCCTTGTTTCCAAGCTTTGCACACCGTTCACTTGCTGTTTTGTTATTTGTTTGCTTGCTGCCATTTTTATTCCAGATTGCATTTACTACTTATAATCATCTATACCACTTGTATTTCACTATCTCTTCGCCGAACTAGTGCACCTATACATCTGACAAGTGTATTGGGTGTGTTGGGGACACAAGAGACTTTCTGTATCGTAATTGCAGGGTTGCTTGAGAGGGATAGCTTTGACCTCTTCCTCCCTGAGTTCGATAAACCTTGGGTGATCCACTTAAGGGAAACTTGGTGCTGCTCTACAAACCTCTGCACTTGGAGGCCCAACACTGTCTACAAGAACAGAAGCGTGTGTAGACATCAAGCTCTTTTCTGGCGCCGTTGCCGGGGAGGTAAGGTAAAAGTTACTCACATCTTTTGGTTACTAAGTCTTTTAGTTGCTGGTGAGTGCTCGGAGTTATTTCCTTTAGATTCTGCAATTACATCTTTTTGTTTCTTGTTTTTATTTTCACTAGTTAGGCTTAATGGAAAACAAAGAGTTCTTTAGTCTTTTTCCTGAGTTTAGATATGAAGTGTTTGAAGAGAAAATTGAAAAACCTTTGGAGCTTAATTTGCATGCTAATAGTGTTGTTAGTATGAATGCTTTGAACATCGTTATTGCTAATGCTACAGAAAAGTCTAAGCTTGGGGAAGCTGGTTTTGTTAAGCATGATATTTTTACTTCCCCAGCTTTAGTGGAGAAAGTTTACTCTGATGATATTTTATCTCCCCTATGTGATGATCCTATGCCTGTTACCTATGTTAGGGATCATGATTGGGAAAAGCACTCTACTTTTGATATTGAAAATCTTTTTGGTACCAATTCTAAGGTTAATAATTGTTGTACCATTAGTACTATCCATGTTCCTTCTTATGATGATATGTTTGATGAGTATGCTTTGCGAAATAGCTGTTCTCTAGCTTGTGATGATACTAAACCTCTAGTTTATGATGGTTATGATGATGGGTATAATATTTTCAGTTCACCTACTTTTGAGGAGAAAAATAGTTATGATTACAATATGCCTCCTATTTTTGATGATTATGGTGATGAGAATAATTATTCTCTTGAATCTGCTCCTACTACGATTGTTCATGTGGGGAGTATTAATTCTTTTATGCATGTGGCTCATGATAAGGATGCTTTATGTGATAGGTATGTTAGTTATATTCATGATGCTACTGAAAGTTATTATGAGAGAGGGAAACATGGTTTGATGGATCTCAACAATATTGAGTTTCCCCTCTTTATGTTGCAATTCTGAAAGTTGTACTTGTTTTGCCTTCCTATGTTTTTGCTTTGCGCTTTCATGACTTGTCTCTTTACAAGACTATTTTTCATAGGAAGTGGTTTAGATTTAAATGTCTTTCACATTTGCTTTTTGATGATCTCTATTGCTTTAAGTTCCTATATGGCGCATTTGCCTCAAGCTCTTATATGGCGCCCACATGAGCATCTTTGCAAATTTCTGCGCCTAGCTCAAAGGCGTTAAAGAAAAGCACTCTTGGGAGATAACCCAATGTTTTATTTTCAGTACTTTTACTTTTATTTGAGTCTTGGAAGTTATTACTACTGTAATGAACTCTCCTTATCCTTTTTTATTTCGTTGTTGTGCCAAGAGAAGCCTCTAATTTGAGCGAGGTAAGATTTGGGGATGTTGCTGTCCTGAAACAGTTTTCGGTGCTGCACCGTAAAAATTCGTGAAAATTCTCTGTATATCTTTTGGACCTGGGATTTCTTGTGAATATGACCCAGGTTATATCCAAACTTTCATTAGTTGAACACTTTTTGATTTGAGCAACAGAAAACCCCTCAAAAATTCGACCTTTGTCAGCTGTTCTGTTTTGACAGATTTCTGCCAATATTTGTGTTTGCCGCTTTATCGCTTTCTTTTTTAGTTCTTTTGATCACGGAACTTTTGGGGAAGTTGCTACAGTAGTATATGCTTAATATGTGGTGGTTTTAGGTTGAAAACTGAAGCAAAAATGGTTGATTCAATGTTATGCTTACACTAATGTTGCTAATAGAATTGTGTTTAGTTTTGTATGAAGGAAGTTTTCAAGTGTAGGGATTGGAGAATGATGAGATGAGATGGAGAATGGACAAAAGCTCAAGCTTGGGGATGCCCATGCACCCCAAGAAATATTCAAGAAGTACAAGCGTCAAAGCTTGGGGATGCCCCCGAGGCACCCCCTTCTTCATCGGCAAAAATCAGGTCAACTTTCAAGACACTATATTTTTATTGCTTCATGCACTATGCGTTTTTCTTGGAGCGTCAGTTGCTTTTGTTTTAAGTTTTCTTTTGCTTTGTTTGCTGCAATAAATGGTTAGATCACATCATGTTTCTTTTGGAGGAGATGAACTCGCTTTTCATTTGCCAAGAACACTCTAGTTTTCACTCTTATCGTTTAACGAGTGTTCTCTTTTTCTGCTACTGCGTTTAGCTTTTGTTTTTCGCCTTGATTTTTGTTCAGATCTTGTTTTATCTTTGCATCAAGGTGTATTTGGACCTCTGGTCTATGTTGGCTTTTATCAAAAGAGTTGTCTCAAAAAGGTTTGAATGGTGTTGGAAAAGAGAAAAAGCTTTATGCAAAAAAGTGGTACATGAAGGAGCTTGTGTAGACTGTGGCTTAGACTTTTTCATGTCGTGCTTGATGTCTTTTTGATAGTATGCTTAGTGGTTTTGCTGTAGCATGACTTGTCTCAAATAACTGAGATTGCTTAATGAGCCTTTGAAAAAATCATGTGTTGTTTTCATCATTTGGAAGCATTATTTTGGTTTTCTCCTTGATGCTTTATTTGGGTTGACTTGGCGCATGCTCACACATGTTAGACTCATACAAAGTCGCCAATAGCCTCTATGATCATTTAATTTTTGACTTTTGATGCCATCTTATGCTTCTTTTAATGTTGCTTTATCGCTTTGCATGATTATGGCCGTTATTGCTCTCTTAGTTGGTCGCTCCCAGTCTTTTGCTAGCCTTCGTTTTGTACTGAGTATGAGCTCTACTCGTGCATCCAACTCCCAAAAACCAAGTTTGCCATTGTGTCCACTATAAATTCCTATGCATGGTATTTGCAAGCCATTCCAAGTAAATTTTCATGTGCTACCTTTGAAAAAACCTTCAAAATACTTCTCATTTTGTGACCCTGTTTTCAGCTCATGGGGACGTAGTGGTCGGATTTGCTATCTTCCATATTGCTTATTCAAAAAAAAGAGAAAAAAAGAAAAGAAAAAAGGCACTCCACCATGGTATATGAATGTTGGTGGGCACCCGATGGAATCGGTTAGCCATGGTTTGAGAAAGGAAAAAAGGTGGGGAGGAGTGCCAAGCTTTATAAAAGAGCACAAAAGTGCCAATCTCTCTCTCAAAAACTTGCTTCATTTTTGTATGGAAGATAGTAAGAACCCCATTGCTAGTCATTGACAAAAGCAACCACCTCTCAAAACTCAAGTTTTATCTCTCTGTTTTTCAAATGAGAAGCTCTAGCACATGTTTAATCACTGCTTCCCTCTGCGAAGGGCCTTTCTTTTACTTTTATGTTGAGTCTCCACCTTCCACCTTTATGCACCGTCTAAGAGAGCATAGTTGTCATTCTTAGTATAATGTGCATTGTCCCAAAGTTTTCATTGATTGATTCATATTGTTGGTTTCACTTGTTCTCAAATTATTTGTATGTAGTCGCCCTGTTAAACTTGAAGGTGTCCTATGCATTTATGTTTTGTTCTCCATGAAGGACAAGCTGAAAACCATTTGTATGTTTTTCCTTATGATTTGAACACATGTTTGACTTTCATTGTTTCATTTTCATGATCTTTTGTTTGTGTTCTATTTCATGTTATAACATGGTTGCTAAGTTTCTTCTATCAAGATTATGTCTTTCATGCCCATGTTTTAAGTTCTTTGATCTCAGCACTCAATGCTTTCATAGATGATCAAGATTGTGTAGGTGCATGTCACCTCAAAAATTATTTCTTTTGTTATCACTTACCTACTCGAGGACGAGCAGGAGTTAAGTTTGGGGATGCTGATACGTCTCAAACGTATCTATAATTTTTGATGATCCATGCTTGTTTTTACACCATTTGCCTTGTGTTTCGTTACACTTCGTGGCGTTTTTATGCGATTTCCGGAACTAACCTATTGACAAGATGCCATAGTGCCAGTTCCCTGTTTTTTGCTATTTTTGTGTTTCAGAAAAGCTACACAGGAAATATTCTCGGAATTGGACGAAACAAGTTCCAGAAGTCTTATTTTTTGCGGACGAAGGACGAGGACCAAACGAGAGCCGGAGGGGGGCCAGGGGCTGCCCTCACACCAGGGCGGCGCGGCCCAGCCCCTGGCCGTGCCCCCTATGTGTGAGGAGGCCCTGGCAGCCCCCTGACGACGCCCCTTCGCCTATGTAAAGCCTCAGGACGGAAAACCATAGATGAGTGGGCGAAATTTCCAAAACAGTTCCGCAGCACCGCCGCCGTCGAAGCCAAATTTTAGGGGACAGAAGTCTCTGTTCTGGCACCCTGCCGGGACGGGGAAGTGCCCCCGGAGCCATCTCCATCGGTCTCCATCGCCGTCTCCGCCGTCTCCATCGACCTCACCGCCATCTCCATCAACCTTGCTGTCTCCTATGATGAGGAGGGAGTAGTTCTCCCTCGGGGCTGAGGGCTCTACCGGTAGCTATGTGGTTCACCTCTCTCTCCCATGATGTGATCTCTATGTGATCGTGAGCTTTGTATCATGTTGAATAAGTAGATGCTACTCTTCATCATTATGTGTACTCTACTGGTATTATTAAAGTAATCTATTCCTCCTGCCATGGTGTAACGGTGACAGTGTGTGCATCATGGTGGTACTTGGTCTAGGCTATGATTGTGATCTCTTATGGATTATGAGAATAATTATCACTATGATAGTATTGAAGTGATCTATTCCTCCTTTCATGGTGTAATGTTGACAGTGTGTGCACCGTGTTAGTACTTGGTCTAAGTTGCAATATTATTTATCTTGAGTTGTGATTTGATTTGGATATCTCTATGAGCGGTGTTTGTCAAGTACTTGATGAACTTTAAGGGGTGCTTCTGTAACCATTACACAATGATTAGTGTTATACAATAGGAGAGTAATTCAGAGTAGCATAGTGAAGAGAAGTTATTTATTTGTTCAATTATGTTATATTTGTTGGGAGTGTGTCCACTAGTGAAAGTATGATCCCTATGCCTTGTTTCCAAGCTTTGCACACCGTTCACTTGCTGTTTTGTTACTTGTTTGCTTGCTGCCATTTTTATTCCAGATTGCATTTACTACTTATAATCATCTATACCACTTGTATTTCACTATCTCTTCGCTGAACTAGTGCACCTATACATCTGACAAGTGTATTGGGTGTGTTGGGGACACAAGAGACTTTCTGTATCATAATTGCAGGGTTGCTTGAGAGGGATAGCTTTGACCTCTTCCTCCCTGAGTTTGATAAACCTTGGGTGATCCACTTAAGGGAAACTTGCTGCTGCTCTACAAACCTCTGCACTTGGAGGCCCAACACTGTCTACAAGAACAGAAGCGTGTGTAGACATCACTACTCTTCAAATTAAACTCTAACCAGTGTTATGCGAAAATTGGTCAGTAAACCTCTCACGAACCGGATGGCACACTTTACTTTTTCTCGTTCTTAAAAATTTGACATTGTGGTCTCTTATGTTGAGTTGTTATGCTTGCAAGTTGTAAGTTGGGAACTAGCCCATCCATGCTGTCATGGGGCAAGCTTTCAACATTGCATTTCTTATTTGAGTTGATATCGTGATCTTTTGTTTATGGATACTCGCGGTGTGAAATAAATTGGGAATCTTGCGGGATCATGGAGTTTGTATATGTGTTAGAGAAATGCCTGGGCTACCAATCTAAGCCATGCATAATTCATGGTGGAAATTTGTAGCATGCCCATAGTGGACATTCGACGACGCATCTCAAAATAAAAAGCTATACAAATGGTAAATAAAAGAGATATCGAGGTGTTCATTGTCTGCTTGTCCTGTCATTTTGATGTGGGCTTGTTCCATGTCATCGGGCACGGAGGTACCCCATTGGCGGTTCTCAATGATACGTGTATACTTAAAATGACAAGAGCTTGCTTGGGACTCTAAGTAAAGTAGCATGAGGATTGGGTACTCGTATTCACGGGACACGAGGTTTTCAACTTATGATTTGTCAAGCATATGCAGCATAAGTGTTCTCGCATTAACTTTAACCATTCAAGATGCTTATGATGGGGGCAATGAGAGCTCAAAGCCGCTAAGTACCATTATTTTTGAAGGTTTATAAAACTTGCAATCACTGCTTCCCTCCGTGAAGGGCCTTTCTTTTTAATTTTATGTTGAGTCACCACCTTCTATCTTTATGCACCATTAAGAGACCATAGTTGTCATTTTTAGTATAATGTGCATTGTCTCAAAGTTTTCATTGATTGAATCATATTGTTGGTTTCACTTGTTCTTAAATTATTTGTATCTAGTCGCCCTCTTAAACTTGAAGGTGTCCTATGCATTTATGTTTTGCTCTCCATGAAGGACAAGCTGAAAACCATTTGTATGTTTTTCCTTATGATTTGAACACACGTTTGACTTTCATTGTTTCATTTTCATGATCTTTTGTTTGTGTTCATTTTCATGTTATAACATGGTTGCTAAGTTTCTATTATCAAGATTATGTCTTTCATGCCCATGTTTTAAGTTCTTTGATCTCAGCACTCAATGCTTTACCTATATGATCAAGATTGTGATGGTGCATGTCACCTCAAAAATTATTTCTTTTGTTATCACTTACCTACTCGAGGACGAGCAGGAGTTAAGTTTGGGGATGCTGATACGTCTCAAACGTATCTATAATTTTTGATGCTCCATGCTTTTTTTTACACCATTTGCCTTGTGTTTCGTTACACTTCGTGGCATTTTTATGCGATTTCCGGAACTAACCAATTGACAAGATGCCACAGTGCCAGTTCCCTGTTTTCTGCTGTTTTTGTGTTTCAGAAATGCTACACAGGAAATATTCTCAGAATTGGACGAAACAAGTTCCAGAACTCCTATTTTTCCCGGACGAAGGATGAGGACCGAAAGAGAGCCGGAGGGGGGGGGGGGCCAGGGGCCAGCCTCACACCAGGGCGGCGCGGCCCAGGCCCTGGCTGCGCCCCCTATTTGTGAGGAGGCCCTGGCAGCCCCCTGACGACGCCCCTTCACCTATATAAAGCCTCAGGACGGAAAACCCTTGAGGGGTCGGCGAAATTTCCAGAACAGTTCCGCAGCGCCGCCGCCGTCGAAGCCAAATTTCGGGGGACAGAAGTCTCTATTCCGGCACCCTGCCGGGACGGGGAAGTGCCCCCGGAGCCATCTCCATCGGTCTCCATCACCGTCTCCGCCGTCTCCATCGACCTCACCGCCATCTCCATCAACCTTGCTGTCTCCTATGATGAGGAGTGAGTAGTTCTCCCCCGGGGCTGAGGGCTCTACCGGTAGCTATGTGGTTCACCTCTCTCTCCCATGATGTGATCTTTATGTGATCGTGAGCTTTGTATCTAGTTGAATTGGTAGATGTTATTATTCAGATATTATGCTACTCCTATGCTTTATTATTATACTCTCCGGAGATACCTCGTATCATGGTGTAAAGGTGACTAGTGTGTGCATCATGTGTATCTTTTTGGTTAATGTCTCTATGAATTGTTGGTGTTTGTTTGAACCATCTAGTGCGTTCATGGTGATAGTGTGGGACAATCTAGTTTGGGTACATACGGACTTTGAGGAGTGCTTCGTAGCCCTACGCATGATTAGTGTATGTTTTCCCTTGGAGAATTGTTTTGAGTTGCATATGGATGATAGTATCTATTGGTTCAATTATGTTATATTTGTCGGGAGTGTGTCCACTAGTGAAAGTATGATCCCTAGGCCTTGTTTCCAAGCATTGCACACCGTTTACTTACTGTTTTGTTACATGTTTGCTCGCAGCAATATTTATTTTAGATCACATTTGCTACTTATAATCATCACTACTACTTATATTTCACTATCTCTTCGCCGAACTAGTGCACCTATACATTTGACAAGTGTATTGGGTGTGTTGGGGACACAAGAGACTTTCTGTATCGTAATTGCAGGGTTGTTTGAGAGGGATAGCTTTGACCTCCTCCTCCCTGAGTTCGATAAACCTTGGGTGATCCACTTAAGGGAAACTTGCTGCTGCTCTACAAACCTCTGCACTTGGAGGCCCAACACTGTCTACAAGAACAGACGCGTGCGTAGACATCAACAAGCATGGCGGAGGAGGCGATGAGACTCCTTGGCTATTGATATGTATGTTCCATAAGAAAAGAAATTGAAATTTTTACTTGAAATTTTTCAATAAAATAAAATTGTTTCCGATTCACCAAACCAATTCTTATCTCTTTCTGAAGGAATAAATAAAAAGAATAAGCAAAAAATGAAGAATGGGTTTAATTGGTTAAATTTAATTAGAATGCTTTGTTTAAGAAACTCAGTATTTTTTGTTTTGATTGAAATTCCATTATGGAATACCATTCTGGTTTCTCATGGTGGCGGCTATCTGTATTGGATGGGTTGGCGCATTGCGCCCACTCGTAGAGCATCCCGTGCACATTACGGTCGCCTTTTGCACCAGCGCAGCAGGGCTGGGATCACCGGCGGCAGCGCCAGGTCCAGCTCCTTGTTCACGTCGAAGTCGATCTCCTTTCGCGATGCCGGCTCAGGTCCCGGAGCGAGGCCCGTGATGACCCACAAGTATAGGGGATCGCAACAGTCTTTGAGGGAAGTAAAACCCAAATTTATTGATTCGACACAAGAGGAGCGAAAGAATATTTATAAGCCTTAACAGATGAGTTGTCAGTTCAGCTGCACCTGGAAATAGACTTGCTCACAACAGTTTATTAGTAGCAATAGTTTTATAGGAGCAGCAGTGGCAAAATAATCGCATCAGTAATAAAATAAAGACAGCAGTGGTGACTATAGTAAACAGCAGGATTATAATACTGTAGGCATAGGGATGGATGAACGGGCGTTGCATGGATAAGATGATTCATATAATAATCAAGACATGGGTAATTACATATAAATAATGATAAAGCATCCTAGTACTAAATAACCATAAGCATGTGTTCCGTATTTAGTCGTGCGTGCTCACAATGAGCTTGCACAACATCTTTTGTCCTACCAGCCCGTTTGCAGCGGGGCCTCAAGGGAATCTACTAGTAATTAAGGTACTCCTTTTAATAGAGCATCGGAGCAAAGCATTAACACTCCGTGAACACATGTGATCCTCACATCGCAGCCATCCCCTCCGGTTGTCCCAATTGCTGTCACTTTGGGGCCCTGGGTTCCGGACAACGGTATGTGTATACAACTTGCAGGTAAGATCACAAACAACAATTATCCTCATAAAACAATAACATGTTCAGATGTGAGATCTTGGAACTCGGGCCCAAAGTGACAAGCATTAAGCACAACAAGTTGAACAATGTCAAAAGCACTAATAACGGATTCTAGGCACCATGCCCTAACAATCTTATAGCAATTACATGAATGATCTCATCCAATCCCTACCACCCCCCTTCAGCCTACAGCGGGAATTACTCACACATGGATGGGGGAATCATGGATGGTTGATGGAGAGGCGTTGGTGATGATGATGGCGATGATCTCCTCCCATTCCCCGTTCCGGCAGGGTTCCAGAACGGAGTTTCTGGTTCCGAATCGCGGTTTTTGGTGGTGGCGGCGCAGCAGAACTCTATCTGGGAAAAACGCCGAACCCCCTCTATTTTTAGGTTAGAGACCTTATGTAGGCGAAAGGAGGGCTCGAGGCAGCCACACCACCCCTTGGCACGGCTTAGCCTGGCCCGCGCCACCAGGTGGTGTGGGCCCCTCGTGGCTCTTCTCCATCTCGTCTTCTGGCTCCGTGAGTCTTCTGGTAAAATAGGAGTTTTGCGATATTTTCTGGGAATTTTCCTAAAAGTTGGATTTCTGCACAAAAATGAGACACCAGCGCAATTCTGCTGAAAACAGCGTTAGTCTGTATTAGTTGTATTCAAAACACACAAATTAGAGGAAAAACAACAGCAAAAGGGTTCGGGAAAGTAGATATGTTTTGGACGTATCAACCCCCCCCCCCAAGCTTAGCTTATTGCTTGTCCTCAAGCAACTTGGTTAACAACTGAGTGCGATAAAAGAAACTTTCACGAACACATTTGCTTCATATGATGTATATATTCTCACTATATGATCAAGTACTTAGGCAATTCATAATAAGAAGTATGCAACTAAGGTTACCTCATAGTCATGCAAGCTATGAAGAAATACCAACACACCAATAATAAGCAACATGAAACATAAGTATTTACAGGATTGTAATGCACATAATAAAATATGATAAGGTGGTATCTCGCTTGCCTTTATTTGTGGAGCAAAACATAAATGCCAAGGCACCTCTGAAGTTCAAGAGAAGACTAGAAGTAGAAATATCAAAGATACAAGCATCAAAGTTATACCACAATTAACCAATATCTGGGACAAGCACATTACACTAAGAATGACAGCTATGCTCTCAAGAAGGTGCATAAAGATAGAAGATGAAGACTCAACATAAAAGTAAAAGAAAGGCCCTTCGCAGAGAGAAGCAGTGATTTATCATGTGATAGAGCTTTTCATTTGTAAAACAGAAGTAAAAATTGTTTTGAGAGGTGGTTGTTTTTGTCAACAAATGGCAATGGGGTTCTTGCTATCTTCCATACTAAACAAGTTGAGAGCGGTTCCGAGTATTGAAAATTGGCACTTACATGCTCTTTTATAAAGTTTGGCACTCCTCCCCACCTTTACTTTCACAAACCATGGCTAACCGAATCCTTTGGGTGCCTGCCAACAATCTCATACCATGGAGGTGTGCCTTTTTTCTTTTTGAAGGTTACAATAGTCTGACCAGCTGATACGTCTCAAATGTATCTATAATTTTTGATGCTCCATGCTTTTTTTTACACCATTTGCTTAGTGTTTTGTTACACTTCGTGGCATTTTTATGCATTTTCCAGAACTAACCTATTAACAAGATGCCACAGTGCCAGTTCCCTGTTTTCTGCTGTTTTTGTGTTTCAGAAAAGTTACACTAGAAATATTCTCGGAATTGGACGAAACAAAAGCCGAACATCCAGAAATTTACCGAAGATTCCAGAGAACCGAAGAGGAGACGGAACGGAGCCAGGAGTTGGCCTCACCACCAGGGGGCGCGGCCCAGGGCCTGGCCGCGCCGCCCTATGGTGAGAGCCCCCTGGTCCACTTCTGACGCTGCCCCTTCGCCTATAAAGACCCCCTGACGGGAAAAACCTAAACACCCGATCACTTTTCCAGAAACACATCGCGATCCGCCACCATCGTCGACCGAGATCGGGAGGGTCCAGAAGCTCTTCCCGGCACCCTGCCGGAGAGGGGAATCACCACCGGAGGTCTTTGGAGGGAGTACCACCTATTCATGTTGTTAAAACTGAGATCACTTTGGAGGAAGTTATAGAAAAAGTAGACTCTTTAGAAAAAAGTTTGCCAAATATCCTTGATAACGCTAGCCGAGTTAATGAAGCGATAGAAAGTATCGGTAAGAGTATCACCGTTTTAGAAGCTAGCACTACTCTTGATAGTCAAAACCTTAGGATTGGGAAACTAGAGGAGTCCATGGAAACTTTAAGTTCAATTTTCTCTTCTCTTAAGTTTAAGAAGGAGAAAGCTTTTGTTGGAAAATATCAAAAATTTATGTATGTTCCCAAGGTGTCTGTGCCTAAACCACAGCATGTTTTTAAGATTGGTAAGACTTTTAGTTCAACTAAGTGTGACTTGCAGGTTGAATCATCTTCGGGAACCTCTAAAGTGCCTAGTGTGGTAAATGGTGATCTTGAGGAAGCAGTTGATCTTAATGCTTCTTTCGAAAATACTTGATTCGCACTTTCTGCGCCTAGCTCAAAGGCGTTAAAGAAAAGCACTCTTGGGAGATAACCCAATGTTTTTACTTTCAGTTCTTTTTATTTTATTTGAGTCTTGGAAGTTATTACTAGTGTAATAACCTCTCCTTATCATTTTTATTTCGTTTTTGTGCCAAGAGAAGTCTCTAATTTGAGTGAGGTAAGATTTGGGGATGTTGCTGTCCTGAAACAGTTTTCGGTGCTGCACCGTAAAAATTCGTGAAAATTCTCTGTATATCTTTTGGACCTACAATTTCTTGTGCGTATGCCCCAGGTTATATCCAAACTTTCATTAGTTGAACACTTTTTAATTTGAGCAACATAAAACCCTCTAAAAATTCGACCTTTGTCAGCTGTTCTATTTTGACAGATTTCTGCCAATATTTGTGTTTGCCGCTTTATCGCTTTCTTTTTGAGTTCTTTTGATCACAAAACTTTTTGGGAAGTTGCTACAGTAGTATATACTTTATATGTGGTGGTTTTGAGTTGAAACCTGAAGCAAAAAGGGTTGATTCAATGTTATGCTTACACTAATGTTGCTAATAGATTTGTGTTTAGTTTTGTATGAAGGAAGTTTTCAAGTGTAGGGATTGGAGAATGATGAGATGAGTTGAAGAATGGACAAAAGCTCAAACTTGGGGATGCCCACGTACCCCAAGAAATATCCAAGAGGTACAAGCGTCAAAGCTTGGGGATGCCCCCGAGGCACCCCTTCTTCATCGGCAAAAATCAGGTCACCTTTCAACACACTATATTTTTATTGTTTCATGCATTATGCATTTTTCTTGGAGCGTCAGTTATTTTAGTTTTCAGTTTTCTTTAGTTTTGTTTGCTGAAATAAATGGTTGGAACCCAACAAATTTCTTTTGGAGAAGTTGCCTTGCTTTTCATTTGCCAAGAACACTCCGTTTTTCACGCTTATCGTTTCAACGAGTGTTCTTTTTTTTCTACTATTGCGTTTAGTTTTCGATTTTCGCCTTGATTTGTGTTCATATCTTGTTATATCTTTGTATCAAGGTGTATTTTGAACTCTGGTCCATGTTGGTTTTCATCAAAAGAGTTGTTTCAAAAAGGTTCGAATGGTGTTGGAAAAGAGAAAAAGCTTTATGCAAAAAAGTGGTACAAGAAGGAGCTTGTGTAGACTGCGGCCTAGGCTTTTGCATGTCGTGCTTGATGTCTTTTTGATAGTATGCTTAGTGGTTTTGCTATAGCATGAGTTGTCTCAAATGACTGAGATTGCTTAATGAGCCTTTGAAAAAATCATGCGTTGTTTTAATTATTTGGAAGCATTATTTTGGTTTTCTCCTTGATGCTTTATTTGGGTTGACTTGGTGCATGCTCACACATGTTTGACTCATACAAAGTCGCCATTGCCTCTATGATCATTTAGTTTTTGACATTTTATGCCATCTTATGCTTCTTTTAATGTCGCTTTGCATGATTATGGCCGTTATTGCTCTCTTAGTTGGTCGCTCCCAGTCTTTTGCTAGCCCTCATTTTGTACTGAGTATGAGCTCTACTCGTGCATCCAACTCCTAAAAAACCAAGTTGTTCCAAAAGTGTCCACCATACATACCTATTAGCAATTTGCTATTCCAAAGTACATTTGACTTGCTTTTATCTATCCTTCAAATTAAACTCTTTTTGGTGTTATGCGAAAATTGGTCAGTAAAGCTCTCACGAACCTGATGGCACACTTTACTTTTCTCGTTTTAAAATTTTGACATTGTGGCTCTCTTATGTTGAGTTGTTATGCTTGCAAGTTGGAAATTAGCCCAGCCATGCCGTCATGGGGCAAGCTTTCAACATTGGACTATCTTTCATTTAAGTTGATATCGTGATCTTTCGTTTATGGATACTCGCGATGTGAAATAAGTTGGGAATCTTGCGGGATCATGGAGTTTTTATATGTGTTAGGGAAACGCCTGGGCCGCTAATCTAAGCCATGCATCATTCATGGTGGAAATTTACGGCATGCCCATAGTGGACATTGGACGACGCATCTCACAATAAAAAGCTATACCAATGGTAAATAAAAGAAATGTCGATGTGTTCATTGTCTGTTTGTCTTGTCATTTTGATGTGGGCTTGTTCCATGTCATCGGACAGGAGGTACCCCGTTGGCGGTTCTCGATGATACACATATATTTACAATGACAAGAGCTTGCTTGGGACTCTAAGTCAAGTAGCATGAGGTTTGGGTATTCGTACTTCATGGGACTCTAAGTGTATTCGCATTAACTCTAACCATTCAAGATGCTTATGATGGGGCAATGAGAGTCAAAGCTAGTAAGTACCATAATTTTTGAAGGTTTATAAAACTTGCAATCACTGCTTCCCTCCGCGAAGTGCCTTTCTTTTACTTTTATGTTGAGTCACCACCTTCTATCTTTATGCACCGTCTAAGAGAGCATAGTTGTCATTCTTAGTGTAATGTGCATTGTCCCAAAGTTTTCATTGGTTGATTCATGATGTTGGTTTCACTTGTTCTCAAATTACTTGTATCTAGTCGCCCTCTTAAACTTGAAGGTGTCCTATGCATTTATGTTTTGCTCTCTCATGAAGGACAAGCTGAAAACCATTTGTATGTTTTTCCATATGATTTGAACACACGTTTGACTTTCATTGTTTCATTTTCATGATCTTTTGTTTGTGTTCTTTTTCATGTTATGACATGGTTGCTAAGTTTCTTCTATCAAGATTATATCTTTCATGCCCATGTTTTAAGTTCTTTTGATCCCAGCGCACAATGCTTACATATCTGATCAAGATTGTGTAGGTGTATGTCACCTCAAAAATTATTTCTTTTGTTATCACTTACCTACTCGAGGACGAGCAGGAGTTAAGCTTGGGGATGCTGATACGTCTCAAACGTATCTATAATTTTTGATGCTCCATGCTTGTTTTTACACCATTTGCTTAGTGTTTTGTTACACTTTGTGGCATTTTTATGCATTTTCCGGAACTAACCTATTAACAAAATACTACAGTGCCAGTTCCCTGTTTTCTGCTATTTTTGTGTTTCAGAAAAGTTACACAAGAAATATTCTCAGAATTGGACGAAACAAAAGCCGAACATCCAGAAATTTACAGAAGCTTCTAGAGAACCGAAGAGGAGACGGAACAGAGCCAGGAGGTGGCCTCACCACCAGGGGGTGCGGCCCAGGGCCTGGCCGTGCCGCCCTATGGTGAGAGCCCCCTGGTCCACTTCTGATGCTGCTCCTTCGCCTATAAAGACCCCCCGATGGGAAAAACCTAAACACCCGATCACTTTTCCAGAAACACATCGCGATCTGCCGCCATCATCGACCCGAGATCGGGAGGGTCCAGAAGCTCTTCCTGGCACCCTGCCGGAGAGGGGAATCGCCACTGGAGGTCTTCTTCATCGACATGCTTGCCTCCGACGCGATGAGTGTGTAGTCTACCTTGGACTATGAGTCCATAGCAGTAGCTAGTTGGTTGTCTTCTCCACCATGTGCTTCATGTTTAGTTCTCGTGAGCTACCTTACATGATCGAGATCACCGTTATGTAATTCTACATGTTGTGTTTGTTGGGATCCGATGAATATTGGTGTTATGATTGAGTTGATGTGCTGAATATTATCTTATGTTATCTCTATGTTGTTTTTGATCTTGCATGCTCTCCGTTGTTAGTAGCTATCTTGGCCGAGTAGTTGCTAGTGACTCCAAGAGGGGGTATTTATGCTCGATAGTGGGTTCATGCCTCTATTTAATCTGGGGGAGTGACAGAAACCTCTAAGGTTGTAGATGTGCTATTGCCACTAGGGGGAAAACAACATTCATATGCTCAAGGGCATATGCTTTGTTTACATTACACACTTTGCTTAATGCAGTTATCTGTTGTTCGCAACTTAATACTTGTGGAGTTCTCAGATTGATTCGCCACAAGTGGATTATTAGTCATAGATGCAGTTGGATGGCGGTCTATGTATCTTGTTGTAATTCCCAGAGTAAATCTCATAGTGATCCTCTCGACATATGCACGTTGTCTTTATTCTATCAATTGCCCAACTGTAATTTGTTTACCCAGCATGTGTTATTTTATCTTATGGAGAGACACCACTAGTAAACTTTGGACCCCGGTCCTATTTCCATTATATTGCTATCACCTGTTTACTTTACTCGCACTATTTACTTTACTCGCATATTACTATTGGTTTCCACTCGATACGCTCATACCCTTTGTTTCAAGCAAACCGGTGAGATTGACAACCTCATCGTAAGTTGGGAGCAAAGTATTTGGTTGTGTTGTGTGCAGGTTCCGCGTTGCTACTAGTTTGTAACACCCGAATTTCCATAAATTCAAAGTGCCCGTTATGTATTCCACCACAATCCCAGGATCATTATTGTGATACACATAACGTAGTTGGTAACCAGTTCCATAGACATTACAATACGAATAGTTCAAATACAAATGGTCATAGTGACCAAGTTCATATTACAGCACAATATAGCAGCGGAAATAATGTCTTCGGGTCCATGCCTTCACCGTACAGGCAATGGCGACTCAGGAGATGATCTTAGTTCTGGTACTCATCTTCATAACCTTCCGCCGGATATTATTCCCCATAGTCTGGCCAAGTTAATAGCCAGGGACATAGCCATGAGTACATTGGATGCACTCGCAAACCATCTTATAAACAAGGTAATGAAAGAGATATGCATGGTTGATATGGCGGCTATTCGAATAGTTTTGAAACCTCTGCAGAGGGGTACACTTTACCCAAAAGATTTGATAAATCTGCCGGGAGAAATCCACGGTTCGTCATACACCAAGTATGCGAGTTTCAGATAATCAAACAAACTCTTTCACTTGTCTACTCTAGTATAGGATCCTTCCCTAAGAGTCCAGTCTGGCACTCATAGTTTTGCCCGCTGCAGAGTGCTGCATGAATGGAAATTGCCACTCGGTTCGGAAGCACCCACGCATGGCTTACTTCTATAAAAGATGATACAAGGTCTCCCATACTAGAATAAACAAGCTACGGACTAAGCCCCTTCCCATTTAGGGGTAATGTGGTCGTACGGTATGGTTGGCTCACATAGTACATCACTCATTATCATTTAGAAATACATTCCATAGTCCTTAGTCAAGATTATTTTCCTTCATAAAACCATCATGTAGGAGAAGTCTCCAATTCAAGTTTTCAAGTTCAAGTCACCACTTTAAGTAGGGTTCCCCTTATAGATGGCCTCAATTTTATTAGTGACTAAGCAACTATTATGAGTGATGCTACCACAAAGGAGGTGTAGGATAAACTCAGCTTGATACTCTTGCTAAGCAAGATATCACTACACAACTATCATTCTAAAGTAGCAATTCAATTATGCAATTTACTTAAAAACAAATAGAATGCAATAGGAAAACTAGGCATTTGGAGTATGATTCAAAAGATGGCTTGCCTTGGTTGGCAAAGTGACCTGAATAGTCTTCTTCTTCTTGATAAAATCCCCCCTCAATATCCTCTTCAGCAACACTAGCGTCTAATAACGATAAACAAAATACACACAATCACTAAGTAATACCAACAACACACCAAGCATACATTCTTGTTCTCAAACAATAATAGCAAGGTTGGATTTCATTTGGGTTGGTTTGCAACTTTTCTTCATGTTTTGATTAAGTATGCAAGTTGAGTTTTCTACAATCTGCCATGTGTTACCATCCTTTAACATGGGCATGATATTAGAGGTTTTAGGGTTAGTTCAATAAGAGGGTTATTAAGTAAGTGGCTTAGTAGTGGAGGTTAAATGACAAGCTAAGTGTATATTGGGGTCTATCATTTTATGCTACAAACTAAGATTGGATTAGAAGTTAATTGAGGGTACTAACAAGGTTTCAAATGGTACAGGCTAGAGTAACCAGTAGGTAAGTTGGTTAGTGAGTTCATAAACTTATCTTCACGATTTTAGGAGGTTTAACCAAATTTCTAGAATTTTCCAAAGATTATTAGGGCTGCAGTTAAATTGTTTTTATCAAATTAAATAACTAACTCAAATCAGATTATAAATAATTCCAGGGGCTAGATAATTTTCTCAGCTTTCCAACGAGTATTCATTTGCTAGAAATGGATTTCAAAATCACCAGGAATTTAAATTTGCAAAACAGTGCTGAATTGAATTCTAAAATCGGGCGGGAATTATTTAAACGAAATGGATCAAAACTAAAACGAAACTGGGCCGCACTCCGACTTTTCCGAACGGGCCGGCCCAACTAAACGTTACCGAGCGGGAGCGGTTCCGCGTTTGAACCTGACAGGTGGGGCCTACTCGTCAGGCCACTTATAAAACCCGAATCGGTAAGTTACCGTTGGATTAGAATCCAATGGCGCTCGGGCATCGTCTACCTCGGGCTCGGCCAGGAACTCACCGGCGATGGCAGGGGTACGGCTCGACGGTGAAGCTCGACGCAGGGGAAGAAGAACTCGACGGCGAGGATGCAGATCGATGGCGGCTGCTCGGCTCCTCCACCTCGCACCAACAGCAGCTCCAACGGCGGCCGGGATCTTCCAAAACACAGCGGTTAGGGCTTGCAGCACGTCGGACGTTTCCGAGGGAGAGAGGAAGAAAGAAGAGCGGGGATCGGGAGCTGCGGAGGTGTGCTTCTCTACTGCGTCGAACGGGTCCTTTTATAGGCGCGGGAGAGGGCGGGAGCTAGGGTTTCCAAATCTTGGTCGAGGCTGGAATTTTTTTTGGGTGCGGCAGCTCCGTCGATGACGTTCATCGAGGGGACGGGTCGTGGGTGACGCGGCTCCTCCGCGCACGTGCTGGCGTCGCTCGCTGACCTCGGCAACGGTCTCCTCGCGTGCTCTCTGGTCAGGTGACAGGGAGGCAGAGGTGGTGGCTTTTCCACCGTCCACCGGCCGGGGTCCGGCTTGCTCCAGTGGGGTTTGACAGCGGAGAGGGCTAGGGTGTCGTCGGGTACTGCCACGCTGGCTAGGTCGTACGGCGGCGGCGTCATCTACAGTGGGTTCAACTTTTCTGAAAACTGGATCACAGGTGTTTGACAAAATGCCCGAATGAAATTCAAATTCGAATTTTTGAAACTTTCCACCGTGGGTTGTCAAGGTGTTTGATAAGGTTTCCAGAAATATTTTTGTCAAGTGGAAAGGTGATGTTTTGCAGAAATCTTATTTCAAATTTTGGGTATGGTCACTGTTTCAGTTTCAAACTTTGGCAGATGTTTGAGTGGTGTTCTAATTTGAATTTTTGTTTGAAGATTCTTAGTCAAGTAAGTATGTAGTTTGGTCAAGCTCAACCAACTGACCACACACTTAGTTGAGTTACAGATTTCTTAATCTAAGTGTCCAAAGTAGGGTAATGGTTAACTTTTCCTAGATCAAACTTTTCTTTTCTTTATTTCTTTTGCTTCTGGTTTCTTTAGCTCTTGTTGTTCTTCTCTGATGCTTATGCTGGTTAGGATTTGCTTAACTTAACAATACACAACAATTTCTAACACACATGAAATCATAAAAGACACTTATTCAAAAACTATGCATACATGCAATATGAGGTGAATTTTTTTATCTTGGTCCAATATTTGGCACTTGAATAAGAGGAAATAGATTACAAAGTTTTGGGTTGTTACAATCTTCCCCCCTTAAAAAGAATCTCGTCCTCGAGATTCACTAACTAAGAACTGAAAAGATTGGGAAATTCTTTCTGAAGGTAATCTTCTCGTTCCCAAGTGGCTTCATCTTCTGTGTGATTGCTCCACTGAACCTTCAGAAACTTGATGCTTCGTGTTCGAGTGGTTCGATATGCTTCCTCGAGGATACGGATAGGCACTTCACAATAGGTCAAATCCTTATTGATGTCCACAGAACGGTGATCAATATTCTTGAAGATTTCTGGCTTCTCAGGAACTTCAAGGCATTTCCGAAGTAGGGACACGTGAAAAACATCGTGCACTTCAGACAATTCAGGGGGCATTTCCAACTGATAAGACACTTCTCCTCTGCGACCTAGTATCTTGAAGGGTCCAATATACCTTGGTGCAAGCTTTCCTTTTACTTGGAATCTCTGCATTCCCTTGAGAGGTGACACTCTAAGATAGACAAAATCTCCAATCTTGAAGGTCAGTTCCCTACGTCTCTTGTCAGCATAACTCTTCTGCCTAGACTGGGCTGCCTTGAGGTGCTCATGAATCATGCGAACCTTCTCTTCAGCTTCTTGCAGAATGTCTGGTCCAAATATCTTACTGTCTCCAGTTTCAGACCAATTCAAAGGGGTACGACACTTTCTTCCATATAAAGCTTCAAATGGGGCCATTTGCAAACTGGCTTGATAACTGTTGTTGTAGGAAAATTCTGCGAAAGGTAGGCAATCTTCCCACTTAACTCCATAGGCTAAAACATAGGCTCACAACATGTCTTCTAGTATTTGATTTACTCTTTCAGTCTGTCCATCATTCTGAGGGTGGTAAGCTGTGCTAAAGGCTAATTTGGTTCCCAAGGCTTGATGCAAACTTCTCCAGAATCTTGAGGTGAATTGGGTACCTCGATCAGAAACTATGGTTTTAGGGACTCCATGCAAACTAACAATTCTGGATAAGTAGAGGTCTGCCAGCTGTCCTGATGTATAAGTGGTCTTGACAGGAATAAAGTGGGCAACTTTGGTCAGTCTATCCACAATGACCCAGATAGAGTCATTTCCGCGGCTAGACCTTGGAAATCCAGTGATAAAATCCATTCCAACTGATTCCCACTTCCATTCCGGGACTTGCAAAGGTTGCAGCAATCTAGCAGGACGTTGATGTTCAGCCTTGACTCTTTGACAAATATCACACTTAGATATAAACAGTGCAATCTCACGCTTCATTCCATGCCACCAAAATTGCTCCTTCAGATCTTGATACATCTTAGTTCCACCGGGATGGATGTAGTAAGGTGTCTCATGGGCTTCCTTCATAATGACTTCATTCAGTTCTGAATCAGCAGGCACACACATACGTCCTTTATACTAGAGAACTCCTTGATCATCTTCCTCAAATCTTGGCACCTTGCCGAAACTAATTCTGCGCTTAATTCCGTCAATACTCTCATTTCCCTTCTGGGCTTCTTTGATTTGGCTCGTCAAGGTGGGTTGAAACTCAAGGTTGGCTAAGAATCCTTGACTGACTAGTTCCAATCCAAAATTTTCAAACTCTTGGTGCAACATGGGTTGCTCCTCTTTGATCATCATATTCAAGGTGCATGGCTTTCTACTCAATGCATCAGCCACTACATTGGCCTTCCCGGGATGATAATGAATTTCAAGATCATAATCCTTGATTAGCTCTATCCATCTTCTTTGCCTCATGTTCAACTCCTTCTGGGTGAAAATATACTTCAAACTCTTGTGGTCGGTGTAGATCTCGCAACGGTTACCCATAAGATAATGCCTCCAAGTCTTCAAAGCTAGAACTACGGCTGCTAACTCCAGATCATGGGTCGGATATTTTTCTTCATGAGGTCGAAGCTGCCGGGAGAGGTATGCTATGACCTTGCCTTCTTGCATTAACACACAACCAAGTCCAAGTTTGGAGGCATCGCAATAGACATCAAAGTTCTTGGTGATATCGGGCATGGTTAGGATGGGTGCGGTTACTAATCGCTTCTTGAGCTCTTGAAAACTCTCTTCACACTTAGGGGTCCATTCAAACTTCTTGTCCTTCTTCAACAGTTGGGTCATGGGTCTGGCAATGCTTGAAAATCCTTCCACAAATTTGTGGTAATATCCTGCTAATCCGAGAAAACCTCTAACTTCAGTTTGAGTGGTAGGGGCTTCCCATTCCATGACTGATTTGATCTTCTTTGGGTCCACTGAAACTCCTCCAGCTGATAATACATGGCCTAAGAATCCAACTTCGTTCAACCAAAACTCACACTTACTAAACTTGGCATATAGCTGATGCTCTCTCAGGGTCTCCAAGATTAATCTCAAATGGGTTGCATGCTCTTCTTCAGACTTGGAATAAATAAGGATGCCATCAATGAAGACAACAACAAACTTATCCAAAAACTCCATGAAAACCTTATTCATGAGATTCATGAAATAGGCAGGGGCATTGGTTAATCCAAAGGACATTACGGTGTACTCATACAATCCGTATCGGGTAGTGAAGGCTGTTTTAGGTATATCAGTCGCACGGATCTTCAGTTGATGGTATCCAGTCCTAAGGTCTATCTTTGAGAAGACTTGAGCTCCAGTCAATTGGTCAAACAGATCATCAATCTTTGGGAGAGGATACTTATTCTTGATGGTAACATCATTTAGCTTGCGGTAATCAGTGCACAGTCGGCTGGAACCGTCACTTTTATCCACTAACAAGACGGGTGATTTCCAAGCGGATGAACTTGGCTGAATCAATCCCTTACTCAAAAGGTCATCCAATTGCTTCTTTAACTCCAGTAGTTCCGCTGGGTTCATACGATAGGGTCGTTGGGCTATAGGTCCAGTTCCAGGGATAAGCTTAATGATAAACTCAATATCCCAATCCAGTGGCATTCCGAGTAGCTCATCAGGAAAAACATCCGGGTATTCACAGACGATGGGAACTTGCTCTTGAGTTGGTCCTGAGATACTCTTATGACATCTGGTGGTTTGGGGTGGTTTTACGGACACATGCTTTACTACAATTCCAGTGCTACTCTTCATAGTGATGGTCTTTTTGGCACAATCTATCACTCCTTGATGGGAAGACATCCAATTCGTACCAAGGACTACTTCCAAGCCTCTAGTCCCCAATACTATCAAATTGGCTAAGAAAGCTATTCCATGAATTTCTATGGGAACTGCCAAACAGTTCCACTCAGCCCTTGTTGTTGACCCAGGTATTTGTACTAAGATGGCATGTTTCATGGGGGTTGGTTGAATTCCACTTTTATCAACAAATGATTTAGTAACAAACGAGTGTGAAGCTCCAGAATCAAATAGAACTCTTGCAGGAACTGAATTAACAGGGAACATACCAAGCACAACGTCGGTTGCTTCCTGAGCTTCTTCAACATTCATGTGGTTCAGACGGCCTCGGGGATGGGGCTGGTTCCTTGGTGCATAATTCTTGCCATTACCAACACGACGCTGTTGCTGAGCAGGGGCAGTCGTCTTGGATGCATCATTCAGCTTCTTCAGGCACTCATTGGAGTAGTGCCCCTTGATTCCGCACTCATAACAGGTAACACCAGACTTGTCACCAGACTTGGGCAGCGCAGGTGCGCCATTTGGCCTTGGAGTGTTGGAGTTGAAGTTGTTGCCATTAGGTCTTGGAGGTGTACGGTTGAAGTTGTTGCCGGTCAGACGGTTGGCAAAGTTGGGACGTGGAGCAGGTGTAGGTGGCCTAATAGGTCGAGGGGCAAAACCCATAGGTGGATTTCCCCTTGGCTTCTGCGAGTTGCTGGAACTACCTTGATACATCATACGGCGCTTGTGGTTCTCTGCAGCTTGCTTGAGTTTGCCTTCCATCTGAATGGCAGAGTCAACCAATGACTCTAGGTCTGCAAAGGGAATGCTGACCAAGACACATTGCATCTCATCATGAAGTCCATTCAGAAACCTTTCCTGCTTCTACTCATTGGTGTTGGTGTCATCTGGGGCATACCTAGACAAGGTGGGGAACTTGTCACGGTAATCAACCATAGATAGGGAACCTTGCTTCATATTTCTGAACTCATCTCTCATCCTTTTAACTAATCCCAAAGGAACATGGGCTTTGCTGAACTTGCTCTTGAACTCCTCCCAAGGCATCACATACCCTTGGGCTTGCATTGCACGAGTGCTATCCCACCAAGCTCTTGCGGCTCCAGCAAGATAGTGGGTGGTGTACAAGACCTTCTCATGTTCACCAACTCCGGCGACTGCCAAATTGTTCTCCATGGTGCGAAGCCAGTCATCAGCATCTAAGGGTTCTTCAGACTTAGTGAACATAGGTGGGTTGGTGTTTTGGAAACTCCTTAACTTGGATCAGTGATCACCATGGCCATTGTTTTCTCCTTCACCATGGCCATTTCCATTGCCATTGTTGTGGTTCATTGCCATCTGGGTTAGTTGCTGAAGAGTGGCCAAGTTAGCTTGGCGCTCAGCTCGGGCTGCTTCCCGATCTTCCATGATCAACCTTAGCAATTGTGCCACTTCTGGGTTCGGGGGTGGGGGTGCTCGCGGCATCTGAAGATAATGGGTGTAAGACAAGAGGGAAAAACTAATTGCTAAGTTTTGAATGTAATACCAATGATGCAATTTAGTCTTACTAAGGCCTTAAGGGCCAAATTCATATTTCATTCAACAAACATCAAACATACCACACATACGAGTTCACACATTACAAATGGTTTACATCAAACCATTGCGACTCGTCTACTAGAGAGGGGGATACAACTCACACCTACACGAAGTGACTTAAAGTGAACTCACTACTAGATAACACTTGGATCTCGAATCTAAACATCGGGCTCCTCGGGGTCTTCCTCCTCATCCTCGATGAATCCAGCATCCTCATCATCCTCCTGATCATCCAGGTCTTCCATGAAATCATCCTCGTCGCTAATGAGGGCATTATCCTCCTTGCGGAGGTCAATGCCTTCCTCCTCACCAAGGTGGTTCTCTAGATCTCCAATGTACTCAGTCAGCTCAGCCACCTTGGCCTTCAACTCCTCAATGGTCTCATCCTTTTCCTGGCGCTGGCGGCGAAGGCTCTTGCGATCCCTGGCAAGGATCCTGATGGTGCTCCTAGCCTCCTCAAGTGCGAAGTGCTCAAGGTTGGCCTTTGTACGGGCACGATCTGCCTCCTGCTGAGTGGAGTACAGCAAGAAGTCCATGTGATCTATATATGAACTCGGCTCATTGTGCCCCGGCATGTTTGTGGGACGCCCATCCGCATCACGCTGAGCAAAATTCCGAAAACGCTCCACCTGAATCTCCTCAACATGCAGTCCGCATAGGCGGGCAAGCATCTCCTGCATACCTCGGACCAAACCATCGGCCCAAGTGTTCTCCACAAGCTCAAACTTAATTCTTGGAGAACTTAAATCTCCCTTCTTGCCACGGCAACTTGCCCTGATAAGCCACCGAAGTTCTCTATCCGGGTGCTCATTGAGCACGGCTCCATTGAACTCTGGATACAGACGATCCAGGAACAAGGTCAGGGTAGTGAGGTCATGCTCAAAAACAAGGCTGCCACCATGCCCTAACTGGTAGTGCTCAGTGAACACCGGGGCCATCTACAAAATTTTAGATTAGATCAAGTTAGTGCTCAACCCAAGGGTGCAAAATTTTAAGTAGGCAAAAACTGAATCATGTACAAAGCTTTGTAAATAGAGAGGAAAGACTAAGCAATTTTAAACTATTACTTATCTCTTTGCTTTTATAAAGGTTTCATCTAACGCCCGTTCTAACTAAGGTCTCCTATGGTCAGCCTAGGCTCTGATACCAACTTGTAACACCCGAATTTCCAAAAATTCAAAGTGCCCGTTATGTATTCCACCACAATCCCAGGATCATTGTTGTGATACACATAACGTAGTTCGTAACCAGTTCCATAGACATTACAATACGAATAGTTCAAATACAAATGGTCATAGTGACCAAGTTCATATTACAGCACAATATAGCAGTGGAAATAACGTCTTCGGGTCCATGCCTTC
The DNA here is from genome assembly GCA_007115705.1 of Dactylis glomerata. Lineage (NCBI taxonomy): Eukaryota > Viridiplantae > Streptophyta > Magnoliopsida > Poales > Poaceae > Dactylis > Dactylis glomerata. The sequence goes on from QXEO01001193.1 coordinate 72,571, forward strand.
ACCCTACAGGCAATGGCGACTCAGGAGATGATCTTAGTTCTGGTACTCATCTTCATAACCTTCCTCCGGATATTCTTCCCCATAGTCTGGCCAAGTTAATAGCCAGGGACACAGCCATGAGTACATTGGATGCACTCGCAAACCATCTTATAAACAAGGTAATGAAAGAGATATGCATGGTTGATATGGTGGACAAAGCACTAAGTTTATTTGCAAAAGCTAATTTTGTTTCCCAAGAATGTTCATTTGTAGAGAAGAAGATTTAATTCTCTAAGTTAAATCTAAAGAGGAACTTCAAGTGTTGGTCAACATCAATGTCAAGTCAAGTCATTCACCAAGTTCACCTTAAGTTGTTAACATTCTTGACAAAAGTCAAGTACAGCTTGCCAACTGTCCATGACCGCGGACGTGGCTATTCGAATAGTTTTGAAACCTCTGCAGAGGGGTACACTTTACCCACAAGATTTGATAAATCTTCCGGGAGAAATCCACGGTTCGTCATACACCAAGTATGCGAGTTTCAGATAATCAAACAAACTCTTTCACTTGTCTACTCTAGTATAGGATCCTTCCCTAAGAGTCCATTCTGGCACTCATAGTTTTGCCCGCTGCAGAGTGCTGCATGAATGGAAATTTCCACTCGGTTCGGAAGCACCCACGCATGGCTTACTTCTATAAAAGATGATACAAGGTCTCCCATACTAGAATAAACAAGCTACAAACTAAGCCCCTTCCCATTTAGGGGTAATGTGGTCGTACGGTATGGTTGGATCACATAGTACATCACTCATTATCATTTAGAAATACATTCCATAGTCCTTAGTCAAGATTATTTTCCTTCATAAAACCATCATGTAGGAGAAGTCTCCAATTCAAGTTTTCAAATTCAAGTCACCACTTTAAGTAGGGTTCCCCTTATAGATGGCCTCAATTTTATTAGCGACTAAGCAACTATTATGAGTGATGCTACCACGAAGGAGGTGTAGGATAAACTCAGCTTGATACTCTTGCTAAGCAAGATATCACTACACAACTATCATTCTAAAGTAGCAATTCAATTATGCAATTTACTTAAAAACAAATAGAATGCAATAGGAAAACTAGGCATTTGGAGTATGATTCAAAAGATGGCTTGCCTTGGTTGGCAAAGTGTCCTGAATAGTCTTCTTCTTCTTGATAAAATCCCCCCTCAATATCCTCTTCAGCAACACTAGCGTCTAATAACGATAAACAAAATACACACAATCACTAAGTAATACCAACAACACACCAAGCATACATTCTTGTTCTCAAACAATAATAGCAATGTTGGATTTCATTTGTGTTGGTTTGCAAGTTTTTCTTCATGTTTCGATTAAGTATGCAAGTTGAGTTTTCTACAATCTGCCATGTGTTACCATCCTTTAACATGGGCATGATATTAGAGGTTTTAGGGTTAGTTCAAGAAGAGGGTTATTAAGTAAGTGGCTTAGTAGGGGAGGTTAAATGACAAGCTAAGTGTATATTGGGGTCTATCATTTTATGCTACAAACTAAGATTGGATTAGAAGTTAATTGAGGGTACTAACAAGGTTTCAAATGGTACAGGCTAGAGTAACCAGTAGGTAAGTTGGTTAGTGAGTTCATAAACTTATCTTCAAGATTTTAGGAGGTTTAACCAAATTTCTAGAATTTTCCAAAGATTATTAGGGATGCGGTTAAACTGTTTTTATCAAATTAAATAACTAACTCAAATCGGATTATAAATAATTCCAGGGGCTAGATAATTTTCTCAGCTTTCCAACGAGTATTCATTTGCTAGAAACGGATTTCAAAATCACCAGGAATTTAAATTTGCAAAATAGTGCTGAATTGAATTCTAAAATCGGGCGGGAATTATTTAAACGAAATGGATCAAAACTAAAACGACACAGGGCCGCACTCCGACTTTTCCGAACGGGCCGGCCCAACTAAACGTAACCGAGCGGGAGGGGTTCCGCGTTTGAACCTGATAGGTGGGGCCTACTCATCAGGCCACTTATAAAACCCGAATCGGTAAGTTGCCGTTGGATTAGAATCCAACGGCGCTCGGGCATCGTCTACCTCGGGCTCGGCCAGGAACTCACCGGCGATGGCAGGGGTACGGCTCGACGGCGAAGCTCGACGCAGGGGAAGAAGAACTCGATGGCGAGGATGCAGATCGACGGCGGCTGCTCGGCTCCTCCACCTCGCACCAACAGCAGCTCCAACGGCGGCCGGGATCTTCCAGAACACGGCGGTTAGGGCTTGCAGCATGTCGGACGTTTCCAAGGGAGAGAGGAAGAAAGAAGAGCGGGGATCGGTAGCTGCAGAGGTGTGTTTCTCTACTGCGTCGAACGGGTCCTTTTATAGGCGCGGGAGAAGGCGGGAGCTAGGGTTTCCAAATCTTGGCCGAGGCGGGAAAATTTTCTGGGCGCGGCGGCTCCGTCGATGACGTTCATCGAGGGGACGGGTCGTGGGTGACGCGGCTCCTCCCCGCACGTGCTGGCGTCGCTCGCTGACCTCGGCAACGGTCTCCTCGCGTGCTCTCTGGTCGGGTGATAGGGAGGCAGAGGTGGTGGCTTTTCCACCGTCCACCAGCCGGGGTCCGGCTTGCTCCAGTGCGGGTTCGACAGCGGAGAGGGCTAGGGTGTCGTCGGGTACTGCCACGCTGGCTAGGTCGTACGGCGACGGCGTCATCTACAGTGGGTTCAACTTTTCTGAAAACTGGATCACAGGTGTTCGAGGAAATGCCCGAATGAAATTCAAATTCGAATTTTTGAAACTTTCCACCATGGGTTGTCAAGGTGTTTGATAAGGTTTCCAGAAATATTTTTGTCAAGTGGAAAGGTGATGTTTTGCAGAAATCTTATTTCAAATTTTGGGTATGGTCACTGATTCAGATTCAAACTTTGGCAGATGTTTGAGTGGTGTTCTGATTTGAATTTTTGTTTGAAGATTCTTAGTCAAGTAAGTATGTAGTTTGGTCAAGCTCAACCAACTGACCACACACTTAGTTGAGTTACAGATTTCTTAATCTAAGTGTCCAAAGTAGGGTAATGGTTAACTTTTCCTAGATCAAACTTTTCTTTTCTTTTCTTTATTTCTTTTGCTTCTGGTTTCTTTAGCTCTTGTTGTTCTTCTCTGATGCTTATGCTGGTTAGGATTTGCTTAACTTAACAATACACAACAATTTCTAACACACATGAAATCATAAAAGACACTTATTCAAAAACTATGCATACATGCAATATGAGGTGATTTTTTTTATCTTGGTCCAATATTTGGCACTTGAATAAGAGGAAATAGATTACAAAGTTTTGGGTTGTTACATAGTTGAAGATGTGTCAACAAGTGTCGTAAACGGCGCCCTTGTTGGAGTGTTAGTAGGCTAGCAAGCATCACCTTCTGGAGTATTGGCTTTTTCCTGGATACGATTAAACCTTGGTTTCTTACTGAGGGAAAAACTTGCTACTGTGCTCATCATACCTTCCTCTTGGGGTTCCCAACTGGACGGTGATTTACATCATCACCACCATAGCAATCACCAGCTCTCTTGCAAAATTAGTGACGAGCAGATGAAGCATGCAAGTCGAGGGGTACTTAGTTTAGTATGGAAGATAACAAACCCAACCACTTCGTCCTCATGAGCTAAAAACAGTGTCACAAAATAAGAAGTATTTTGAAGGTTTTGAAAGGTAGCACATGAAAATTTACTTGGAATGGTTTGAAATGCCATGCATAGGAATTTATAGTGGACTCTTTGGAATAACTTAATTTTTAGGGGTTTGGATGCACGAGTAGAGCTCATACTCAGTATAGGTGAAGGCTAGCAAAAGACTGGGAAGCGACAATCGAGAGAGCAGTAACTGTCATAATCATGCTTGCGACAAAACAAAATTAACAGAGGTATAAAAGTGATAGAAGAGCTCTGAGGCAAAAATAAATCATCAAGGCTTAATTGACTTTTGTTTAGTCATATGCATGCGTGAGCATGTGCCAAGTTGATTCAAATGAAACATTCAGAGGAGGATACCACAATGTCATACCGTTTTATGAATAGAACAATGCAAGCAAACATCTATATGACATGCTACAAACTATTAGTAAATTGGAACTAATCATATGAGAGCAGGAACTACTAAGCATCCATTAAATAACATACACCTTATATGAACAAACTAAGCATGTCCACATGAATGAGTATATGTACAAAAATGAAAAAAAGAGTTTATACCAGCCTCTCACCACATCTCGAATTGTCAAAGATCGTCATTATTGCCTTTCACTTGTGCGGCTTGAATAATATGAAGTGATAACCAAGCTCCAATGGAGTCACGGGAGACTGAACTCTTCAGCAAACTTTACCAAACTGGAAAAGAACAACAAATATTTTTGGTTTTTTAAATTTTAAAACAAGAACAGAAGGAAACAGCAAACAAAGCAAAATCTTTTTGGATTTTTGAATATCAAACCAAAACTAGAAGGTAAAGCAAACAAATACTAGAAAACTAAAGAAGCAAACAAAGAGAAACAACAAAAATATTTTTGGTCTTTTTTGTGTTTAGGAAAGTAGAAACAAAACAAGAACAACAAAGAAAAAGAAAGAAAACGAAACATGGATATACAAAGTTCCGACAGAATATGATGTATAAATGAGTGAGATGTCGGTATACCTCCCCCCAAGCTTAGGCTTTTGGCCTAAGTGGAGATCAATCCCAACACGGATAATAACTCCAGGCTGGTGGATCATCATTAGCATGATCGTAATCAGGCTCTCGTGAAGAAGAAACAGAAGGCCCATAATCATAATAAGGTTGCGGGTATGGGAACTCCGCGGTGTTGGAGGGCTGGACAAAATTATCTTCGGCCCCTCTCCATCATCCTGCATGTGCTGAGAGTGCTCCTCCATGTATGTGTCGAGTTCATCCTCCATGAGTGACCATCCTTCCCTGGCATCAAGGTTAAACAAAAGAGGCGCATGCAAATTGACTAATCGATCAGACTTAACTACTCTCCAACCTGATTTCTTGAAAAAGGTTATTTCAAAAGATAAGTTGTTCAAGTCAACCCAAGAAGAAACAAATTTGTGTTGTATCACTCTCTATGGGAAACTGAATGTCTAGATTATGCGGCACTACACCATGCAAAGCTAGTAAACGAGAAGCAATGAGGCCTCCACAAACTCCCCATTTCTCGCGGTTAGTAGCAATACGGAAAGCTATCAAAGCACCCAAATTATAAGTCCTATCCTGTCTCAAAGCGGCTGAGATGAAAGCTAAATCATAAGAAGATAATATGTTTGCAGTCATCCTAGCAAGAACACACTTGGCAATAAAATAGGCAAAATATCGAATAGATGGGAGATGAATACTTTGAATTTACCACTCTCATCTGAGAAGCTTCTCCCTTGGCAAATCTCTTCATACAAGTCCATCAATGGCCTAGGTCGCTCTTTTATCTTTTTGCGCGATCCCCACTGTGGCACTTTAATGGCTACACAAAAATCATCAAAGGGCAAATTCATAGTTTTATTGTAAATTTTATAGTAAACCATGGGGTTAGGCAAAGACCAACTGAATCTAAAATCATGCACCACAAACATAGTTAGTTTTACATATTGTTAAGGTTCACCATCAACAAAATGTTCCAACCCTGCATTAGAGATTAGAGTTTGGAAATCCTGCAGAATCCCTACAGCCCTCATGAATTCTGAGCATGGATAGATGGAAGGGAAAACTCCCTCTTCACGGTGGACTCTCATGACTTCATGCACCTCTAATTCATGTTGGATGAGTTGGTGTTCATTCTCTTCCATCTCTGAAATTTTTAACAATCCTCATAAAAATGATTTTGAGACAAGTAAATGAAGGAAACTACTATAGGGAGTTGCAAGAGAGCTAAACATGCATCAAAATAACTTATCTAAGCAATAGAACAAGCATGCAAACTCACTTAACCTGCCACCTACAGTACTAAAATACTCAAGAAATACTACACTAAACAAAATTCTACTTGGACAATCGGAGGAGTCACATACTGGAGAACAAATGCTCCAAATCTTAGCAGGAAAGATGGGCTGAGCAAGGGGATCAAAAATCGCGAGCAAGAACAGCAATAATATGAGTTTGAGCAAAGGTGTGGTGTTTTTTCGGGAGAGAGAGTGAAGTGGCAGGTGGAGGAATAAGTGGAGGGCCAGGGGGCTCCATACCATGCCATGGCGCGGCCTGCCCTGGCCCGCGCCACCATGTGGTGTGGTGGCATAGTGGGTCCCCCTGGGTTGTTCCAGGTGCCTCTCTACCCCATTTTAGATGTAAAAATTTTATAAAAATTTCTGGAATTTTTCAAAAAACTTTAGTTTCGAGTGATTTTCAGAAATTGATAAATGATTAAAAACATGGGAAAACGATTATGGAACGATGGGAAACAAATTCAAACCAAGTCTACAGAAGTTCTAAAACACTCAAATATGCAACTAACCAGTGGAAACATGGGTGAACATGGTGGAAGCAAAAGTAATCAAAAGTAAACATGGTGAAAGCATCGTTTTATTCATTCAAAAACCACTTTGTTAACAAGGTTGATCAAGTCTTGTTACCAAAACAATTTTTTATGAAACAAAAATTTGCATTTCACTAAATGATTATGTTACCTCAACCTTGATAGGCATAGTCCCAACCATGATAATTTCATATTCTTCCCGTGGCCTTAGCCCAGGACTATAGATTTCTCCAACTTTAATGGTCTCAATATTTTTAATTGAATTTAGACAATATTTCCTATCAATCTTCTTGGGAAAATAAACTGTGTGCTCCTTGTCATTAACATCAAAGGTTACTTTCCCTTGGTTGCAATCAATAACAACACCTACAATATTAAGAAAAGGTCTCCCAAGAATAATAGACATATTATCATCTTCAGGCATTTCTAGCACAACAAAGTCAGTTAATATCAAACAATTATTAGCCACTTGAACAGGAACATCCTCACATATACCAATAAAAATAGTAGTAGACTTATCAGCCATTTGCAAAGATATATCAATTGATATCAATTTTTCTAGGTCAAGTCTCTTATAGAGAGAAAAAGGCATAACACTAGCTCCTGCTCCCAAATCACACAAAGCAGTTCTAACATAATTATTTTTAATGGAGCAAAGAATAGTTGGTATACGTGGTGAAAGGACATATTCCTAGTTTTCAGTTTTTGGGTGTTTGATCACAACACAAGGAAATTAATCTTGTGCTGAGCTTTGCAGAAATTCTACAGGTATTACACAAGACTAATGGTGAAGAGGAATGGGAATGGGGACTACTGTAGAAAGGCTAGAAATCACCCAAAGGAGAGAAAATATTAGGGCCGGAAATTCTGTTTCAGGGCCGGAAATTCTGCCCCAGGGCCGGAATTTCCACCCCTGAACAAAATTTCTGGGGGTCAGAAATTTCATAATTTCCGGCCCTTCGAAATTTGGCTAAGTCCCTTACAAAACGTTGTGGTGCAACGTTCTGTAATGGGGCCGGAAATGTTGGTCTAGCAGAATTTCCGGGGGCCAGAAATTTCATAATTTCCGGCCCTCGAAAATTCGGCTAAGTCCTTTCCAAAGGGCCGTGGTGCAACTCTCTGATAAGGGGCCGGAAATTCCCCCGCGATTTTTCGCTAAGTCCCTTATCTCGAGCTGTGGTGCGACTCTCTGGAAGGGGGCCGGAATTTCTGGCCGGAAATTCCATTTTGGAATTTCCGGGGGGCCGGAATTTCCGCCCCCAGGCCGGAATTTCCGCCCCCAGGCCAGAATTTCCGCCCCCAGGCCGGAATTTCTACCCCCTGGCCGGAATTTCCGGGGTAAGTTTTCTCCAACGGCCATATTTCGAGCCAGCCTATAAATAGTCATCCCCTACCTCAGATCTGATCTACCTCGTCCACACTCTCTCTCCTCTATTGATGCAGAGCTTTAACTCCATAGATCTCCTTCCCTAGCCAACCAAATCCTCCAAGACTTGGTAGATTGGGAGAGGACCCATAGATCTACAATCCCACCAAAGTAATTAGTGTTTGCTTCACTCCCCCTCCGTGGACCTTGCCTTGTGCAAGAGAGGTCACCTCAAAGCTTCCTCCATGTAAAAGCTTTGTGGTCGTTCTTGTTGGGAGCCTCCAATTAAGTTGTGGAGTTATGCCCCAACCTCCGTGTAAGGGTTTCGGTCGGTACCCCCAATACCACCGCTTAGTGGAAATGAGTTAGCCTCCGTGGCTTGCTCACCGGAGAACAAGGTGAGCCTCTGTGGCGTTGGTGGACTCCGTGTCGCCACACCTCTCCAACGTAGACGTACTTCCCCTCAAAAGGAAGGAACTACGGGAATACATCCTTGTGTCTCCGGCTTCCACTTTACGGTCTTTTCTTACCCTTACTTGCATCGTGTTTACCTCTTTCACTCTTGTTTACTTGCTTGCTTGTCACATAGGAAATTCACCTAGTTGCACATCTAGAGAATTTCGTTTTGTGTCAAGCCCTAAATTTGAAAAAGGTAAAATTTTGTGTCGCCTATTCACCCTCCTCTAGTCGCCTATAAGATCCTTTCAATTGGTATCAGAGCCTAGTGCTCTTTGATTGGGCTTAACCGCCTAAGAGATTATGGGCGACGAGGACCCCGCCACTAAGGCGGATCTCAATAGCATCTTGTCACGAATGGATGCTATGATGGCATCCATGGAAATCCAAAAATCTCAACTTGATGCTCTCACTAGTGGAAGATCTAGTACCACTCCACCAACTCCGGTTGACACCCCGGATAAGGATAAGCCATCCTTAAACGAGGAAGATCCGGACAAGGATGGGAATGAGAACAACGAGGATCCACCCAAGAAAGATGACACCTCTCGGGGACATAGCACGGAAATTCCACATCCTATGAGCTATGTCTCCAGAAGACACCTTCAAATGCCACATCTTGCCTCATGCGGCCCACCGTCACCACTTGATGCTTCTAGCTTTGCAGAGGTTTGTAGAACAGCAGCAAGTTTCCCTTAAGTGGATCACCCAAGGTTTATCGAACTCAGGGAGGTTAGAGGTCAAAGCTATCCCTCTCAAGCAACCCTGCAATTACGATACAGAAAGTCTCTTGTGTCCCCAACACACCCAATACACTTGTCAAATGTATAGGTGCACTAGTTCGGCGAAGAGATAGTGAAATACAAGTAGTAGTGATGATTATAAGTAGCAAACGTGATGTGAAATAAATATCGCTGCGAGCAAACAAGTAACAAAATAGCAAGTAAACGGTGTGCAATGCTTGGAAACAAGGCCTAGGGATCATACTTTCACTAGTGGACACACTCCCAACAATATAACATGACTAAACAAATAACTTCTCTTTGCTAAGGTACTCTGAATTACTCTCCTATTGAATAACACTAATCATTGCGTAGTGGCTACAGAAGCACCCCTTAAAGTTCATGAAGTACTTGACAAACACCACTCATAGCGATACCCAAATCAGATCACAACTCAAGATAGAAATCATTGCAACTTAAACCAAGTACTAACACGGTGCACACACTGTCAACATTACACCATGAAAGGAGGAATAGATCACTCAAACTATCATAGCAATAATTATTCTCATAATCCACAAGAGATCACAATCATAGCCTAAACCAAGTACCACCATGATGCACGCACTATCACCGTTACACCATAGCAGGAGGAATAGATTACTTTAATAATATCACTAGAGTACACAAAATATCTGAATAATAACATGTACTTGTTCAACATGATACAAAGCTCACGATCACATAAAGATCACATCATGGGAGAGAGAGGTGAACCACATAGCTACCGGTAGAGCCCTCAGCCCCGGGGATGAACTACTCCCTCCTCATCATAGGAGACAGCAAGGTTGATGGAGATGGCGGTGAGGTCGATGGAGACGGCGGAGACGGCGATGGAGACCGATGGAGATGGCTCCGGGGGAACTTCCCCGTCCCGGCAGGGTGCCGGAACAGAGACTTCTGTCCCCCGAAATTCGTCGACGGCGGCGGCGGAGCTGCGGAACTGTTTCTGGAAAATTGCCGAATCTCCTAGGGTTTTCCGTCCCGATGCTTCTTATAGGCGAAGGGGCGATGTCAGAGGAGGGCCAGGGCCTCCTCACACATGGCTGGCGCGGCCAGGGGCCTGGTCGCGCCACCTGTGTGTGTGGGGCCCCTGTGGCCCACCTCCTACTCCTCTTCGGATCTCTGGAAGCTTCCGGGTAAAATAAGACTTCAGGAACTTGTTTCGTCCAATTCCGAGAATATTTCCTGTGTATCACTTCTGAAACACAAAAACAGCAGAAAACAGGAAACTGGCACTGTGGTGCTTGTTAATAGGTTAGTTCCGGAAAATGCATAAAAGTGCCACTAAGTGTAACGAAACAATAGGCAAATGGTGTAAAAACAAGCATGGAGCATCAAAAATTATAGATACGTTTGAGACGTATCAAGCATCCCCAAGCTTAACTCCTGCTCGTCCTCGAGTAGGTAAGTGATAACAAAAGAAATAATTTTTGAGGTGACATGCACCTACACAATCTTGATCATATATGTAAGCATTTGTGAGCTGGGATCAATAGAACTTAAAACATGGGCATGAAAGATATAATCTTGACAATAAGAACTTAGCAACCATGTTGTAAACATGAAAATGAACACAAACAAAAGATCATGATAATGAAACAATGAAAGTCAAACGTGTGTTCAAATCATAAGGAAAAACATACAAATGGTTTTCAGCTTGTCCTTCAAAGAGAGCAAAACATAAATGCATAGGACACCTTAAAGTTTAAGAGGGCGACTAGATACAAATAATTTAAGAACAAGTGAAACCAATCATCATGAGTCAATCAATGAACTTTGGGACAATGCATATCACACTAAGAATGACAACTATGCTCTCTTAATGGTGCATAAAGAAAGAAGGTGGTGACTCAACATAAAAGTAAAAGAAAGGCCCTTCGCAGAGGGAAGCAGTGATTTAAACATGTGCTAGAGCTTTTCATTTGTAAAACAGAGAGATAAAACTTGATTTTGAGAGGTGGTTGTCTTTGTCAACGACTGGCAATGGGGTTCTTACTATCTTCCATACAAAAATAAAGCAAGTTTTTGAGAGAGAGATTGGCACTCTTGTGCTCTTTTTATAAAACTTGGCACTCCTCCCCACCTTTTCCTTTCACATACCATGGCTAACCGATTCCATCGGGTGCCCACCAACATTCACATTCTTTGGAGGAGTGCCTTTTTTCTTTCTTTCTTTTTCTCTTTTTTTCCTTTTTGGAATAAGCAATATGGAAGATAGCAAATCCGACCACTACGTCCCCATGAGCTGAAAACAGTGTCACAAAACGAGAAGTGTTTTGAAGGTTTTTGAAAGGTAGCACACGAAAATTTTACTTTGGAATGGCTTACAAATACCATGCATAGGAATTTATAGTGGACACAATGGCAAACTTGGCTTTTAGGAGTTGGATGCACGAGTAGAGCTCATACTCAGTACAAGGCGAGGGCTAGCAAAAGACTGGGAGCGACCAACTAAGAGAGCAATAATGGCCATAATCATGCAAAGCGACAAAGCGACATTAAAAGAAGCATAAGATGGCATCAAAAGTCAAAAACTAAATGATCATGAAGGCTATTGGCGACTTTGTAAGAGTCTAACATGTGTGAGCATGCGCCAAGTCAACCCAAATAAAGCATCAAGGAGAAAACCAAAATAATGCTTCCACACAATAAAAACAACGCATGATTTTTTCAAAGGCTCATTAAGCAATCTCAGTTATTTGAGACAAGTCATGCTACAGCAAAACCACTAAGCATACTATCAAAAAGACATCAAGCATGACATGAAAAAGCCTAAGCCGCAGTCTACACAAGCTCCTTCTTGTACCACTATTTTGCACAAAGCTTTTTCTCTTTTCCAACACCATTTGAAATTTTTATAAACACCTCTTTTGATGAAAACCAATAAAGATCAGAGGCAAAATACACCTTGAAGAAAAGATATGAAAATATCTGAGCGCAAATCAAGGCGAAAACGAAAACCAAAGCAGTAGCAGAAAAAGAGAACACTCATTGAAACGATAAGAGTGAAAAACAGAGTGTTCTTGGCAAATGAAAAACGGGTTCATCTCCCTCCAAAACAACATGATGTGATCAAACCATTTATTACAGCAAACAAAACTAAACTAACTAAGAAAACTAAAACAACTGACGCTCCAAGAAAAACACATAGTGCATGAAGCAATAAAAATATAGTGTTTTGAAAGGTGACCTGATTTTTGCCGATGAAGAAGGGGTGCCTCGGGGGCATCCCCAAGCTTTGACGCTTGTACTTCTTGGATATTTCTTGGGGTGATGCATGGGCATCCCCAAGCTTGAGCTTTTGTCCATTCTTCAACTCATCTCATCATTCTCCAATCCCTACACTTGAAAACTTCCTTTCATACAAAACTAAACACAATTCTATTAGAAATATTAGTGTAAGCATAAAATATATTCAACCTCTTTTTGCTTCAGGTTTCAACTCAAAACCACCACATATATAGCATATACTACTGTAGCAACTTCTCTAAAAGTTCCATGATCAAAAGAACTCAAAAGAAAGCGATAAAGTGGCAAACACAAATATTGGCAGAAATCTGTCAAAACTGAACAGCTGACAAAGGTCGAATTTTTGAGGGATTTTATGTTGCTCAAATCAAAAAGTGTTCAACTAAGAAAAGTTTGGATATAACCTGGGGCATATGCACAAGAAATCGCAGGTCGAAAAGATAAACAGAGAATTTTCATGAATTTTTATGGTGCAGCACCGAAAACAGTTTGAGGACAGCAACATCCCCAAATCTTTACCTCACTCAAATTAGAGGCTTCTCTTGGCACAACAATGAAATAAAAAAGGATAAGGAGTGGTCATTACAGTAGTAATAACTTCCAAGACTCAAATAAAATAAAAAGTACTAAAAATAAAAACATTGGGTTATCTCCCAAGAGTGCTTTTCTTTAACGCCTTTGAGCTAGGCGCAGTAATTTGCAAAGATGCTCATGTGGGCGCCATATAAGAGCTTGAGGCAAAGGCGCCATATAGGAATTTAAAGCAATAGAGAGCATCAAAAAGCAAGTATGGACCACATTTAAATCTAAACTACTTCCTATGAAAAATAGTCTTGTAAAGAGACAAGTCATAAAAGCGCAAAGCAAAAAGCATAGGAAGGCAAAACAAGTATAACTTCAAGAATTGCAACATAAAGAGGGGAAACTCAATATTGTTGAGATCCATCAAACCATGTTTCCCTCTCTCATAATAACTTTCAGTAGCATCATGAATAGAACTAACAATATAACTATCATTTAAAGCATCCTTATCATGAGCCACATGCATAAAAGGATTAATACTCCCCACATGAACAATAGTAGTAGGAGCAGATTCAACAGAATAATTATTCTCATCACCATAATCATCAAAGACAGGAGGCATATTGTAATCATAACTATTCTTCTCCTCAAAAGTAGGTAAACTGAAAATATTATACCCATCATCACAAGCTAGAGAACTACTATGTCGCAAAGCATACTCATCAAACATATCATCATAAGAAGGAACATGGATAGCACTAATGGTACAACAATTATTAACCTTAGAATTGGTACCAAAAAGATTTTCAATATCAAAAGTAGAGTGCTTTTCCCAATCATGATCACTAACAAAAGTAATAGGCATAGGAACATCATCCCAATCAGAATTATCATAATCTATAGCAGGATCATAACGCTTAGGGGAAGATACCGTGTCCTCTCGCCTCTTACTCCTCTTCTTCTTCTTCTTCTTACTCTCTCCTTTAGGAGGGAGAGACTTGAAGGGCATCTTCTCCACATATTCTCTAGGAGGGAAAGGCATCTTCTCCACATAATCTGGTTTGCTGACAGGAACAACAGAAGAAACTTTGGAGGATTCCTCCTCTCTATTAATAAGATAAAAACATCTATCAGTCCTGTCATAGCTTGGCAAAATATCAAGTTTTATAAGATTCTGAATGTAAGTATTTGCAAGGCAATCTTTAGCACAATAGAGACGACAACCACGAAGGGTGCTATTAATATCAACATCATTCATATCTATCAAAGCAATCTTCCTAGATATCTCATCACACGCCAAGAACAAAGCAAGCTCATCATGCTGATTGGGAGTAATCTTGTCATCACAATACATACTTAAGGTACTAGAAGAATAACTATTAGGGCTTGAGCATTGGAAATTAAAAATGACCTATGTCATCGCAATGTTTACAAAGAAAAGGATAAAGCTCACAAACCTTTTTACCGATCTCACCTATATCCTCGTACCACATACTAGTTTCTTCATTTGCGTGGGTGATGCAATAATCTTCCTTGTTGTAACTCTGTTCACAAGGTCTATGTACTCCACAAAAATTAATATGCTTATAAGAAATAGTACTTTTAGAAGTTTGAGCATGTTTATTGCAATCATCGATAACAATATCACTTTCTATGCAAGTGTCCTTAAAAGGTTCATGATACACGTCCCCATTTCCTTTAGGAACATTCATATGGGAAGCAAAGGCTTTAAAGCAATCAACCATAATTTGAGGATCAAGACCATATTTAGCACTAAGCTCTTGAAAATTAGCAGTTTCAGCGAAAGACTTAATGCAATCAAACTCATAATTCATACCTGATCCTTTACCTTTGTCACTATCCCAACCTTCAATATTGTTTTGAATTGTCTCAAGCAGACCCCACTTGGTGTCGACATCCTTGCTTGTGAAAGACCCATCAAAGCATGCATCTAGATAGTCCTTGTAATATCCTGAAAGCCTTGCATAAAAATTATTGATAACAATATTACGGGGAAGATCATGAATAGGACATTTATGCATTAGTAACTTCAATCTTCCCCACGCTTGGGCAATGCTTTGTCCCTCATGCGGATGAAAATTATAAATGTAATTTCTATCTTTATAAACCTGACTAGAAGGATAGAATTTAGAATAAAAGAGATGCACAATTTCCTCCCAGTCAATAGATGGACCATCTTCAAGCAGGCGATACCACTCCTCAGCTCTGCCTTTCAATGAAAAAGAGAATAGCTTCTTCTTAACTTCGTTCATTGAAATACCTGCACACTGGAACAACTCGCATAATTCATGTATAAAGAGCAAATGATCACCAGGATGGACAGTTCCATCTCCTAAATAGCAGTTATCCCTAACACGTTCAACAATCTTCGTAGGTATTTTAAAAGGATGGGGAGCACAAGCATCACTAGAAACATCACATATGGGAGATAAAATATTATCAGGACAAACCTTCTCCACTAAAGCTAGGGGACTAAAAATATCATACTCAACAAAACCAGCTTCCCCAAGCTTAGACTTTTCTATAGCATTAGCATTAACAGTATTCAAAGCATTCGTACTAATAACATTGCTATGCGAAATAAGCTCCAAAGGATTTTCAATTTTCTCTTCAAATCTAAAATCAGGAAAAAGACTAAAGAAATCTTTGTTTTCCATTAAGCCTAACTAGTGAAAATAAAAATAAGAAACAAAAAGATGTAATTGCAGAATCTAAAGGAAATAACTCCGAGCACTCACACAGGAGGATGCGAGTACCTTTTACCTTACCTCCCCGGCAACGGCGCCAGAAAAGAGCTTGATGTCTACGCACTTCTATTCTTGTAGACACTTGTTGGGCCTCCAAGTGCAGAGGTTTGTAGAACAGCAGCAAGTTTCCCTTAAGTGGATCACCCAAGGTTTATCGAACTCAGGGAGGTTAGAGGTCAAAGCTATCCCTCTCAAGCAACCCTGCAATTACGATACAGAAAGTCTCTTGTGTCCCCAACACACCCAATACACTTGTCAAATGTATAGGTGCACTAGTTCGGCGAAGAGATAGTGAAATACAAGTAGTAGTGATGATTATAAGTAGCAAACGTGATGTGAAATAAATATCGCTGCGAGCAAACAAGTAACAAAATAGCAAGTAAACGGTGTGCAATGCTTGGAAACAAGGCCTAGGGATCATACTTTCACTAGTGGACACACTCCCAACAATATAACATGACTGAACAAATAACTTCTCTTTGCTAAGGTACTCTGAATTACTCTCCTATTGAATAACACTAATCATTGCGTAGTGGCTACAGAAGCACCCCTTAAAGTTCATCAAGTACTTGACAAACACCACTCATAGCGATACCCAAATCAGATCACAACTCAAGATAGAAATCATTGCAACTTAAACCAAGTACTAACACGGTGCACACACTGTCAACATTACACCATGAAAGGAGGAATAGATCACTCAAACTATCATAGCAATAATTATTCTCATAATCCACAAGAGATCACAATCATAGCCTAAACCAAGTACCACCATGATGCACGCACTGTCACCGTTACACCATAGCAGGAGGAATAGATTACTTTAATAATATCACTAGAGTACACAAAATATCTGAATAATAACATGTACTTGTTCAACATGATACAAAGCTCACGATCACATAAAGATCACATCATGGGAGAGAGAGGTGAACCACATAGCTACCGGTAGAGCCCTCAGCCCCGGGGATGAACTACTCCCTCCTCATCATAGGAGACAGCAAGGTTGATGGAGATGGCGGTGAGGTCGATGGAGACGGCGGAGACGGCGATGGAGACCGATGGAGATGGCTCCGGGGGCACTTCCCCGTCCCGGCAGGGTGCCGGAACAGAGACTTCTGTCCCCCGAAATTCGTCGACGGCGGCGGCGGAGCTGCGGAACTGTTTCTGGAAAATTGCCGAATCTCCTAGGGTTTTCCGTCCCGATGCTTCTTATAGGCGAAGGGGCGATGTCAGAGGAGGGCCAGGGCCTCCTCACACATGGCTGGCGCGGCCAGGGGCCTGGCCGCGCCACCTGTGTGTGTGGGGCCCCTGTGGCCCACCTCCTACTCCTCTTCGGATCTCTGGAAGCTTCCGGGTAAAATAAGACTTCAGGAACTTGTTTCGTCCAATTCCGAGAATATTTCCTGTGTATCACTTCTGAAACACAAAAACAGCAGAAAACAGGAAACTGGCACTGTGGCGCTTGTTAATAGGTTAGTTCCGGAAAATGCATAAAAGTGCCACTAAGTGTAACGAAACAATAGGCAAATGGTGTAAAAACAAGCATGGAGCATCAAAAATTATAGATACGTTTGAGACGTATCAAGCATCCCCAAGCTTAACTCCTGCTCGTCCTCGAGTAGGTAAGTGATAACAAAAGAAATAATTTTTGAGGTGACATGCACCTACACAATCTTGATCATATATGTAAGCATTTGTGAGCTGGGATCAATAGAACTTAAAACATGGGCATGAAAGATATAATCTTGACAATAAGAACTTAGCAACCATGTTGTAAACATGAAAATGAACACAAACAAAAGATCATGATAATGAAACAATGAAAGTCAAACGTGTGTTCAAATCATAAGGAAAAGCATACAAATGGTTTTCAGCTTGTCCTTCAAAGAGAGCAAAACATAAATGCATAGGACACCTTAAAGTTTAAGAGGGCGACTAGATACAAATAATTTAAGAACAAGTGAAACCAATCATCATGAGTCAATCAATGAACTTTGGGACAATGCATATCACACTAAGAATGACAACTATGCTCTCTTAATGGTGCATAAAGAAAGAAGGTGGTGACTCAACATAAAAGTAAAAGAAAGGCCCTTCGCAGAGGGAAGCAGTGATTTAAACATGTGCTAGAGCTTTTCATTTGTAAAACAGAGAGATAAAACTTGATTTTGAGAGGTGGTTGTCTTTGTCAACGACTGGCAATGGGGTTCTTACTATCTTCCATACAAAAATAAAGCAAGTTTTTGAGAGAGAGATTGGCACTCTTGTGCTCTTTTTATAAAACTTGGCACTCCTCCCCACCTTTTCCTTTCACATACCATGGCTAACCGATTCCATCGGGTGCCCACCAACATTCACATTCTTTGGAGGAGTGCCTTTTTTCTTTCTTTCTTTTTCTCTTTTTTTCCTTTTTGGAATAAGCAATATGGAAGATAGCAAATCCGACCACTACGTCCCCATGAGCTGAAAATAGTGTCACAAAACGAGAAGTGTTTTGAAGGTTTTTGAAAGGTAGCACACGAAAATTTTACTTTGGAATGGCTTACAAATACCATGCATAGGAATTTATAGTGGACACAATGGCAAACTTGGCTTTTAGGAGTTGGATGCACGAGTAGAGCTCATACTCAGTACAAGGCGAGGGCTAGCAAAAGACTGGGAGCGACCAACTAAGAGAGCAATAATGGCCATAATCATGCAAAGCGACAAAGCGACATTAAAAGAAGCATAAGATGGCATCAAAAGTCAAAAACTAAATGATCATGAAGGCTATTGGCGACTTTGTAAGAGTCTAACATGTGTGAGCATGCGCCAAGTCAACCCAAATAAAGCATCAAGGAGAAAACCAAAATAATGCTTCCACACAATAAAAACAACGCATGATTTTTTCAAAGGCTCATTAAGCAATCTCAGTTATTTGAGACAAGTCATGCTACAGCAAAACCACTAAGCATACTATCAAAAAGACATCAAGCATGACATGAAAAAGCCTAAGCCGCAGTCTACACAAGCTCCTTCTTGTACCACTATTTTGCACAAAGCTTTTTCTCTTTTCCAACACCATTTGAAATTTTTATAAACACCTCTTTTGATGAAAACCAATAAAGATCAGAGGCAAAATACACCTTGAAGAAAAGATATGAAAATATCTGAGCGCAAATCAAGGCGAAAACGAAAACCAAAGCAGTAGCAGAAAAAGAGAACACTCATTGAAACGATAAGAGTGAAAAACAGAGTGTTCTTGGCAAATGAAAAACGGGTTCATCTCCCTCCAAAACAACATGATGTGATCAAACCATTTATTACAGCAAACAAAACTAAACTAACTAAGAAAACTAAAACAACTGACGCTCCAAGAAAAACACATAGTGCATGAAGCAATAAAAATATAGTGTTTTGAAAGGTGACCTAATTTTTGCCGATGAAGAAGGGGTGCCTCGGGGGCATCCCCAAGCTTTGACGCTTGTACTTCTTGGATATTTCTTGGGGTGATGCATGGGCATCCCCAAGCTTGAGCTTTTGTCCATTCTTCAACTCATCTCATCATTCTCCAATCCCTACACTTGAAAACTTCCTTTCATACAAAACTAAACACAATTCTATTAGAAATATTAGTGTAAGCATAAAATATATTCAACCTCTTTTTGCTTCAGGTTTCAACTCAAAACCACCACATATATAGCATATACTACTGTAGCAACTTCTCTAAAAGTTCCATGATCAAAAGAACTCAAAAGAAAGCGATAAAGTGGCAAACACAAATATTGGCAGAAATCTGTCAAAACTGAACAGCTGACAAAGGTCGAATTTTTGAGGGATTTTATGTTGCTCAAATCAAAAAGTGTTCAACTAAGAAAAGTTTGGATATAACCTGGGGCATATGCACAAGAAATCGCAGGTCGAAAAGATAAACAGAGAATTTTCACGAATGTTTACGGTGCAGCACCGAAAACAGTTTCAGGACAGCAACATCCCCAAATCTTTACCTCACTCAAATTAGAGGCTTCTCTTGGCACAACAATGAAATAACAAGGATAAGGAGTGGTCATTACAGTAGTAATAACTTCCAAGACTCAAATAAAATAAAAAGTACTAAAAATAAAAACATTGGGTTATCTCCCAAGAGTGCTTTTCTTTAACGCCTTTGAGCTAGGCGCAGTAATTTGCAAAGATGCTCATGTGGGCGCCATATAAGAGCTTGAGGCAAAGGCGCCATATAGGAATTTAAAGCAATAGAGAGCATCAAAAAGCAAGTATGGACCACATTTAAATCTAAACCACTTCCTATGAAAAATAGTCTTGTAAAGAGACAAGTCATAAAAGCGCAAAGCAAAAAGCATAGGAAGGCAAAACAAGTATAACTTCAAGAATTGCAACATAAAGAGGGGAAACTCAATATTGTTGAGATCCATCAAACCATGTTTCCCTCTCTCATAATAACTTTCAGTAGCATCATGAATAGAACTAACAATATAACTATCATTTAAAGCATCCCTATCATGAGCCACATGCATAAAAGGATTAATACTCCCCACATGAACAATAGTAGTAGGAGCAGATTCAACAGAATAATTATTCTCATCACCATAATCATCAAAGACAGGAGGCATATTGTAATCATAACTATTCTTCTCCTCAAAAGTAGGTAAACTGAAAATATTATACCCATCATCACAAGCTAGAGAACTACTATGTCGCAAAGCATACTCATCAAACATATCATCATAAGAAGGAACATGGATAGCACTAATGGTACAACAATTATTAACCTTAGAATTGGTACCAAAAAGATTTTCAATATCAAAAGTAGAGTGCTTTTCCCAATCATGATCACTAACAAAAGTAATAGGCATAGGAACATCATCCCAATCAGAATTATCATAATCTATAGCAGGATCATAACGCTTAGGGGAAGATACCGTGTCCTCTCGCCTCTTACTCCTCTTATTCTTCTTCTTCTTACTCTCTCCTTTAGGAGGGAGAGACTTGAAGGGCATCTTCTCCACATATTCTCTAGGAGGGAAAGGCATCTTCTCCACATAATCTGGTTTGCTGACAGGAACAACAGAAGAAACTTTGGAGGATTCCTCCTCTCTATTAATAAGATAAAAACATCTATCAGTCCTGTCATAGCTTGGCAAAATATCAAGTTTTATAAGATTCTGAATGTAAGTATTTGCAAGGCAATCTTTAGCACAATAGAGACGACAACCACGAAGGGTGCTATTAATATCAACATCATTCATATCTATCAAAGCAATCTTCCTAGATATCTCATCACACGCCAAGAACAAAGCAAGCTCATCATGCTGATTGGGAGTAATCTTGTCATCACAATACATACTTAAGGTACTAGAAGAATAACTATTAGGGCTTGAGCATTGGAAGTTAAAATGACCTATGTCATCGCAATGTTTACAAAGAAAAGGATAAAGCTCACAAACCTTTTTACCGATCTCACCTATATCCTCGTACCACATACTAGTTTCTTCATTTGCGTGGGTGATGCAATAATCTTCCTTGTTGTAACTCTGTTCACAAGGTCTATGTACTCCACAAAAATTAATATGCTTATAAGAAATAGTACTTTTAGAAGTTTGAGCATGTTTATTGCAATCATCGATAACAATATCACTTTCTATGCAAGTGTCCTTAAAAGGTTCATGATACACGTCCCCATTTCCTTTAGGAACATTCATATGGGAAGCAAAGGCTTTAAAGCAATCAACCATAATTTGAGGATCAAGACCATATTTAGCACTAAGCTCTTGAAAATTAGCAGTTTCAGCGAAAGACTTAATGCAATCAAACTCATAATTCATACCTGATCCTTTACCTTTGTCGCTATCCAACCTTCAATATTGTTTTGAATTGTCTCAAGCAGACCCCACTTGGTGTCGACATCCTTGCTTGTGAAAGACCCATCAAAGCATGCATCTAGATAGTCCTTGTAATATCCTGAAAGCCTTGCATAAAAATTATTGATAACAATATTACGGGGAAGATCATGAATAGGACATTTATGCATTAGTAACTTCAATCTTCCCCACGCTTGGGCAATGCTTTCTCCCTCATACGGATGAAAATTATAAATGTAATTTCTATCTTTATAAACCTGACTAGAAGGATAGAATTTAGAATAAAAGAGATGCACAATTTCCTCCCAGTCAATAGATGGACCATCTTCAAGCATGCGATACCACTCCTCAGCTCTGCCTTTCAATGAAAAAGAGAATAGCTTCTTCTTAACTTCGTTCATTGAAATACCTGCACACTGGAACAACTCGCATAATTCATGTATAAAGAGCAAATGATCACCAGGATGGACAGTTCCATCTCCTAAATAGCAGTTATCCCTAACACGTTCAACAATCTTCGTAGGTATTTTAAAAGGATGGGGAGCACAAGCATCACTAGAAACATCACATATGGGAGATAAAATATTATCAGGACAAACCTTCTCCACTAAAGCTAGGGGACTAAAAATATCATACTCAACAAAACCAGCTTCCCCAAGCTTAGACTTTTCTATAGCATTAGCATTAACAGTATTCAAAGCATTCGTACTAATAACATTGCTATGCAAAATAAGCTCCAAAGGATTTTCAATTTTCTCTTCAAATCTAAAATCAGGAAAAAGACTAAAGAACTCTTTGTTTTCCATTAAGCCTAACTAGTGAAAATAAAAACAAGAAACAAAAATATGTAATTGCAGAATCTAAAGGAAATAACTCCGAGCACTCACACAGGAGGATGCGAGTACCTTTTACCTTACCTCCCCGGCAACGGCGCCAGAAAAGAGCTTGATGTCTACGCACTTCTATTCTTGTAGACACTTGTTGGGCCTCCAAGTGCAGAGGTTTGTAGAACAGCAGCAAGTTTCCCTTAAGTGGATCACCCAAGGTTTATCGAACTTAGGGAGGTTAGAGGTCAAAGCTATCCCTCTCAAGCAACCCTGCAATTACGATACAGAAAGTCTCTTGTGTCCCCAACACACCCAATACACTTGTCAAATGTATAGGTGCACTAGTTCGGCGAAGAGATAGTGAAATACAAGTAGTAGTGATGATTATAAGTAGCAAACGTGATGTGAAATAAATATCGCTGCGAGCAAACAAGTAACAAAATAGCAAGTAAACGGTGTGCAATGCTTGGAAACAAGGCCTAGGGATCATACTTTCACTAGTGGACACACTCCCAACAATATAACATGACTGAACAAATAACTTCTCTTTGCTAAGGTACTCTGAATTACTCTCCTATTGAATAACACTAATCATTGCGTAGTGGCTACAGAAGCACCCCTTAAAGTTCATCAAGTACTTGACAAACACCACTCATAGCGATACCCAAATCAGATCACAACTCAAGATAGAAATCATTGCAACTTAAACCAAGTACTAACACGGTGCACACACTGTCAACATTACACCATGAAAGGAGGAATAGATCACTCAAACTATCATAGCAATAATTATTCTCATAATCCACAAGAGATCACAATCATAGCCTAAACCAAGTACCACCATGATGCACGCACTGTCACCGTTACACCATAGCAGGAGGAATAGATTACTTTAATAATATCACTAGAGTACACAAAATATCTGAATAATAACATGTACTTGTTCAACATGATACAAAGCTCACGATCACATAAAGATCACATCATGGGAGAGAGAGGTGAACCACATAGCTACCGGTAGAGCCCTCAGCCCCGGGGATGAACTACTCCCTCCTCATCATAGGAGACAGCAAGGTTGATGGAGATGGCGGTGAGGTCGATGGAGACGGCGGAGACGGCGATGGAGACCGATGGAGATGGCTCCGGGGGCACTTCCCCGTCCCGGCAGGGTGCCGGAACAGAGACTTCTGTCCCCCGAAATTCGTCGACGGCGGCGGCGGAGCTGCGGAACTGTTTCTGGAAAATTGCCGAATCTCCTAGGGTTTTCCGTCCCGATGCTTCTTATAGGCGAAGGGGCGATGTCAGAGGAGGGCCAGGGCCTCCTCACACATGGCTGGCGCGGCCAGGGGCCTGGCCGCGCCACCTGTGTGTGTGGGGCCCCTGTGGCCCACCTCCTACTCCTCTTCGGATCTCTGGAAGCTTCCGGGTAAAATAAGACTTCAGGAACTTGTTTCGTCCAATTCCGAGAATATTTCCTGTGTATCACTTCTGAAACACAAAAACAGCAGAAAACAGGAAACTGGCACTGTGGCGCTTGTTAATAGGTTAGTTCCGGAAAATGCATAAAAGTGCCACTAAGTGTAACGAAACAATAGGCAAATGGTGTAAAAACAAGCATGGAGCATCAAAAATTATAGATACGTTTGAGACGTATCACTCCCAACCTTGCTTTGAAGGCCAAAGTCTCTCTTCATGAAGAAGCAAGCTTGATGGAAGAGGAAGAGTCAATGGGTGGAAGTCCCGAAGACATGAAGTATGCTCATGCCGAACACATGGCTCTTGCTCAACGGGCATTCATGAAGAAGTGGAAGTCATCTAGTCCCTCCAAGCCTAAGGCCACAAGTAGAGTGAGGACGTGCTACAATTGTGGCAATCAACACCATTTCATCGCGGATTGTCCCTATGAAAGAGTGGAAGATCACAATGGAAGACTCATCCGCAAGGAGATGAAGGCCAAGTCTTACCCACCAAGGAACTTTGACAAGAAGAAAGCCGTTCCAATACATGCTTTAACGACTCAAGAAGAATACTCATCCGGTGATGATGAAGAAGTTGGAAGGGCCGCCATTGCCATCGCCAAGCCTATCTCTTCACCATCCCTCTTCGCTTCCGCAAACGAGTCCAAGCGCTCCAACTCCAAGGGAACATGTCTAATGGCTCACGCTATAAAGGTATCACCCTCTTTCACACCCATCATACCTAGAAGCTTATCTTTGATGGATTGTGTTGATACTAGTAGTGATAAGGATGAGCCTAATGAATTGGACACCTTCATGTCAATCTTGCATGGGGAGACCAAAGCTCGCTTTGAGATTCTCCTTGATCAATATAATGAGTCTCTCCAACTTAATGATAAAAATGAGGAACGCATTTTTGAGCTAGAAGGGCATGCTCGTGAGTATGCCGATGAAATTGCCACACTCACTCAATCCCTTGAGGTTGAGCAAGACCTAAGGATGGCACTTGAAGCATCCAAGTTGGGTCTTGAAGAGTCTTATAATTTGGACATTGCTAGGCTTAAAAGTGATCGTGACATTGCTCAATCGGTTGCCAATGAACTTAGGTTGCAAAATGAGAAACTTAATCTTATTATTGCTAAAGAAGCAACCAAGTTCCCTTCTAGCACCTTTGTTGCAAGTACTTGTTACACTAACCCTCTTTTTGAGAAAGATTCCCCTAAAGGCGACACAAGGCTAGATGAGCTTTTGAGTGCTCAAAAACAACATGGTGACAAGACCGGGCTTGGTTTCACTTCCAAGTCTAAGAAGAAGAGGAACAAGAAAAAGAACAAGAAGAAGAACAACAAGAAGACACAATTTCTTGTGCCCACTCCTCCTCCTAAGAAGCACATCCCAAATGGCATATGCTTTCATGAGGATGGCAATGTTTATGAGGAGGAGGGGGAGCTCGTGAAGGAGGTGGTTGGGAATGCCAAGAGGGCAATGCCCAATCACAACGACTTTGCAGGAAAATATAACCCTTCTTATGTTCTTCGTCGTGCTTATGATGGACATGTTTATGCTAAATTTGTTGGCTCACCTAATGAACACATTGCTTGGTCTATTTGGGTTCCTAAGACCCTTGTTACTAACAAAAGGGGACCCATTGAAAAATGGGGACCTAAAAACAAGACTTGATCTCTTGTAGGGCTTTGCTTCTGGTGCGGGACAATGGATAATTGATAGTGGTGCTACCAATCATATGTCCAAAAGCAAAGAGTTGGTGAAGGAGCTTCGCACCGGTTCATCTAGTGCGGGCTACGACACCTATGGAGATTCCTCAAGGTCAAAGGTATTGGGTCTTGGTAAAGTTGTCATATCTCAAGATGTTTCCGTGGAAAATGTCATGCTTGTTGAGTCTCTTTCTTATAATTTACTTTCCGTAGCTCAACTTGCCGATATGGGCTTTGCAACTTTCTTTGATGTTGGGATTGTGGTTCTTTTGTGGAGCAAATCTCTTAAAGTAGCCTTTGTTGGGCATGTTGAAAACGGCTTATATGTGATTGACTTCTCGGAGAAGGTCACTAAAGCCGCGACATGCCTAATGGCTAAAGTTGACGTGGGATGGCTTTGGCATCGCCGGCTAGGCCACGTCAATATGAGAACTTTGCAAAGTATCTACAAAGGTAACCACATCCTAGGACTAACCGATCTAACATTTGCCAAAGATCGTGTGTGTAGAGCTTGCATTGAAGGAAAGATGCATGAACTTCCTCATCCTAGCAAGACGATCATTTCTTCTAAGAGGGTCTTAGAGCTCCTTCACTTGGACCTCTTTGGCCCTCCATCTCACGCAAGTCTAGGAGGGAAGAAGTATTGCTTGGTGATTGTTGATGACTACTCAAGATATACTTGGGTCTACTTCTTCAAGCACAAATACGAGACCCAACAATACGTCAAGGACTTCATCAAGGAAGTGGAACGTCAATATGGCCAAGATATCTTGATGATTCGGAGTGACAATGGGATGGAGTTCAAGAACTACACCGTCAATGAATTCTTGAGTGATGAGGGAATTCGTCATCAATACTCCACTCCCTACACTCCGCAACAAAATGGTGTAGCCGAGCAGAAGAACCGAACCTTGATGGACATGGCAAGGACAATGTTAGCGGAGTTTAAGTCTCCGTATAACTTTTGGGCCGAAGCAATAAATACCGCGTGTCATGCTTCTAACCGGCTATATCTTCGCAAGGGCTTGAACAAGACTCCGTATGAGATCCTCACCGGCAACAAGCCTAACATCAAATACTTTTGAGTATTCGGTTGTAAGTGCTTCTATCTTAGAAAGGGTGTTCATTTGTCCAAGTTTGACTCTAAAGCTCTTGAGGGTATCTTTGTTGGTTATGCCGCCTAATCTCATGCTTTTAGAATCTTTGACAAAGAGTCCGCTCGTGTTGTTGAAGTTTCTAACGTGAGATTCGACGAGAATGACGGCTCCCGTGTGGAGCAAAATGGTGTTTGTGATGTAGGTGACGAAATACCTCCTCAAGCCATAAGAAGAATGGGTGTGGGTCATCTCATACCCATTGAGGGACACCTTTTGGCGGAAGGAGAAGGACTATGCTCTACTTAAGTGGAGCCTTCACCTTCACAAGCTCCACAAGCTCCTCAAGGACCGATTGATGCTAACCAAAGACAAGCTCTAGACCCTCATTCAAGCGAGAAAGGCCAAGATCAAGACCAAGTGGACGGTGGTGATTCCTCACCAATGGTAGATCACGGCCAAGCTCAAGATGTTGAGCATGCTCACGATGTTGATCAAGCTCAAGTTGAAGGTCAAGGCGAGGACCAAAATAGTGGTGATGACCAAGTGGCTTCTCAAGAGTCTTTTGAAGAAGCTCAAGCTCGCCATGCAAGGAAAGTGGAAGAGGCTCTTCGCAAGGGGAGTCATACCTTGGATAGTGTAATTGGAAGTGTGAGAAAAGGGGTTTCCACAAGGAGACAATTAGCCAACTTTAGCATCCATCATGCCTTCGTCTCTTGTGTGGAACCTCAAAAGGTGTTTGAGGCACTTGAAGACCCAGATTGGGTGGAAGCCATGCACGAAGAACTCAACAACTTCAAGCGCAATGAGGTTTGGACTTTGGTGGAGAAGCCCAAGGAGTGCCGCAATGTCATTGGAACCAAGTGGGTGTTCAAGAACAAACAAGATGCCAATGGGATCGTTGTGAGGAACAAGGCACGCTTGGTCGCTCAAGGATACTCTCAAGTTGAAGGAATTGACTATGGGGAGACCTACGCTCCCATGGCTCGTCTCGAGTCAATCCGTATCCTCCTTGCTTATGCTTCTCACTTCAATTTTAAGTTGTATCAAATGGATGTGAAGAGTGCTTTTCTCAACGGTCCTCTACATGAATTGGTCTATGTGAAGCAACCCCCGGGCTTTGAAGATCCTCATTTCCTGACCCATGTCTACAAACTCGATAAGGCACTTTATGGCCTTAAACAAGCCCCACGTGCGTGGTACGAGCACCTTAAAGAGTTGTTAGTAGACCGTGGGTTTGAAATAGGGCTCATTGACCCAACTCTTTTTACTAAGAAAGTCAACGGGGAGCTTTTCATATGCCAAATTTATGTAGACGATATCATTTTTGGCTCTTCTAACAAACTCTTCAATGATGAATTTGCAAAGCTAATGACAGACAAATTCGAGATGTCCATGATGGGAGAGTTGAAATTCTTTCTTGGCTTTGAGATTCGGCAATTGCGAGGAGGGACTTTCATCAATCAAGCCAAGTACATCCAAGACATGCTCAAGAAATTCAACATGGATTCCGGAGTTAAAGGAGCCAAAACCCCCATGCCGACAAAGGTTAGTCTTGATCTCGATCCTAGTGGTAAGGAAGTGGATCAAAAGCTTTATCGTTCTATGATTAGGTCGCTTCTTTATCTTTGCGCATCTAGACCCGATATCATGCTTAGTGTGGGAATGTGTGCACGATACCAAGCCGCCCCAAAGGAAAGCCATTTGATGGCTGTGAAAAGAATCTTTCGATATTTGATTCATACTCCAATTTTTGGCCTTTGGTACCCGAAGGGATCAAGTTTCGAGCTTGTTGGGTACTCGGACTCGGATTGGGCGGGAGACAAAGTAGATAGGAAGTCAACTTCCGGGGCTTGCCAACTTCTTGGTAGGTCCTTGGTTAGTTGGTCTTCCAAGAAGCAAAATTGTGTGTCTCTCTCCACCGCCGAAGCTGAGTATGTGTCCGCGGCAAGTTGTTGTGCTCCACTCCTTTGGATGAGGCAAACGTTGAAGGACTATGGAGTTCATTGCGACAAGGTTCCACTCTTGTGTGACAACGAGAGTGCCATCAAGATTGCTCATAATCTGGTTCATCACAACAAGACGAAGCACATTGAGATCCGACATCACTTCATCTGGGACCACGTCAATCGAGGTGATATTAACCTATCTTATGTAGGTACAAATGATCAACTCGCCGACATCTTCACGAAGCCCCTTGATGAAGCAAGATTCCGAGAGTTGAGGCATGAATTGAATATCATTGATTCTTGCAATATGGCTTGTTAGTGTGCACTCTTTCCCATACGATAGAACGTGTTCTAATCTAGATGTGGGCATGGACATAGGGGGAGTGCGGTCCTAATCCATTGGGCTATCCCTCCTCCCATCATGCCAAAAGTAATGAAATCATTCTCCTAATATCATTTTGTGATATGTGAGCTTCAATGATGACTATTGGTTATGGACCCAAGATATATCTTCGCGGTCCAATGCCATAACACTCATATATGGTGGCTTCGGCCACCGACCTCTTCTTGAAGAGTTTATTCCTTGAAAATCTCTTGTCTTTTGTTGGTTTGTTTCTTGGTTTTGTTGCTCTTTGATATGGGAAGGCACTTATGTTGGTCTTTTAAAAGTCGTTTTTGTTGTCTCTTGCAACATTAAGTGCCGAGAACCACTCCGTGTTTGCTCTCTAACCTAAGCCCCCATCGTCTGTAAGACTCTTCCGTCTAACACACAAGTCAACCTCTTGTTTTTACCTTGGCTCTTGGTGAGTTGGCCGGACTTTCCGTGTCCAAGTGATAGAATCTTTCCTACGGGTGGAAACCCTTATTTCCTTAGCAAATTTTCATTCCTCCATGTACTCTTTTGAAGTGGTGCACTTTGCAGTACATGGGCCAGAAATTTGCCCCGGAAATTTGGGCGGAAACGTTAAATTTCCGCCCCCCGGAAATTCCATCACTTAACCCGGAAATTCCGGGGGCCAGAAATTCCGCCCCTAGGGCCGCAATTTCCGCCCCTGCGGTTAGTCTATATAAAAGGGAGGGCCAGGGTGGAGATACCTCTTGGCATCTCTTTCCACCCCCGACCCTCTCTCTCTCCAAACTGTCGCCGCCGCCTCACCAAGGACCTCTCCGGCAACTCCCTAGCCGCCGGAATCCCCGGATTTTGCCGGTCCACGCTCCTCTCGGCGTGGGGGTTCCTTTCCTCCACGCGGTTTTCACCATGGACGACGGTATTGCCCCAAATCTCTCACCCTAGGTGCTTATGCCCTAGTTCTATATTCGTTTGGGTTGATCCGTTTTTCATTGAAAGGAGCATGTTCTAGAGGTAGTTTTCTGTCTAGTGAACCTAGGATTGAAATTAGTTGGTGCCAATCCATTTTTCTAGAGATTTTTGTATCTTTTTCGTAGTGTTCTCACCAGGGCCGGAATTTCCGCCCCGTGCGCCGGAAATTCCGGGGTGGCCGGATATTCGGCCCTTTGGGCCGGAATTTCCGCCCCCCTCCCACCGGAATTTCTGCCCCCAGGCCGGAATTTCCGCCCCTCTTCTGAGAATAATACAACTAAAATGCATCATCTCTAAAATGTTTCTACCCTTCTAGTTCCCTTCTATGTTCTTTCTAGCTATTGTATCGACTTGTGTGTTCTCACCTTCATGCTTTTTCCTCCCACCTTCTTTCACATGTGGCTCTAGTTCTCGTCCTAAATGTGATCAGCGCGGCCGTTCCGCTATTCGCAAGCGGAACTTTTGGTTCGCTGATGAGGGAACTTTTGAAGAAGAGTTTATATCTCAGCAAGCTGAACAGGAAGCTGCTCAGGAGGCAGCAAAGGAGAAGGCAGCTAGGGTGGCCAAGAGGGCTGCTCGCAACCCCTCACGGGTTCCTCGGGTTAACTATGACACTATGAACTCTGTGGAGTATAGTGCTTTGAGGCAGTTAGACTGGTACTCTGAGGCAAGAGATGAAGAGCTTGAAGATACTCATTTCTGGTGTGTTGCTCAAAAAGGTATCTATGAAGATATCTGTCGCCCTATGTCCCAGCGGGTGTGTTACATGCATGTGTTGGACCATACCCATCTCAGGAAGAAGTCTGAATACTTTGGTGATGCTCTGGGAATCATGAAGAGGCTTGGTCTGTTTCCGCTTATGGATATTCAGTGTCACTATAATGAGAAGATCATTCAGCAGTTCTATGCCACTCTCGCATTTCAGGGGAATGAGTCTCTCTCTTTCAGGTGGATGTGTGGGGATACCATGCGTGAGTCCAACTTCTATGAGTTTGCCCAGCTTTTGAACTATGATTTTCAGGGTTACAGTGTGCCTGTTGGTCACCGTGTGCATCTGCATGGAGTTCTCCGGGTGTGATGAGGACAACGAGGACGCTGCTGATGATGATGAGGATGAGTTCGATGATGAGTGATCTTCGTTTGGGGATTAGCATCGCTCTTCTCCCTTTTTGGTGTCTCGATGCCAAAGGGGGAGAAGTAGTTCTATTAGGATTTGTTGTGGGCTGGGAGTTAGTTCTATTTGCTCTCTATTCTCTTGAACTATTTGTGTGGTACCTTGGTTGAACTACTCTTATTGTAATAGGCTAGTAGTACTTCATGCTTTTTGGTACTATTGTTCTCTCCTAGTATGCGCAAACTGTTTCTTATTATCTTGTTTATACCTTGCACTTGTCTAGGGGGAGCACTTGTTCTTGCTCTCTATTGCAAATCCTTGTATTGTCATCAAACACCAAAAAGGGGGAGATTGAAAGGACATATTCCTAGTTTTCAGTTTTTGGGTGTTTGATCACAATACAAGGAAATTAATCTTGTGCTGAGCTTTGCAGGAATTCTACAGGTATTACACAAGACTGATGGTGAAGAGGAGTGGGAATGGGGACTATTATAGAAAGGCTTGAAATCACCCAAAGGAGAGAAAATATTAGGGCCGGAAATTCTGTTTCAGGGCCAGAAATTCCGCCCCAAGGCCGGAATTTCCGCCCCTGAACAAAATTTCCGGGGCCCTTCGAAATTCGGCTAAGTCCCTTACGAAATGTTGTGGTGCAACGTTCTGTAAGGGGGCCGGAAATTCTGGTCTAGCAGAATTTCCGGGGGCCGGAAATTTCATAATTTCCGGCCCTCGAAAATTCGGCTAAGTCCTTTCCAAAGGGCCGTGGTGCAACTCTTTGATAAGGGGCCGGAAATTCTGTTAAGGCAGAATTTCTGGGGGCCGGAAATTCCAGAATTTTTGGCCCCCGCGATTTTTTGCTAAGTCCCTTATCTCGAGCTGTGGTGCGACTCTCTGGAAGGGGGCCGGAATTTCTGGCCGGATATTCCATTTTGGAATTTCCGGGTGGTCGGAATTTCCGCCCCCAGGCCAGAATTTCCGCCCTTAGTTGAGCCCGGAATTTCCGCCCCCTGGCCGGAATTTCCGGGGTAAGTTTTCTCCAACGGCCATATTTCGAGCCAGCCTATAAATAGTCATCCCCTACCTCAGATCTGAGCTACCTCGTCCACACTCTCTCTCCTCCATTGATGCAGAGCTTCAACTCCGTAGATCTCCTTCCCTAGCCAACCAAATCCTCCAAGATTTGGTAGATTGGGAGAGGACCCATAGATCTACAATCCCACCGAAGTAATTAGTGTTTGCTTCACTCCTCCTCCGTGGACCTTGCCTTATGCAAGAGAGGTCACCTCAAAGCTTCCTCCGTGTAAAAGCTTTGTGGTCGTTCTTGTTGGGAGCCTCCAATTGAGTTGTGGAGTTGTGCCCCAACCTCCGTGTAAGGGTTTCGATCGGTACCCCCAATACCACCACTTAGTGGAAACGAGTTAGCCTCCGTGGCTTGCTCACCGGAGAACAAGGTGAGCCTCCGTGGCGTTGGTGGACTCCGTGTCGCCACACCTCTCCAACGTAGACGTACTTCCCCTCAAAAGGAAGGAACTACGGGAATACATCCTTGTGTCTCCGGCTTCCGCTTTACGGTCTTTTCTTACCCTTACTTGCATCGTGTTTACCTCTTTCACTCTTGTTTACTTGCTTGCTTGTCACATAGGAAATTCACCTAGTTGCACATCTAGAGAATTTCATTTTGTGTCAAGCCCTAAATTTGAAAAAGGTAAAATTTTGTGTAGCGCCTATTCACCCCCCCTCCCCTCTAGTCGCCTATAAGATCCTTTCACGTGGATCTCCAAGCTTCTCTAGGAACTTGCCATTGAAAGAATAATTAGCAAGCAAAGTGGAAATTTCCTCATTAGGAATCTTCCTTTTATTAGAAACAATATCCTTCATATACTTTGAATAAGGAGGCAATTTAATAGCATCAGTCGAAAGGAATTTGCAAAAACAAAGGTTTCATCCATTCACAAAACTTGTTATAGTGTTCTTCTTCCTTTGATTTGTGTTTCTTATTAGGAAAAGGCATTGGTTTTTGCACCCAAGGTTCTCTCTCACTGCCATGTTTATTAGCAATGAAATCTTCCTTAGTGTACTTTGTACTCTTAGCACGCTTTTCAGGTTCCTCTTCAATTTCTTCTTTATCAGAAGAATCATTTTTATCATTAACACTTTCAGTTTTAGCATCAGAGATAGATACACTATTAGGATCTTTAACAGATTCAGAAGATTCTACAACTATTTTATGTTTCTTCTTCTTCTTCCTAGAAAGAGTGCCATTATCTATAGCACATTGAGAATATTGCTCAATTCTCTTAGGATGTCCTTCAGGATATAAAGGATCCTGAGTAGAAGCACCACTTCTAGTGCTTATTTCACAAGCATGTTTTTCTCTAGAAGCATTAACTAGCAAATCTTTTTGCACCTTAGTGAGCTGATCAATTTGAGTCTGAACCATTTGGAAATGTTTAACATGCATTCCAACATCATTGGAGGTTCTCTCCACAATATCATGCAACTTATTAATAGCTCTAGACTTTTCCAACAGATGATTCTGCACCCTCTTATTAAAGTTATCTTGCTTAACAATATAATTATCAAATTTATCTAAGCATTGATCAGGAGCTTTGGAGTAGGGAATATCTCTATTATCAAAGCGTTGGAGAGAGTGTACCTCGATAGTGGATGAGTGAGAGATTGGATTACATAATTCTTCTATAGGTGGTAGTTGCTTCACATCTTCAGATTTAATACCCTTCTCCTTAAGAGATTTCTTGGCTTCCCTCGTCACTTCATCATTTAATTCAATCATTCCCCTCTTCTTTGGTGTTGGCGTTGGGGTTGGCTCAGGTATATTCCAATCATCATAATTCTTGCTTATTTTAGCCATTAATTCCCCAGCTTCAGTAGAAGTTCTTTTCCTGAAAACACAACCAGCACAACTATCCAGGTATGTCCTAGATTCAATAGTTAGTCCATTGTAGAATATATCAAGGAGTTCATTTTTAGCTAATGGATTTCCAGACCATGCTCTAATTAAAGAACAAAACCTTCCCATGATTCAGGCAACTTCTCTCCTTCTACCTGCTCAAAGTCAAAGATTTTCTGCAAAGCAGCATATTGAGCACTAGCAGGGAAATATTTCTGAAAGAAAGCATTAACTAAACCAATAGGACTATCAATAGATCCAGGAGACAAATTATTAAACCAAGTTTTAGCTTCATCTTTCAACGAGAAAGGGAAAATTTTAGCGACAAAGTAAGTGTGTTTCTTAATATCATCAGAAAATAAGTTACTCAAAGCAGAGAGCTCATTCATATGTCCTATAGGACTTTCATTTTCAGTACCACAAAAAGGCTCTTTCTCAACAATAGATATATAAGATAAATCCAAAGATAAATCATAATCCTTATCTCTAATGTCTATGGGAGATGTAGCAAAATTAGCATCAAGAGACAACTTATATCTAACAGCACGTCTTGCAAGAAGATTTTTAATAGCACTTGCATCGCTAGTAGCATGAAATTCTTCAATAAATTCATCATTAAGCTCAATATAAGTTTCTTCAAGATCATCACTAGGACATTCTCTAGACTCAGGTGAACTAACAGGTGTAACAGTATCAGTGTTTCCCATTTGTGTAGTTCTAGCAATTGTAGCATCTAGAAAAGAACCTAATGAATCACTCTCATCAAGAACATTAGAAGCTTTATCAAACTTACCAGGAGCATTTTCAAATTCAGCAGAAGTAGTAGTATGTGTAGCATATGCATGTGGCGGTGTAAGAAGCTTACTCATCACAGACGGTGAATCAAGAGCAACAGAGGTGTTCAGAGTTGTACCTCTTCTTGTAGTGGATGGCAATATAGGAACTTTCCCATCATGAGGTTTACCCATGATGGATGGATTGCATCGAACAATATAAATTCCAAGTGAACTTACAAATAGAGCTATGCTCCCCGGCAACGGCGCTAGAAAATAGTCTTGATAACCCACAAGTATAGGGGATCGCAACAATCTTCGAGGAAAGTAAAACCCAAATTTATTGATTCGACACAAGGGGAGCCAAAGAATATTTATAAGCCTTAACAGATGAGTTGTCAGTTCAGATACACCTAGAAATAGACTTGCTCGCAATAGTTTATCAGTAGCAACAATTTTATAGTAGCAGCAGTGGCAAAATAATAGCAGCAGTAATAAAATAAAGACAGCAGTGGTGACTATAGTAAACAACAAGATTATAGTACTATAGGCATAGGGATGGATGAACGGGCATTGTATGGATAAGATAATTCATATCATAATCAAGACATGGGCAATTGCAAATAAATAATGATAAAGCATCCTAGTACTAAATAACCATAAGCATGTGTTCCGTATTTAGTCGTGCGTGCTCGCAATGAGAAACTTGCACAACATCTTTTGTCCTACCAGCCCGTTTGCAGCAGGGCCTCAAGGGAATCTACTGGTAATTAAGGTACTCCTTTTAATAGAGCACCGGAGCAAAGCATTAACACTCCATGAACACATGTGATCCTCACATCACAGCCATCCCCTCCGGTTATCCCAATTGCTGTCACTTTGGGGCCTCGGGTTCCGGACAACGATATGTGTATACAACTTGTAGGTAAGATCACAAACAACAATTATCCTCATGAAACAATAACATGTTCAGATCTGAGATCATGGCACTCGGGCCAAAAGTGACAAGCATTAAGCACAACAAGTTGCAACAATGTCAAAAGCACTAATAACGGATACTATGCACCAAGCCCTAGCAATATTATAGCAATTACATGAATGATCTCATCCAATCCCTGCCATTCCCCTTCAGCCTACAGCAGGAATTACTCACACATGGATGGGGGGAATCATGGATGGTTGATGGAGAGGCGTTGGTGATGATGATAGCGATGGTCTCCTCCAATTCCCCATCTCGGCAGGGTGCCAGAACATAGTTTCTGGTTCCGAATCGCGGTTTCTGGTGGTGGCGGCGCAGCGGAACTCTATCTGGGAAAAACACCGAACCCCCTCTGTTTTCAGGTCAGAGACCTTATGTAGGCGAAAGGAGGGCTCGAGGTGGCGACTGAGGCGGCCACACCGCCCCCTAGCGCGGCCTGGCCTGGCCCATCGCACCAGGTGGTGTGGGCCCCTAGTGGCTCTTCTCCGTCTCGTCTTCTGGCTCCGTGAGTCTTCTAGTAAAATAGGAGTTTTGCGATATTTTTTTGGGAATTTTCCCAAAAGTTGGATTTCTGCACAAAAACGAGACACCAGAGCAATTCTGCTAAAAACAGCGTTAGTCCGTGTTAGTTGTATTCAAAACATACAAATTAGAGGAAAAACAACAGCCAAAGGGTTCGCAAAAGTAGATACGTTTTGGACGTATCAGCTCGCCGCCCGCGTCGCGTCCCAATGTGATGCAGAGAGCTCGAGGCATGCGGCCATGTGCTGGATGCGGCCGGCGGCGCAGAAACTTTGGACTATATGGATGAGGCTCAAAGCGTGCAGCTTTTATGTATCATGTATTGTTTTTTCCTATATATATATGAAGAGTTTTATGTGCCGCTCAGGCTGGGCCGGCTCTAATAGATCGGTCAGGAAAATATCGATCAGGCAAATAGATTGATCGGGTGAAAACCTTTTTAACTTACTAATGGCATGAGTGGGTAATTTGTGTTCGGTAGGAGGGAAAACCGGAAAAAAAAGTGTTGGACGAACCAACCGCGGAAACTTTACGTCCTTTATTATTAGGTATAGAGGTATAGATTTGTATTTTCCCTTTATCCACTTGTAACCGTTAGGCTAGTTCCTAGTCCTTAGGATCAGCGCTATTCGTGCACCTGCACATTCTCTACGATGGCTTGCTCCATCGCTATATGTATCTAAACTCTTTTAATAAATCATAACAATTCGATTACAATTCAGCTTGGTATCAGAGCACAATTCTCTGACCATGGCCGAATTCCCCCTTCCTCCTCAGCTCCAGCCGATTCCTCTCTCCCTCCTCCAATCAACCCTCTCGACTCTGATCCCCAGACACCTCTGCCCACCCGACAAACCATGCCTCGTGCACCACCCACCCCTCTCTACCCCGATCCCCTCAACCTCAGTACTCTTGCCACAAACCTGCCCACCATCCCCAACACCAGCCTCTTTCTGCCGGTGGCCACTTCCGCGCATCCACCCCTTCTCCCTCCATCCTAGGCGTCCACATCGACTTCACTGTCACCACCACCGACGCTAACCTCTCTTGGTGGCGCTGGATTATGATGTTCATCCTCACCCTCTATCTCGTCCTGGAACATGTGACGGAGCGTGCCGCCCCGAGCGCTCCAGACGAAGCCTGGATGGCGATCGACATCACGATCTCCCTCTGGATCATGTCCACCCTCGCCCCCGACTTCCATTGCCTTGTTTAGGGCACGGAAGGGTGCACTGGGACAACTTGGGCGCGGCTTCACCGCTTCTTCTATGCCAATCAAGCCTTGCCCTACCTCTACCTCAGCAAGGCGCTCTGCTCGATGCGCCGCGGCGATATGACCATTGCCACATACGCCAGCAAGCTTCAGTCCATCGCTGATGATCTCGCCACCATCGGCCGGCCGATGGATGATCACGACCTCACGCTTCAATTCATCGATGGGCTCGGTGAGAAATTTACTCTCCAAGCCAAGATTCTCATACTAAATCTTCCATCTTTCGCCGACGCCTGCTCCAGCCTGCAACTTGCTGAAGTGACCATCAACGACCGCTAGCTCTCCGCTGGCTCTCACGCCCTCACTATGCATGGCGATCATGGCTAGACCAGTAGCGGCGGGTGTCATGGAGGCGGGCAACGGTGGCCGGGAGTGAGCCCAACCTACAAGGGGAAGAATCCCATCCCGGGCTACAATGGACCCGGCTGCGGTACGGGCAACAGTGGCCGGCAAGCTGGTGGCCGTGGTGGCCAGGGCGCTTTCTAGCGGGCGTGGACGTGGTCGTGGCAGTGCTCCAGCCGGCACTGGCTCGGGCGCCCAGCACCATGAGGGGGGGTGGTAGGTGGCCCTTCCAAGTAAATTTTCATGTGCTACCTTTCAAAAACCTTCAAAACACTTCTCGTTTTGTGACACTATTTTCAGCTCATGGGGACGTAGTGGTTGGATTTGCTATCTTCCATATTGTTTCATTCCAAAAAGAAAGAAAAAAGAAGAAAAAAGAAAAGAAAAAAAGGCACTCCTCCATGGTATGTGAAAGGAAAAAGGTGGGGAGGAGTGCCAAGCTTTATAAAAGAGCACAAAAGTGCCAATCTCTCTCTCAAAAACTTGCTTACGTTTTGCATGGAAGATAGTAAGAACCCCATTGCCAGTCGTTGACAAAGACAACCACCTCTCAAAACCCAATTTTTATCTCTCTGTTTTACAAAAGCTCTAGCACATGTTTAATCACTGCTTACCTCTGCGAAGGGCTTTTCTTTTACTTTTATGTTGAGTCACCACCTTCTACCTTTATGCACCGTCTAGGAGAGCATAGTTGTCATTTTTAGTATAATGTGCATTGTTCCAAAGTTTATCATTGATTGATTCATGATTTTGGTTTCACTTGTTCTTAAATTATTTGTATCTAGTCGCCCTCTTAAACTTGAAGGTGTCCTATGTATTTATGTTTTGCTATTCCATGAAGGACAAGCTGAAAACCATTTGCTATGTTTTTGCATATGATTTGAACACACGTTTGACTTTCATTGTTTCATTTTTATGATCTTTGGTTTGTGTTCTTTTTCATGTTATAACATGGTTGCTAAGTTTCTTCTATCAAGATTATGTCTTTCATGCCCATGTTTTAAGTTCTTTTGATCCCAGCACTCAATGCTTACATAGATGGTCAAGATTGTGTAGGTGCATGTCACCTAAAAAATTATTCTTTGTTACACTTACCTACTCGAGGACGAGCAGGAGTTAAGCTTGGGGATGCTTGATACGTCCCAAACGTATCTATAATTTTTGATGCTCCATGCTTGTTTTTACACCATTTGCTTAGTGTTTTGTTACACTTCGTGGCGTTTTTATGCATTTTCCAGAACTAACCTATTAACAAGATGCCACAGTGCCAGTCCCTGTTTTTTGCTATTTTTGTGTTACAGAAAAGTTACATAGGAAATATTCTCAGAATTGGACGAAACAAAAGCTGAACCTCCTATTATTTAACGAAGCTTCTAGAAGACCGCAGAGGAGACGGAGGGGGGCCACGGGCCGGCCACACTATAGGGCGGCGCGGCCAGCCCCTGGCCCGTGCCCCCTATGTGTGAGGCCGCCCTGGTCCACTTTTGACGCTGCCCCTTCGCATATAAAGACCCCCCGACGGGAAAAACCTAAAGACCCGATCAATTTTCTAGAAACACATCGCGATCTGCCGCCGCCGTCGACCCGAGATCGGGAGGGTCCAGAAGCTCTTCCTGGCACCCTGCCGGAGAGGGGAATTGCCACCGGATGTCTTCTTCATCGCCATGCTTGCCCTCTGGCGCGATGAGTGAGTAGTCTACCTTGAACTATGGGTCCATAGCAGTAGCTAGTTGGTTGTATTCTCCACCATGTGCTTCATGTTTAGATCTTGTGAGCTGCCCTACATGATCGATACTACCTTTATGTAATTCTACATGTTGTGTTTGTTGGGATCCGATGAATATTGGTGTTATGTTAAGTTGATGTGCTGAATATTATCTTATGTTATCTCCATGTTGTTTATGATCTTGCATGCTCTCCGTTGTTAGTAGCTATCTTGGCCAAGTAGATACTAGTGACTCCAAGAGGGGGTATTTATGCTCGATAGTTGGGTTCATGCCTCTATTTAATCTGGGGGAGTCACAAAAACCTCTAAGGTTGTAGATGTGCTGTTGCCACTAGGGAGAAAACAACATTCTTGTGTCCAAGGACATTCATTTTGTTTACATTACACACTTTGCTTAATGCAGTTATCTGTTGTTCGCAACTTAATACTTGGGGGTGTTCAGACGATATCCCCGCGAGTGGATTATTAGTCATAGATGCAGTTGGATGGCGGTCTATGTATTTTGTAGTAAGGCCCAGAGTAAATCTCATAGTGATCCTCGTGACATATGCGCGTTATCTTTATTCTATCAATTGCCCAACTGTAATTTGTTTACCCAGCATGATGTTATTTATCTTATGGAGAGACACCACTAGTGAACTGT
This sequence comes from Dactylis glomerata, assembly GCA_007115705.1. Classification (NCBI taxonomy): domain Eukaryota; kingdom Viridiplantae; phylum Streptophyta; class Magnoliopsida; order Poales; family Poaceae; genus Dactylis; species Dactylis glomerata. The sequence continues at coordinate 112,718 of QXEO01001193.1, forward strand.
GGACCCCGGTCCAATTTCCTTTACATTACTATTACTGTTTACTTTTACTCGCACTGTTTACTTTCTCGCATACTACTATTGTTTTCCACTCGATACGCTCAATCCTTTGCTTACAGGAAACCGGTGAGATTAACAACCTGATCGTAAGTTGGGAGCAAAGTTCTTGGTTGTGTTGTGTGCAGGTTCCACGTTGCTGCTAGTTGAAGACGCGCCAACAAGTGTCGTAAACGACGCCCTTGTTGGAGTGTCATGAAGCTAGCAAGCATCACCTTCTGAAGTTTGCCTTTTTCCTACTGGATTCGATAAACCTTGGTTTCTTACTGAGGGAAAGACCTGCTACTGTGCTCGTCATACCTTCCTCTTGGGGTTCCCAACTGGGTGGTTATTCTGCCCGCATCACGCGGCCCAGCCCCTGGCCGGCCACACAATAGGGCGGCGCGGCCAGCCCCTGGCCCGCGCCCCCTATGTGTGAGGCTGCCCTGGTCCACTTCTGACGCTGCCCCTTTGCCTATAAAGACCCCCCGACAGGAAAAACCTAAACATCGGATCAATTTTCTAGAAACACATCGCGATCCACCGCCGTCGTAGACCCGAGATCGGGAGGGTCCAGAAGCTCTTCCCGGCACCCTGCCGGAGAGGGGAATCGCCACCGGAGGTCTTCCTCATCGCCATGCTTACCTCCGGCGCGATGAGTGAGTAGTCTAAATTGGACTATGGGTCCATAGCAGTAGCTAGATGGTTGTCTTCTCCACCATGTGCTTCATGTTTAGATCTTGTGAGCTGCCGTACATGATCGAGACTACCTTTATGTAATTCTACATGTTGTTTTTGTTGGGATCCGATGAATATTGGTGTTATGTTAAGTTGATGTGCTGAATATTATCTTATGTTATCTCTATGTTGTTTATGATCTTGCATGCTCTCCGTTGTTAGTAGCTATCTTGGCCAAGTAGATACTAGTAACTCCAAGAGGGGCTATTTATGCTCGATAGTTGGGTTCATGCCTCTATTTAATCTGGGGGAGTGACAAAAACCTCTAAGGTTGTAGATGTGATGTTGCCACTAGGGAGAAAACAACATTCTTGTATCCAAGGACATTCGTTTTGTTTACATTACACACTTTGCTTAATGTACTTATCTGTTGTTCGATCTTAATACTTGAGGGGTGTTCGAACGATATCCCCGCGAGTGGATTATTAGTCATAGATGCAGTTGGATGGCGGTCTATGTATTTTGTTGTAATGCCTAGAGTAAATCTCATAGTGATCCTCGTGACATATGCATGTTATCTTTATTCTATCAATTGCCCAACTGTAATTTGTTTACCCAGCATGTTGTTATTTATCTTATGGAGAAACACCACTAGTGAACTGTGGACCCCGGTCCAATTTCCTTTACATTGCTATTACTATTTACTTTTACTCACAATGTTTACTTTCTCGCATACTACTATTGTTTTCCACTCGATACGCTCAATCCTTTGTTTACAGCAAACCGGTGAGATTGACAACCTCATTGTAAGTTGGGAGCAAAGTTCTTGGTTGTGTTGTGTGCAGGTTCCACGTTGCTGTTAGTTGAAGACGCACCAACAAGTATCATAAACAGCGCCCTTGCTGGAGTGTCACAAAGCTAGCAAGCATCACCTTCTGAAGTTTAGTTTTTTCCTACTGGATCGACAAACCTTGGTTTCTTATTGAGGGAAAGACTTGCTACTGTGCTCATCATACCGTCCTCTTGGGGTTCCCAACTGGGTGGTTATTCTGCCCGCATCAAGCTGTTTTTCTGGCGCCGTTGCCGGGGAAAAAGAAGATTTCTGCAAGGGGAGTTTCGCATGCACATCCTTTACTTTGTTTTAGTTTTTCTTTACTTTATTTTTGCTTGCATCATTTTATCAAAAACACACAAAAATTAGTTTCCTACTAGTTGTTATTTTTACTTATCTGCTTTTAGCTTTGCTAGCATGGGTACTCATGAGAACACCAAGTTGTGTGATTTTACTAGCACTAATAATAGTGATTTTATCTGCACTCCTATTGTGCCACCTGCTCCTGCTGCAAATTTTTATGAGATTAAGCCTGCTTTATTGAACCTTGTTATGAAAGATCAATTTTCTGGTGCTAGTACTGTCGGGGGGATGACCCCCGGTAGGGTCAAGAGACTAGAAAGACACAAGGTCTATGGTTGACTTTTATGCCGGTTGACCAAGAAAAGGCCTGGCCGGAATATAGGAGCATCGGCCAGGCCGGCATATAATGTGTATCCCGGCTGATACTTGGATATGCCGGTATAGCCGGAATACTAGTATAGGTGTGCCGGCATATACTCAGATATGCCGGCCTAATTATTTTGTGTGTTGTGCAGGAGCAGGGGAGGCCGGATTACCCGACCCTCGTAGGTCGTTGGTCCGGCATATAAGTCCTGGGTATGGCCAACGGTCATATCCGGGATACTTAAGTCAACCAAGGTGTCACATCCCTACAATCAAGGAAGAAAACATCCAAGCATGGTAGCAGAGTAAGATGGCAGGGTGCACAGTGGAGGTTACCTACCCTCACTGTGCACAAGTACGAGCTTACCGCACAGAGGTAAGGCCACAGTTCAAGAGGTACAAGGTACAGGGATATGGCGTCCCATCGAGAGCAATCAGGGGCGAAGTCAAGGGTCTCTGCCATCGCCACCAGCTCCTGTTTGGAGTGTAGCCCTTGTCTTGTGGTCTTGTATGACCGTTGTAACCCTGGCCACCACTATATAAGGTGGCACAGGGAGTCCTAGCAAGGGGGTTGGAAGGTTGGTCGCTGGAAGAAGGTTGGAAGGTTGAAGGTAGATTGATCACTCTGTACTCCTACACTTAGCAGTTCATCTTCCTTCTCTAGCAGAGAGCTTGGAAGCACCATTGTGGTGTACTACATCGACCCATATATACAATCAGTAGAGCAGGAGTAGGGGTGTTATCTCCTTACGAGAGCCCCGAACCTGGGTAGATCAGTGTCTCTTTCTGTCGTGCTTTTTAGCTCGTTCCCCTCTCCCGAATCCTCCAACATCTAGTTCGGCCCCCATTTAAGCCATCCTATGGCATATGTTGTTTCACCACGACGACATTTGGCGCCCACCGTGGGGCAGATCGATATGCTGGGCGGAGTGTTCATTCGGACGGGGTCTGTGATAGCAGCTTCGGGAGTGCGCGTGGTCTCTGGCCTCGTCCAGAGGCTAGGCTCGCTCAGTTTCGTCAGTGACAACGCCGGTTGTCTCGGTGGCCGGCCGTTCCCCAGGGATGGCCGAATTATGTCTTTCGGTTCCCACGAGGTGTACGTGGGAACTGAGAGAATTTGCAGGAAGGAGGTGCTGGTGGCGTCGGATCCTCCGTCACATCGGCTGGCTCACGCTGGGCGTAGCGCTCGCTCAGTAGAGTCGGCTGAGGTGATGACGGCCGGCACATCCGTGCCACCGGCGGAAGATGCCGGCAAAGCAGCAGCGGCCGGAGCTTCTCCTCCGGAGCCGCCGAAGGTCAAGAGGTCGGCGCGTCCTCCGTTGGAGCGTGCGGAGAACCTGGCCGACACTTCCGGTGTGCCGGCTAGGGGCGAGGTTCTTCTTCCCATCATCGACCGGCTTCTCGAGCCGGTGCGATCCGGCGTTGATCCGGAGCAGACAAGGGAGGTCCTGGAGGGATCTCGTCAGGCCCTCGTCGACGAGGCCCTGGCCATGAACCAGGAGCGTGAACGGTTTAACCGGCAACTCCGTGAGTATGAGGCAGCCCATGGTTTTACTCCTGTAGTAATCCGGCCTAGCCGGATAGAAGAGGTTAGAACTAGAGGCAGAAATCTTAATGCTGAGATAGGAAAAGATGCTAGAGATAAGAGTCATACTGCAACTAGTACTGTGCCTAAGGTAGTCTATAGTTCACCAGTAAAGAACCTTAGAGCGGCGGCCGAGGTAGCTAAGGATTTATCTTCTTTATCCGGCGAAGCACTGCGTGAGCAGCAAGCCTGGCTTAACCAACTTTTGTCTGAAGCTACAAAGCAGCAGGAGGCCTTTAAGAAGGCAAACCCAGGTGCCGGGGCGTCCCAGTACATTGTGTCGGCGGGAGGTGCCGGCGCGAGGTCGAGGGGCCAAGCCTCGTCCCCGCATCCTAGCGCCCGGCGTGCCGGAAGTGTGACCTCTAGCCGTCGGGACAAGCAGATCCAGGTGTACGATCCGGCTGCCGCCGGAAAGCAGGCGATGGTGCAGAAGAATGTCGGCCAAGCTGACAAGTATGTCGGCAGCAAGAAGCCCGGCCAGAGTGTGCCGGCCGGGCATGAAGCAGCAGCGGCCGGTGGTGGCCGGAGTAACAGTGCAGCCCGGCGTCAGCAACAGGGCGCCGGAGGTGCAGCGCAGCAGCAGGGTGCAGGCCATCCGGGACATCGAGAGGATGACGGCAATTCCGCCCTTGCCAGGGCGGGATATCAGCAGCAGCATCAGCAAGGCCGGCATAGTGAGCAGCATCAGCCGGAGCAGCAGCAGCAGATGATCGCAGGCCCAATAGCATCCCGGCTTGGACCTCGGTCCTTGGAAGCCAATGATGCACGTTTCAAGCTGGACAAGCTCCACCAATCAGAGTTGGTGGAGAGACAAGGAGCTCCGGGCCCTATGTGTTTCGGACCCCGGATTATGGGGGAGCCGGTGCCTTACTTCTTCCAGCTCGCGCGTGGCGCAAGGACATATAATGGCAGTACGAAGCCGGAAGATTGGTTGGAGGATTACTCCACAGCGGTGAACATCGCTGGAGGAAACCTCAGATGGGCGGTACGATATGTGCCGCAGATGTTGGAAGGTCCAGCCAGGATATGGCTGAATAATTTGCCGGCCGGGAGTATCAACGGCTGGATTGATTTCGAAGAGCAGTTTGTGTCGAACTTTACCAGTACATACAAGAGGCCCAACCGTCCGCAGCAGCTGGCTAACTGCCGGCAAGGAGTGAATGAGACTGACCGTGACTATCTGACCAGGTGGTGCACGTTGCGCAATTCCTGCGAAGGAATCAATGAGCAGCAGGCCATCATGTGGTTCGCTCATGGGTGCCAACATGGCACCATGCTGTGGCAAAAGCTTCAGAGGCAAATGCCGGCCACGCTGGCCGAAACAATCAAGATCGCTGATAGTTATGCTCTGGGAGATCCCAAGCAGCCCAGTCTCGATTCACAAGGACAGGGGCAAACCCAGGGGAACACCAGCAATGCCGGTAGACCAGGGCAATACTATCGCCCGGATAACCGGAATAAGAGGAGAGATGAGCGGCCGGATTACCGGTATGGGGCAGCACAAGTTGCAGCTGTGGAGGAAGAGCAAGGGGGCGCCGGCAGTAGCCAGCGTCCGAGATATGAGAACTATCAGCAGCCTCAGCAGCAGCCGCAGCAGCAAGCACAGCCGTTCCAGAAGAAGAATGTCTGGACCAACAAGAATGCCGGCGGAGCCGCCGGCCAGAAGAAGCAGTGGCCGAAGTATACTGTGGGTCTTGCCATGGACAAGCCTTGTGTGTTTCACACATTCCAGCCGGGAAAGCCGGCAAACCATTTGACAAGGAACTGTTCGTGGCTGGACGACATATTAGCAGGTCGTGCAGGTCACTGGGGACCGGCTAGACCCTCTGTCCCGGCAGCTCCATCGCCGTTGACAGGTGCCAATACAATTGCAGTCCCACCTAGGCCAGGTAATCCTGGGAATCAGAGCAACGCCGGAAATGCCGGCGTAAATCAAGTTGACCAGAGCTATAATCCGGAACATAACGCCGGAGGCCCAGGAGCGGGCCGGAATGAGTACAAGGAGTATGATCAGAGCTATATGGTCTTTGAGACTGAGAGGACAGACAAGCAGAGCTTGTACCACCGGAGTCTGGAGGTGAATGCCATTATGTCGGCTGTGCCAAAGCTGATGTACTGGTCTGACCAGGCTGTTGGTTGGGACAGGGCAGATCATCCCCGGATCATGCCAAATCCCGGCGGATATGCTCTGGTGATGGATCCGACATTCGTCGGGCCGGCTAATAACGTAAGATTCAGCAAGGTCCTCATTGATAATGGAAGCAGCATCAACATCATGTATCGAGATACGATGGAGAAGCTGGGAATCAAGGAAAATATGCTGGAACCAAGCAAGACCACGTTCCACGGCATTGTGCCGGGACTTTCGTGTGCGCCGATGGGCAAGATCCGGATGGATGTCATGTTTGGCAGCCGGGATAACTGCAGGGTGGAAAACCTCATGTTCGAGGTGGTTGATCTGGAGAGCCCCTACCATGCTTTGCTGGGTAGACCGGCACTGGCAAAATTCATGGCCTCTACGCATGTGGCGTATCTGAAGATGAAGATGCCGGGACCCAAAGGGGTGATCACCATCATTGGTGATTACAAGCGTTCGATGGCATGTGCCACCGCCGGATCCAATCTGGCCGAGACTCTGATCATTGCAAAGGAGAGGAAGAGGCTCAAGCGAGCAGTGGAGATTGCTGAGACGGTCGTGGCCGGCAAATATATGCCGGGCATGACAAATCCCGGCGGCAGTGCTTCTTTTCAAGTAGGCAAGGAAGTCAAAAAGGTGCCGCTGGATGAAGCTTTCCCGGAGCGCCATGCCCTGGTTGGGGCAAGTTTGGATCCCAAATAGGAAAGCGAGCTCATCAGCTTCCTCCGTGAGAATCGGGATATCTTTGCATGGTCTACTTCGGACCTGCAAGGTGTGCCGAGGGAGCTGGCTGAGCACGCATTGCACGTGAGACCCGATGCTAAGCCAGTGAAGCAGCCGCTCCGGCGGAATGCCAGCGATAGAAGGAAAGCCATATGGGAGGAAGTGGCCAGGCTCTTAGCCTCTGGCTTTATCAAGGAAGTACTTCATCCGGATTGGGTGTCTAATCCGGTTTTGGTGGAAAAGAAGAAAGACGAGCCCGCCATAATGAAAGTATGGCGGATGTGTGTTGATTACACCAACTTGAACAAGGCATGTCCTAAAGATCCATTCCCGCTGCCTCGGATCGATCAAGTGATTGATTCCACAGCCGGATGTGAACTGTTATCATTTGTAGATGCCTATTCTGGTTTCCACCAGATCCCCTTGTTTGAGCCAGATCAAATAAAGACATCCTTTATTACCCCGTACGGGGCTTATTGCTATCTCACTATGCCGTTCGGTTTAAGAAATGCCGGCGCAACTTACCAAAGGTGTATGCAAAAGTGTTTGCACGATCAGATAGATAAAAATGTGCAGGTATATGTCGATGATATCGTCATAAAAACCAAGGAGAGCAAGACTCTCATAGATGATCTCCGGGAAACCTTTGGGAACCTGAGGAGATTCCGGATGAAGTTGAATCCGGCTAAGTGCACCTTTGGTGTGCCGGCGGGCAAGTTGCTCGGTTTCCTTGTTTCCAGCCGGGGTATTGAGGTGAATCCCGGCAAGATTCGTGCCATAGAAAGGATGAAGCCGCCGACAGATTTGAGGGAAGTACAGAAGTTCACTGGGTGCCTCGCATCCCTGAGCCGCTTCATAAGCCGGCTGGGAGAGAAAGCTCTGCCGTTATATCAGTTGATGAAAAAGTCCGACACATTTGTCTGGACAACGCAAGCAGATGCAGCTTTCAAGGAATTGAAACAGTTGTTGTCAACAGCGCCGGTATTAGCGTCTCCGATGCCCCGGGAGCCAATGTTGCTCTATATAGCGGCAACCAACCGAGTTGTCAGTGCTGTGGTGGTAGTAGAGCGAGAGGAAGGAGGCAAAACCGTGCAGCGGCCGGTATATTATCTGAGTGAAGTCCTCTCCCCCTCAAAGCAAAATTACCCCCACTATCAGAAGATGACCTATGGTGTCTATATGGCGGCTAAGAAGCTCAAGCATTACTTCCAAGAGCATCCAATCCGGGTAGTGCCCGAGGCCCCTATCTCGGAAATTATAGGCAACAAAGATGCCAGCGGCCGGATAGCAAAGTGGGCAATAGAGCTTTCACCATATACACCGCAGTACGATAAGAGGGATATAATCAAGTCCCAGGTCTTGGCTGATTTCTTTATTGACTGGGCCGAGATACAGTATGAGCCACCATTGCCAGATGCCAATTATTGGAGGATGCATTTCGATGGGTCCAAGACAATCCATGGCTTGGGTGCCGGCATAGTTCTCAGTTCACCAAAGAATGACCAGCTGAGATACGTCCTGCAGATTCACTTTGCAGCATCAAATAATGTGGCGGAATATGAGGCACTTGTGCATGGCCTGAAGGTGTCTAAGGACATAGGAATTCGCCGGATTATGTGCTTCGGGGATTCTGACTTAGTGATTCAGCAGTGTTCCGGCATATGGGACGCGCATGATGCTAACATGGCATCATACCGTTTCCTAGTGCAGCAGTTAAGTGGTTACTTTGAAGGTTGTGAGTTCCGGCACGTTCTCCGGGCTCAGAACGATGCAGCCGATGCATTATCCAAGCTGGGGTCTTCCCGAGATTCAATCCCGCCCGGCATTTCGCTGGAGCATCTGAGGAAGCCATCGATCAAACCCTCGCCGGAGTCATCCTCCATTTATGTCCCGCCAGGTCCAGACGAAGCAGTTCCAATGGAGATAGATGCCGGAGCCAAGACGGATAACCCGGGGACTGTTTCCTCAGTCCCGGGGACTGGGCCGGCATATGCTGTTAGTACAGTATTCCGGAGCAAAACTAAAGGCAAGGGTAAAATGTGCCAAGAGGTTGTGCCGGTATACCCGGGGACTGCTCCGGCATACCCGGGGACTGATTCTTCAGTCCCGGGGACTTCGCAGCCCATGGAGATCGATTATGTGTCGGTCGAAATGATGGAAATAGATCAGGCAGTGTTCACTGTCAGGGAAGTGCCCTCATGGGCACGTCCTATCTTGAACTTCATGGTGGATGGTCAAGTGCCGGCGGATGAAACCGAGGCCCGCCGGGTTATAAGGAGATCCAAAGCGTATACCATCATCAACAAAGAAATATACAAGAGAAGTACCACCGGAGTATTGCAGAGATGTGTCGAAGCTGCGGAGGGTCTGGAGATGCTCCGGAAAATTCACCAGGGGGAGTGTGGTCACCATGCTTCGTCCAGGGCATTGGTGGCAAAGGTATTCCGGCATGGCTTTTATTGGCCAACGGCACTGCAAGAGGCAGAAAACTTGGTCCGGAAATGTAATGGGTGTCAAAGATATGCCCACCAGATTCATCAGCCGGCATCTGCCCTGAAAACTATCCCAATAACCTGGCCCTTTGCTGTTTGGGGCCTGGATATGGTCGGGGCTTTTAAGCCGGCCAGAGGGAAAATGACCCATATCCTGGTCATGGTGGACAAGTTCACCAAGTGGATTGAAGTGAAGCCCATAAGCAAGTGTGATGGTCACACAGCAGTGAAATTCTTAAAGGATATAATCTTGAGATATGGTGTTCCTCATAGCATCATCACTGACAATGGGTCAAACTTTGCCCAAGGGCCATTTGCCAGATTTTGTGAGGAGGTGGGAATCCGGCTGGACGTTGCGTCGGTTGCCCACCCTTGTGCCAATGGCCAAGTAGAGAGATCGAATGGGCTAGTATTATCCGGCATAAAACCCCGGCTGATAGAGCCCCTGGAGAAAACTCCGGGATGTTGGCTAGATGAGCTGCCAGCAGTGCTGTGGAGTTTAAGAACTACTCCGAATAGATCAACAGGCTACACACCATTTTTCCTGGTGTATGGAGCAGAAGCTGTGCTTCCAACAGATGTAATACATGATGCACCAAGAATAGTGCTATATACTGAGGAAGAGGCTAAAGAAGCCAGAGAAAATGATGTTGATCTGCTAGAGGAAGCAAGGGAAATAACTCTGTCAAGAACAGCAGTATATCAGCAGAACCTCAGACGCTATCATGCGCAGAAGGTAAATCCAAGGAGATTTCAAGAGGGAGATCTAGTACTCCGGCTAAAGCAAGGAACAGAAGGCCGGCATAAGTTAACTCCTCCATGGGAGGGGCCATTCATTGTGAGCAGAGCTCTGCACAATGATGCCTATTATCTTATAGATGCGCAGGACCCCAAGAAGAATAAGGCGGACAGGTCCGGAGAAGAAACCAAGAGGCCATGGAACATAGCTCTACTGCGCCCCTTTTACTCCTGAGCAACACAATGTATGTATTTCCATATTTTCCTTTGTATGCCGGCGTGTTGTGCCGGCACAAGACTAATGAATGAAATACCGGCATCCCGAAGAAGCCGGGTAACTAGCTCCGAGGTATATTTGTTGTTTATTTACAGTTTTTTGTTATATGCCGGCTGGCTTTATTTGAATGTTTCCTATGTCGGCCTAGTAATGTGTCGGCACCAAAGGCCACTCTTCGACTCAGCTGCTGTCTGAAACCCGGCTTCATGGCTAGCAAGAGTAGATGCCGGAGATTGTCTACACATGGAAAACGGCTAAGGAAATACAAAGCAAGCAAACCGACATTTTCGTTAAAGCTAAAGTTAAAATTTAAAGTGTCGGATGATTTGAAGTCTAAGTCTCAAAGTTAAAGTACTGTATGTTCGAGGAAGCAACCTTGAGACTCATACGTCGAAAGCCAATTGAGGTAGACAAGCAGCCAAGGTTGTGAAATTGAGGAAACAGGAAAACAACTCGGTGACTTAGCCAAAAGATGATCCGGCATTAGTAACAAGCAAACCAAGATAAAACTTGTTCAGGAAGCAAACCAAAGGAAATTAAACGTGTATATTACAACTGCACCCGGCATACCGGGGATCTGATAAAGCTTAAAGTGTTTTTGGTGCAAAGATTCAAGGGGCAGACGCGGGGCCGCCGGCAGGTGGAGCGGTAGCAGTGGAAGTGTCGGCTTCAGGTGTGCCGGACCCAGCAGATGGAATGGAGCCATCACCTCCGCCCGGGGCAGATGCCTGTTCCGGGACATCAGTGTCGGCCTCTTCGGCTTCATCTTCATCCTGGCTGGAGTCGGAGCCCTCAGCAGCGGCGGATGTCCCGGCATCGTCATTCTTCTCCGGCTCGCGGATGTCCCGGACGAATTTGTCGGTGTCGGCATAGTCCACATAGCTATGGGCCAACTCCTTGCGGCGACGGATATGGTCCGGATCCGTGGTCCAGATGGATCCTTCGCGCACGGTGCGCAAAGTCTCCAAGTCTGCCTTTTCATACCAAGACAAGAAGTAGCTGAGGGCTTCGTCAGCTCCAACCCTCGCGCCGGAATCTCGCCACTCCCGGAGGCGAACCTTGGCAAGCTGCAGGTCGTTGCCGAGGTCAACCGGGTCAGTGGGAGTCCTTTGTCCCGGCCAGAGGGCAGAGAATGCCTCCTGGGCGCCGAGGAAGAGCTCTTCAGTGTAAAGGGTCATGGCCTCCTTCCGGGACTGCAGGGCCAGCAGCTGCTCCGACATGTCCCAGTTGGGCGAGTCAACCGAAACACCCCGGTTTTCTCGGTCCAACTGCAAAGCCCTCTCAACGTCAGCGACGGAAGCGGGAAACATGCCTACAGAATAGAAACAATGTTAGCAAAAGGAAAATATGTCGGCATAGATGCTATGCCGAAAAAGATTACACTATGTCGGGAAGGATAAAAGGGGAAAGGATTTGAAGCTTACGGGCAAGGTCGGCATTCAGCTGTGCAACTGTAACCTCCCATTTGGTGGCCTACTCCTTCAGGCTATCCAGTTCAGCGTGGGCGTTGGAGGCATCAGTCTCGGAGGTAACAAGCAGGGTCTGGGTTTTCTTCAGTAGGCCCTCCCTCTGTTCCTTTTCGTCCAGCAGCTCGGTGATCCGGCCCTTCAACTGCTCAACCTCGGCCTTGTGACCGGCATCCCGGTCGTCCAGTTGCTTGGCCACATCCACCGAGGACACACAATCCTGGTGGCGTGCCTCCAGTACAGCCTTCTCATCTGCAAAGATTTCAAGTTAAAAGGATTTGAAGAAAGAAAACAGTGACAAAGAGTAAAGGATTTGAAGTATAAAGTAGCTATCCGGGTAACAGCAGGATCCGGCATACCAGTAAGCTCTTTCACCCTCTTGAGAAGCTCGGTGACTTGCGCTTCGGCACCAGCTGAAGAATGTCGGCACAAGGTTACGTGTCGGCAAGAGTAAGCATTGCAACGTAAAGAGAGGAAAGATATCCGGCATACAGCAGTATGTCGGCAAAGATTACCTTTCTGGGACAGCTCCTGCTGAAGCTTGCTGTGTGCGTCAGATAGCTTCCGGTGCTCGCACACCAACTCATGGAACATGTCGGCCCGGGTGTTGTTCATGCGCTGCAAAAATGCCGGGATTTGAAATGTCAGCAGAGAAATTTGACATGATAATTAAAGTGAAGATTTTATCAAGTGATCATTCTTTTAAAGACCCGGCACAGGTGCTGCGCACCTATCCCGGCTCTCGGTGACTAGGATTTGAAGCTCGAATCGAGCTTATATCCCGGTCAAGAGGATTTGAAAGATAATAGAGATGTGAAATTGTTAAAGACCCGGCACAGGTGCTGCGCACCTATCCCGGCCCTCGGTGACTAGGATTTGAAGCTCGGATCGAGCTCATATGTCGGCAGTTAATTCAAAAGAAGCTAGCTAAAGGACTATGAGAAAATCCCGGATGTCCATATCCCGGACAGCCGACATTTTCGGGGACTGGGGATATGTGTGTAAATAGAGAGGACTTACGTTGGTGGCATCGGCCAACTTGTGAAGTCTTTGCTGGAGGCTGAGGAGCTCGCTGGCGATCGGTATGGGCTTCGCTGCCAGGAAGTCGCTTGGGTCGCCACTGGTCTTGGCTTCGGCCAGCTTCTTGCTCCTTGAGTCCGCAGTGTCCATGTTGCTGGCGTCGTTCCATTTGATGCACTTCTCCTTAAGAGAGCCGAGGCTCTGATCACTTTTCGTCGCAAGAGGGACGAGGCCCTCGAGTTCTGGGGTGTCGAAGAAGCTGGTCCGGTACCCCGGCCGGGCTGCTGCCCTGCCAAGATGCAGGGCCAGAGCAGAGCTGGTCCGGAACGCTGCCTTAGGAGGAGCAGTTGCGGCAGATGGTGTGCCGGACTTGGCCGGCTGAATCTTCAACGTGCCGGTCTGGGCCGGTGCAGTGGTCTTGGCCGGGGCAGTGGACTTGGCCGGTGCAGTGGTCTTGGCCGGTGCAGTGGTCTTGGCCGGTGCTGGGGTCTTGTCAGCTGAAGGAGTCTCGGGTGCGGGCTGTTCCGGCGCGGCCGGTGCAGCTTGGCCAGCAGAGGCAGGATCCGGAATAGTCCGGACTTCCGGCACTAAAGGGCCTTTACCCTTGATGTCTGCTCCGGCGTTTTCAGTTGTGCCGGCGTCGCCGGTGGGCGCGCCGGAGTCTGGTACTTCTTGGTGGGCTCCTGTGTCCATGTGGACATCAGGAGCCGAGGTTTCCTGTTGAGCCCCCGAGTCCATGTGGACGTCGGGGGCAGAGATATCTTGTTCCGGCGGAGGAACGTCCTTCGCCGGGGAGGTGGTCTTCTCAGGCGCAGGCAAAGATGCCGGCGCCGGGGAGGTCATGTGGCTGGCAGAGGGAATGTCGGAGGTAGCAGGGGCAGCGGGCTTGGTAACCTTCGGGTCGCCGCTCAAGCCAGAAGCTTGTTCCGGCTCAAGAGGAGCACTGAAAGAGAGAAAACACCAAGTCAGTAATACAAACAAGAGATATGTCGGAGGAAATGCAAAGAAAAGGAAATTTACCCCGAAGCAACAGGCCTCTGTTTCTTCTGTTTGGGCACGCCGACCTTCTGCCTTTTCGACCTCTGAGGTATGTCGGACGAGGGCTTCACACCTCGCTTCCGGCCGGCACGTCCGCCGGTGGAAGGAGGTCCCTGGTTCAGAGGGGCGGCGTCGATAACCACATCGTCCGGGATAGCTGAGGACGGCATTGCAAACTGGTGAGCAATAGGTGTTTCTGGAAAGGCGTACGCAAGTGGCATCGGGTCATAGTACAGCAGGATCTCCTCGTCAGAATCAATCTCACTCCGGTCTTGAGTATAATGCCGGGATGAAGAGCCCTTACCCATGGCAGCTGCAGCACGGGTGCTCCTGGGAAGCTTATCCCAATGATCCGGATCTTCAACATCCGCAACGGTGCGATCCGCCGCGATCTTGATCCGGGAGTTCTCCATGGTTTGGAAGCTGAATTTCTGTATAAACAGCAAAGTCAAGTATTCAGACAAGGAAATATGCCGGTGGAAGAGGTATGTCGGATCAATATGATATGTGTCGGCAAATAGACATATGTCGGCTTAAGTATCTATGTGCCGGACATGGACTTTATGTATCGGATAAGATGGTTTACCGTTGGGGCGGGCCTATCCCGGCTGTATGGTTCTAGCCCCCAGGCAAAAGTGGCCTGAGAGGACTTGCAGACATCCTTAATCCGGCGCAGAATGTCGGCCGGAGTCAGCTCGTGTGTGGAGTGCCGGGTGGGGTCCATTGGCCCGCTCATCTGACAGATCTTGTGCGACCGGCGCTGCAGAGGGGAGACGCGCCGGCTTATATAGCAGGCCACTAGGTCTTGAGGAGTAAGACCGGCATCCAGGAGCTCGCCCTTAACCCGGTGAAGCGCATTCACCGGCATCACCGAGTTCTTCGGGTTATAGGTCCAGTTCGTCATAGCCAAGGGTGGCTCGTCCACAAATGGCGGCAGGTTGAGCAGATCCTCGTCGGTGGTGTTCTTGACGTAGAAGAAGCTTTTCTGCCACTTCTTGCAAGATTCCAGGAGTTCCACCTTGGGGAAGTCCGAGCCCTTTCGGGACATGATGGTGGCCGCGCCGCAGAGGGTCATGGGGCGGTCCTTCTTTTCCTGGGCCGTCTCCGGCGGGTCGTCCTTGCTCCGGGGCGGCTCTTGGACGACTTGCTTCCGCAGTTGGAAGTACTTCGCCCAGCCTTGAGTAAGGGCCTCTATGCCGGCATAGCCCTCGCAAAAAGCAGCGAAGGCGGAGAGGATCATCACGGCATTGGCCGGGATATGATGAGGTTGAAGATCATAGGTGTTGAGGAAGTCCCGGAAGAAGTCCGATATCGGCAGACCGAAGCCCCGCTCGAAGTGGGCGATGAAGACGACGCGTTCGCCGGGTTCAGGTGTTGGCACAGTTTCTCCCGCTGGTAGCCGGCATGCTACGCCCTCCGGGACTCTCCTGGTGGAGGTGACCCAGGATATGTCGGCCGGAGTAACCTCCGACCCCTCCCAGCCGGAGCGTCCTTGGGCTCGGGCCGAGGTATCTTCCTCAGAGGCCGAGGTAGCCGTCATGCTTGAAGATGCCATCTTAGTGGCCGGGATAAGGCGTGAGAGCCGGAGTCCCGTGATGTTATTCCTATCAAGGCCGGAGAAAAGAGGGAGGTTAGTCTCTCCGGCATACCACTCTCACAGATGTTAGCAGGAATAGAAGATCTACCGAGGCAGTTAAAATCGGAAATAATCAGGGATATAATTTCTGCGGAAGAACACCTGTGAGCTGTTACGAAACACTGCTAGCAATGCTAATCGAAGCAACGAAATATCCAGCAAAGGAACTACCATGGATACAAACCAGTGAGGCTACCGCAGCCTAGTTGCAGAAGAGCAGGGAAAGGAAGAACAGAGGAAGAGGAACTCACCGGAGCTTGGCCTACGGCGATGGAGCGGCGGCGGCAAGTGTGCAGAGGAAGATCCAATCTCCCTGCAAGGCTGCGGGGAGAAGAGGCGGCGGTGGCGTCGTCGACGATGACGCCGGACGTCGGCAAGCGGAGGCGCCGGCGTGCAGGTGGACGACGGCGGCAGCTTCCCTTCTCGGTTTCTTGGTCCGGCGGCGAAGCGCGAGGGGCAGAGGATCTGAGGAAGAAGGCACTGTGGCGGGGGTAAAAAGAATAAGTTACCCCCACCCCGTATTTATACCGAGGAGGCCGGTCGTGGGGGTCGTGGGGAGGATAGTGCTCCACTCCCCCGACCGTTTCTGCGGCGAGGCGCCACGTGGCGGCACAGAGTGGGGCGGCGGTTCCTGTAACCGTGCCATGACGCAATGATGGCAAGAAGTAACTGCTGCACTGTGAACCGTCGCATCGTGGGTGACCGTTCGAGGTGGCAGGGCAGTTACAAGTTTCGATGCAAAGCTGTCAGACATGGCTTCTCGAGGAAGACTCGTCTATATGTCGGATTAACTGCCCGATGTATATGTTCCGTCCGGAATACCCTAGGGACCGGCCGGAATAAGTTTTGGAACAGGAACAGAGGCCGGGATATGTGCAGATGTGCCGGCATATAAATCTGATCGCCGGGGCATAATGAAGAAAGGTATGTTGAACCTGTCAAGGCTCCACAGTTATGACTGGGGAACCTCGGCAGCTTCGGGGACTAGTGTCGGGGGGATGACCCCCGGTAGGGTCAAGAGACTAGAAAGACACAAGGTCTATGGTTGACTTTTATGCCGGTTGACCAAGAAAAGGCCTGGCCGGAATATAGGAGCATCGGCCAGGCCGGCATATAATGTGTATCCCGGCTGATACTTGGATATGCCGGTATAGCCGGAATACTAGTATAGGTGTGCCGGCATATACTCAGATATGCCGGCCTAATTATTTTGTGTGTTGTGCAGGAGCAGGGGAGGCCGGATTACCCGACCCTCGTAGGTCGTTGGTCCGGCATATAAGTCCTGGGTATGGCCAACGGTCATATCCGGGATACTTAAGTCAACCAAGGTGTCACATCCCTACAATCAAGGAAGAAAACATCCAAGCATGGTAGCAGAGTAAGATGGCAGGGTGCACAGTGGAGGTTACCTACCCTCACTGTGCACAAGTACGAGCTTACCGCACAGAGGTAAGGCCACAGTTCAAGAGGTACAAGGTACAGGGATATGGCGTCCCATCGAGAGCAATCAGGGGCGAAGTCAAGGGTCTCTGCCATCGCCACCAGCTCCTGTTTGGAGTGTAGCCCTTGTCTTGTGGTCTTGTATGACCGTTGTAACCCTGGCCACCACTATATAAGGTGGCACAGGGAGTCCTAGCAAGGGGGTTGGAAGGTTGGTCGCTGGAAGAAGGTTGGAAGGTTGAAGGTAGATTGATCACTCTGTACTCCTACACTTAGCAGTTCATCTTCCTTCTCTAGCAGAGAGCTTGGAAGCACCATTGTGGTGTACTACATCGACCCATATATACAATCAGTAGAGTAGGAGTAGGGGTGTTATCTCCTTACGAGAGCCCCGAACCTGGGTAGATCAGTGTCTCTTTCTGTCGTGCTTTTTAGCTCGTTCCCCTCTCCCGAATCCTCCAGCATCTAGTTCGGCCCCCATTTAAGCCATCCTATGGCATATGTTGTTTCACCACGACGACAAGTACTGATGATGCTGCAGCTCATCTCAACAATTTTGTTGAGCTATGTGAGATACAGAAATATAAGGATGTAGAAGGTGATATTATTAAGCTTAAGTTGTTTCTTTTTTCTTTGAGAGGAAAAACTAAGGATTGGTTGCTATCTTTGCCTAAAAATAGTATTGATTCATGGGCTAAGTGTAAAGATGCTTTTATTGGAAGATACTATCCTCCTGCTAAGATTATAGCTTTGCGTAGTGATATTATGAAGTTTAGCCAGTTTGATAATGAACATGTTGCTCAGGCTTGGGAAAGAATGAAATCTATGATAAAGAATTTCCCTACTCATGGACTAACTACTTGGATGATTGTCCAAACTTTTTATGTAGGACTGAATTTTTCTTCAAGAAACCTATTGGATTCAGCTGCTGGAGGCACTTTTATGTCCCTTGCCTTGGGCGCCGCAACCAAGCTTCTCGACAACATGATGGTAAATTATTCTGAATGGCACACCGAGAGAGCTCCACAAGGTAAGAAGGTAAATTCTGTTGAGGAAACCTCTTCCTTGAGTGATAAGATTGATGCTATAATGCTTATGCTTTCTAATGATAAGACTCATGTTGATCCTAATAATGTTCCTTTAGCCTCTTTGGTTGCTCAAGAAGAGCATGTTGATGTAAACTTCATTAGAAATAATAATTTTAACAACAATGCTTATAGAAACAATTTTGCTAGTAACAATTATAGGTTGTATCCTTCTACCAATGGTAATGGTTATGGTAACTCTTATGGTAATTCCTCCAACAACACTAGGGCTGCGCCCTCTGAGCTTGAAGTCATGCTCAAGGACTTCATCGGTAAGCAAACTGCTTTTAACAAGTCTGTTGAGGAAAAGTTAGGCAAAATTGATATTCTTGCTTCTAAAGTTGATAGCCTTGCTCTTGATGTTGAACTTCTGAAACTAAAAGTGTTGCCTAATGAGGTTAAGGAGAACAATACTTTTGCTACTGCTAATGTTATCCAAGTTAGAATTGATGAAAATGTTAGGATGTTAGCATAATTGCATGCCAGGTGGGAAAGAGAAAATGAGATGGCTAGAAAGATGAAGGTATGTACCATTACTACCTCTAATGATGTTGTTCCAAATGCTAGCAATCCTCTTACTTTGATTGGTGTAGAGAAAACTCCCACTCGTTGTACTAAAAAGCCCAAAACTGCTAAAACTTTTTCTCAAAAGAGTGCTGAAATTGTTTGGAGTGTAGGAGATGATAGCTCTATTTCTTTTAATGATTTTGATGTTGATGGCTGTAATATATCTGAAGTTATTTTGTTCTTGCAAAAGCTTGCTTTGAGTCCCAATGCTAGTTCTATTAATGTTGCTTTTACTAAGCATATTACCAATGCTCTCATGAAAATTATGGATGAAAAGTTAAAGCAAAAAGCTTCTATTCCCAAGAAGTTAGAAGATGGTTGGGAACCCATCATTGATATGCATGTTAATGGTTTTGATTGCCATACTTTATGTGATCTAGGTGCTAGAATTTCTATTATGCCTAGAAAGATTTATGACATGGTTGATTTACCACCGCTTGAAAAGTGTTATTATGATGTTCCTATTGCTGATGTTGCTAAGAAGAAACCTTTGGGAAGGATTAATGATGTTCTTATTATGGTTAACAATAACCTTGTTCCCGTTGATTTTCTTGTTATGGATGTTGAATGCAATGCTTCATGTCCTATTATTTTGGGAAGGCCCTTTCTTCGAACTGTAGGTGCCATCATTGATATGAGGGAAGGCACCATCAAATATTAATTCCCACTCAAGAAAGGTATGGAACACTTCCCTAGAAAGAGAAAGAAATTACTTTTTGACTCTATTCTTAGAGCAAATTCTGAACTTGATGCTTCATCACTTGATATTACTTGATTCACACTTTCTGCGCCTAGCTCAAAGGCGTTAAAGAAAAGCACTCTTGGGAGATAACCCATTGTTTTACTTTCAGTTCTTTTTCATTTATTTGAGTCTTGGAAGTTATTACTACTGTAATAACCGCTCCTTATCATTTTTATTTCGTTGTTGTGCTGAGAGAAACCTCTAATTTGAGTGAGGTAAGATTTGGGGAAGTTGCTGTCCTGAAACAAATTTCGGTGCTGCACCGTAAAAATTCGTGAAAATTCTCAGAATACCTTTTTGACCTGCGATTTCTTGTGCATATGTCCCAGGTTATTTCCAAACTTTTATTAGTTTTACACTTTTTGATTTGAGCAACAGAAAACCCTCGAAAAAGTCGACCTTTGTCAGCTGTTCTGTTTTGACAGATTTCTGCCACTATTTGTGTTTGCCTCTCGATCGCTTTCTTTTTTAGTTCTTTTGATCGCAGAACTTTTTGGGAAGTTGCTACAGTAGTATATGCTATATGTGTGGTGCTTTTGAGTTGAAATCTGAACTAAAAAGGGTTGATTCATTATTATGCTTACACTAATGTTGCTAATAGAATTGTGTTGAGTTTTGTATGAAGGAAGTTTTCAAGTGTAGGGATTGGAGAATGATGAGATGAGTTGAAGAATGGAAAAAAGCTCAATCTTGGGGATGCCCATGCACCCCAAGAAATATCCAAGAGGTACAAGCATTAAAGCTTGGGGATGCCCCCGAGGCAGCCCTTCTTCATTGGCAAAAATCAGGTCACCTTTCAACACACTATATTTTTATTGCTTCATGCACGATGCGTTTTTCTTGGAGCGTCTTTGCTTTAGTTTTCAGTTTTGTTTAGTTTTGTTTGCTGCAATAAATGGTTGGAACCCAACAAATTTCTTTTGGAGAAGTTGCCTTGCTTTTCATTTGCCAAGAACACTCTATTTTTCACTCTTATCGTTCAACGAGTGTTCTCTTTTTCTGCTACTATGTTTAGCTTTCTTTTTCGCCTTGATTTTTGTTCAGATCTTGTATTATCTTTGCATCAAGGTGTATTTTGTCATCTGGTCCATGTTGGTTTTCATCAAAAGAGTTGTTTCAAAAAGATTCGAATGGTGTTGGAAAAGAGAAAAAGTTTCATGCAAAAAAGTGGTACAAAAAGGAGCTTGTGTAGACTGCGGCTTAGGATTTTTCATGTCGTGCTTGATGTCTTTTTGATAGTATGCTTAGTGGTTTTGATGTAGCATGACTTGTCTCAAATGACTGAGATTGCTTAATGAGCCTTTGAAAAAAAATCATGCGTTGTTTTTATTATTTGGAAGCATTAATTTTGTTTTCTCCTTGATGCTTTATTTGGGTTGACTTGGCGCATGCTTACACATAATTGACCCATACAAAGTCGCCATAAGCCTTTATGATCATTTAGTTTTTGACTTTTGATGCCATCTTATGCTTCTCTTAATGATGTTTTGTCGCTTTGCATGATTATGGCCGTTATTGCTCTCTTAGTTGGTCGCTCCCAGTCTTTTGCTAGCCCTCATTTTGTACTGAGTATGAGCTCTACTCGTACATCCAACTCCTAAAAACCAAGTTGTTCCAATGTGTCCACCATACATACCTATTAGCAATTTTCTATTCCAAAGTACATTTGACTTGCTTTTATCTATCCTTCAAATTAAACTCTTTTTGGTGTTATGCGAAAAATGGTCAGTAAAGCTCTCACGAACCTGATGGCACACTTTACTTTTCTCGTTCTTAAAATTTTGACATTGTGGCTCTCTTATGTTGAGTTGTTATGCTTGCAAGTTGTAAGTTGGAAATTAGCCAAACCATGCCGTCATGGGGTAAGCTTTCAACATTGCACTTCTTATTTGAGTTGATATCGTGATCTTTTGTTTATGGATACTCGCGATGTGAAACAAGTTGGGAATCTTGCGGGATCATGGAGTTTTTATATGTGTTAGGGAAACGTCTGGGCCGCTAATCTAAGCCATGCATAATTCATGGTGGAAATTTACAGCATACCCATAGTGGACATTCGACGACGCATCTTAAAATAAAAAGCTATACCAATGGTAAATAAAAGAGATGTCGAGGTGTTCATTGTCTGTTTGTCTTGTCATTTTGATGTGGGCTTGTTCCATGTCATCGGGCAGGAGGTACCCCATTGGCGGTTCTCGATGATACGCATATATTTACAATGACAAGAGCTTGCTTGGGACTCTAAGTCGAGTAGCATGAGGTTTGATTATTCATACTTCACGGACACGAGGTTTTTAACTTATGATTTGTCAAGCATATGCTTCATAATTGTACTCGCATTAACTCTAACCATTCAAGATGCTTATGATGGGGGCAATGAGAGCTCAAAGCTAGTAAGTACCATAATTTTTAAAGGTTTATAAAACTTGCAATCACTGCTTCCCTCTGCGAAGGGCCTTTCTTTTACTTTTATGTTGAGTCTCCATCTTCTACCTTTATGCACCATCTAAGAGAGCATAGTTGTCATT
The DNA here is from genome assembly GCA_007115705.1 of Dactylis glomerata. Classification (NCBI taxonomy): domain Eukaryota; kingdom Viridiplantae; phylum Streptophyta; class Magnoliopsida; order Poales; family Poaceae; genus Dactylis; species Dactylis glomerata. The sequence goes on from QXEO01001193.1 coordinate 134,401, forward strand.
CTTAGTATCATGTGCATTGTCCCAAAGTTTATCATTGATTGATTCATGACTATGGTTTCACTTGTTCTTAAATTATTTGTATCTAGTCGTCCTCTTAAACTTGAAAGTGTCCTATTGATGGCTTTCGTGTAGTTGATGATGATTATGGCCAGGTAGTTGGGAACCCCAAGCGGAAGGTGTGATGAGCACAGCAGCAAGTTTTTCCCTCAGTTAGAAACCAAGGTTTATCGTTCGAAGAAGAAAAAGCCAATACGACTGAAGGTGATGCTTGCAAGCTTCGCGACAGCTCCGGACAATTTATATGGCGCCTCGTCGAAGCTTTGCTTTGCGAGCAGCAACGTGGAACCTGCACACAACACAACCAAGTACTTTGTTCCCAACTTACGATGAGGTTGTCAATCTCACCGGTTTGCTTGAAACAAAGGGTATGAGCGTATCGAGTGGAAAACAGTAGAAGTATGCGAGTAAAGTAAACAGTGCGAGTAAAGTAAACAGGTGATAGCAATATGATGGAAATAGGACAGGGATCCACAGTTCACTAGTGGTGTCTCTCCATAAGATAAATAACACATGCTGGGTAAACAAATTACAGTTGGGCAATTGATAGAATAAAGATAACGTGATATGTCAAGAAGATCACTATGGGATTTACTCTGGGCATTACAACAAAATGCATAGACCGCCATCCAACTGCATCTATGACTAATAATCCACTCACGGGGATATCATCCGAACACCCCATGAGTATTAAGTTGCAAACAACAGATAATTGCATTAAACAAAGTGTGTAATGTAAACAAAGCATATGCCCTCGAGCATATGAATGTTGTTTTCTCCCTAGTGGCAACAGCACATCTACAACCTTAAAGGTTTCTGTCACTCCCCCAGATTAAATAGAGGCATGAACCCAACTATCGAGCATAAATAACCCCTCTTGGAGTCACTAGCAACTACTCGGCCAAGATAGCTACTAACAACGGAGAGCATGCAAGATCATAAACAACATAGAGATAACATAAGATAAATTTCAGTATAGCAACTCAATCATAACACCAATATTCATCGGATCCCAACAAACGAAACATGTAGAATTACATAACGGTGATCTCAATCATGTAGGGCAGCTCATGAGATCTAAACATGAAGCACATGGTGGAGAAGACAACCATCTAGCTACTGCTATGGACCCATAGTCCAAGGTAGACTACTCACTCATCGCTCCGGAGGCAAGCATGGCGATGAAGAAGACCTCCGGTGGCGATTCCCCTCTCCGGTAGGGTGCCGGGAAGAGCTTCTGGACCCTCCCGATCTCGGGTCGACGACGGCGGCGGATCGTGATGTGTTTTTGGAAAATTGATCGGGTACTTAGGTTTTTCCCATCGGGGGGTCTTTATAGGTGAAGGGGCATTGTTAGGAGTGGACCGAGACGCCCTCACACATAGGGGGCGTGGCCAGGGGCTGGGCCACGCCGCCCTGGTGTGTGGGGCCCTCGTGGACCCACTCCGTCTCCTCTTCGGATCTCTGGAAGCTTCCGGGAAAAATAAGACTTCAGGAACTTGTTTTGTCCAATTCCGAGAATATTTCCTGTGTAGCTTTTCTGAAACACAAAAACAGCAAAAAACAGGGAACTAGCACTGTGGCGACTTGTTAATAGGTTAGTTCCGGAAAATGCATAAAAGTGCCACGAAGTGTAACAAAACATTAGGAAAATGGTGTAAAAACAAGCATGGAGCATCAAAAATTATAGATACGTTGGAGACATATCAAGCATCCCCAAGCTTAACTCCTGCTCGTCCTCGAGTAGGTAAGTGATAACAAAAGAAATAATTTTTGAGGTGACATGCACCTACACAATCTTGATCACATATGTAAGCGTTGTGAGCTGGGATCAAAAGAACTTAAAACCTGGGCATGAAAGATATAATCTTGATAGAAGAAACTTAGCAACCATGTTATAACATGAAAATGAACACAAACAAAAGATCATGAAAATGAAACAATGAAAGTCAAACATGTGTTCCAATCATAAGGAAAAACATACAAATGGTTTTCAGCTTGTCCTTCATGGAGAGCAAAACATAAATGCATATGACACCTTCAAGTTTAAGAGGGCGACTAGATACAAATAATTTAAGAACAAGTGAAACCAACAATATGAATCAATCAATGAAAACTTTGGGACAATGCACATTATACTAAAAATGACAACTATGCTCTCTTAATGGTGCATAAAGATAGAAGGTGGTGACTCAACATAAAAGTAAAAGAAAGGCCCTTCGCGGAGGGAAGCAGTGATTGCAAGTTTTATAACCTTCAAAAATTATGGTACTTACCGGCTTTGAGCTCTCATTGCCCCCATCATAAGCATCTTGAATGGTTAAAGTTAATGCGAGAATAATTATGATGCATATGCTTGACAAATCATAAGTCGAAAACCACGTGTCCCATGAATACGAGTACCCAAACCTCATGCTACTTTACTTAGAGTCCCAGGCAAGGCTCTTGTCATTGTAAGTATATATGTATCATCGAGAACCGCCAACGGGGTACCTCCGTGCCCGATGACATGGAACAAGCCCAAATCAAAATGACAGGACAAGCAAACAATGAACACCTCGACATCTCTTTTATTTACCATTTGTTTAGCTTTTTATTTTGAGATGCGTCGTCGAATGTCCACTATGGGTATGCTGCAAATTTCCACCATGAATTATGCATGGCTTAGATTGGCGGCCCAGGCGTTTCCCTAACACACATACAAACTCCATGATCCCCGCAAGATTCCTAATTCATTTCACACCGCGGGCATCCAAAAACAAAAGATCACGATATCAACTCAAATAAGAAGTGCAATGTTGAAAGCTTGCCCCATGACGGCATGGCTGGGCTAGTCTCCAACTTACAACTTGCAAGCATAACAAATCAACATAAGAGACCACAATGTCAAATTTTTAAGAACAAGAAAAAGTAAAGTGTGCCTTCCGGTTCGTGAGATCTTTATTGACCAATTTTCGCATAACACTAGTAAGAGTTTAATTTGAAGAGAAAATAAAAGCAAGTCAAATTTACTTGGAATAGCAAATTGCTAATAGGTATGTATGGTGGACACTTTGGCAAACTTGGTTTTTAGGAGTTGGATGCATGAGTAGAGCTCATACTCAGTACAAGGCGAGGGCTAGCAAAAGACTGGGAGCGACCAACTAAGAGAGCAATAACGGCCATAATCATGCAAAGCGACAAAGCAACATTAAAAGAAGCATAATATGGCATCAAAAGTCAAAAACTAAATGATCATAGAGGCTATTGGTGACTTTGTATGAGTCTAACATGTGTGAGCATGCGCCAAGTCAACCCAAATAAAGCATCAAGGAGAAAACCAAAATAATGCTTCCAAATAATTAAAACAACGCATGATTTTTTCAAAGGCACATTAAGCAATCTCAGTTATTTGAGACAAGTCATGCTACAGCAAAACCACTAAGCATACTATCAAAAATACATCAAGCATGACATGAAAAAGCCTAAGCCGCAGTCTACACAAGCTCCTTCTTGTACCACTTTTTTGCATAAAGCTTTTTCTCTTTTCCAACACCATTCGAACTTTTTTAATCCAACTCTTTTGAGGAAAACCAACATGGTCTAGAGGCAAAAATACACCTTGATAAATAGATATAAGAAGATCTGAACGCAAATCAAGGCGAAAATGAAAACCAAAAGCAGTAGCAGAAAAAGAAGAACACTCGGTTTTTGTTAAGAGTGAAAACTAGAACGTTCTTGGCAAATGAAAAGGCAAGGCAACTTCTCCAAAAGAAATTTGTTGGGGTCCAAAAATTTATTGCAGCAAACAAAAAAAACTAATAATGAAAACTAAAACAACTGACGCTCCAAGAAAAACACATAGTGCATGAAGCAATAAAAATATAGTGTCTTGAAAGGTGACCTGATTTTTGCTGATGAAGAAGGGGTGCCTCGGGGGCATCCCCAAGCTTTGACACTTGTACTTCTTGGATATTTCTTGGGGTGATGCATGGGCATCCCCAAGCTTGAGCTTTTGTCCATTCTTTAACTCATCTCATCATTCTCCAATCCCTACACTTGAAAACTTCCTTCATACAAAACTAAACACAAATCTATTAGCAATATTAGTGTAAGGAAAAAATATAATCAACCTCTTTTGCTTTAGGTTTCAACCCAAAACCACCACATATAAAGTATATACTACTGTAGCAACTTCCCCAAAAGTTCCATGATCAAAAGAACTCAAAAAGAAAGCGATAAAGCGGCAAAAACGAATAGTGGCAGAAATCTGTCAAAACAGAACATCTGATAAAGGCCGATTTTTTAAGGGATTTTATGTTGCTCAAATCAAAAAGTGTTCAACTAATGAAAGTTTGGATATAACCTGGGTCATATGCACAAGAAATCTCAGGTCCAAAAGATATACAGAGAATTTTTATGAATTTTTCGGTGCAGCACCAAAAACAGTTTCAGGACAGCAACATCCCCAAATCTTTACCTCACTCAAATTAGAGGCTTCTCTTGGCACAACAATAAAATAAAAATGATAAGGAGAGGTCATTACAGTAGTAGTGACTTTCAAGACTCAAATAAAAGAAAAAGTACTAAAAAGAAAACATTGGGTTATCTCCCAAGAGTGCTTTTTATTTAACGCCTTTGAGCTAGGCGCACAAAATTGCGAATCAAGTAACATCAAGTGATGAAGCATCGCTTACCTCAGTAGGCACTTTGGAAGTTCCCGAAGATGATTCAACCTGCAAATCACTCTTATTTGAACTAAAAGTCTTACCAATTTTAAGAACATGTTGAGGTTTAAGCGCAAAAACCTTGGGAACATACATAAATTTTTGCTCTTTTCCAACAAATACTTTCTCTTTCTTAAATTTAAGAGAAGAGAAGATTAAACTAAGAGTCTCCATAGACTCCTCTAGTTTACCAATCCTTAAGTTTTGATTATCAAGAGTAGTGCTAGCCTCTAAAATGGTGATTCTCTTACCAATATTTTCTATTGATTCATTAACTCGGCTAGCATTTTCAAGGATACTTGGCAAACTTTTCTCTAAAGAGCTGAGCTTTTCTAAAACCTCCTCCAAGGTGATCTCAGTTTCAACAACATGAATAGGTGGTATTCCCACTAAAATTTCACTTATAGTGCATGCTTCTCCAGCGGAGGTACCCAGAAAATTACCTCCTGTAAGAGTATCAAGAACATACCTATTCCAACTAGATATACCAACATAAAAATTTCTAAGGAGGATCGTGGTAGAGTGCTTTTTTGTACACCTACGATGTGCATTGTTAATACGATACCAAGCATCTTTTAAACTTTCTCCCCCTTGTTGCTTAAAACTACGAACTTCTACTTTAGGATTACTCATTTTAGCAAAGACTAAGAGCAAGAAAATAAAAGCAACTATAAAGTAAACTAATTTTTTTGGGTTTTTGATAAAAAAACAAAGCAAGTAATAAAGTAAACTAAAACTTAAAACAAAGTAAAGGATGTGCGTGCAAAATACTCCCCTTGCAGAGGTCTTCTTTTTTCTCCCCGGCAACGGCGCCAGAAAATACTTGATGGCTGGCGTGTAGTTGATGATGATTATGGCCAGGCAGTTGGGAACCCCAAGCGGAAGGTGTGATGAGCACAGCAGCAAGTTTTTCCCTCAGTTAGAAACCAAGGTTTATCGTTCGAAGAAGAAAAAGCCAATACGACTGAAGGTGATGCTTGCAAGCTTCGCGAGAGCTCCAGACAATTTATATGGCGCCTCGTCCAAGCTTTGCTTTGCGAGCAGCAACGTGGAACCTGCACACAACACAACCAAGTACTTTGTTCCCAACTTACGATGAGGTTGTCAATCTCACCGGTTTGCTTGAAACAAAGGGTATGCGCGTATCGAGTGGAAAATAGTAGAAGTATGCGAGTAAAATAAACAGTGCGAGTAAAGTAAACAGGTGATAGCAATATGATGGAAATAGGACCGGGATCCACAGTTCACTAGTGGTGTCTCTCCATAAGATAAATAACACATGCTGGGTAAACAAATTACAGTTGGGCAATTGATAGAATAAAGATAACGTGATATGTCAAGAAGATCACTATGGGATTTACTCTGGGCATTACAACAAAATGCATAGACCGCCATCCAACTGCATCTATGACTAATAATCCACTCACGGGGATATCATCTGAACACCCCATGAGTATTAAGTTGCAAACAACAGATAATTGCATTAAGCAAAGTGTGTAATGTAAACAAAGCATATGCCCTCGAGCATATGAATGTTGTTTTCTCCGTAGTGGCAACAACACATCTACAACCTTAGAGGTTTCTGTCACTCCCCCAGATTAAATAGAGGCATGAACCCAACTATCGAGCATAAATACCCCCTCTTGGAGTCACTAGCAACTACTCGGCCAAGATAGCTACTAACAATGGAGAGCATGCAAGATCATAAACAACATAGAGATAACATAAGATAAATTTCAGTATAGCAACTCAATCATAACACCAATATTCATCGGATCCCAACAAACCAAACATGTAGAATTACATAACGGTGATCTCAATCATGTAGGGCAGCTCATGAGATCTAAACATGAAGCACATGGTGGAGAAGACAACCATCTAGCTACTGCTATGGACCCATAGTCCAATGTAGACTACTCACTCATCGCTCCGGAGGCAAGCATGGCGATGAAGAAGACCTCCGGTGGCGATTCCCCTCTCCGGCAGGGTGCCGGGAAGAGCTTCTGGACCCTCCTGATCTCGGGTCGATGACGGCGGCGGATCGCGATGTGTTTCTGAAAAATTGATCGGGTAGTTAGGTTTTTCCCGTCGGGGGGTCTTTATAGGCGAAGGGGCATCGTCAGGAGTGGACTGAGGTGCCCTCACACATAGGGGGCGCGGCCAGGGGCTGGGCCGCGCCGCCTTGGTGTGTGGGGCCCTCATGGCCCCACTCCGTCTCCTCTTCAGATCTCTGGAAGCTTCCAGGAAAAATAAGACTTCAGGAACTTGTTTCGTCCAATTCCGAGAATATTTCCTGTGTAGCTTTTCTGAAACACAAAAACAGCAGAAAATAGGGAACTGGCACTGTGGTGACTTGTTAATAGGTTAGTTCCGGAAAATGCATAAAAGTGCCACGAAGTGTAACAAAACATTAGGCAAATGGTGTAAAAACAAGCATGGAGAATCAAAAATTATAGATACGTTGGAGACGTATCACCTATGCATTTATGTTTTGCTATTCCATGAAGGACAAGCTGAAAACCATTTGCTATGTTTTTCCATATGATTTGAACACACGTTTGACTTTCATTGTTTAATTTTCATGATCTTTTATTTGTGTTCTTTTTCAGGTTATAACATGGTTGCTAAGTTTCTTCTATCAAGATTATGTCTTTCATGCCCATGTTTTAAGTTCTTTTGATCCCAGCACTCAATGCTTACATAGATGGTCAAGATTGTGTTGGTGCATGTCACCTCAAAAATTATTCTTTTGTTATCACTTACCTACTCGAGGACGAGCAGGAGTTAAGCTTGGGGATGCTTGATACGTCTCAAACGTATCTATAATTTTTGATGCTCCATGCTTGTTCTTACACCATTTGCTTAGTGTTTTGTTACACTTCGTGGTGTTTTTATGCATTTTCCGGAACTAACCTATTAACAAGATGCCACAGTGCCAATTCCCTGTTTTCTGCTATTTTTGTGTTTCAGAAAAGTTACTCAGGAAATATTCTCAGAATTGGACGAAACAAAAGCCGAACCTCCCAATATTTAACGAAGATTCCAGAAGACCGAAGAGGAGACGGAGCGGAGCCAGAGGGCAGCCTCACCACCAGGGGGCACGACCCAGCCCCTGGCCGCGCCCACCTATGGTGAGGGCGCCCTGGTCCACTTCTGACGCTGCCCCTTCGCCTATAAAGACCCATGATGGGAAAAACCTAAACACCCGATCAATTTTCCAGAAACACATCACGATCCGCCGCCGTCATCAACCCGAGATCGGGAGGGTGTAGAAGCTCTTCTCGGCACCCTGCCGGAGAGGGGAATTGCCACCGGAGGTCTTCTTCATCGCCATGCTTGCCTCCGGCGCGATGAGTGAGTAGTCTACCTTGGACTATGGGTCCATAGCAGTAGCTAGATGGTTGTCTTCTCCACCATGTGCTTCATGTTTAGATCTCGTGAGCTGCCCTACATGATCGAGACTACCTTTATGTAATTCTACATGTTGTGTTTGTTGGGATTCGATGAATATTGGTGTTATGTTAAGTTGATGTGTTGAATATTATCTTATGTTATCTTTATGTTGTTTATGATCTTGCATGCTCTCCGTTGTTAGTAGCTATCTTGGCCAAGTAGATACTAGTGACTCCAAGAGGGGGTATTTATGCTCGATAGTTGGGTTCATGCTTCTATTTAATCTAGGGGAGTGACAGAAACCTTTAAGGTTGTAGATGTGCTGTCGCCACTAGGGAGAAAACAACATTCTTGTGTCCAAGGACATTCGTTCTGTTTACATTACACACTTTGCTTAATGCAGTTATCTGTTGTTCGCAACTTAATACTCGAGGGGTGTTCGGACGATATCCCCGCGAGTGGATTATTAGTCATAGATGCAGTTGGATGGCGGTCTATGTATTTTGTTGTAATGCCCAGAGTAAATCTCATAGTGATCCTCGTGACATATGCATGTTATCTTTATTCTATCAATTGCCCAACTGTAATTTGTTTACCCAGCATATTGTTATTTATATTATGGAGAGACACCACTAGTGAACTGTGGACTCCGGTCCAATTTCCTTTACATTGCTATTACTGTTTACCTTTACTCGCACTGTTTACTTTCTTGCATACTACTATTGTTTTCCACTCGAGACGCTCAATCCTTTGTTTACAGCAAACCGGTGAGATTGACAACCTCATCGTAAGTTGGGAGCAAAGTTCTTGGTTGTGTTGTGTGTAGGTTCCACGTTGCTGCTAGTTGAAGACGCACCAACAAGTATCGTAAACGGCGCCCTTCCTGGAATGTCACGAAGCTAGCAAGCATCACCTTCTGAAGTTTGGCTTTTTCCTACTAGATCGACAAACCTCGGTTTCTTATTGAGGGAAAGACTTGCTACTGTGCTCATCATACCTTCCTCTTGGGGTTCCCAACTGGGTGGTTATGCTGCCCGCATCACTCTTCTACATGGATGGCCTACATTTCCCCCTGGGGGATGCCCTTCCCTCCACCGCGCGCTTCTTGGGTTCCACCCAATGCCGCTGGGGTTCTCGGCTCCCGCCCTGGCGCACCTCATCTGGCCTACCCCATCGTCCTCCGGGGAGGCATGGCCTCTCCATCTGCATAACATGCTGGCATGGCTCCTCCACCATCAACCAACACCATGCCCTACTCCCTCGACTACACCGCTATGCTCCCTCAAGCCATGAGCGCTAATGAAGCCCTGGTGAACCCGCAGCAAATCGAGTGGATGGTCGACTCCGGTGCCTCCTCCCACGTCACTGGTAAGATGGGTAACTTGACCTCCTCTCACTCCAATTCAGACATTAATTCTCAACATATCATTGTTGGTGACGGGTCCAAAAGTCCCATTATTGCCACTAGCTCTGTTCAAATTTCTAAAATCCCACTTTACCTCCAAAATGTTCTTGTTTCTCCCTCCATTGTTAAAAATCTCATTTCGATATGGCAATTTACCCATGATAATTTTGGTTCAATTGAATTTGATCCTTTTTGTTTTTTCGTGAAGCACCTAGCCACCAAGACCCTTCTTCATTGCTCCAATAGTGACGGCGACCTGTACTCGTTTCATGGCTCCGGGATCTCATCACCGACCGTCCTCTCCACACTTGGCGGCAACATTTGGCATCATCGTCTTGGGCACCCTAGCACTATGGCTCATTATCCCCTAGATTTTCTTTCGTGTAAAAATAATTCCACTCGTCACTCTTCACTTTGTGAGTCCCATCCGTTAGGCCATCACACTCGTTTACCCTTTCCCACCTCCACCTCCCACACCACCGCACCATTCCAGCTCATTCATTGTGACTTGTGGACCTCTCCTGTTGTTAGTTTTTTAGGTTATAAATATTATCTCGTCGTGTTAGATGATTTCACTCATTACTCTTGGACTTTTACTTTACACAATAAATCCGATACTTGTACTACCATTCAATATTTAATTGAATTTGTGTGGACTCAATATGATGTGACCATTAAATGTTTGCAATGTGACAACGGAGGCGAATTCCTCACCACTTCTCTCCGCGAGTTCTTCTCTCACCATGGTGTCATATTTTGGCTCTCGTGCCCCCACACATCTCCTCAGAATGGCAAGGCCGAATGTCTCATCCGCACCACTAACAATATTGTTCGCACGCTCCTCGTCCATGCCAAATTACCACCCCCGTTCTGGGTTGAGGCCTTACACACCACCACTCATCTCCTTAACATTCGCCCCTCTCGCTCCATCGACTTTCACACACCACACTATCGCTTATATGGCCAGCACCCCTCCTATGACCATCTTCGAGTTTTCGGATGCCTTTGCTATCCCAACACCCACGCCACCACCACCCACAAACTACAACCATGTTCTGTCCGCTGCATTTTTCTAGGATACCCTTGTGAACACAAAGGCTATAGGTGCTTCGATCTTTCCTCGCGACACGTAATCATCTCTAGGCATGTTATTTTTTATGAAACCTATTTTCCTTATGTTCCTGTTGAGCAGATCCCACTTGCCACAGACAATCCAGCGTCTAGATTCCCTGCCCCGCCCAATCTACCTCAGATCGCCCCTGCCTCGGTCTCCCACTCCCAACTACCTCGTACCCAGCTGGCACCTCTCCCGCTGCACCACCTACCACCCCCGAACCCACCCACCGAATCTGCCATCCCGCATGCGCTCCCATGGGCCCCGCCACCTGCACTCCCCCCATGCGCTCCTGCGCCCTGCCCCCGACCGCCTCTGCGCCCACGCCAGCACCCACTCCTGCATGTGCGGCCCGATTCATGGTCCCCACACCTATGACACCACCCACCTCCACTCCCGTCGCAACACCTCACCACCACCTGCCACCCCGGGCCATTCTGGTAGAACCACCCTAGAACGCACACAGGATGCAGACCAGAGGTAAAACCAGGTATTTTTTGCCTAATCGAAAATTTGCACTCCAAAAAAATTCTTCCACCCAGATTTCTCCCATCCCAGCCACTTATCGTTCCGCTCTCAAGGACCCCAACTAGTTTAATGCTATGCTTGATGAATATAATGCTCTCATGCGGAATGACATGTGGTCTTTAGTTGCTCGTCCTATAGGTGTCAATGTGGTGACCGACAAGTGGATCTTCCGCCACAAATTCAATCCCGACGGCTCTCTCGCACGGTACAAGGCTCGCTGGGTTGTCCGTGGCTTCACCCAACAATACGATGTTGATTATGCAGAGACTTTCAGCCCAGTGGTGAAGCCTGCCACCATTCGCCTCGTTCTGAGCATCACCACCATGCAATCATGGCCGATCCATCAGCTGGATGTCAAGAATGCTTTCCTTCACGATCATCTCGATGAGACCATTTACTGTGAGCAACCCTCTGGCTTCATTAACTCTTCCCATCCTTCCCATGTTTTCCACTTGTGAAAGTCTCTTTATGGCCTCAAACAGGCACCCCGGGCATGGTTTCACCGCTTTACCACCTTCCTTTCATCCATCAGGTTTTTGGGCTCCAAGAGTGACTCCTCGCTTTTCATATTGCATCATGGCACTTCCACTGCATATTTGTTGTTGTATGTTGATGACATCATCCTTACCGCCAACTCCATGACACTCCTCGTGTCCTGGTTTCGTCAACAGATCTGCCATAGAGGTAGGGGTATGGCGGTTTGTAACGCCCCAACCTTTGGATCAAGGTGGAACATCTGTGTTGAGTGCTATTCCCTAGATCAATGATAGCACCACAGAACAAAATGAAATATTCATTGCATAGTATCAAGATTTCAACGCGGATCCAGATACAAAGTATTTAATTCTTACAACTTCACACAGCGGAAATAACAAGGTGGCAAGGAGCCTCCATCTTCATCACGTGCCACAGGCAGCCATGTTGGAATGTAAGCTCGAGATCCTAATTCCTGGTTCCTTACTCGAAGTAAAACCTGCACATTGAATATGCAGCCCCAAAAGGGGTCAGTACAATGATGTACTGGCAACTGACACATATTTGGTGGATGTTGTGAGGAGCCTATCTACATGAGTAATTGGCTAGTGGATCTCATAGGCTAATTTGCATAAAGCCAGTTTTATCCTATAGTTCTTTCTCAAAGTTTTTCTTTCCAAGTTTTATATTTTCAAGGGTCGAAATAACCCCCAACTACCACATACTAGCTAGGTATGTAGCATCAGGTGAAATTCAACAAAGTCGGAACCTCAGGCACCACCACCCCTCGGAGTGTATGGTCCTTAGTTCCTACCTAGGGGTTTCTAGACAGATTTTAGTCATTCAGAAACGGTGATGAGATTCTTCCGTACATTCCATGTCTAGAGACTCAATTGTCCATAACCGAGGACACAACTAATCGATTAGTTTAAACACCTTGCAAGGGTTGTGCACTTTCACCTTACGATTCATTTTATGCCCATACATAAAATGAAACGAGACCTTTTAGAAGGAGAGGGCAACTAACTTGGCAAGCTCCATCCCCAACCTACAATTCAACTACCACCACTTCTTGCCGACAAGTTGCACTCCCACATCTAATCAGTCAAGATAGAGCCCATAATGTCATAAGGCTGCACTGGAAGTACACTAAGCATGGAAGACATAGCCATCTCTTTGTTCCTGGGTGGCCATCCCGAGCGGCATTCTGAACCCACACCCTCTCGACGAGGCATGCGTCCCAGAACCCACCTACTCCGCCGCCTCTTATCAAACCAATCCACCCAGGTGTTTCATTTTAGTTGAAGTTCTTAATTTTGTCCACAAAACACTTTTGCAAGTGATTAAAGCATGGCATCAATATTTTTCAAAGTATTTAGCATCCTAACAGGTGGGGTTTGAGGGATTGCTACACACTACTAGGATCTAAGCATTGATAAAACGGTTGAATAAAACACCTATCATGCATACTACAAGAGGTGAAAATACTAATGCATAAGTAAAATGGGTAAGGAACATGTGTGTCACTTGCCTTCTGAAGAACACGATGTTTCTCTTCCCTCAACTAAGCGTGTAGTCCCCCGCGCCAACTATAGTACAGAAGTAACATAACATAAACACTCCAAACAATTACGAATAAACAATTTAAGCAAACGAAGGAATTCGTTTAACCATCTAGCTTTATCGAGATGTTGTGATTTGAAGGATATAGTAAAAGATCATGAATGAAATTGAGGGTTTAGTTGGGAAGGTTCTGTACGATTTGAGGGGGAATTGGTCTAGGCAACTTTAAGAATGCTTAAACTATTCAAATGGCACATTTGCAAGTTGAATAGTTCAATACATGAAAACAATACTAAGTGGGCATTGGATTGGGTATGAATGAATGATATTTGAGGGCATGGCTCAACTGGTTCATTGATCAACATGGTGTATAACACACACTATGGTACGGGTTATAACAACACCACATTAACAAAATCTAGGTTTGAGATGAATTCATATTCTACTCAAGCAGCACAATTGCAATTTGAGTACATATATGAACTAGACAAAAATATAATGAGTGAGATCTTTATGCTTTATCAAAGTATATTGAATCTTGGAATATCTCATGTGGGTAAATCACATAAGAGACAAAATAGTGCAATAGCAATACTATTGAATAAGTGTAACAACAATTATTCTTAAATAGTATATATTACACTAGACTTAGGCTAGGAAAAGTGAAGCATTGAGTTACTCAATTAACTCATTTGTTAATTAAAAAGTTCTATGCAAGGTTAAGATTGAGTAGACATGAATAAATGGCCATAGGTAAAGGATAGGTATAGATGATGTTTGAAACATGGCTTAAGGTTCCTGATGAGTAAATGGGTTTGGGTTGAGTACTATGATGTTAATTTTGATCAATACCATAGTAGCAAGGTAGAAACTAAGATTGAAAGTGTCACACTTTACTCAAATGACCTATTTGTAATTTGAATAAGTATGAACTTAGACAAGTTAGGTCTAAGTAGATATGATCTTGATCAAGATGTTGTTTAGATAGCATTGGTGACTAGGCATGAAATATAGGATTCATTAAAGTAGAAAGGAATAGTGCTAAAAGAAATAGTTTTGTCCCTATAGCAGAAATTACTCAAATCCTCATATTTAGATTCGAATAATTGTGAAGTGGCTCAAGAAAAATGATATGCAACATTACTGGATAGCTTGCAGTAAAGTAAAGCCACTGCAAGTGGATTCATTCTAAAATAAATTTTAGAATTCAACATATGGTCAAAATAGTGATTTGAATAGATTTGAATGCACAAAGTGTGTGCACGTATCAAATTTTGATTTTTTTTTTGATCCTATGATGTTCTACAAGTTCCAAGGAATCCAGAGACTACAAATTTGTAATTTTTGGACACTTGGTTCAAAGGATATGAATTAAACAAACTAACAGGAGGTTCAGTCCCAATTTGAAAATAGTTTTAAATTGAACCCATGAAATATGGGATTTTATTGCACCACTGGATTTTACAGGTTTCAAGGATTCCAACGGTATATCATTTGCTATTTTTGGACCTACAGATCAAAAGATATGAATTTTGTAAGATTGGGATCAAATCTGGTTTGAATTTCCAATTCGAATTTTTTTTTAAACCAGAGGCCGACACGCGGCGTGATCTGATTGGACGATACCGGTTCGGCTGGATCGGCGATGCTGGTCATTGGATCTAACTAATCTGAATGGCCCAGATCTGATACCGATTCGGTTTAAGTTATTCTATCCTAGCCACAGGATCTGGATCTAATGGATTACAATGGATGAGAGGGAGAGCTCACCGAGGGGCTAGGGTTTCCGGTCGTCGCCGGCGAGGTAGCGGCCAGAGGTCGAACTCCGGCGAGCTTCCGACGGGTTCTGGACGGCGGCGATGCTATGATGAGGATCAGAATGACGAGGCAAGCTCGAGAGCGTGAATCTCCGTCTCGATTGCTTCCAGATGAAGGAGTAGAGGACGGCTGGAGGGTGCACGGGCGTCGGTGATCTTCGGTTTGCACTGGAGAGCTCGATTTTCTGCGAAATGATTCAGTCCGTGGGCATCAAGGGGTGCGCCAGAGCACAGGAAGATGATAGGAGAGAAGAGAGAGGGCGGGGCTTACTGGCAATGGTCGGAATCGACCGGAGATACCTGCAGAGGTGCGGACCTCCGACGAGGAATTTGAGCAGCCTGGCGGCCCGATTCGAGGAGAGGTGGGGAGGGGAGCGAGAGGAGCGAGAGGAGGGTGCGAGGTACTTATAGGCATGGTCTTGATGGCCATTACTCGGGAGAAATCAACGGGGGGGGTGTTACTCCGGCGACCGTTTCCAGAAACGGACAGAGAGGGAGAAGATTGCGGGAGGAGGGAGATGACATGCGGGGTCCACCTGTCGGTGTCGGGAGGAGAGAAGTGAAGGTACCGGTTCGGGGAGGAAAGAAGATGGGCCGCGGGCCGACTTCTGTTCTGGGCTGAAACGGTTCCCCCGGGTCCATTTTCATATTTTTGTTTTCCTTTCTTCTTTTTCTTTTTCTGTTTTCTTATTTCTTTCACAGATTTTGCAAAAATGCTCCAAATCAATTCAAACCACTTTCAGAAATTTTGTAAAATTCACAGCAAGGTTTTAAATCAATAGGAAACATGTTTTCAGAAACAAAACAAGATTTTTAAAAGAAAATAGAGATTGAGCCTAATGGTTTTTTCTTGCATAAAACTAAATAGGATTTGAGGATAATTTTTTTGAAAATAAGAGATAATCCTTTATAAAATAATGTTTGAAAATACCTTTCAAACTTAGTTTCTTGAAATACAATCTTTACTAACAAACACCTTTGGGATCCACCCCTTTACAAGCAAGCTTGCATAGGTTTGAATAAAGGATGGAAAAGGAAATTTGATAGTTGATCTTTCTCAAAGAAGTTCTTCAAGAAAATAATAGAAGGTTTAAATTCTTTTCAAATAAAACTTTCAATTAGATTCAAAAGTTTTTTAAAATCCTATGAAATTCCAATTATCTCAAGCAATACAAAAGCAAAAAAAATTCCCCCCAAAATTTGATAAAATCTTGGGATGTTACAGACTACCACCCTTAAAAGAAATCTCGTCCTCGAGATTGGAGAATGGTTACAAGGTTTAAGGATTCTAATGGAAATAGGGTGCCACCACCCTTAAAAGAAAACTTTTCTCGGTGGCATCTTGATGCTTCCTTAGGCACTTGCATTTTGTTCCCAGCTTGAATCCACTGTTGCGCTGTTTTTCCTGAATTCGCTCTTCTCAGAAGTGTCGATGTTCGCCGCTATGTTCAAAGGTGGGCATTCCAAATGTTCCATCCAATTCTGGTGATAGGCAGATATCATCCATCGCGTTGTCTTCAACAAGGTAGTCCACATCGTCTAAGAATGTGTATCTAGCCTTTTCTTGGTCGGTCCTCACCAAGGCCAAAACCGCATACAGGCCAACATCATACTCCCTGTTGCTTTTTAGCTGATTTTCATTGCAGAGTCTCAAAAGATGATCCAGTGTCACGTATTGTATGCTTGCCCCACGAACATGATGAGACCACACATCCCCAGGAATTTGGATGGCATCTCTCTGCAGTCTTCTCATGCATTTCATAGGGGTAAACAAGGTGGACTCTGTAAGGGGTACTGGCATCTTTAGGGGACGGAAGGTCGCCTTATAACCAGCATTGTTGAACCCATTCAAGTTACCGGAGCAAGTCGTGTTACTTGCCACGGGTACCAGATGGTCCTTAAGAATTCCTTTAGCAACCGTCTTCATAGTTGTTGAAAGGCGCTGAACAACTCGGTTATATCTCGAAGATGAACTCCTTCTCAGGGAAAAGGGATCTGACGACGCTCTCATGGGCAGGAACGCAGTTCCATGGATTTGGAGAGTTGTCTCATAACATTGTAGGTCGGGATGGGGTAGACTTCGGTGGCGTAGGGCTCTGGAATCAGGAGGAAATCTCATAGTTGGTGGTGGCTGTCTCTGGTGTGACTCTTTGGAGAGGGGTGAACTCTCTCTTATAGGCTCAGGGGGGTAGTCGAACAGGCCGCGTGGGGAGTCGAAACGAAAAGTCGGGGAGGTGAATTGAAGTCGAAGTTGAATCGCCTTCGCATTCAAGGTCCACTTAGAAAAACGCTTCTGAAACGTGTAGTCGTTCCTCACCGTGTTCTGACGTTTTGGCCACACTGGCGCACTAAAAAGGGGGTAGTATATTTATCCTCCTAAGGTCATGGTTTAAAGACGTCGTCTCTCATGTAGGTATGTCTCTCTAGGTATGTAAAACCAACATTACGAGAGCGAATAATAAGAGTAGTAGGAGTGGTGATCAATCCATCCTGCACCCAAATCATTACTTCATACATGGTTTTGCAAACCTCGTATTCTAACTCTTGGTCAACCTTACTAGATTTTTAAACAAAATTTTGTCGAAGTTTGGGACTAAGCTCCCGAATTTGTTTGAATTTGAAAACAAAGTCTATCATTTTCCTAACTAGGGTTTTGGGCAAACTCGGTCGTAAGGCGATAACTTCTTGCGTTGTAAAGCTTTCAGCTTGCTGAGTTTAGGAGAAAATACACCCATACAAGGAGTTACTCATTGGGCTTACAAGATCAATCTTTATTTATCACAGGTAATAATCAAATACAATTGCTCCTGGGTCGACCGTACTTTGTTGTGTCTTCACCTTGTATTGGCGGCTTCCTTCAGTCATTCCAATTTACTAAAGTCTTGGAGCCCCATTTTCTGAACATTTATCCGCGTAGTGTCCTTTTTGCTTGCACTTGTAACAGGTGATCATTCGGATGTCTCTTTTCACGCTATCTTGCATGTTTACTTTATGGTACTTTCCTGGACATTTGGTCACATAATGTCCTAGCTCTTTGCATTGGAAGCACATCACCTTGCTGTTGTCCTTCTTCCTTTTTGGTCTTTCTAGGGCTAGAAGATCTCTCACTTCATTTTCTTCATATTCTACTATCGTTGTGGGAAAACTTTCTCGTTTCTTTGAGTAATTTCTAGACAAGTGTCCTTCTTCTTCACATGGGTAGCAATACTTGGTGGTAGGGTTGTGTGTTGTCCACATGTCTTCATCTTCCATCTTTCTTTTGAGTCTTCCATCTTCAGGGGTTCTTCCTGGCATTAGGTTCATTTTATCCTTGGCTTGTTGATTTATTCGTTGAACTGTGGAATAAAACTTACATTCAGCGGGAATATGTTTTGTTCCTTCACATAGGAAACAAGTAACTTGGCTCATGGGACACTCTTCAACTGGGTGACTCACATCACAGTAGGGACACTCTCCCTGACAGTCCTTAGAGGCGTGTCCTACTTCTCCGCATCTCTTACAGGCTTGACATATTATCTCAGTATCAACTTTCGTTGACTTTTCCCCCTGCTCGTCTTGCGGCAGGCTAGCGTTGGCACTGGCCAAAAGCTGGGACATCATTTGTACTATCCGTGAATGATTGTCCAGTACTTGCTGCGCTCCCAAGGGTAATTCCCTACCCTCATGCATTGCCATATTCTGAGTCATCATCTGCGTAATCCCTGTATGTGCTTCAACTAATTGTTGCATCGCTATTTCCAACTGAGTGTTGTTGCGATTAAACACGTGTTGGGGTTGCATCTGTTCGGGTTTTAGGATAGGCTTAGTGATTAGCATAGATGAGGGTTAGACCGAAGAGATCTAAGGAAGAATCCTACCCAAACACAGCAGGACAAGAGAAAACATCTTTCTACAAAACTCTAACAGACATTGCAACCAGCACTTAAAAGCATGGATTATCACATCAACGTAGATCCTCAAGCACAAACAAGTTAAACTACAAGTTTTAGGAAAACAAGGTCTAATGGGGTCATACCACCAGGTGGCATGACTAACTATTACAAGATCGTCGACTTATTACATAAAGTGGTGGTCTCACTACTTGAACTGTGCAAGATATGCTCTAGTGTTCCCTGTCTTGCGTCGCTTCACCACAGGGCTAGGTGGCGCCGCATGAACCTTCTCCACAGAGTCTCCCTCTACCGAGGGCGGGCAAGGCTCTAGCTTCTCAGGCTCTGCTCCAACCTGCTCCGTGGTCGACTCCTTCCTCTTTTCAGTAGGTGTTGTTCCTTTCTTGGGCGGCCAAGGCTTATACTTCATCAGGTCCTGGTGAAGATAAATGCACTAACCTCGAAAGCCTACAATCTGGGCCTCCTGATCCTCGACCTTGCCTGACAGCTTATCGTTGGCAGCCTCAAGTGTCTTGTTCTTCTCCTTCAGCTTCTCTATCGTGCTCTCTAGTTGTTCTATCTTCTCATCTTTCTACAGAAGCTGATACTTGGCATCATCAGTGGCATCCATCTCACTGCGTAGCATGTCCTCCAGGTTGAAGGCATATGATCCCATGTCCTCTAACTGCATCTCAGTCCATGGTAAATTCTCACGACGCTCTGGAGTCCTCAAGGCCCATCCCTCATGGTTGCGTCTCCCAAACTGGTAGATGGAATTGTCCAACTCTGATATCTCCTGGACGTACATACCACATATGCGAGCTAGTGCCTCCTCCATGGCCATCATAACACCAGTCTCCCAACCTGGGTACATCCTCGAGTACACCACTATCTCCGTGGGAGTACCAATGGTGCGACCCTCAATCCTGGTCTCAATCTCCCAGCGGACAATCTTGGGAACCACACAAGGTATCACTCTACCACGAAAAGTGGGAGGTGACAGGTTCAGCATCCGAGAGAGGCGAGAAAGCTGATCACTAAACAGCTCGTCGTCATCGTCATAGGGGACCTTCAGCTTGGTGAACGTCATCTAAAAATTTGAAAGAAGAACAGTGTAAGTAAATGAAAGTGATAAGCCTTACGAGAAAATAAAGCAAACTGTATTTGTAATGTAATAAAATTTTCAAAACACATCCTATGCGCAATGATATCCATTTGATATCATTTTTGGGTTTCCTAGTCTAGTCCAAACCTAGGGTCTCGATCCTATAGGCAACACTATGCTCTGATACCATTTTGTAACGCCCCAACCTTTGGATCAAGGTGGAACATCTGTGTTGAGTGCTATTCCCTGGATCAATGATAGCACCACAGAACAAAATGAAATATTCATTGCATAGTATCAAGATTTCAACGCGGATCCAGATACAAAGTATTTAATTCTTACAACTTCACACAGCGGAAATAACACGGTGGCAAGGAGCCTCCATTTTCATCACGTGCCACAGGCAGCCATGTTGGAATGTAAGCTCGAGATCCTAATTCCTGGTTCCTTACTCGAAGTAAAACCTGCACGTTGAATATGCAGCCCCAAAAGGGGTCAGTACAATGATGTACTGGCAACTGACACATATTTGGTGGATGTTGTGAGGAGCCTATCTACATGAGTAATTGGCTAGTGGATCTCATAGGCTGATTTGCATAAAGCCAGTTTTATCCTATAGTTCTTTCTCAAAGTTTTTCTTTCCAAGTTTTATATTTTCAAGGGTCGAAATAACCCCCAACTACCACATACTAGCTAGGTATGTAGCATCGGGTGAAATTCAACAAAGTCGGAACCTCAGGCACCACCACCCCTCGGAGTGTATGGTCCTTAGTTCCTACCTAGGGGTTTCTAGACAGATTTTAGTCATTCAGAAACGGTGATGAGATTCTTCCGTACATTCCATGTCTAGAGACTCAATTGTCCATAACCGAGGACACGGCTAATCGATTAGTTTAAACACCTTGCAAGGATTGTGCACTTTCACCTTACGATTCATTTTATGCCCATACATAAAATGAAACGAGACCTTTTAGAAGGAGAGGGCAACTAACTTGGCAAGCTCCGTCCCCAACCTACAATTCAACTACCACCACTTCTTGCCGACAAGTTGCACTCCCACATCTAATCAGTCAAGATAGAGCCCATAATGTCATAAGGCTGCACTGGAAGTACACTAAGCATGGAAGACATAGCCATCTCTTTGTTCCTGGGTGGCCATCCCGAGCGGCATTCTGAACCCACACCCTCTCGACGAGGCATGCGTCCCAGAACCCACCTACTCCGCCGCCTCTTATCAAACCAATCCACCTAGGTGTTTCATTTTAGTTGAAGTTCTTAATTTTGTCCACAAAACACTTTTGCAAGTGATTAAAGCATGGCATCAATATTTTTCAAAGTATTTAGCATCCTAACAGGTGGGGTTTGAGGGATTGCTACACACTACTAGGATCTAAGCATTGATAAAACGGTTGAATAAAACACCTATCATGCATACTACAAGAGGTGAAAATACTAATGCATAAGTAAAATGGGTAAGGAACATGTGTGTCACTTGCCTTCTGAAGAACACGATGTTTCTCTTCCCTCAACTAAGCGTGTAGTCCCCCGCGCCAACTATAGTACAGAAGTAACATAACATAAACACTCCAAACAATTACGAATAAACAATTTAAGCAAACGAAGGAATTCGTTTAACCATCTAGCTTTATCGAGATGTTGTGATTTGAAGGATATAGTAAAAGATCATGAATGAAATTGAGGGTTTAGTTGGGAAGGTTCTGTACGATTTGAGGGGGAATTGGTCTAGGCAACTTTAAGAATGCTTAAACTATTCAAATGGCACATTTGCAAGTTGAATAGTTCAATACATGAAAACAATACTAAGTGGGCATTGGATTGGGTATGAATGAATGATATTTGAGGGCATGGCTCAACTGGTTCATTGATCAACATGGTGTATAACACACACTATGGTACGGGTTATAACAACACCACATTAACAAAATCTAGGTTTGAGATGAATTCATATTCTACTCAAGCAGCACAATTGCAATTTGAGTACATATATGAACTAGACAAAAATATAATGAGTGAGATCTTTATGCTTTATCAAAGTATATTGAATCTTGGAATATCTCATGTGGGTAAATCACATAAGAGACAAAATAGTGCAATAGCAATACTATTGAATAAGTGTAACAACAATTATTCTTAAATAGTATATATTACACTAGACTTAGGCTAGGAAAAGTGAAGCATTGAGTTACTCAATTAACTCATTTGTTAATTAAAAAGTTCTATGCAAGGTTAAGATTGAGTAGACATGAATAAATGGCCATAGGTAAAGGATAGGTATAGATGATGTTTGAAACATGGCTTAAGGTTCCTGATGAGTAAATGGGTTTGGGTTGAGTACTATGATGTTAATTTTGATCAATACCATAGTAGCAAGGTAGAAACTAAGATTGAAAGTGTCACACTTTACTCAAATGACCTATTTGTAATTTGAATAAGTATGAACTTAGACAAGTTAGGTCTAAGTAGATATGATCTTGATCAAGATGTTGTTTAGATAGCATTGGTGACTAGGCATGAAATATAGGATTCATTAAAGTAGAAAGGAATAGTGCTAAAAGAAATAGTTTTGTCCCTATAGCAGAAATTACTCAAATCCTCATATTTAGATTCGAATAATTGTGAAGTGGCTCAAGAAAAATGATATGCAACATTACTGGATAGCTTGCAGTAAAGTAAAGCCACTGCAAGTGGATTCATTCTAAAATAAATTTTAGAACTCAAGATATGGTCAAAATAGTGATTTGAATAGATTTGAATGCACAAAGTGTGTGCACGTATCAAATTTGGATTTTTTTTTGATCCTATGATGTTCTACAAGTTCCAAGGAATCCAGAGACTACAAATTTGTAATTTTTGGACACTTGGTTCAAAGGATATGAATTAAACAAACTAACAGGAGGTTCAGTCCCAATTTGAAAATAGTTTTAAATTGAACCCATGAAATATGGGATTTTATTGCACCACTGGATTTTACAGGTTTCAAGGATTCCAACGTTATATCATTTGCTATTTTTGGACCTACAGATCAAAAGATATGAATTTTGTAAGATTGGGATCAAATCTGGTTTGAATTTCCAATTCGAATTTTTGTTTAAACCAGAGGCCGACACGCGGCGTGATCTGATTGGACGATACCGGTTCGGCTGGATCGGCGATGCTGGTCGTTGGATCTAACTAATCTGAATGGCCCAGATCTGATACCGATTCGGTTTAAGTTATTCTATCCCAGCCACAGGATCTGGATCTAACAGATTACAGAGGATGAGAAGGAGAGCTCACCGAGGGGCTAGGGTTTCCGGTCGTCGCCGGCGAGGTAGCGGCCAGAGGTCGAACTCCGGCGAGCTTCCGACGGGTTCTGGACGGCGGCGATGCTATGACGAGGATCAGAATGACGAGGCAAGCTCGAGAGCGTGAATCTCCGTCTCGATTGCTTCCAGATGAAGGAGTAGAGGACGGCTGGAGGGTGCACGGGCGTCGGTGATCTTCGGTTTGCACTAGAGAGCTCGATTTTCTGCGAAATGATTCAGTCCGTGGGCATCAAGGGGTGCGCCAGAGCAGAGGAAGATGATAGGAGAGAAGAGAGAGGGCGGGGCTTACTGGCAATGGTCGGAATCGACCGGAGATACCTGCAGAGGTGCGGACCTCCGACGAGGAATTTGAGCAGCCTGGCGGCCCAATTCGAGGAGAGGTGGGGAGCGGAGCGAGAGGAGGGTGCGAGGTACTTATAGGCATGGTCTTGATGGCCATTACTCGCGAGAAATCAACGGGGGGGTGTTACTCCGGCGACCGTTTCCAGAAATGGAGAGAGAGGGAGAAGATTGCGGGAGGAGGGAGATGACATGCGGGGTCCACCTGTCGGTGTCGGGAGGAGAGAAGTGAAGGTACCGGTTCGGGGAGGAAAGAAGATGGGCCGCGGGCCGACTTCTGTTCTGGGCTGAAACGTTTCCCCCGGGTCCATTTTCATATTTTTCTTTTCCTTTCTTCTTTTTCTTTTTCTGTTTTCTTATTTCTTTTACAGATTTTGCAAAAATGCTCCAAATCAATTCAAACCACTTTAAAAAAATTTGTAAAATTCACAGCAAGGTTTTAAATCAATAGGAAACATGTTTTCAGAAACAAAACAAGATTTTTAAATGAAAATAGAGATTGAGCCTAATGGTTTTTGCTTGCATAAAACTAAATAGGATTTGAGGATAATTTTTTTGAAAATAAGAGATAATCCTTTATAAAATAATGTTTGAAAATACCTTTCAAACTTAGTTTCTTGAAATACAAATTTTACTAACAAACACCTTTGGGATCCACCCCTTTACAAGCAAGCTTGCATAGGTTTGAATAAAGGATGGAAAAGGAAATTTGATAGTTGATCTTTCTCAAAGAAGTTCTTCAAGAAAATAATAGAAGGTTTAAATTCTTTTCAAATAAAACTTTCAATTAGATTCAAAAGTTTTTTAAAATCCTGTGAAATTCCAATTATCTCAAGCAATACAAAAGCAAAAAAATTTCCCCCCAAAATTTGATAAAATCTTGGGATGTTACACGGTTTGTGGAAGGGGGTGAACACGGAGAAGCGATCCAGGACGGTGGTAGCACGAGTTTACCCAGCTTCAGATCCCGCAATGGTGGCGAGGCCCTACGTGCTGCTATAATTCACTATATGGCAACAAGTACTTGGTTACAATGATGAGGTTGGCTGTTTCGCTATGCGATTGGCCGTATGACTCTAATCTTGCCTCAAGGGCTGCTCCACGCCGGGCTTATAAAGGCGCCTAGCGTGGGCTACACGTTGGTACCGGAGCGGATACAACTTGGAGTCCTAGACTAAGTCCTCTGCGTGTACTACAAGGCAACCCGCCATGGGCCGTCTCCGAACCCGCCATGGGCCCGTCGTCAGCAATCCGCCATGGGCCTGTCTCTGGATCCGCCATAAGCGCCTGCGTCCAGTACCGCCGTGGCAACTTTAGCAACTGGGCCGCCCGGTATAGCGAATCCGCCATACCACCCCTGATGGGCCACCCTGGCTTGCTGATTTAGGACTACGTCGCTGGTATACCTATTTGGTATATCCCCAACAGTAGCCCCCAGGGAACTTCAAGATCGCCATCTACATCCGTCATGCATATTCTTGGTGAGTTACTTCCGCCATAGCTCTTCTGCACCGGGATGGCGGTTATCTTGATGCTCCTTCTTTCATCTATTAATCCGCCGTAAATAACGGATCAAGCGACGTAGTTATCTTAGCGAGATTTTCGGGATCCGTTGGATCATACCGTTGAAATCCGCCGTAAATCTCGACACACAGTTCCTTCTAGGGCAAGACTTACAGTGCACGCACTGCTTTTACCAAGTTACGTTTTTACCCCCTGGACACGTGTCGCCAGTTTAGGGTTTCTACGATCAGGACGAACGGTGGTGATGGCGGGCACGAATCTCGAGGTCCGGGGTCTATATATACCCCAGCCTCTCACCCCCGGCCGGTCACCCCTCATTCACCCCCGTCGCATTCTCTCTCCTCAGTGCCGCCACGAGAGCTTTGTCATCTCCGACGAGCCACCGCGGAAAACCTCGCCGCCGGTAGCTTTTTCCGCCGGACCAACTCGCTCGAGTTCTTCAAGCAATTCATAGCGAAACCTCCCTTTCGCCCGACGCCATGAACTCCGGATCACCGTCCCGCCACCATTCCGATGCTGAGGAGGAAGATTCCCCTCTGCAACAGTCAGTCCAGGGAGAACATCCCGAGATGGCGGATTTGGACCCAGAGGACAACATGTCCGAAGCTGAAGAGGAGATGGCGGGTACAAACCCGGATGATCTCGCAGCGGATGGCGAGGCTGAGGAGGAAGGAGCTGAGGATGAAGAAGAGCAGATTCCCCAGAACCTCCATGGGTACTGGCAGAAATCCAGTGTTAAGGATTCTGACGTCCAAACCATGGAAGGCGAGGGCACTGTGGCTCCTCAGGCCGAGTCGGGATGGCGGACTGACCTCAAGGCCCCAGTTCCAGTTCCTAACCCCTCCGAGATTGTAATGCTGAAATCTCACGTGGAGAGGGGTCTTAGTATGCCTCCATCTCTTTTCTTCACCAATCTTCTGAAATTCTACGGACTGCAGCTCCACCACATATCACCAAACAGCTTGGTGTCTGTGGCGGGCTATGCAGCTTTGTGCGAGGGATACCTCGGGATCCGCCCCAGGGTAGACCTCTTCCAACTTTTCTTCTCCGTGCGTGCCAACTATGAAGACGACGGATCTCTTCGAACCTGCGGAACTGTTTGCTTCCTTCCACGCAGGTCGAAAGAATACCCTTTCATCATGCCTCTGGATTCCGCCATCGGATGGAGAGGGTCCTGGTTCTATATGGCGGATAAGCCTGCGCCATCTCAAGCCCGCGGCCTTCCTCCATTCAAGAACGTAGCTGCTGAGTCCCGCGACTCCTGGACGGCTGTCAACGACGAATCCGCCACCCCCTATGTCAAGCTCTTGGCTCGGCGGATCGCCAAGCTATCTGTGGATGGCTTGAAGGGAATCGACACCATCAATTGCTGGATATCCCGGCGGATTCAGCCACTTCAGCACCGCAACTGCCTGATGCACGAGTATACTGGTGCAAATGATGGCATGCGTTGTTCAGACCAGGAGCTGGACCCTAAAATTGTCGAGAAGCGTATTCGTTCCTTGATGAAGTCTCCTAGGAAGAAGCCCTTGAAGTTTGGCATGGCTATGTTTGAGAATGGCAGCTGCCCTTTGGTAAGTTCCCATTCCGCCATAGTACCTTTTGATACTTTTACATTTCATAATATTTTTCTTCTTATCAGCTCAAATCGCTTGGTCCTGCACACTTTGCCCATCCCCTTCGCCGCTCCAACATCAAATCTACCGCTAAAGAGGAAGTTGTTCACTCTAGCGGGAATAAAGAGGAGATGGCGGGGAATGTGGAGGATACAGCCCATACGACCCAGGAGAAGGCGGTTTCCAAGAAACGGGGCGGTAGCGGGAAAACTCGCGGTGGTGGCGGGAAATCTGCTGATTCCCGTCGTTTCAAAGCTCAACGCAGGGCGGAGCTAGAAACGCCATCCGAGAATACCGCTACTATCAATCTGCCCAAGTCAAGGTAATCGTTGGACATCCTCCATTATTGCTGCTTTCCATCTCTAATCACCTTTTTTCTCAGAAGAAAGAAGCCTACTATCAAGGAGCCGTCATCCAAGCGAGCCAAGCCCTCCCCTGCTGCTATCCCGCTCACCCCTGATGCACCGACCCCCTCCTCTGTTCGTATCGATATCGATATGGAGGATGCTGGTGGTCAGTTTGACCTTATGCCAGAAACCAACCCAACGACTGAAGCTACGGCTAATGATGTCGTCCAAAGCGAAAAGGCTTCTGGTTCTCAAGGTCAAGTGGCGGATACTCCGTCAGGGGGCAGTTTATACTGGAGACAAAAGCAACTTGTGGTCGTCAATCTTATTTCCAGCCAAGAAGATGCTAGCAACCAACTGTCCAGCGGTATCACCGCTTTTGTTGAAAAAACAACCACAGTGAAGAAGGTATGTACTCCCAGTAGCCCCCGAGCTCCATGGCGGATTTGCAGATTCGATCCGCTATGGGGCTTCGAGATTGACTTCTGTAAGTTTTTGAATAGCTTAGCCCTCGAGCGCTGGTAGTTCACACAGTGCTCTATAGAGAACTTTTTAATTTTCATACTGAGTAGCCACCGAGCGTTATGGCGAATAACTATCCGGCATAAAGCTCTTAGGAAGACAAAAAAATCAGCATAAGTAGCCCCCGAGCATCATGGCGGATAATTATTCATCATGATGCTCTAAGAGTGACTAAAAAATCAACATGAGTAGCCCCCGAGCGTCATGGCGGATTCTATCCATCATGATGCTCTAAGAGTAACTAACACTTCAAATTTGTTTTGCCAGAATTACAAGAAGGTGGTGGAAGACCTGGTCCAGGTTGTCAGCTCGCAGGAGGAGGAGCTGGTAGCCAAAAGCGCTCTTGTGGCGGACTTGCAGCAGCAGCTTGAGAATAGCGGTAATTTACCTTAACAAGTTTGTTTTCCTTTATGCTTATTCAATCAATGCTGAGCTGACGAAATTCCGCCATGCAGATGCTGCCAAGCTCAAGTCCACACTTGAGGGGATGAAGAAGGGCCATGCCATTGCGATGGATGGGCTGAATGAACAGCTCCAGAAATCGCTGGCTAAATATGCCACCCTCGAGAGGCAGCTGAAGGACCAGGAGAACCAGGGCAAGAAGAAGGACAAGGAGATAGCGGACCTCCACAAAGCCGCCGCTGATTTTGAGAAGCGGCGTGAAGGCTTTAACGAGCTCCTCCATCACTTCCAGGACAACTTGCTAGGTACCATTTCTTCTTATAACGCCCTTGGCACTCAGTTGAACGTATACTATGAAGCATACGAGCTGCCAGGGTCACCAAGCCAGGCTTCGGCATCCGCCTCTGCAGCAACCGCAGGTGGTGATGGCGGTGACGAGGTGTCCTCCAAGGTTCCGCCATCTTCTTGAGATGTGCCATGCGATATGGCAGGAAAAATACTTTGCATTAATTCGGCCCCTGAGTGGGTCTGTAATCTAAACTTAAACTGCATGTGAATGCTTGTGCACTGCAACTAATCTGCTTGTGGCGGATCAGTGGAATGCTTTTAAACTCTTGCAGTTTGTTTTTTATGAAGTGGTTTGATTGCGCGAAGAAACTGCCAGGCCTAATTTTATGCAACTTGCAGTTTTTTGCCATGCCCAAAAAACAACACTTTGAAAAAAAAATCACGCGTAGGATTATGCGATCCGCCATCCGGCTCTCTGTGCTTGACTTTTCATGAGATGGTGAAATCTTCGCATGAACAATCCGCTAGGGCGACGATACTTAATAGCAACCGTCCAGAACCCGTAGCAGATGGCGGCTTAGATCGTCAAAAAGTCACTACTCTGGAATCCACACAGAAAACATCGGATGAAGATCAAAACATAAAAAAGCTATGCGGACCGCTTATGGCGGATTTAAAAGAGATGCAAGTGCAAAGCACAATTGCGCAAAAGGTTCTATACGATCTAAATGAACAATAAAGGAGGTAAAAGACTCAGAAAAAATCAAGAGTGAACCAAATGCTTTATTTCATTGATCATATAGAGGTGCCTATTACATAGCTAGGTAAGTGCTAAGTGTAGAAAGGACGTAGCTGTGCGATGTTCCATGGACGATCTGTCTCGTCGTAGATATCGTCAGGGTCTCTTCGTTTGCTCTTCTTACTTGGTCGCTTATCTAGCTCGCGAATATCAACGAGGTAGTAGGAACCATTCAGTAGAGCTTTGCTGATGACGAAGGGTCCTTCCCAAGGCGGGGATAGCTTGTGGGACTTCTGCTGTTTCAGACATAGCACCAGGTCACCTTCTTTGAACGAGCGTTGGCAAACTCGCCGGCTGTGATAGCGGCGGAGATTCTGCTGGTAGATGGCGGATCTCTGGGCTACTAGGTCCCGTTCTTCTTCCAGCAGGTCCACAGATAGTTGTCTGGATGCTTCTGCATCTTCTTCCTTGTAGGCCTCGACTCTTGGAGAATCGTACTGAACATCACTTGGCAAGATTGCCTGTGCTCCGTAGACTAAGAAGAAAGGGGTTAGGCCAGTTGATCTGTTTGGCGTGGTCCGTAGACTCCACAGCACAGATGGCAAGTCCTCTGCCCAGGCTCCAGCTGCTCTGTGCAGCGGTGCTTCTAGGCGTGGTTTAATCCCTGACATGATTAGTCCGTTGGTCCGCTCAACTTGGCCATTAGACTGTGGATGTGCCACAGATGCTAGGTCAAGGCGGATTCCGTTGTGATGGCAGTATTCTTCAACTTTTCCCTGAGACAGATTAGTGCCATTATCGGTGATGATGCTATGTGGGATGCCGAATCTAACCACAATGTCCTTGACAAATTTGAGGGCAGTTTTGCCATCAAGTTTTCTGATGGGCTTAGCTTCCACCCACTTCGTGAATTTGTCTACCGCTACCAGGAGGTGCGTAAATCCCGAAGGTGCTGTTTTTAGCGGACCCACCATGTCCAGCCCCCAGACTGCAAAAGGCCAAGTTATGGGAATCGTATGCAGTGCTGTGGCGGGCATATGGGTTTGCTTGGAGTACATCTGGCAACCATGGCATAACTCCACAATGCGGTCTGCATCTGCCTTGGCTGTTGGCCAGTAGAATCCATGGCGGAATGCTTTAGCTACTAGGGATCCAGCGGCGGCATGATGCCCACATTCGCCTTCATGGATCTCTCTTAGTATTTCGATTCCGTCCACTTGGGATATGCACTTCATGAAAACTCCCGAGGTGCTTCGTTTGTAGAGTTGACCATCTATGATGGTGTACGCTTTGGCTCTACGCTCGATTTGTCTTTTTTCAACTTCGTCTTCGGGAAGCTTCTTGTTCGTCAGAAATTTCAGGTAGGGCTCTGCCCATGGCGGATTGCTTGGCAAAACCGCCATAACAGGGGAGCTCACTAGCTCCGGATTTTCTGGATCAACCATCTTGACTGATGGTACTCGCAGATGCTCGAGGAATACGCCTGGCGGAACCGCCTTACGGCTAGATCCCAGTTTGGACAAGGTATCGGCCGCCATGTTATCTTCTCGCCGTACGTGTTTTATGTCATAGCCGAGGAAACTTTTGGCCATCTCGTCCACTTCGTCTCTGTATGCCGCCATGACTTCGTTCCGAGCTTTGTATGTGCCAGCCACCTGCTGAGCCACAAGGTCAGAGTCTCCACAGCACCTGATGTGTTGTACGCCGATCTCCTTTGCGACACGTAGCCCGTGTAGTAGCGCTTCATACTCCGCAATGTTGTTGGTGGTGGGGAAGTGGATCTGGAGAACGTAGGTTAGCTCATCTCCCTTGGGAGATTTGAGTGTCACTCCAGCCCCCAAGCCGTGTAGCAACTTTGAGCCATCAAAGTGCATCACCCAATGCTCTGGTTCTGGGACGGGCGTAGTTTCCTGCGCTTCCTTCCAATCCGCCATAAACTCCGCCAAAGCCTGAGACTTGATGGCGGTGCGAGGCTTGTAGTCGATGTCGAAAGAGGCCAATTCAATGCCCCACTTCGCAACTCGTCCTGTTGCGTCGCTGTTGTTGATGATGTCCTTCAGTGGGGCTTTGCTCACCACTGTGATCTTATGGTCATAGAAGTAATGCCTTAACTTACGAGAAGCTAGGAAAACTCCGTATGCCAATTTTTGGTAGTGAGGGTAGCGCTGCTTGGATTCTGTCAAGACCTCGCTGACATAGTAAACTGGTCTCTGTACGCCATACTCCTGCGCTTCTTCCTTACGTTCTACCACCATGACGATGCTGACCACCCTGTTGGTTGCCGCCATGTATAGTAACATGGGTTCCTGGTCTTCGGGAGCCGCTAGGACTGGTGCAGTGGATAACACTCTCTTTAGATCCTTAAGTGCAGCGTCTGCCTCGTCGGTCCAGACGAATTCGTCTGATTTCTTCATCAGCTTGTAGAGTGGCAAAGCCTTCTCGCCAAGACGACTGATGAATCTGCTCACTGCTGCCACACAGCCTGTGAGTCGCTATACGTCTTTTACGTCTATGGGCCGGGAGATGTCGAGGATTGCCTTGATCTTCTTCGGGTTAACCTCAATTCCGCGGTGGGAGACGATGAACCCTAGGAGTTGTCCAACTGGGACCCCGAAGACGCACTTCATTGGGTTAAGCATCATGTTGTACTTCCTGAGATTGTCAAATGTCTCTTGCAAATCCGCTATAAGGCCATCTTGCTTTTTAGACATAACTGCGATGTCGTCCACGTATGCGTGGATGTTTCGTCCGATTTGATTCGCCAGGCACTTTTGCATGGTGCGCTGATACGTTGCTCCTGCGTTTTTCAGACCGAATGGCATTGTGACATAGCAATATGTGCCATAAGGTGTTACGAACGACGTGGCGAGCTGATCGGACTTTTTCATCTTGATCTGGTGGTATCCCGAGTAGGCATCTAAGAAACACAGCAGCTCTGATCCCGCCGTCGAGTCAATGACTTGGTCAATGCGAGGCAAGGGAAAAGGGTCTTTTGGACATGCTTTGTTCAGGCCAGTGTAATCTACACACATGCGCAGAACTTTTGTGTTTTTCTTAGGAACTAGCACCAGATTTGCCACCCACTTCGTATGTATCACTTCCTTGATGAAGCCTGCTTTCAACAGCTTGGAAATTTCATTTGCTATGGCGCGGCGCTTTTCATCCCCGAAGCGTCTCATGGCTTGTCTTACTGGCTTTGAGCCAGGAATTATCTGCAGAGCGTGCTCGGCGAGTTCCCTGGGTACACCCGTCATGTCAGATGGCTGCCATGCAAACATGTCCCGGTTCTCACGGAGGAACTCGACGAGCGCGCTTTCCTATTTGGGGAACAAGTTTGTCCCAATGACGGTGGTCTTGGCGGCATCGCCAGCGACAAGTTTCACCTGTTTTGTATCGACTGTAGGCTTGAAGGTGGGCGGGGAGGCGGAAACCTCCTGCTTGGATGCCGACATCTCCGCGGGGTCCGTAGCGGCATGGATTTCTTTGAACTCCTCGCCGAAGAACACTGCTTCCGCGAAGGCGGCTTCTCCTTCCTCGCACTCCTTTGCCTTTCTGAAGCTACCATAAACGGTAATTATGACATCCGGTCCTGGCATCTTCAGCTGATTGTAGATGTAGCATGGCCTTGCATGGAAGCTGTGGAAGGCGGGGCGCCCGAAGATCACGTGGCAAGTGCTTTTGAACGGGACAACCTCGAAGGTTATGGGCTCTTTTCTGTAATTTTCCTCACTACCGAAGGCAACCTTGAGTGTGATAGACCCGAGGGACTTGGCTTGGCGACCAGGAACCGCTCCATAAAAGGTGACCGCGCTATGGCGGAGTTGGGTTTTGGTAAGGCCGAGCTTTGTCAAAGTTTCCACGTACATGATGTTCAGGCTGCTGCCACCATACATTAAGCATTTGGAGAACTCATAGCCATGGATTACAGGGCATACCACCATGGCGTAATACCCATCTGGGATGTGCTCCGGATGATCATCACGGCTCCAGTGCACCGGTACTTCGGACCATCGGACGTACTGGCGGATTTTAGGCACGGTGGCGTTGAGGGAGCGCATAGCGGCTCTCTGTGCCTTGGCCGTGGGGGGTCCAAGGAATGTGTGAAAGGCACCTTTTTTGTCCTTGATTGGGTTTCCCTTGCCAGCACCACCCTCTGCCTTTTCTGCGGGTTTGGGCACAGGGTCTTCGTCCATATCACTGCCATCCCTAGACTCCTTGTCTTTGTCCGCTTTTCCTTTGCCACAAGGCCGTTGTCGCCGGCTGCGTTTAAAGCCAGCTTCTTGATCCGCCTTGAGGCCGTTGACAAACTTGCAGTTTCGGTTGGTGTGGTTGCACTTTCCTGAAGCGTCGCGATGGGCAAAACATGGCATATCGCGGTATTCGTCGTAAGACACGGGAGCGGATGGCGCCGAAGCGGGAGTTGCAGAACTCCGCGGCTGGTCGCCGCTACCTCCGCGTCCTCTGCCGCGCTGGCTGCTTTGGCCTTTGTCAGCAAAGGTTGTGGCCACCATGTCCGGAGCCTGCGGCTCTTCTGGCGGATTCTTCCGTTTGTTGCTGCTATTCCGCTTTCCAGTGTTCTGGATGGCGGAAGCCTTCAGAGATTCGCGGGCGTCGTCGTCGGCGGCCGCGTAGTTGCTTGCGATGGTGATCATGGAATTTAGGGTCAACTTCCCTTCGTTCCTTTCCCGCAACAGGCGATGGCGGAGCAGTTGGCCTCTCTCCAAACTGTCAATAAACGCGAGGATGGCGGATTCGTCAGTAACCCCTTCACAGGAGTTCTTCATATCCAGGCATCGCGCGAGGAAAGTTCGGGAGGTCTCGTCGTCGGCGCGTCGGCACCGTTGGAGGTCACCAATGTTATGGGGTCTTTTGTAAGTCCCCTCGAAATTTTCGGTGAACGCAGTTTGCATATCGAACCAGGTTTGGATAGAGTTTTCTGCCAAGTCGTTGATCCATTGCCTCGCAGTGGCGGATAGCATCAGGGGCAAATAGCAGACAACAACATTGGGTGATCCCCCGGCAAACTGTACTGCGTTGAAGTAGTCTTGTAGCCAAGTTAAAGGCCAATCGACTCCATTGTACTGGCGGATATTTTTCTTGATCTTGAACCCATGTGGGATGGGCTCATCACGAATCCGTTGTCCAAAGCACTTTGGGCCGAGGAAGAAGGCTGTTTGAGACTTGGCAATCTCGTTCAGATGGGTACGAGCGTCGTAGGGCTTCTGGTCCGGCGGATCCTTGCGGGAGTTGCGTGACCTTGCTGGTCCGCCACCACCGCCGCCGCCGCCATGGGGGCTCCCTGGTGGGGATGGCGAAGGGTCGCGTCGTCGTTTACTCTCGCCGTCCTGCGACTGATCTTTGCAGCTACGACGGCTTCCTTCCGTTCTTCGTGGAGATGGATCGTCGTTATGGCGGCGGGAGCCTTGCCCTTTGTCATCGTGGCGGCGAGTGGAGCGATGCTTGTCTTTGTCGCTATCACGGTGCGCGCCATCGTCATGGCGAGATCGGTCCCTTCTCTTGGATGCGTCGTCTCTGCTGGTTTCCCGTCGTGGCGGATCGTCTTTGCGTCCAGCGTCACGGCTTCGTCCTCGCTTGCCATCATTGTCGCGTATGACGATCCCTCCCTTTGGGACTTCGAACGTCTTATACTTTGGTGGCGGCATGTTGGTCTTATGGCGAGGGGCAGCATTGTCTTGTTGGTATCCGTAAGCAGGGTAATTCTTGCGGGGTGGCGATGGGTTTCTCTGCGGGCCTTTGCCATTTGGTTTGTCATCGGAGGATATTGGGATGGCGTTCGCCCGGTTACGAGCTTCTCTTCTTCGGATCTCCGAGGATCCGGTATGAGATTCGTTGTCAGGACGCGTACCATGGTTGACAGCCCCCGGAGCCTTTGAAGCAGTGCTGGACCTGCATAGCGCGGGATCAGATTCGAGCTGTCTTGACGACGTAGCCTTCTCCTGCTGCACTAATGCTTTTGTCATCAGCTTCACCGCCGTCTCTAGGGCTACTGGGCTCTTATTATGCTCCAATAGCTCCTTTGTAGCCACGATATTTTCAATGGGCGTAGCCCTGACTTCATCGCGGTTTTGATCCACGTATGGCGGATTCTTGATGTACATCTTGGCCAGAGTTTCCGCTGTTGGTACGGTGAACTCGAGGTTTCGTACCAGCTGCGGGTCGCCGCCCTCGTTGATCTGGTTCTGGATGAGAGTAACGTACTTCTCCTTCATGTTCCTTGCACGCTTCAGCGTGTCTTGAGCTTTAGCGATGTCGCCATCAAGCTGCTGGCCCATCTTCTCGACTCGCTTTGCTTCCTGGAGGAGTGCTCGCCTCTTCTTCTCGAGATCGTTCACATCTCTGACATAGTCAGGGGTGATTGGATCTGCTAGAGTTCCATAGACGACCTTGTCCAGCGGGGTCGTGAAGTCTTCCGGGTGCTGGTCCACGGGGATGGCGGGTTGCAGAGGCCTGGGTCCGCCGTGGATCTCAGGAAGTTGTTCTGTGGCGGGATCAGCGGCTAGTGGCGGGTTACCCTGCTCATTGCCGGCATCTCCGTCATGGACTTCCTGAGATGGCGGATCACCGGTTGTCTGCCCAGCCTCATCTCCTTTGTTGGTTACAAACACCTGCTTGGCCGCTGCTTGTTGCTCTTCAAGTGCCTGCTGCGCCAATTCCGCCTCGAGTTTCCTCATGGCGGCATCGTAGTGGTCAGAATCATAGCCTTTGCTGTCCCAGTCATCCGATTCACCACTTTCGTTAAGTGCCTCTAGGATGGATTCACCTGGGATATCTTCTCCATTGGAGGTAGATCCCGAAGTGATACCTGCGAACGCAACAAGGCAGTACTGCGGTGTCTCTAACGCCAGATTACTCATGGCAGATTCACTGCGGTCTTCCACCACTTCCTCTACCTCTAGGGCGGGCTGGGTGGGATTACTTTTCAGATCCGATCTGGGAAACTTGGAAAGTTTCAGATCAGATGAGTCCTCCTCCGTATCCAGCTCGAAAGCGGTCCGTTTGGGGATTTCAACCATACCAATCCGCCGGAAATTGGTTTCCGTAGCGGGGGTAGGGTTTGTCTCTCCAATGAAGATATGGATATCTCCAATCGGGTTGACGGTGAATCGAGCAGGGGCTTCTCTAGCCGGCACCCAGAGGTTATCCGCTGGGACGATGGGGAAGCCGGAATCGCAGAGGACGTGCCCGATGGCGACGGTGTCGCCGATGCCTGCGAAGGCGGATCCCGCCTGGATCCGCGCTCCAGACGCGCAAAGCCCCACGGTGGGCACCAACTGTCGTGGTTTCGTCAACAGATCTGCCATAGAGGTAGGGGTATGGCGGTTTGTGGAAGGGGGTGAACACGGAGGAGCGATCCAGGACGGTGGTAGCACGAGTTTACCCAGCTTCAGATCCCGCAACGGTGGCGAGACCCTACGTGCTGCTATAATTCACTATATGGCAACAAGTACTTGGTTACAATGATGAGGTTGGCTGTTTCGCTATGCGATTGGCCGTATGACTCTAATCTTGCCTCAAGGGCTGCTCCACGCCGGGCTTATAAAGGCGCCTGGCGTGGGCTACA
Organism: Dactylis glomerata; assembly: GCA_007115705.1. Lineage (NCBI taxonomy): Eukaryota > Viridiplantae > Streptophyta > Magnoliopsida > Poales > Poaceae > Dactylis > Dactylis glomerata. Next base: position 171,117 of record QXEO01001193.1, read on the forward strand.
CGTTGGTACCAGAGCGGATACAACTTGGAGTCCTAGACTAAGTCCTCTGCGTGTAGTACAAGGCAACCCGCCATGGGCCGTCTCCGAACCCGCCATTGGCCCGTCGTCAGCAATCCGCCATGGGCATGTCTCCGGATCCGCCATAAGCGCCTGCGTCCGGTACCGCCGTGGCAACTTCAGCAACTGGGCCGCCCGGTATAGCGAATCCGCCATACCACCCCTGATGGGACACCCTGGCTTGCTAATTTAGGACTACGTCGCTAGTATACCTATTTGGTATATCCCCAACACCTCGACTCCATCATATCATCCCTAAGTGGTGAGTTCTCCATGAGTGACTGATGCGGGCAGGATAACCACCCAGTTGGGAACCCCAAGAGGAAGGTATGATGAGCACAGTAGCAAGTCTTTCCCTCAATAAGAAACCGAGGTTTATCGAACCAGTAGGAAAAAGCCAAACTTCAGAAGGTGATGCCTGCTAGCTTCGCGATAGCTCCGGACAATTTATAAGGCGCCTCATCCAGGGCTTTGCTTTGCACAAGCAGCAACGTGGAACCTGCACACAACACAACCAAGAACTTTGCTCCCAACTTACGATGAGGTTGTCAATCTCACCGGTTTGCTGTAAACAAAGGATTGAGCGTATCGAGTGGAAAACAATAGTAGTATGCGAGAAAGTAAACAGTGCGAGTAAAAGTAAATAGTAATAGCAATGTAAAGGAAATTGGACCGGGGTCCACAGTTCACTAGTGGTGTCTCTCCATAAGATAAATAACAACATGCAGGGTAAACAAATTACAGTTGGGCAATTGATAGTATAAAGATAACGTGCATATGTCATGAGGATCACTATGAGATACTCTGGGCATTACAACAAAATATATAGACCGCCATCCAACTGCATCTATGACTATTAATCCACTCATGGTGATATCATCCGAACACCCCTCGAGTATTAAGTTGTGAACAACAGACAACTGCATTAAGCAAAGTGTGTAATGTAAACAAAACGAATGTCCTTGGACACAAGAATGTTGTTTTCTCCCTAGTGGCAACAACACATCTACAACCTTAGAGGTTTCTGTCACTCCCCCAGATTAAATAGAGGCATGAACCCAACTATCGAGCATAAATACCCCCTCTTGGAGTCATGATATGTCTCAAACGTATCTATAATTTTTGATGCTCCATGCTTGTTTTTACACCATTTGCCTTGTGTTTCGTTACACTTCGTGGCACTTTTATGCGATTTCCGGAACTAACCTATTGACAAGATGCCATAGTGCCAGTTCCCTGTTTTCTGCTGTTTTTGTGTTTCAGAAAAGCTACACAGGAAATATTCTCAGAATTGGACGAAACAAAAGCCAGAAGTCTTATTTTCCCCGGAAGCTTCCCGAAGACCGAAAGAGAGCCGGAGGGGGGCCAGAGGCCGCCCTCACACATAGGTGGCGCGGCCCAGGCCCTGGCCGCGCCACCCTGGTGTGAGGAGCCCCTGGCTGCCCCCTGACGACGGCCCTTCGCCTATAAGAAGCCTCGGGACAGAAAACCCTAGGGGAGTCGGCAATTTTCGAGAAAGAGTTCCGTAGCTCCGCCGCCGCCGTCGACAAATTTCGGGGGACAAAAGTCTCTGTTCCGGCACCCTGCCAGGATGGGGAAGTGCCCCCGGAGCCATCTCCATTGGTCTCCATCGCCGTCTCTGCCGTCTCCATCGACCTCACCGCCATCTCCATCAACCTTGCTGTCTCCTATGATGAGGAGGGAGTAGTTCTCCCCCGGGGCTGAGGGCTCTACCGGTAGCTATGTGGTTCACCTCTCTCTCCCATGATGTGATCTTTATGTGATCGTGAGCTTTGTATCTAGTTGAAATGGTAGATGTTATTATTCAGATATTATGCTACTCCTATGCTTAATTATTATACTCTCCGGAGATACCTCGTATCATGGTGTAAAGGTGACTAGTGTGTGCATCATGTGTATCTTTTTGGTTAATGTCTCTATGAATGTGGTGTTTGTTGGAACCATCTAGTGCGTTCACGGTGATAGTGTGGGACAATCTAGTTTGGGTACATACGGACTTTGAGGAGTGCTTCGTAGCCCTACGCATGATTATTGTATGTTTTCCATTGGAGAATTGTTTGAGTTGCATATTGATGATAGCATCTATTGGTTCAATTATGTTATATTTGTTGGGAGTGTGTCCACTAGTGAAAGTATGATCCCTAGGCCATGTTTCCAAGCATTGCACATCGTTTACTTCCTGTTTTGTTACATGTTTGCTCGCAGCGATACTTATTTCATATCACAGTTACTACTAATAATCATCACTACCGCTTGTATTTCACTATCTCTTCGCCGAACTAGTGCAACTATACATCTGACAAGTGTATTGGGTGTGTTGGGGACACAAGAGACTTTCTGTATCGTAATTGCAGGATTGTTTGAGAGGGATAGCTTTGACCTCTTCCTCCCTGAGTTCGATAAACCTTGGGTGATCCACTTAAGGGAAACTTGCTGCTGCTCTACAAACCTCTACACTTGGAGGCCCAACACTGTCTACAAGAACAGAAGCGTGTGTAGACATCAAGTCACTAGTATCTACTTGCCAAGATAGCTACTAACAACGGAGAGCATGCAAGATCATAAACAACATAAGATAATATTCAGCACATCAACTTAACATAACACCAATATTCATCGGATCCCAACAAACACAACATGTATAATTACATAAAGGTAGTCTCGATCATGTAGGGCAGCTCACGAGATCTAAACATTAAGCACATGGTGGAGAAGACAACCAACTAGCTACTGCTATGGACCCATAGTCCAAGGTAGACTACTCACTCATCACGCCGGAGGCAAGCATGGCGATGAAGAAGACCTCCGGTGGTGATTCCCCTCTCCGGCAGGGTGCCGGGAAGATCTTCTGGACCCTCCCGATCTCGGGTTGACGACGGCGGCGGATCGCGATGTGTTTTTGGAAAATTGATCGGGTATTTAGGTTTTTCCCGTCGGGGGGTCTTTATAGGCGAAGGGCAGCGTCAGAGGTGGACCAGGGCAGCCTCACCATGGGTGGGCGTGGCCAGGGGCTGGGCCGCGCCCCCCTGTGGTGTGGTCAGGCCATGGCCCCTCTCCGTCTCCTCTTCGATCTTCTGGAAGCTTCAGTAAATATTGGGAGGTTCGGCTTTTGTTTCATCCAATTCCGAGAATATTTCCTGTGTAACTTTTCTGAAACACAAAAACAATAGAAAACAGGGAACTGGCACTGTGGCATCTTGTTAATAGGTTAGTTCCGGAAAATGCATAAAAACGCCACAAAGTGTAACAAAACACTAAGCAAATTGTGTAAGAACAAGCATGGAGCATCAAAAATTATAGATACGTTTGAGACGTATCAGTGACCTTGATGACATTCATCATTTTCTCGGGGTCAACGTCCACCGTACTCATGAGGGTCTGTTCTTGTCTCAACAACAATACACCATGGAGATCTTAGACCATGCTAAAATAGTTAATTGCAATCCCTTCTCCACACCCGCTGACACCCGCTCCAAATTGTCCTCCACATATGGGTCTCGGTTCTTTGATCCGGGTCTCTATAGGAGTCTCGTTGGTGCCTTGCAGTATCTCACTCTCACTCGACCGGATATTTCTTATGCCATCCCGCATGTTTGCCTCTTCATGCATGATCCTCGAGACACCTATTTTGAGCTCATTAAACGCATTCTTCGCTATGTACAAGGCACGTCCCATTTTGGTCTTAAACTCCACAAAAATTCTTCGTTTGACCTTGTTTCTTATTTCGACGCTGATTGGGCCGGCAGTCCGGACACTCGCAAATCCACCTCGGGATTTTGTGTCTTTCTTGGAAATAACCTCATTTCATGGTCATCTCGCCGGCAACCGACGGTCTCTTGCTCGAGCACGGAGGCTGAATACCATGCAGTTGCCAATTGCATCGCCAAATGATGTTGGCTCCACCAACTCCTTCAGGAACTCCACCATCCACCGTCCCGGGCCATGGTGGTTTATAGTGACAATGTCAGTGCCATGTACATGTCCTCCAACCCCGTTCAGCATCAACCTATGAAACACATTGAGATTGATCTCCACTTTGTTCGAGACCGAGTGGCTTTGGGTGAAGCAAAAGTTCTTCATCTACCTACGAGTTCACAGTTTGCTAATATTCACAAAGGGACTGCCTACCTACATCTTTGAAGATTTTCGAGTCAGTTTGAACATCGTCCCAAGCGTAGTTCCAACTGCTGGGGGTGTTGAATATATATTTGTATTTTCCCTTTATCCAGTTATAACCGTTATGCTAGTCCCTAGTCCTTAGGATTAGCGCTATTCGTGCGCCTACACGTTCTCCACGCTGGCTTGCTCCATCGCTATATGTATCTGAACTCTTTCAATGAATGATAACAACTCGATTACAATTTAGCTTTTCACACGTTGGGTTTGAATGATCTTAACCTGAGACGCAGAATTTTTTTCTCTTTTCACAGAGGAATCATGACCTCATACATCTGAGGTGACAGATCATCAAAGATGAACCGGGATCTGGCCTGTAATTGCACAGGCAACTAAGACACACAGTTACTCTCACACAATCTAATCAACAAATGGTAATGAGTACAAGCAGTGTGCCAGAGTCAAAGTTTTTATGGGATAACTCAAGTCTAGAGAGAAGCTGCTAGGAAACTAATGCCGGCACCCCCCCCCCAAGTGTTCTCTTGAAGAAATCTGCTTGCCTGCCTACTAAGTCGAAGTAGAGGAGGATAATCGTATATTGTGATCCAAATTCATCTAAAAGTAAAAGCCAACTTCCAATGAGCGGAGCGAGGCCCGTCGCCGGAACGCTTGAGCCGAGAGGAGCAAAGGTTTTAAGGCTAAAGCAGCCTTCACCGCCTTTATTTGATAAATAGGTCATCTTCTATTCAACTTGATAAGAAAACTCCCATTGAGGTATGGTCTGGTGCACCTACAGATTATTCACAGTTGAGAGTTTTCGGTTGCATTCCTTATGCACATGTTGATAATGAAAAGCTAGAGCCTAGGACTGTTAAGTGTGTCTTTCTTGGTTATGGTTTAGGAGTTAAGGCATATGAGCTATGGAATCCTGAAACTAAAATGATTTTGATGAGCAAGAATTTTGTTTTTAATGAGACAGCTATTTTGATAGCCACTCGGGAGGAGGCGGAGCTCTTTGCGCTGCCGCTCATCCAGATACAGGCGGAATAGTGGCGCCACGAGCGCAGGTCCAGCTCTCTATCACTAAGGCTGACGAGTGTCGGATGAAGGAGTAGCGCCGCCTCTACCCGGGCGATGTCAAGTACGAGTGCACCTTCTACACGCAAAAGCCGACGGAGAAGATGGCAAGGAGGGAGGTGAGGGCGGAGAAGAGGAGGAGGAAGGCGTTTATCAAAATTCAGCTGAACGGCCCATCGACAGTCGACGATGACGACCGGTGGGATGATTTTTGGCTCACCATCGATGAGTAGATCTGGTGTGGCATCTAGTAGTAGTAGTTTGCAAAACCATTTCATATTTGCTTGCATTTTAGTTCGAGCTATATTCTTAAACTATGTTTGTATATATTTGCTTGAATTTTTAGTTTTAATCTAGCCGGCCGAGCGCGCCATATTTTACCACGTCTAGAAACTTATGTCCGCCACGCGCGATAATTTTTGAGCGCCTGAAATTGCCGCGCCATGGTCAACGCCCAAAATCTCCCAAACCGATGCTAAAAATAAATTTTACAGCGGCGGCTTGTATATATTTGCTTGAATTTTTAGTTTTAATCTTGTCAACCGCGCGCCATATTTTGCCATGTCTGGAAACTTGTGTCCACCACGCGAGATAATTTTTGAGCGCCTGAAATTGCTGCGTCGTGGCCAGCACCCAAAATCTCCCAAACCGATGCTAACACTAGTGGAAAAAGGGTCTTTGGTCCAGCACCCAAATGTCATCTGTCCCGGTTCGGCTCGCCAATGGGGACCAATGCCTCCCCAGCATGGCACGTGGCTCTCTGCGGAGCATTGGTCCCGGTTCATGGCATGAACCGGGATCAAAGACCCTCCCCTGACTATAAATTGATACCCAGCCCTTTGGCTTTTGCCACAAAAATTTGCTGGATTTTGTGTGAGGTGTGGGTGCTAGCTTTTTTTCTTCTTTGATTGCACACAAGGTGTTCGACGAAATGTCCATGCCACATTTAAGTTCGCACAACACGGTATCCTCCGCCGAGGTTAGCAACCTTATCTTCTTCATCTGTAACTGATACAAAAATCTTGCATATGTGTCCATGCGGGTGGTCATTTCACTATTCACGATGTTATTGTAATAGTTAATTATTATAACGCAGATCGATGCGCGGATGCGATGGATGTACGGCGACCGACGCGATTCTGATTTTATTGCAGGCCTGCATAAATTTATCGATGTGGCTAAGGCAAACAAAGTGGATAATTTTATGCCTTGTCCCTGCGTCGACTGTCGGAATGTGACGGAGCACTCTGCCCCGAGAATCCTTCAAAGCCATCTACTTCAGAGAGGTTTCATGCCCGGATATTATTGTTGGGCCATGCATGGAGAAAGAGGGGTTAGGCTGGAAGAAAATGAAGAAGAGGATGATGACATCTATCCTATGTCGCCTGAAGAATACGGTGATACTGCAATGGAAGACAATGAAGAAGAGGGAGGCGGCAATGAAGAAGAACAACGGGCATCGGATGAGCCCGCTGATGGTCTTGGTCGGGTCATTTCTGATGCAAAGCAACAATGCGATACAGAAAGGGAGAAGCTGAAGTTGGAGGCCATGCAAAAGGATCACAAAAAGTTGTTGTACCCAAATTGCGAAGATATCAGCACAAAGCTCGGTACCACACTTGAACTGCTGAAATGGAAGGCAGAGGCTGGTTTATCTGACAAGGGATTTGAGAAGTTACTGAAAATAATGAAGCCGAAGCTTCCAAAGGATAACGAGCTGCCCGAGACAACGTACAAAGCAAAGAAGACTATCTGCCCTCTAGGATTAGATGTGGAGAAGATACATGCATGCATTAATGACTGCATCCTGTACCGCGGTGAGAAGTACGAGAATATGGATAAATGTCCGGTATGCACTGCATGTCGGTACAAGATCAGACAAGATGACCCTAGTGATGTTGAGGGTGATGATGAGCCCCCCAGGAAGAAGGTTCCTACTAAGGTTATGTGGTATGCTCCTATAATACCATGGTTGAAACGTCTGTTCAGAAACAAAGAGCATGCCAGGTTGTTGCGATGGCACAAAGAAGAGCGTAAGAAAGACGGGAAACTGAGACACCCCGCCGATGGGTCGCAGTGGAGAAACATCGAGAGAAAGTACTTGAACTTTGCAGGTGACGCGAGGAACTTATGGTTTGGTCTAAGTACAGACGGCATGAATCCTTTTGGGGAGCAGAGCTGCAGTCACAGCACCTGGCCCGTGACTCTATGTATCTACAACCTTCCTCCTTGGTTGTGCATGAAGCGGAAGTTCATTATGATGCCAGTGCTCATCCAAGGACCGAAGCAACCCGGCAACGACATTGATGTGTACCTAAGGCCATTAGTCGATGAACTATTGCAGCTGTGGGCAGAACCAGGTGTAAAGGTGTGGGATGAGCACAAACAGGAGCCATTTGACCTACGAGCGTTGCTGTTCGTAACCATCAATGATTGGCCTGCTCTTAGTAACATTTTAGGACAGTCAAACAAGGGATACAATGCATGCACGCACTGTTTAGATAAGACTAAAGGTACATATTTGGATAAATGTAAGAAGGTTGTGTACCTGGAGTGTCGTAAATTTCTTCCGACCAATCATCAAGTAAGAAAAAAAGGCAAGCATTTCAACGGTGAGGCAGATCACCGGAAGAAGCCTAAGCTCCCTAAAGGTGCTGATGTATTTGGTATGGTGAAGGACCTAGAAGTAATATTTGGAAAGGGTTCTGGCGGTCAATCTGTTCCGAAAGACCCCATTACCGGACACACGGCCATGTGGAAGAAGAAATCTATATTTTGGGAGCTTGAGTATTGGAAAGACCTAGAGGTCCGTTCTTCAATCGATGTGATGCACATGACGAAGAATCTTTGCGTGAACCTGCTAGGCTTCCTAGGCGTGTATGGGAAGACAAAAGATACACCAGAAGCACGGGAGGACTAGCAACGTATCAAAGACCCATACAACAAGCATACTGATAAAGGCCGTCAATACTTAAGCAGCTACGCTCTTACCAAAGCATAGAAGGAAATCTTTTTTGAATGCCTGAACAGTATCAAGGTCCCGGCTGGGTTCTCGTCAAATATAAAGGGAATAATAAATATGGCAGAGAAAAAATTCCAGAACCTGAAGTCTCATGATTGTCACATGATTATGACGCAGTTGCTTCCGGTTGCATTGAGGGGGCTTCTACCGGAAAATGTTCGAGTACCCATTGTGAAGCTATGTGCATTCCTCAATGCAATATCTCAGAAGGTGATCGATCGAGAAAGTCTGGAAAGGCTGCAAAAGGATGTGGTCCAATGTCTTGTCAGTTTTGAGTTGGTGTTCCCTGCTGCCTAGTTGACGAGGGAGATTATTCTTCTTTGTTCCCCGGCAACGGCGCCAGAAAATTAGCTGCTGCGTGTGGTTAATGTGGAAGCAGAATGTCCTTGTGCGTGGTGGATAACCAGCCCGTTGGGAACCCCAAGAGGAAGGTATGATGAGTATAGCAGCTAGTTTTCCCTCAGTTAAGAAACCAAGGTATGTCGATCTTGGAGAGGAGAGATAAACGACTGAAGGTGATGCTTGCTAGCTTGCGACAGCTTCGGACAATTTATATATGGCGCCTCGTCCAAGCTTTGCTTGCTAGCTGCAACGCGGAACCTGCACACAACACAACCTGTCGGAGGAACAAGACAAAGTAGAAGCGGCGTCGTGCCTATAAAAGGAGCATCAATATGCCATGGCAAGCAGCTCAACAAGCCAACCTAGAAGGTAGGGAGAGTTTCATCCCCATGGATGGAGGACAGGGTTGGGAAATCTCCCGTGGCGGAGCTTCTCGAAGATGTTTAGGCTATTTCGTGCGTCAAAAAGGAAAACTTCCTACTGCAACATTGTAAGCCATTCCAAGATGCACATGTGTGCACAATATGGGCACATTATCACAAACTATGCCCTGATTCTAGCCATAACATTGGTGGTTTGACCTAAATGCCATGAAACCTCGAACATGATAGGTCATTTTGTGAAGGATTTTTTATGACATTTGCAATTTTCCAAGTTCAATATTTTTCCTTGCAACTATGACACATAATATGACACCACGCGAAGGTTTCACATTGTTTGGATTATTTTTGAATTTCTTATGCCCGTTTCAAACTATATTCAAAACGGCGGGCTTGAAGCTTCTTAGCCCGGGGCTGAGCCTCGCTAAACTTGAAGTAGATCTCTGGTGAAATAGCATGTTGTGAACCTATAAATGATTTTAAAAAAAAATTCACAAGCATTATATCCTGGACTTGTAGTTCAAATCTGGGCACCTTCCTATCGAATCGGCAGGAATTTGTCTTTTTCATGAGGGATGGACGGTAAGGTTTCTGATACACCGGTTGGGAATTGGTCCATCTAAGGTGGTCTAGTATTTTTGAAAAAATGGGTTGGTGCCAATGCCAAAATTTAATTTGGTGGTTCCTTCATAGAACACCCCAATTTCGGCACCTCAAAAATGGAAATTGGCTATTTCGTGCGTCGAAAAGGAAAACTTCCTCCTGCAACATCGTAAGCCATCCCAAGATGCACATGTGTGCACAATATGGGCACATTATCACAACTATTCCCTGATTCTAGCCATAACATTGGTGGTTTGACCTAAATGCCATGAAACCTCGAACATGATAGGTCATTTTGTGAAGGATTTTTTATGACGTTTGCAATTTTCAAAGTTCAATATTTTTCCTTGCAACTATGACACATAATATGACACCACGCGAAGGTTTCACATTGTTTGGATCATTTTTGAATTTCTTATGCCCGTTTCAAACGCGTTAGTGCATTTTTAATTAAAATAGTAAAATTGTTTAGTTAGAATTAATAATTTTGAAAACAGAAAATGGTTTTGGATTAGTTATTTAAATTGAAACACTTTTCCTGTTGAAAGTTTTTTCAAATTTTAAATAAAAGAAAGTTTTTTCCTGTTAAAATGAAAACAGAAAGTTAAAACAGAAAAACAAAAAAGAAAAACATTGGTCCCGGTTCATGGCATCAACTGGGACCAATGGATCAACGGTCCCGGTTGATGCCACGAACCGGGACCAATGATCCTGGGCACGTGGCGGCTCAGCAGCGCCCCCCGCCCAGGTCATTGGTCCCGGTTCGTGGCATCAACCGGGACCGTTGATCCATTGGTCCCAGTTGATGCCATGAACCGGGACCAGTGACCCCGTAAAATATAACTGCCAGCTTCTTCTTCCCCACTTCCCCCTCAATCTCGCGAAAACGGCTAAGGAAATTGCGCGCGGAGCGATTTGACGACGGCAGGCTGCCCGTCTCCGCCGCCGCCGTCCTCGGAGAGCGCCGCCGCCGCCGTCCTCGGTGAGCGCCGCCGCCGCCGCGGCCTCTCCCTTTTCCCCCCGCGCCGCTGCTCATCACCTTCTCTCTCTGCAGGTGCCCCCAGCGCCGCCGCGATGCCCGGCCCCGTGCGCCCGCCCCGCGCCCCCAGCGCCGCCCCGACGCCCCCCTGCGGCCGCCCCGCCCCCTAGCACCGCCGCCCCCCTTCGACGGTGAGCTCCTCGGGAGGTAGCTTCCCGGCCCGGCCGGCCGGCCCTTTGGCCAAATTTTTTGTAAATCTTATTGCATTTTGTAAACTAATTTAAATTGACGTTCGCAATTTTTTTTTGATTTTTTTTCATTACTTATATAATACATAGAAAATTAAAAAAACATAGAAAATAAAAAAAACATAGAAAGCCCTAGCAAGGGCTTTGGGGGCACAGGGAGCAGCGGCGTCGTCGTCCTCGCCACGACCTACTCATCGTCCTCGTCGGGGAGGATGATGTAGGGCGACTGCGGCCACGGCCAGTTGGCCGCAGGCGGTGGAGGAGGACCAGGGGCAGCAGGTGGCGGCGGCGGAGGGCCTGGAGGAGGAGGCGGCGGTGGCGTCGCGGCACGCTGCGGTGGCGGTGACGGTGGCCGGCCGTGCTGCTGGTGCACTGAAATGGCCTGCGCAGTCTCGTAGCCGGCCCACCGCCTCTTCTCCTCCTCCTCGGAGATGAGGAGGGCGACCTGGAGCTGGTCCTCCTCGGTCAGTGGTGGCGGGGACGGCGGCGCCTCGCCGCGCTCCATTGCGTCGAGGATGCCGTAGGCGACGCACCCGCAGAAGTCCTCGGTGTCGTCCCTGGGCTCCTCGCCAAGGATGTCGTCGCCGCCCACCTCCTGCTTGACGTGGACCTCCGGCGGCGGCGCCTCCTCCTCGTCGTCGTCCTCCTCCATCTCCTCGATGAAGGGCTCCCGCTGCGGCGGCTCTGGCCCCGGCTCCGGCATGTACACGCCGGCGAAGGGGTTGGGGTCGGCCTCCCCTAGGAAGGCCGCCCGCCGCACCGGGTCGCGCTCCCGTGTCCCGAAGTTGTCCCACCATTGGCTATCATAGCCAAAGGCGGGATCGGCGCGGAGGCGCGCCGGCATCAGCGCGCGGCGGCGGCGGATCTCGGTCACCCGGTCCGGGCCAAAGCGCGGCACTGGCGGGACCGGCACGTGCCGGCTGTTCAGGTGCCACCCACCGGGGAGGCTGCAGTCCGGCCAGTCGATGCTCTGGCCGCAGCGGTACAGCGCCTGGCAGTGAGTCACTGGAATGTACCGGCGATCACGTTGGCGCGGTGGCTGCGGCGAGGCCGTCCTGGCGCGGCGCGGTGGAGACCGGCGTCGAGGTGGCGACCGGCGCCGAGACCCGCTGGCCTCGTGGTCGTGGCTGCCCTTCTTCCAGAACCCCATGGCTGGGCTGTGGTGGCTGTGGCGGCTGCGGTGGCTATGGCGATGGAGGCTGGTGGCTGCGGCTCCGTTGTGGCCTCCTTTTAAAGGGGCCAGTGGCCGGGCGTCCAGCGGCCGCCATGAATGCCACCCAGCGGCAGCCCAATCGGCACGCCACGCCGGCGTTGATGCCGCGGCAGGCATTGAAGGTGAAGGTGGGGCACCCAAAGCGCACGCGCTCTGACTCGAGGCGACGGGACGCACTGACGCAGGCGGACGCGTCGCGTTGGAGAAGACGTATCGACGTGGGTCGATGACAGGTGGACCAGGGGAGGACGCGTGCCCGGTCCGCGCGTGTCCGCGCAGACCCATCGCTGCCCCAAATTTGGGCCGCGGATGGGTGTGTCCTCCACCCCGGACACGTTTGGGTGGGCCCGCTGGGTGCTGTTTTTCGGCCTCTTTTGTCCGGTCGGACAGAAACAGACCCGCGGTGTCCGTTTGGGTCGGCCCGCTGGAGATGCCCTTAGTTAGTTAGTTAGGTTAGATTGTAGTTAGTATATTACTTAGTACTTAGTTAGAAGTTAGTGTTAGTTTGTTAGGTAGAATTAGAATTAGTTAAAATTAGTTTTAGCGTGCATTTTGAATATATAGCATGCATTCTAACTAACAAATGTCGGTATATTGCAGAAACTATGGATCCAGCACATAGAAAAAGTCAAGATGATGAATACTTCCTCCAAGGAATGATCCGAGAAAATGCAGATATCAATGTCACTAGGACATTTCTGAACGATTCCGGTGAGGGAGATGAATCTCTCAACTGAGGAGACGGCTCCGGTGAGGTAGAAGCCTGGGACGGGGGAGAAGCCGGTGAGGGAGAAGCCAACGAGGGAGAAGGCGACGAGGGAGAAGCCGACGAGGGAGAAGGCGATGAGGGAGAAGGCAACGAGGGAGAAGACGACGGCTCCGGCCGAACCTTAAATATCGGAAACTCCGGCGAGGTGTATATATGTTTTTTTGTAATGCCCGACTGTCTATATATATACATGCATATATTAACACTCTTTCTTATTTTAGCCCTCCGGATCGAGCACTTCTTCCGTCAGAACGAAACGAGGCCCAATAAAAAAGTTGGATAACACTGTGAGATATAGGATCGAAGTGGTCGGTGTAGACGGCGAACCGACAGCTCCTGAGGATGTCGCAAAAAAATTTGTCAAGCAATGCAGAGTTCTTGTGAGGGACTACATCCCGATCATCGTTCAAGAATGGAATCGGCCAAGCAGTGGTGGAGTCCTGTATGTCGGCGACGTTGCCAAAGATAAGCTTTTTGACAAGCTCATGATTAATTTCCTCCTGCCGAGGCCAGATGTGAATCCAGATGAGGAGGCGAGAGCAAATAAGGAGCTCATGAAAAGAGTCAAGAAGTTTGCTCTGATCAAGATGGCCGAGGCATTCAAGAACTAGAAGAAGAAACTGTACCTTAAGTTTGTCAAGTTAGACAAGACTCCGGATTTCAATCAAGCCGGCTATGCTAAGTTAAGACACCAGTGGGATGATTTTGTGAAGTACAAGACATCGGAGAAAGCTTTGGAAAGGTCGAGAATAAATAAGGAGAACGCTGCTAAGAAAGTGTACCACCATAATATGGGGTCTGCTGGCTACGCCGGTTGCATGCCTAAGTGGGATGCACTTGAGGTCAAGTATATTGCTGCCGGGATCAGACCAGAGCCCATAACATGGACACCACGGGCGATAAACTGGTTTTATGGCCATGGGGGCACGTTGGACGAAGAAGGGAGGGCAATATATACTCAGAAACACAAAGATCATCCCCTACTGCCCATCGAAGATATTAGAAGTGCAGTACAAGATGTTGAAGCGGGACGGTTCATTCTCGATAGAGAGAACGACGAGCTCACACGCGCCCTTAAAAATGATGAACACACCGGACGAGCACGAGGCACACCAGGCTCCAAGCCGTGGAATGTTGCCTTCCCCGCGGAAATGAAGAGATATCCCGATAAAAGTCATCAGAGGAGAAAGGAAAGGGAGGCAGCTGAGAAAGCGGCAGCTGCAGACCGGCTGCGTAATGTAGAAGAAGCATTAAAGCGGCAGCAGGATCAACTCAACAGACTTAGCCAGCAAGGTATCAGCGGCCAATCTCAACGGCACATGGTAGAAGCTGCATTCGATGGTACCGGCGCCCTATCGAATAAGAAAAGCAGTGTCGCTTCCACCCAGCTCCAGGATGGTGATGATGGTTGATACATCCATTTTGCATCACTATTTTGTATCATAATTTACTATTATTCATTGATATATTTCATATTTAGAGTTGATACTTATGTTATTTCCTTTGTTTTTCACATGTTTGATGATCTTTGGAGGAGCTGCTGCCGGAGTCAGGATTCTGCTGGAAAAGGGACCATCAAGGGACCATATTTTGAAGATCAGGAAAATTCCAGAAAAATACCAGGAAATTATATTTTCCCAGAAGACTCAAGAAGCTAGAAGGAGGAGTCGAGAGGAGCCAGGGGGGCCACACGCCAGGGTGGCGCGGCCAGACCCCTGGCCGCACCAGCCCTGTGTGAGGCCACCCTGGCCCACTTCTGGTCTAGCCCCTCTGCGTACTTCATCATCCCCGAAAACCTAATTCAGGGGGGGCTCAGAGTTAGACACTGCCGCCTCTGCGGGGCGGAAAACACTAGAGAGAGAAAAGCTCTCTGGCAGGCAGAAATCTGCCGGGGAAATTCCTTCCCGGAGAGGGGAGATCGTCGCCATCGTCATCATCATCGCACCGGACTTCATTGGGATCATCATCATCATCATCCCCATCACCAGCACCTTCATCTCCACCATCACCACGCCATCCCGCTATAACATCTTGAGTTGGATCTTGCTATATTCATAGGGGAAACTTTTCCGGTGTTGATTACTCTTGTAGTTGATGCTATTGAGTGGAACCATTGAATTAAGGTTTATGTTCAGGTTGTTATTTACCATTATTTCACCTCTGATCATGATCCATATGATGTCTTGTGAGTAGTTCGTTTAGTTCTTGAGGACATGGGAGAAGTCAAGATGTTAGTAGTAAATTATTATTGAGAAATATTTAATGGTTTGATATTGTTGTGGTGCTATTTCACTAGTGGTGTCATGTGAACGTCGACTACATGATACTTCACCATTTATGGGCCTAGTGAGATGCATTGTGTATTTGGCTACCGATTGTGGGGTTGCTGGAGTGACAGAAACCTAAACCTCCGTTGGAAAACTATTGCACCAGGGAGCGTAGGATCTTAGAGTTTAAGGCTGTGGTTAGATTTATCTTAATTACTTTCTTGTATTTGCGGATGCTTGCAAGGGGTATAATCACAAGTGTGTATTTATCCTAGTAAGGGTAGTGCGCTAGCACAGGTTCACCCCCATAACACCTATCAAACCAATAAAGACTATTGGCTTTATGAAGCGAAAGCTCTTGACAGAAACTCCCGTGTGTCCTCGAGAACGTTTGGTTATTATAAGTACACAACCGGCTTGTCCTTTGCTGAAGAAAGGATTGGGCCACTTGCTGCAATTGTTACTACTGTCTTTTATTTACTCGCACTTTATTTACTCGTATTACCAAATACCCCTGAAAACCTGTTTGCTAGTATTTACAGTGATTCCTTGATCAAAACCGCTCATCAACACCTTCTGCTCCTCGTTGGGTTCGACACTTTTATTTATCGAAAGTACTACGATACACCCCCTATACTTGTGGGTCATCAAGACTATTTTCTGGCGCCGTTGCCGGGGAGTGTAGCGCTATTGAAGAGTGGAATTGGTAAAGGTAACTGTCGCTGTGAGTATTGTTTTTATTTTGTCTTTTATTTTTATTTTACTCTGCTATGGAGAACTCTCCATTTGGTTTCCTATTTGGAAACACATCTACTACTACTGCTGCACATTTGGATGAACCACCACCACCACCGCCTGCTGAAATTGATCCTTTTAAGATACCTATGAAAATTGTTGGCCGTATTATGGATAACTGCTATTCAGGTGATGGAACTGTCCATCCGGGTGATCACTTATTATTTATACATGAATTATGCGAGTTGTTCAGATGTGCAGGTATTTCACCAAGCCAGGTCAAGAAGAAACTATTCTCATTATCATTGAAAGGCAAAGCTGAAGAGTGGTATCGACTACTCCAAGATGGTCCATCTATGGCATGGGAGGATATTGTACCTCTCTTTTATTCCAAGTTTTATCCTCCAAGTGAAATTCATAAAGATCGTAACCGGATATATAATTTTTGGCCTCATGATGGAGAGAGTATTGCCCAAGCGTGGGGGAGATTGAAGTTACTAATGCTCAAATGCCCCATTCATGAGCTCCCCAATAATATTGTTATTGATAATTTTTATGTGCGGCTTACTCTTCCTGATAAGGATTATTTGGATGCTTCTTGCTTTGGATCATTTACTCATATGAAAGAAGATGCTAAGTGGAAACTTCTTGACCGTATACAAGAGAATGCTGAAGGATGGGAAAACGACAAAGGTAGGAAGTCAGGTATAAACTATGACTTTCATAGTGTTAGCGCTGCTTATGGTCTTGATTCGCAAATTCTTGCTAATTGTCTTAAGGCTTTTGCCTCTTATATTGAGGTTCCAAAGAAAGATTGGAACAAATATCATGCGCCTTATAAAGACTCTATTAGTAATATACCTGCTGCAGCTACTGAAGTTTGTACTGTTGATAGCATTGTGCCTGAGCCTTATTTTGAGAAGACACCTTTCCCTGCTAAGGTAAAAAAGTATTCTACTTTGGTAAGTGTGTCTAATAAAAGCACTAAGAAAGCTGCAGAACCTGATGAGCAAATTACTATTAAGTCTCATGTAGCTATATTGAAGGATCTTGTTACTAAAGATGTAGGGGATGAATATATTCTTTTTTGTGAAGATGCTTCTAACATTCTCTCACATCCTAAAAAGCATAGGAAAACAAGTGTTCCTGTTATTTCAGTCAGGATTGGAGATCATTGCTATTATGGTTTATGTGATATTGGTGCTAGTGCAAGTGCTATTCCCTTAGAGCTTTACAAAGAAATCATGCACGAGATTGGCGCTTGTGAACTTGAAGATATTGATGTGGTTGTTCAGCTTGCTAACAGAGAGACTGTTTGGCCTCTTGGTATTGTTCGAGATGTGGAAGTTCTTTGTGGTAAGAATAAATACCCTACTGATTTTCTAGTACTTGGTAAGGAGGCTAGTAGAACTTGTCCTATTATTTTTGGTAGACCATTTTTGAACACTTGTGGCGCCGTGATAGATTGTAAGAAGGAGAATTTTTTTACTAAGTTCAATGGAGAGTCTTATGAGTTTAATTTTTCCAAGTTTGCTAAGACTTCTTATGAAAAAGATACGCCTAATGAAAATTTTCGAGTTGAACATCTTGCTTCTATTGCTCTTGCTCCTAATAATGCCTTGCAGCAATTCATGGAAGATCACGAAAGTGATGTTTTCAGCAAGGAAAGGGAAGAGATTGACGATATTCTTCTTCATCAACCACCATTAATCAAGCATAATCTACCTGTCGAGGATCTTGGTACCACTTTGCCACCTAAGGAAGATCCTGTGTTTGAATTAAAACATTTGCCTGATAATCTTAAATATGCTTACATAGATGATAAGAAAATATATCCTGTTATTATTAGCTCTAAACTTTCAGGAAAGGAAGAAGAAAGATTATTGGAGATATTGAGGAAACACCGAGGAGCTATGGGATATACTCTTGATGATTTAAAAGGGATTTCTCCCACTTTATGTCAGCATGCCATTAATATGGAGAAAGACGCGAAGCCAGTCGTGGAGCATCAACGCCGCCTAATTCCCAAAATGAAGGATGTGGTAAGAAATGAGGTTTTAAAACTCCTTGATGTTGGTATTATTTATCCTATTGCTGATAGTAGATGGGTTAGTCCTGTTCATTGTGTTCCTAAGAAAGGAGGTATGACTGTTGTGCCTAATGAGAATAATGAGCTTATTCCTCAAAGGGTAGTAGTTGGTTATAGAATGTGCATTGATTATAGGAAGGTAAACAAAGTTACTAAGAAAGATCATTACCCTTTACCGTTTATAGATCAGATGTTAGAAAGGTTGTCTAAGAAGACTCATTTTTGTTTCCTTGATGGTTATTCTGGTTTTTCTCAAATTGCTGTTAAGAAGGATGATCAAGAGAAAACCACTTTTACTTGTCCTTATGGAACTTATGCTTATAGACGTATGCCGTTTGGTTTATGCAATGCTCCTGCTACTTTTCAAAGATGCATGTCTGCTATTTTTCATGGCTTTTGTGAAGAAATTGTGGAGGTCTTCATGGATGATTTCTCCATCTATGGAACTTCTTTTGATAATTGTTTGCACAACCTTGATAAAGTTTTGCAGAGGTGTGAAGAAACTAACCTTGTCCTTAATTGGGAGAAATGCCACTTTATGGTAAATGAAGGAATTGTCCTTGGACATAAAATTTCTGAAAGAGGTATTGAAGTTGACAGAGCGAAAGTGGAGGCAATTGAGAAAATGCCCTGTCCCAGAGATGTTAAAGGTATTCGTAGTGTTCTTGGTCATGCTGGTTTCTATAGGAGGTTTATTAAAGATTTCTCTAAGATTTCAAAGCCTCTTACTAATCTTCTTCAAAAAGATGTACCATTTGTCTTTGATGATGATTGTAAGGAAGCTTTTGAAACTCTTAAGAAGGCTTTAACTACTGCTCCTATTGTCCAACCACCTGATTGGAATTTACCTTTTGAAATTATGTGTGATGCTAGTGATTTTGCTGTTGGTGCTGTTCTTGGACAGCGCGTTGATAATAAGTTGAATGTTATTCATTATGCTAGTAAGACTCTTGATGCTGCTCAAAAGAATTATGCTACTACTGAGAAAGAGTTTCTTGCTGTTGTTTTTGCATGTGATAAGTTTAGATCTTACATTGTTGATTCTAAAGTTACTATTCATACTGATCACGCAGCTATTAGATATCTTATGACTAAGAAGGAAGCTAAGCCTAGGCTTATTAGATGGGTGTTGCTTTTACAAGAGTTTGATTTGCATATCGTAGATAGGAAAGGTGCTGAAAATCCTGTGGCTGACAACTTGTCTAGATTGGAAAACATTTCCTTTGATCCTATTCCTGTTAACGATAGTTTTCCAAATGAACAGTTGGCTGCAATAAATGTAACTTCGCGAGACCTTCCTTGGTATGCTGATTATGCTAACTTTATTGTTTCCAAGTATTTGCCTCCGACCTTTACAGCTCAGCAAAGAAGAAAATTCTTTTATGATTTGAGGCATTACTTTTGGGATGACCCACATTTATATAAAGAAGGAGTTGATGGTATTATGAGAAGATGCGTACCGGAATATGAGCAACAAGAGATATTAAGAAAATGCCATAGCAGCGCTTATGGAGGGCATCATGCTGGAGATAGAACCGCGCAGAAGGTTCTACAATCAGGTTTTTATTGGCCGACTCTCTTTAAAGATGCCAGAAGGTATGTTTTATCTTGTGATGAATGTCAAAGAGTTGGTAATATTTCTAGACGCAATGAAATGCCTATGAGTTACACTCTTGTTATTGAACCGTTTGATTGTTGGGGATTTGACTTTATGGGTCCTTTTCCTCCTTCAAAAGGCTATACCCATATACTTGTTGTTGTAGATTATGTTACTAAATGGGTAGAAGCCATACCTACAAAGAGTGCCGATGGTGAGACCTCATTAAAAATGCTTAAGGATGTTATTTTTCCTAGGTTTGGTGTGCCTAGATATCTTATGACTGATGGAGGTTCTCATTTTATTCACGGTGGTTTTAGAAAAACTCTTGCTAAATATGATGTCAATCATAGAATTGCTTCTGCTTATCATCCCCAAACTAGTGGGCAGGTAGAGCTTTCAAATAGGGAGATCACGTCTATCTTGCAGAAGACTGTCAATAGATCTAGGAAAAACTGGGCTAGTAAGTTAAATGATGCTTTATGGGCTTATAGAACTGCTTATAAGAACCCCATGGGTATGTCTCCTTATAAGATGGTTTACGGAAAAGCGTGTCACTTGCCCTTAGAATTGGAACACAAAGCTTTTTGGGCAGTGAGAGAGCTTAATAGAGATTTTAAACTAGCTGGTAAGAAAAGGTTATTAGATTTGAGTTCTCTTGATGAGTGGAGAAACGAAGCGTATGAGAATGCCAGGCTTTTTAAAGAGAAAGTCAAGCAATGGCATGATAAGAGAATTCTTAAGTGAGAGTTTCATGTTGGTGAGAAAGTTCTTTTGTATAGGTCTCGTCTCAGATTTTTTGCAGGAAAATTACTCTCTAAATGGGAAGGACCATATGTTATTGTGGAAGTGTACCGCTCAGGTGCTATTAAGATCGCTTCATTGAAAGATGACTCTACACAAGTGGTGAATGGGCAAAGACTCAAACATTATATTTCTGGAGATTCTTATAATGAAGATGTTGATGTTATTGAAACAATTTCTCCGGAAGAATTCATCCAAGACAAATTGCAGGTACCTGCAGAGTTCATTTTCGAATAGGTAACAGTTCTAGTCAGAGAAGTTTCGCGAAAAGCTCTTCCTTTAATATTTTTGCTGTTTTTAATAAATATTAAAAATCACGAGACGAAAAATGGCAGGAAAAAGAGTCCGTGTGTCTCTCACACACAGGTGGCGCGGGCCCACTCCTGGCCGCGCCACCTAGGTGTGAGAGCACCCCGGAGCTCGTTTCCGTCCCGGTTTCCTCCTGTGATTTCATTTCGATGTATAATTTTCGCCTATTTAACCCCCCCGGAGTCCCCGAGGTCTGTATATCGTTTTCTCGTCGTGTTTTGTTTCAAACTGTTTCTATCAGGGATTGCTCTCGGCTTGGGAGTTACAATGTCTTCATCTGGTCCAACTGAGGAGGACCCTCTTGCGGATTCCATCAACCCGAACATGAGGGAGCTAAGGATGCATCTGAAGGAGTTGTCACTCAAGGATGGGGAGTTGCAGATTAAAGATGTTCAAGGACCCAAGGGAGAAGGGAGTCTTGAAGCGAGGATGGAAGCACTGGAACAAGAAGTTTTCAAATACAAGAAGATGGCAGAACGCGAGGTGGACATTATCTATAAGATTAATCAAGAGCTTGTTGCCAAGTACAAGAAGGAGACTACAGAGCTCTGGAAGGATGTCCTCTCACTCCAGGAGACGACTAGCCAATTACAAGCACAACTCTACGATGTGCAGAACCAAAATTGTGAGTATGAAGCTAGATTTCAACAAATGAGTGCTGCTGCAAGTTTCAGGATTTTGGAGACCAAGACATCCTTCCTTGATGGAGGACCTCTGCCTTGGAAGTATGACAATGAAGATTATCCACCAATACCACCCAAGGAGTAATTCGTCATCGGTATAGGCATCTCCTTGGCTTGTTTCAAGCTTGGGGGAGTGCCGCGGTATCACATCATTACCTTTTGCTCATTTACTTTTCAAGTAGAGTCATATCATGAATAGAGAAATTATCTTATAGAATAGTTTGCAGTTTGGAAGTATCCTCCTTAGTTGGTTATCTATGTATCCCTTGGTGTGAGTTGCGGTAATAAAATATTAATGAGAAGTTTTATCATTTACTTTCCGCGCACTTTATGTTAGTCTGCAATCTCTCTTGTATGACTAGTTTTGTTGATTGGTATTGGTATCACTTTGGGAGCATGAGTAAATTTAGTTGGTTTTGGCAAACCTAGCTTGGTCAGTAGCAACTTTACCTTGAGGTTTGAGTAGAAAAGAATAAAGAAGTGCTTGTAGTTACATCACTTCAGTTTTCCTTATGTTTGGCTTATAAGCATTGTTATTCCTGAAGTCAAAATCGTTGTACCTTCAAGGGATTTTGCATGATTGTTCTTATTATATGTATGTTTGTTTGTTACATGCAACTCTTATGCTTGGTACCCAGCCTTGCTAGCCAAAAACCTGTACTGTGAGGAAATACTTCTCGTGCATCCAATTCCCAAAAGCCAAGTCACTTCCAAAGAGTCCACTATAAATTCCTATGCATGGTATTTCAAGCCATTCCAAGTAAATTTTCATGTGCTACCTTTCAAAAACCTTCAAACACTTCTCATTTTGTGCCACTGTTTTTAGCTCATGAGGACGTAGTGGATGGGTTTGTTATCTTCCATACTAAATTGAGTACCCCTCGACTAGGCAGCTTCATCTGCTCGTCATTAATTTTGCAAGGGAGCTGGTCAGACCATTATAATCTCAAAAAGAAAAGAAAGAAAAGAGCACTCCTCCATGGTATGTGAAAGTTGGTTGGCACCCGATGGAATCGGTTAGCCATGGTTTGAGAAAGGAAAAAGGTGGGGAGGAGTGCAAAGCTATAAAAGAGCACCAAAGTGCCAAATTAATCAAACATCTCGGAACCGCTCTCACTTGTTTAGTATGGAAGATATCAAGAACTCCGTTGCTAGTCGTTGACAAAAGCAACCACCTCTCAAAATAACTTTTTACCTCTGTTTTACAAATGAAAAGCTCTAGCACATGTTTAATCCCTGCTTCCCTCTGCGAAGGGCCTATCTTTTACTTTTATGTTGAGTTAACCTATTTCCCTCTATCTAAAGCAAGCATTTGAGTTGTTATTTTTCACTCATCCATATGTTGATCAGTTTAATCATGTTTACTATCTTCCTTGTTTTGTATAATGCTTTTGTCTGAAGGAATATATCTTTGAAAGCTTTCTATGAATGCAAAAGTTTACCTTGTTGAGCATATGGTCTTTGCTATGTTAGCTCTATTTTAAACGGCTCCGTTTAAAAGAAAGAATAGCTTGTTCATCATTCTTTAACCAAGAACTAAGGTTTGCCATTGCCAATTATAGTTTACCTCGTGCATCTTTACATGTGATTCCCTTTTACCCATTGCAAGTCTATATCTTATAAAGGGAAGTTGCTGCATATTATAATTTGTGCCTTGGTGAATGTGATGCTTCTTGTCCGTATTTTGATTATCGACACTTCACTCCATAAACCTGTGGTCATGTTTACCGAGTTTAGTTTTCGCTTGGGGACAAGCGAGGTCTAAGCTTGGGGGGGGGGTTGATACGTCCATTTTGCATCACTATTTTGTATCATAATTTACTGTTATTCATTGATATATTTCATATTTAGAGTTGATACTTATGTTATTTCCTTTGTTTTCACATGTTTGATGATCTTTGGAGAAGCTGCTGCCGGAGTCAGGATTCTGCTGGAAAAGGGACCATCAAGGGACCATATTTTGAAGATCAGGAAAATTCCAGAAAAATATCAGGAAATTATATTTTCCCAGAAGACTCAAGAAGCCAGAAGGAGGAGTCGAGAGGAGCCAGGGGGGCCACACGCCAGGGTGGCGCGGCCAGACCCCTGGCCGCGCCAGCCCTGTGTGAGGCCGCCCTGGCCCACTTCTGGTCTAGCCCCTCTGCGTACTTCATCGTCCCCGAAAACCTAATTCAGGGGGGGTCAGAGTTAGACACCGCCGCCTCTGCGGGGCGGAAAACACTAGAGAGAGAAAAGCTCTCTGGCAGGCAGAAATCTGCCGGGGAAATTCCTTCCCGGAGAGGGGAGATCGTCGCCATCGTCATCATCATCGCACCGGACTTCATCGGGATCATCATCATCATCATCCCCATCACCAGCACCTTCATCTCCACCATCACCACGCCATCCCGCTGTAACATCTTGAGTTGGATCTTGCTATATTCATAGGGGAAACTTTCCCGGTGTTGATTACTCTTGTAGTTGATGCTATTGAGTGGAACCATTGAATTAAGGTTTATGTTCAGATTGTTATTTACCATTATTTCACCTCTGATCATGATCCATATGATGTCTTGTGAGTAGTTCGTTTAGTTCTTGAGGACATGGGAGAAGTCAAGATGTTAGTAGTAAATTATTATTGAGAAATATTTAATGGTTTGATATTGTTGTGGTGCTATTTCACTAGCGGTGTCATGTGAACGTCGACTACATGATACTTCACCATTTATGGGCCTAGTGAGATGCATTGTGTATTTGGCTACCGATTGTGGGGTTGCTGGAGTGACAGAAACCTAAACCTCCGTTGGAAAACCATTGCACCAGGGAGCGTAGGATCTTAGAGTTTAAGGCTGTGGTTAGATTTATCTTAATTACTTTCTTGTATTTGCGGATGCTTGCAAGGGGTATAATCACAAGTGTGTATTTATCCTAGTAAGGGTAGTGCGCTAGCACAGGTTCACCCCCATAACACCTATCAAACCAATAAAGACTATTGGATTTATGAAGCGAAAGCTCTTGACAGAAACTCCTGTGTGTCCTCGAGAATGTTTGGTTATTATAAGTACACAACCGGCTTGTCCTTTGCTGAAGAAATGATTGGGCCACTTGCTGCAATTGTTACTACTGTCTTTTATTTACTCGCACTTTATTTACTCGTATTACCAAATACCCCTGAAAACCTGTTTGCTAGTATTTACAGTGATTCCTTGATCAAAACCGCTCATCAACACCTTCTGCTCCTCGTTGGGTTTGACACTCTTATTTATCGAAAGTACTACGATACACCCCCTATACTTGTGGGTCATCAATGATGCACTGACGACGGCTCCTCCTAAACGCTACCCAGTGGATGATATCACGGAGAGCACAGCTTGTGAGCTAAAGGTGCAAGTTATGAACTTAAGGGTGACGGCGGCGGTCGGCATGGCTGTACCAACTGCGCCTAACGGAACTTGGCATTGCAGATCGGTTCCAAAAGGGTACGCTGTCGTCACGGTGGATGATGTCAAGCAAGATTTTGAGGAGCTGAAGCTGGACCACCCTGCAGGGGAAGATAGGGACCTGACTGAACTAGGAGAAGCCAAAGGGGGGACTGTTGTATGGCAAAAGGAGCACATCGTGCTTCCAAATTATGTCCCTCCAAGGCCACCCACTCCTCAGAGCAGCAGTCCACCTTCGCCGCCACCTCACCATTCTCCAGCGCAACCGTCGCCTTCACCGCCTCACCACTCAGCGCAGCCGTCTCCGCCGCCGCCTCAGCCGTCTCCGCCGCCGCATCAGCCGTCTCCGTCCCCTGAGCCTCAGAGACTAAAGCGGAAGTATACTAAGAGGGGCAGCACCACCAGCAGCAGCAAGAGCACGTTCCGATCACCGAAACGTAAGCTATCGCCCCTCCCAAGAGTACCTCATCAGAATATGAAGAAGCTTCCTTACGAGAAGACAGATGAGGAAATTGATGCGGCCGCAGATGCCCATTATCAACAGTGGAAGACTGACATGGCTAACAAGAAAAAGCCAAAGCCGACGGAGCCATTGATCTTCCCGGTCACCGCAGAAGATAAAGCCAAAGCAGCCGCGCTTAAGATTCAGCTTCACCAACCCATAGCGCTCACACCTGACTATAATCGCTCTATCGTCAGTGCCTATTGTCGGTAAGTATTATTAAGTCTTTCTAGCTCAGCTCATTCGTTGCTTGTATAATCTTACTCATCATTATACTAATTATATATGCAGAATGAAGATTCTCGAATGCGACCGAGGAGGAATCTTTGACCTTGGGTTCGTTGACTGCAATTTCGTTCATGAAGATACTCTAAAAAAAACCCAAAGAGACAGAGGATAACTTGGTACAATCGTTGAAGTATTTCAGCAACAGAAGGGAAATATTATTTCCTTACAACTTCGAGTGAGTGTTACTGTCTTGTACACATTCTGTTTTCGCTTTACTCGATGTTAAGCATATATTTGACTCGTTATGTCTGTGCAGCTTCCACTTTATTCTGTTAATCATTAGTGTTGACGAAGGAGTAGTCAAAGTCATGGACTCAAAACGCACACCTTTAGGAAACTGGGCGAACATGCAGGAATGCCTCCAGAAGGCTTGGAAACGGTTCACCGCCAACACTAGGGGTGTTTGGAAGCCAGAGCTTACATTTCAACCATTGAATGTAAGTACTACTTGCTAGATCCGCGCATCTCTTTGATTCTAGTTTCAATACAATTATCATGCTTGATTCTTATTTTGATTGAACTCCGTTCTCGTAAAGTGCTTGAGGCAGGAAGCTGGGAATAACTTATGTGGATACTATGTCTGTGAGTTCATTCGCCAGACGACCAAAGAGAAGGGCGCAGACCGAAACTTCAAAAAACTTGAAGTACGATAAACAATAATCTCAACTTTATTTTATTACCATCAACTATGTTTAGTTTTATTCATATATATTGATCCCCTTCTTTAAATTAGATCGAACGGATGCGGGACGGTCTTCTACCATGGGAACGTGTGCAAGCAATTCAAGAGGAAATTGCCGGATTCTTATTAGAACAAATCATAGATCCAAAAAGAGAATACTATTACCCGGTTCATTTAGAAGGAAGTGTAAAAAAGAAGATGTAAAATCAAATTTGTGTGAGTTACCGTTTGTAATAGCGACCAAGCACGACGGATGAGACGGTGAATATTAATAATATATTCATGACCATGATGTGTAATATACATATATATAATGTGGTTCCTTCATTATTGCTGTATATATATAGCATCATTAAATTGAATACAATACACACCAAATAAAACCCTAATCCCTGAATGGAAAAAAAACAAAAAAACCCTGAGATCAACAATCCCGGTTCGTGCTACGAACCGGGACCATTGACCCAGGGGATCGCCCCTGCAGCGCATCCACGTGGAGACCTATCGGTCCCGGTTCGTGCTAGAACCGGGACCGGCATTGGTCCCGGGTAATGGATCCCGGTTCAGCAACCGGGACCAATGGCCCAAATAAACCGGGACCATAGACCCTTTTTCCACCAGTGTAAAAATAAATTTTACAGCACCGCGCGTTTGCGCCGCTGTTGGAGATGTTCTTAGTTTGCTCTGTAAACGCCAGATTCACTAGGCTACACGCAAATGGACCAGGATAAGGGAATGAAAATGGAAAGGACGACGACAATCGGCACGGTCAGAAAAACAACTGTTTACGAATTAGAAAACAGGTAGCAGTAGAATAACAAAACTACAAATGTAAGGCTATAGAGAGGGGAAGGCGGGGTAATGGCAGTACATAAATCGTGATGACTTTAAACATCTCATTTAGTACTCAAGATGCAAAATTACCTAAAGGCTACCTAGAGTATTATTATCACATAAAAGGGTTCAAATAATCAAAAAATAGCTGTGAGAAACATGTGAACTGATCCCAATGTTAACAGCACATTCAAGATTTTGACTTGGATATAAAGAGACCAACTGATTGCTGATTCTGATGGGATGAATCACAACAATGACATGGCAAACAGCAAACAGACTTGATCAATCACATAAATTAGTTTCAGAGTACCAATAGCACAGGTAGATAGATTACATGGACGATTCAGTAACATAGAAAGCATGACATAAGCCGCAACCAAATGCAGCTGATACAGGATAGTTATACCTAGATAGATAATATATATGGACCAAATCGACGAATCTTCTCAGTTGGATGAGACATCACATATTGACCTCCTCTCTGCCATTCACTCTAGAGAGCAGGACCATCGCCTGCTCCACTGGATCATACGGAACATAGAAGTCGGGGTATGCGGAGTCGTCACGGTCAACAGAGTTGATAGGAGGGTCTCGATTCTCAATCAGCTTCTCCCATAGCTCCCTGCCATATTCCTCCATCTCGATGGCATTGGTGAGGTACTCCTCGTCCACCTCCACGTAGCCCTTCTGGAGCCACTCCTTGAGGACCCAGTTCTGGAACTGCACAAAGTCATCGTGGATCCTCCGGGAACGGGCGGCACCTTCCTTGTACCGCCGCTTTTGTTCCTCGAGCCACTCCACGCCCATGACCTCCGCCAGGGTGCTGCACCGATCGTAGTAGGGGATAACGTCGTCGGGGTTCTCCGTCGGCATGGCCAGGATGAAACCGACATACTCATCAGAAAGACGATGCTTGCCGTTTACACCAGCAGGCGAGTCAGACTCAGCGCACTTCTCCATCAGGATCTTGTCGATCGCGGTCACCAACTTCTTTGTCTCATCCAGCGACTCCCTTGGTATGGCCGAGAACAGGTTCTTCTCATCGTCTAACGCCTCCACCAGGGCCTTGTCCATCTTCTCCGTCTGGTTCTCGTCGATCACCAACGCAGCCTTCCCTGTCTCCACCGTGTAAAAACGAAGGCAATTGTGTTGCGGCAGTACCAAACCGGTCCGGCCATCGTGTGCTTATATATTGGACAGATTACATCGGTGCCTTGGAACACAAGGACTTGTACATCAATATACAAATTAATACAACGTTTAACAAACCGGGGCCTTGCCCATCTTTTCCTTCTGATGAATCTTTTCGTCCATCTTATCTTCTCCAAGTTGTCGATCAGCTCCGACAGGATCTTGTTGATCTCCGTCGTGGCCTTGTCCATCTTCTCCGTCTCACTCTCGTTGATCACCACCGCGGCCTTCCCTGTATCCACCGGGGCCTTGCCCATCTTTTCCTTCAGCATCTTGCAGATCAGCGCCATGTACATCCTCTGCTTCTCGAGCTTGCCGATGATCGCATCATCCCCGTACAACGCTTCCACCGGTGCAAGCTGGGTCTTGTCCATCTTGGCCGAGATCTCCGAACCCTCCATGGCCTTCACCCTCTTGGAAGCACCGGAGACATCCCGCAGCTCATAGGTTAACCGATCAAGCTCATCGAACTGTTAGGATGATCTCCAACGTCTCAAGGACCGAGTCCAACGACTCGATCCGTTTCTCCTCTCACGCGCCCTGATCGGGGGCGTCCAACCTCATCTGGTTGGTGGGCCCCTGTCACCTGTGTATATAAAGAGGTGGGAGCCGGTGGCACACGATACGAGGTTTGTCGTGCGTCGTTCTCCTCACCGATACTCCCTCCCGATCTAGGGTTCCACGCAGTAGTGACAGGAAGCACCACCGCCGCCACCCTCTCTCACCACGCTCACGCCGTCGCCCATCGACCTGGTCACCGGCTCGAGTTCCTCGAGCCAAGGAGCAGGTTTGCCTCCTCACCCTCTCTGATCCCTCTCTCTCTCTCACGGTACAAACACTAATACTTAACAGAGTCCGATCTATCATTTTGATCTAGTCTAGCTCTTAACAATGGTATCAGAGCAAGTTAGAGGCTAGATTTTTCGGTTTAGATCAAGGAAAAGGAAACCCTTACCATCCCGTAACCCCAAAAGAAAATCACAGAGGAAAAGAGAAAAGAAACTCACCGGTGATGCCTCGGGCTCGCCGGAAAAGTGCGCCGCCGTCTGATGACCCACAAGTATAGGGGGTGTATCGTAGTACTTTCGATAAATAAGAGTGTCGAACCCAACGAGGAGCAGAAGGTATTGACAAGTGGTTTTGATCAAGGATTCACTGTAAATACTAGCAAACGGGTTTTCAGGGGTATTTGGTAATGCAAGTAAATAAAACACAAGTAAATTAAAGACAATAACAATAATTGCTGCAAGTGGCCCAATCCTTTCTAGAGCAAAGGTGACGAGGGTTAAACTCGACAAATGTCCTAGATGAAGGACTTAGGATCGGGGAGATAGGGCGTCGGATGAACTCGAAGGTAAATTCAGTCAAACAAGGTGGCTATGAAAGTAAGCGTGGGTGTAGAACCTGGCTTGCTTTCAATCTCCCTCTCACCGTCCCCTCCTGGCCCCTATATATAGGTGGCCAGGTCTCGAGAATCGGGTAGGATCCGATACAGATTACAATATCAACATACGGTAAGAACTCGTATTTCGACTATTATTACAATTGGGCCTATCTTAGCGGGCCTCAGGGGTACTCAACTGACGGGCTCTATTATCTATACCCTTGTCAGTAGCCCCTGAGATTCTACCAGAATTGCAGATTCGGGTTGAATCTCTAATTTTTAAATCTTTGACTTGATCAATTCTTCGACTTCTTCATATCTTCAAATCTTCAACTTGGTCTGTCGACTTATTTTTATTATAATATCTCGCAAGGGGTTTTGATGAACAAGCCTGATAACTCTGATGGATCAAGAGGCCAGTTAACTGCCGGAACAGATACTTGTCACCTACTTCAAATTCAATCCCCTTGGACTTGAATTCGGGAAACCGGTCAAACCCATTCTTTTGCCGCATTTAGGACTTACAAAGAATGAATCCCAGTGGTTCTCAGGGTACCCAGTGCCGAACCAAGCCGCCACGGGCGGGTGAAAGAGAGTAGAGGCAGGGAAAAGTTCCACCACGCCAAAGTGGGGGTGCAGCCGTCGCCGGCAACACGACAGCGACGCGCCGGCCATGGACAGGCTCGGCCGCCAGAGAGTGAGCCAGAGCGAAGAAAGTGGGGAAATGGGGCTAGGGTTTCGTCCCGAAAAGGTATGGGTCGTTTTCACCCAGCCGATCTCGACGCTAGACCATCGGATTGAATCCGACGGCCAGCAGCGCTCGGTGCTGGCGCTAGCAGGCCGCTGGGCCGTCTCGGGGTGGGACCGCAGAGCGAGCGGTGGCTGGTGTCTGCCGCACAGGGGCGCCCAGCGCGTAAAGAAGGCCGTGGGCCGCGTTAGGCTGCGGGCCGAATAGGTTTTTTCTGTTATTTTTTAACAGAAACAGTTTTAATTGTTTTTTCTTCAGATTTTGAGCAAATTTCAAATAGTTTTCTCTATTCAAATTATTCCAACAAAAAATTTGTTTAGAGATTTCAAAAGTTACTGAAACATTTCTGAAAATATTAAAGTTAATGAATTTTAATTCATCTATTCCGCTGCAAATAGTTAAAAGTGTTATTTAAAGGTAAAAATGCCTAAAAGTGAGATTTTTTTTTTGAAAGATATGATAAAGTGACTTTAAAGATGATTGTGATTCTGTTATTATATGACCAATGTTGTTAATAGCATGATCATAATTTATTCATTGTATGATTAAATGGTGCATTTATCTCTATTTTTGCCCAACGGTGATATAGTTTTAATTGCACAAACAGTTGTATGTGTTGATTTATACCAACGTTGGATTAATGCATGCAATTGTTTTGTTATCTCACATATTTGTGAATTTCAGGAGGCTACAATCTGATGAGTTGCCTCAAAGATGTTCCGACGCTCAGGGGTGACAACTACACTGAGTGGAGGAAGAAAGTTGATCTGGCTTTTGTCTGCGCTGAATTCGACTGGGTTGTGGACACTCCACAGCCAGTCAAGCCGATAGGGCTAGTCAAAGATGCAAAGGATGATGATGCTGTATGGGACAAAAAGGAAAAGGACCATGCTCCAGTGGAGATGGCATATGTGCTAGAGAACCTAAAGTGGGTCAATGCAAACAAAAAGTGCATGGCCTTTATAAAAAACACGATTGAGAACGCCATTGCGGGCTCAATCGCAGAGTGCACTTCCGTTGGGGAGTCTCTGGAAAAGATAAAGAGTCAGTTCACTGGCTCTTCAAAGGTGTATGCTACCCAGCTGCTCAAACAGCTGGTCACAGAAAAGTACACAGGAGGTGCACATGGCATCAGGGAGCACATCCTGAGGATGAGCAACATGGCTTCTAAACTGAAGCCCATGGATGCTGATCTGGAACTAAAGCCTGCTCTGCTTGTTCACCTTGTCATGGCTTCATTTCCTAAAGAGTTTGATAACTTTGTTATCAACTACAACATGTCTCCCTATAAATGGGACTTAGACAAAATGATTGCCATGTGTGTGCAAGAGGAAGATAGGCTTAAAGCCTCAAATGGTGGTTCAATAAACTATGTCAAGGACAATAGGAAAAGGAACTACCAGAACAACAATCAAGGTTCTCCCTCCAAGCCATATGGAAAAAGTCCCCAACAGTATCATCAGCCCACTCTCCCAGTGGATAAAGACCAGTGTCTCCACTGCAAGAAGACTGGGCACTACAAGAAAGATTGCCCAGAATGGCTCAAGTCCATAATGGCAAAGAAAGGTATAGATACAGTTTCTTTTGTAAGTGAATCCCTGTATTCACAGTTTTCAAAATCTACTTGGTGGATTGACTCAGGTGCAACTGTTCATGTTGCAAATTCTTTACAGGGATTCCATTCGACAAGGACTATGCAAAGAAGCGAAAGACGCATTGAAGTTGCGAATGGAGTTCAAGCAAACGTTGAAGCTGTTGGTGACATCTCCTTGGAGTTAGCTGATGGCTTTACGATTCTGCTTAGAGATGTTTTATTTGTTCCTTCGCTTCACAGAAACTTAATAAGTGTATCGCGTTTGGATAAAGACAGTTATGAGTGTTATTTTGCAGACGGCAAGTGTACCATATGGTTTAAAGATGCTTGTGTGGGTGTTGTTTTACTTCACAACGAGCTTTATTTGTTATCCTTACGCGAAAAAGTGCATTCTATATGTAATGTGAATGAACAAACTTCTTTGTCGAACAAAGAACAAAAGAAAAAAAAAGAACTCATGACTCATCGAAGTTATGGCACTGTCGATTAGGCCATATTTCAAGGGGAAGAATCAAAAACCTCGTTAAAAATGATATTCTTCCTCCGTTAGAGTTCTCCGATATAGAACAATGCATAGATTGCATAAAAGGAAAGTATGTAAAGCAAATTAAAAAGGGTGCAAACCGAAGTACAGCAACACTAGAAATAATTCACACTGATATTTGTGGACCATTTTCTGTGAAAAGTGTGGATGGCTATGACTCGTTCATAACATTCACAGATGATTACTCCCGATATGGTTATATTTATCCAATTAAAGAAAGGTCTGAAGCATTGGATAAATTTAAAATATTCAAAGCAGAAGTTGAAAATCAGCATGATAAAAGAATTAAAATAGTCTGGTCCGACCGTGGAGGGGAGTACTACGGTCGGCATACTCCATATGGTCAAGTACCTGGACCTTTTGCAAGGTTCTTACAGGAAAATGGAATAGTCGCCCAGTATTCTATGTCGGGCGAACCTCAGCAAAATGGAGTAGCTGAAAGGCGCAACCGTACTCTTATGGATATGGTGTGCAGTATGATGAGTTATTCCACCCTGCCATTGGTATTATGGATGGAGGCGCTTAAAACCGCCATTCACATTCTCAATAGAGTACCAAGCAAGTCGGTGCCCAAAACACCGTACGAGTTATGGACAGGGAGAGTACCCTCTCTGCGCCACTTGAGGGTCTAGGGGAGCCCAGCTGAGGCAAAAGTATTTAATCCAAATATTGCAAAGTTAGACCCCAAACAGTAACTTGCCACTTCATTGGCTATCCTGACAGATCAAAAGGTTATCATTTCTACTGTCCAGATAAATACACAAAGTTTGTAGAAACGAGACATGCAGTCTTCTTGGAGGACGGATTGATAAGGGGGAGCATGGTAGCTCGGAAAATTGATCTTGAGGAGAAGAGGGTGCATGCACCTAATCCGATGATTTAGGAGCCATTTTTCTCGCTACCTGTTGTGCCTGCACCAACAATCCCTGAGGTTGTGGTGCAAGCACCTGTTGTAACTCCACCCATGCCAAGAAGGTGTGAAGATTCGGAACCTGTCCGTCAGGAGCCGACTGAACCCTTTGTTGAGCGTGAAAGGGAGCTGCAGCAGTCACCTTTCATAAATGTACCAGAAGTTGAGGTACATAATGAGCTAGAGAATGAGGCCCTTAGAAGGTCCAAAAGAGTCAAGAAATCGGCTATTTCTACTGATTATAAAGTTTATAATACAGAAACAGTTCATATGGAAGGTGATCCCACTTCATATGAAGAAGCTATGGGAGGCCCCAACTCATCGAAGTGGCTAGAGGCCATGGAAGATGAAATGAGGTCGATGAGTTCCAACAATGTTTAGGACTTAGAGGAAATTCCCAAAGGAGCCAAAACAGTAGGCTGTAAATGGGTCTACAAAACAAAGTATGACTCTAACGGGAATATAGAAAAGTATAAAGCACGTCTAGTGGCAAAAAGATTTACACAAAGAGAAGGGGTAGATTACAATGAGACATTTTCTCCAGTCTCATGTAAGGATTCCTTCAGAATCATAATGGCACTAGCTGCACATTTTGATTTAGAGTTGCATCAAATGGATGTAAAGACGGCATTTTTAAATGGAGATTTAGAAGAAAAAGTTTACATGAAACAAACCAAGGGTTTTTTCATGGAGGGGAAGGAACACATGGGATGCCGTCTAAATAAATCCATTTATGGATTAAAGCAAGCCTCTAGACAGTGGTATCTAAAGTTTAATGATACTATTAAAAGATTTGAATTTAAAGAAAATATCGAGGACAACTGCGTTTATGCAAAGTTTAAAAGTGGGAAATATATTTTCCTAATCTTGTATGTGGATGATATCCTGCTTGCTAGCAGTGATGTTAGTCTTCTACGAGAAACAAAGAAGTTTTTGTCCTCAAACTTCGATATGAAAGATCTTGGTGAAGCTTCATATGTTTTGGGCATAGAAATTCACCGAGATAGAAAGAATGGAGAGTTAGGACTATCATAGAAGGCATATTTAGAAAAGGTTCTAATAAAGTATAATATGCATAAGAGTAATGCCACACCTGCTCCTATAGTCAAGGGCGACTGTTTTGGGGAATATCAATGCCCCAAGAATCAATATGAGATCGATCAAATGAAAGCAGTACCATACGCTTCGGCTGTTGGAAGCTTACAGTATGCACAAGTGTGCACTCGCCCTGACTTAGCTTTTATCACCGGGGTACTCGGTAGATATCAGTCAAATCCAGGCATAGAGCACTGGAAGATGGTAAAGAAAGTATTGTGTTATGTGCAAGGCACAAAAGACCTCATGCTAACCTACAGAAGATCTGATTCCCTAGAGATAAAAGGGTATTCAGATGCAGATTATGCGGGAGACAAAGATGAAAGAAAGTCCACAACAGGATATGTGTTCACTCTCGCAGGAGGAGCTATTTCATGGAGAAGCTGCAAACAGATAATAGTTGCATCATCCACGATGTATGCCGAATTTATAGCATGTTTTGAGGCCACGAATCAGGTGTTATGGCTAAAGAAATTTATTCCCGACTTGAAAGTAGTGGATTGTATTGACAAACCACTAAAGATGTACTGTGACAACCAGCCTGCAGTATTTTATGCTCACAACAACAAGTCGAGTAAAGCTACCAGACCAATAGAAGTAAAGTATTATGTTGTGAAAGATAAAATCCAGGATCAAACTATAAGTCTCGAGCATATAAGGACAAAGGATATGCTTGCGGATCCGCTAACGAAAGGTTTACCACCCAGTGTGTTCAAGGAACACTTAGCCGGCATGGGTTTAATGGGAAGCCGATGATTCCTGGATCATAAGAGGCCCGAAAGTAACAGAATTTGTTTCAAAACAGAAAAGTGTATAGTGGCTATCTGATTCTATCGGCAAATAAGCTATGACAATAAAACATGCTCTATATACTGATCAGTGATGAAATGAGTAACGCATAAAGTATATAGTTAAAAGTAAAGTTGAGATCAAGGGGGAGATGTTAGGATGATCTCCAACGTCTCAAGGACCGAGTCCAACGACTCGATCCGTTTCCCCTCTCACGCGCCCTGATCGGGGGCGTCCAACCTCATCTGGTTGGTGGGCCCCTGTCACCTACGTATATAAAGAGGTGGGAGCCGGCGGCACACGATACGAGGTTCATCGTGTGCCGTTCTCCTCACCGATACTCCCTCCTGATCTAGGGTTCCACGCAGTAGTGACAGGAAGCACCACCGCCGCCACCCTCTCTCACCACGCCCACGCCGTCGCCCATCGACATGGCCACCGGCTTGAGTTCCTCGAGCCAAGGAGCAGGTTTTCCTCCTCACCCTCTCCGACCCCTCTCTCTCTCTCACGGTACAAACACTAATACTTAACAGAGTTCGATCTATCGTTTTGATCTAGTCTAGCTCTTAACACAAACATCACCTGCAACTGGTGGGGGTTCGACGCCTCGGAAGCCGCCATCGCTCCTTCGACTCGCTGAGCGATTCTCTTCTCCGGTGGATTGATTTATTGGGTAGGACGAGGGGGCGGTGGCCGCTCGATCTCGATCTATATACGATAGGGGAAATTGATTATAACCCCTCCTATTGGTGCGCGTGGGCGACTTAAGCCCATTTCTTTGTCTTCCTCCCTTTAACCCCTCAGTTTTGCCTTGCTGTACCGGATACTCCCTTTGGCTTGCTTAGCAGGTTTGTTAACATAACTAGATGACACTCCGTGCGTTCATGCGGGACATTAATATGTCAAAACTTTTAAAAGATTTAATTGAAAAACATGAAATTATACTCAAAATAAGTTTCTATTAAACTGAAGTGTTTTGTGCCCTAAAAGTTAGGCCGATGCAAATCATAAACTTCAATGAAATCAATTGTTTTACATATAACTTGAAAATTGAGCGCACCCATATTTTCTATTATTAATATGAAACATTTAAATCAAGTCGCTTTTGTTGACAAAAAGTTAAGACTACAGAGATGGAGGGACTGAAAGAAGCGAGTAATCGATAATTCCAAAAATAGTGAATACAGATAAGTTG
Organism: Dactylis glomerata; assembly: GCA_007115705.1. Lineage (NCBI taxonomy): Eukaryota > Viridiplantae > Streptophyta > Magnoliopsida > Poales > Poaceae > Dactylis > Dactylis glomerata. The sequence goes on from QXEO01001193.1 coordinate 207,606, forward strand.
TGGATGCTATTTATATCCCAAGCACCCACTTCTAATATAATTAAAATGAATAGACTTTAGAAGGTCGACGTTTATTAGATTGTAAAGTGTGAAGGATATGAATCACAATTACAGCAACATTTAGAACTGGTTTTGGATGACAAATGTGTGATTGATCAATGGGAACCACATTATATTCAACTTTCGAAGAAGCACCTCTAAACAAATATGATAAATGACGTTCATGGTAAAATAACGAATATTGTGTTGCCGCGAGAAAAGATAAACATTGTCACATCGTTATTTGTTTGGAATGAAATGAATATAAAGATTTAATTGATGATGTAAAAATAAATGATTATAACCCTAGTGCTTTGGAATATTTATTGGAAGAATGACATGTAGGATATTCGGTATTTAAATAACACAGATATAGGCATAAGGTATCCGACCGATTAATCAAAGAAGATGAAAAATCCAAAATTACGAATCAGTGTGTCATGAATAACATAGATGTAGGAGAATCCAGAAAGCAACTACTCATTTCAGAGTGCCCAGAGAATTGTAAATTGTAAAATGATGTTGGAGAATCTAGAAAGAAACTACTCACCTTGAAAACCTCTGAATCGAGTAAATTTACACGGAAAGGACAAACATGTAGAAAGTAGATTGATCGGACGATTTCTTAAAGCATGTAAGAAAGACATACATACCTAAGGGCACATGGCAAGCAACTTTAGGCGAGAAGAACCCGCATCAATATTAAGTTCCATTCACATTGGCAGATAGAAATTGTAATATCCCAGCACGTAGGACAATTCCGGGGTAGAATAGAGGGCTTTTGTGCATAGCATCTAAAATTACGGGATTTTTTCACGTTTTTATCACTAAAACCTAAGGGGGATCGAGTCTCTCTTCGAGTGGGAATGGTGAACTCTCAGAATGCGAAAGAATTCGACATGACCTCTTTTGATCAATTGCTTGTGGGGAAGGGATGAAATTGAATAACTAAACCTAAGAATATATTATGAATCCAAAATTTGATTTTGAATTATGAAATTGAATTTGAATTCAAAAGACACATTTAGAAAGGATAAATATTTAGAATAAGAAAAACTTGGACTTTATTGATTAGCAACACAATATACATTGTCTTTACAAAATTCAGAGAATAAAAGAATAATTACAAATGGAATAGCATAGATAGAATGTTACAACCAGGAACAAAAATAAAAAGAAATAAAAACAAAGTACAGGAATGAATCTAGATGATGATATCTTAAACCACTATATTTCTTCTTTCTTTATGAATCTAGTGGAAGGAAATCTACCTGCAAGAGTTAAGATTGGTCAAGTTCAGAATGAAGAAAAAATTGAAAACCAATTTGCACGGTGGTTGCATCAAGTCCACTAGTTTTTTTTCATTTTCTATTTGCTTTTTCTTGTCTTTGTAAATATCTGTATATTACTTACTAATAGATAAAAATTGCAGTGGATTCTCTCCCACTATTTTACCTACAAAAAAAAAATGATCGTCTAAGTAATTTCACTGAAAATTTTCACTCGGTATCTCGGTTTGTTGGAAACCTGCCAAACATTCATAGTGGGAGTGGCAGCTTTGTGCTGAGCACTCTAGAAACTGGGGAATAGGGCTTGTTTTGAGAAAGTTAATCAAATCAAATGCGGAGATTATCTTCTATGTTTGTTCTTTCCTAAAATATTGAGCGGGTTTACAAAAAGTAAATGAAAAGATCTTAATCACAGATGGTGCTAATAAATTGCATGTGACGACGCTGGAAGCTCACAAAAGATCGACGAACAGATTATTGCTGCAACTGACTGGATTAGGAGAGCAAGGCGATTCAAGCTCCTGATCTTCTTTGCCGTCTTTCTGTCATTATCTTTTATGCTATAGTTTTTTTTTTCGAGAATATGTCCTGGGAGACATATCTGTCACATAGAAGAACAGGCCGATGGCCGATATACAACGCCAAGAATGGCTACAACACACCGCTAATCCGAAGACTAGCCACCATGCACTACAACAACAACGATACAAGGGCCTCGCCCAAACTGAACCACAAGCCGCATCACGACCAACGCCAAGCAACTCCGAAGAAACGGCCTCCTCCGAACTCTCCTCGTCAATGTACCAGCAACCCATGAGCGCCTAAGAGTCGGCAGGTGGCCAGCCCGAGAAAGGTGCCACCTTGGAGTGGCCGACGACGGCGTACATTGCGCCTTGGAAGCTCAACCTTGAGCAGTAGCAACGCCAGAGCGACACCGCGCCAGAACCGTGTGCTCCACAAGTACGTGTCCCGAAAAGCGATGCTTTCAAGAAAGAAACGACGTCGGAGACGCCGCCACCGCCGATCGGCCAACCCGATCTAGGTTTTCACCCCGAAGACACCACCTCGAGTAGGTGAAGGTGTGAGCACTCCTCGGTGACGCCTCCAAGGAGGGGAGCGATGCCCGCAAGCGTCGTCATCACCGGCTCCGACCTAAGCCCGAGCAAATTTTCATCCGAAGTCTCGTGCACCTCACCCCGACTCACCAGGCCTTGGAGCGGCACACCGTCCTCGCTAGATTGCCCTGCCGCCGCCACAGCACCTCGATGTCGTCGATGCCGAGATGCAGACCACCGGAGCGACCGCCATGGGCTCGGGGGAGGAGGCCCCCCATGCCGGCCGACCACCACGGCTGCGGCATCCACGCAGCACGTCGGAGCCCACGCGCCGCTGCCACGCCCCGATGCCGCGGCCCGCAAAGGCCCAGATCGGGCCCTGCTGCCATGCGCCACCACGACACCGGAGCCTCGCCGCCCGCCGCAGCCACGACCTCGTGCCCACCGCACCGCCGCCACACGCCCTTCCTGCACCGCCACACGCCGCCACTCCGCCGGGAACCGCCGCCGCCGCCCAGGCCACGGGCCCTCTCGACGAGGCGCCGCGAGAGTGAGAGAGACCTCGCCCCCGTCGTCGGCGGCGCGAGCTTTGCCCGGCCGCGTCCTCCGACGGAGGGGAGGGGGAGAGAGAGAGGGAAGGAAGGCCGGCCTCTAGCGGCGGCTAGGGTTTCACCTCCTGTGCCGCCCGAGCGGGGGCGACACGGGAGGGAGGGGATCCGTCACTCATCTTTATGCTATAGTTAATTTGCTAGGTCTTGGTGTGTAAGCTGTTCTATCCAAAATGTTGGTTATCTTGCTGGAGTGCTGAGTTCAAACTTAAGTTGGGTCAGTTGCACTTATTTAAAACCATTTCGATGGTCTTTTCTTTTTTCTTTCTTCATTCTTTTAAACTTTAAACCTGTAAGGTGCTTTGCATCTTAACATCTGTTTCCTTATCTGTTGATCGTGGAAAAAAAAGCTGACACCACTGGACACTGGTCGCCCGCATGGGCGGAGGCGCGGAGCTACATGGGACATGGGTGTACGCGTACACACGATCGTATACGTATACGCGTTCGCCGCTCTCCTGCTGTTCCTGTTCGGCGGGGTCGTACGCATACGGCGGACGGCGACATGTGTATCATTGGCGCTCCGTGCAGGCTACGTGTAGGCGTACGCCGATCGGGTACGTACGCGTCGCCTTCGCGCTAGCTAGTACTCCCTCCGTTTTAAAATATAAAATGTTTTAGGTTTATGAAGCAAATGTATCTAGACACATTTTAGTGTGTATATTCGAGTGAACCTACACACTAAAAGATATCCAAATACATTTGCTTCATAAAACTAAAACATCTTATATTTTAAAACGGAGGGAGTACTACTCGTCGTCGCTCGATCGGGCACTCGACGTCGCCCATTCCAGGAAGCTCGGCGCAGCGCCGCAGACGTCAACGTCGGCCGGAGAAGCCATAGATCGGAACAAGACAAGAGCGGCTTTTCTTCAGACAGTAATCAGCTAGCTGGTCGCTGCTCACGCTCTAGATGGGTACAAATTACAAGCTACGACGCACGTACGTCGTCTCCGGACGTCCACGTCTCCCCTCCACGTGTACAATACCAGATCGACCTGGCTCTGGCTGCTGGACACTCCGGTGATTCTGAATCTTTTCGAATTTCGACCAACCACCATCACCATGGATCATCGAGCAGCTATAGTTGGCCCAGCCGCCAGGGGTAGGTGGCTAACAGCGATTTATTTACAGCGTACCCTACAGTTTTATGTACTCTGTATATGCATGGCTCCTGTCCCTAGTTGTCATTGTCGTTTGAGCTCCTTGATGCAGACGACTGCTCCGTCGACAAAGGACTGGTCCTCTGCCCGCCGTGGTCCTTCTTGTACGCCTCGAAAAACTCCTTGTTCTCTTTCTCCAACTCCTTCCACACTGCCACAGCAAAAACTAACGAAACTTAGCAAAGGATATCTGAATCGACATGTATCTCCATTGTCTAAACAACAAGGTAACATCCAGATCAACTCGTTGTTCAGATGCTAGGTAGTTTCTGAAGGTGCAAAATCACAACACTACTTCTAGCTAGCCCATCTCTATTATTTTGCATGCATGCAAGATGTACAAGCTACCGATGGAAGCAATGCGAAGCCGTAGACGGACGCCGCTAATATTACCGGTGGAGGTGACGGCGGGCATGATGTTCGCGTGCTTCTCCAGCGCCTTCACGCATTCCTCCTTGTCCATGTCGTAGCAGATGCACTTCTCGATCAGATGCTGCACCTGTCGACCATGGATAATGCGAATTGTCACACGAGAGCTACGCAGTACGCACGCAGCTTAGCAGCTAGCCTCTCAATTCGATCATACTCCACGAACGTACATACCAGTCGGATGTAAGAAGCTGGGGACGACGACTCGTCGGCCATGGACACTAGCACCTCCAACTTGTTCGCGCGTTGCGGGTATATTTCAGATGAGATCGTAGCGAAAGAGGTATCGATCGAAGGTACGGTCTTCAAGACGGCCTAGCTCGAGCTCTGGTGCTTGCTTGCTAATGGCGGCCGAGATCGGCGGGTCGCTGTGATCGAGGAGTGAAGTAGACGAGAGCTTGACAAGTAACACAGGCCAGGAGGTAGAAATAGGCGGAGGGGAGGAGAGGGACATGTCAGCATGTGGGGGCTGCGCGATCACGTGGGTGCCGCATCCCCATTCGCTGGGAGGTGGTCGGCGGGATATTTCCAGGCCCACCGCGCCACCCGCCTTACCCTGACTGTCCGGCGCTCGTTTTTTGTGTGGTTCGATTTGAACAGCGTGCCCCGCCGTTCATCGTGAGCCAACTGGGGCCGTCCGATGGCCGTTCGTTCAGCACATAAAGCACGGTGTAGTCTTCGCCTTCCAGCAATTCTCACCCATTGAATCAAAGCGCACCATGCCGGAATAAGTTTTACCAAAGATAGATTTCAGCCACTTCAGCGCGTATAAGATTTTGGTTAAAAGAAGCTCTGAACTTTTGAATGAAATTAGCTATTGATCCATAATTACTACTCCCTCCTTCACAAAATAAGTATCTACACTAGTGTTGGAAAGGGCGACGCCCTGGGCAATGCTTTAGCACACTTAGGTACAAGCAGGCTTGGGCTACCCCATTTTGAAAGAAAAAAGGTACTAGGCGATGGAGAAACGCCTCGCCTAGAGCATAGGTGAAAGACTAGATAGGATAATAAAAAAAGCAATAAATAGACTTCCCCAATAATAAATTATGTCATACTGCACTAACAAGCCAGATGTGTCATATTCCAATGGTAGTTGTTGATAGCTTACTCAATTAGATGCTCTAATTTAATGTGTATTCATATATAATAGTTGATATAAATGCTTCATAGTAAAAATCATGTGAATGTTTAGGCCGCGCCTAGTGTGCTAAAGCACTTTCTAGGCACTAGACGGATGCCAACCGCCTCGCTTATACCTAGCCCTTTTTCCAACCTTGATCTACACATTGCAATACGTATAGAATCATTTGCATCTAGTGAATTCGAGAACTTATTTTGAGACAGAGAATATTTTTATGACACTTTGGCCTAGGTCTGGGTGGTTTCAGAAATATGCCAAGAGGATTAATATATAGTAAAAAGGTTAAAATGGTAATCAGAATATTTGGGATAGGAATGTGAAGATACAAATTTTAATAACGGAATAAAATATTAAGTTGTACCTAATTAAAACAGTGGGTGTGTGACCAAGCAACAAGCTATATCAAACAGAATCAACAAAAAAATACAATTGGCATGCTACAATGATTCAATGACTTCAATTTTTTGATGAAATCCACTCAACTTATTCTTGCCATGCTTAATTAGAAGGTAAAGATGAGACTGACAAAAATTGGTTTGGAAAATTCACAACCATATGGCCCTACCATACTCGAAAGAAAAATGTTTCATCGAAAGACAAAAAGTAGCATTTTGCTTTATAAATCGTATCAATGGTGTAACCTTTTTAAATAGCTTTTATTGTAACTAGGAAATCATTGTATGGCGAGGTAGCTAATAGATATTATGTAGAAAATGGCTAATGTATAGCAGGAACTATCAATATAGTTAAAACGTATAGTTGGGTTGAGCTTGGAATGCCTAGCCCACCATGAAGTTCTAGCTAACAAATCACATATAAGTACTCTAAGGATATTAAATTACGGTGCAAACATGGTTCAACAAAAATGAGCACAATTTGCAACATATGTATGATATTGTGAAACGATATTCAATGATGAAATGTAAGGTTTCTGCTTTTGTTACACCCCCTTAGAAAAGTTTGTGATTTCCAATATATATATGTATTTAGATTAAAACTTAAATTTAGTTGCCAAGGGTATGATAGTCAATCTTTACTTGGACTTTCTCCCATCATTAAACAACTTCAATTATTTTTGAAAAGTAAAACAAACAATTTTAACTTGCACGAGCTCCCCGTTATCACGCAGCTAATTCAACTTGGCCACCTAAACATGCATGTCAAACTTACTCCACACCATTCAAAGACACTCATAGTGTGACATGACACACAACAAACATGCAAATGTTCAAAATAGAAACCGCACCTTGAACATACTTTAGGTGTTGATGTATAATATAGTGTATATATGTGCAATCCCTAAGCTAATTTAAGTCCAGAGGGGGCCATGCCCCCCCCCCCCCCCCCCCCGACTCTTAGAATTTGTTCCAATTGTAATGCATAATTATCATACTTTTACACCACATGTTGCATAGTACATTGCATTGGCCCCCATCAAATATGTTATGCATTCTTTTTGCCCCCTCTAAATTCATGGTCAAGCTCCATCACGGTATAAATAACTACATTAGGATCAATAATATAAATATTGTTAAACCATGCATTTTTCATAACTTTCCACCACAAAGCTGCATGATCCTAGAAGCTACTACTTGATTGAAACAAGAGTACTATGGTTCATAGCACACATTTTTCTATAGCATGTGCTTACACTTCCTCGTTGATGATCCTCCTATGCACCTATGGGGGCGGGACACACATGGCTATTTTTGTGTGAGAGTCACGCCTTTGCATCCTGTGGCCTATTGCGCACCGGCGCCTCCCACTTCTTACCCTGTCTGCATCAGGCGCACATGTCACGAAAGGTATAATACATCATGGAGAACAATCTTCGAATCACTCCTTGGATAACATCTTGGTCATCATTTAATTTTTTCACTGTCTTCTACTATAAACCTTTAGGACAACAAATAGTTCAAGCATTGCATGTAGACAAACCCATCAATTATAACGCCATTCAAACATTAGTCTATAGAAATTTTCATTAATTACCAAAACCACACATTTATATATGTGTAATCATGGGGCTTACTTAAGACCGGAGGGGGCCATGCCCCCTACCCCCCACTATTAGAGTTTTCTTCTAGTTCATGTTGAAAGGACACAGATGTCGCCTAGAGGGGGGTGAATAGGCGATATCAAATTTTATGAATGGCTTGAACAAAAGCGGAATTAAACTAGCGTTTATTTTGTCAAGCACACAAAACCTAAATAAACTAGGCTCACCTATGTGCACCAACAACTTATGCTAAGTAATACAAGTAACAAGGTGATAGCAAGATATATATATATATGACTTCAAGCACGAAGGCTATCACAATGTAAAGTGCATAAGTAAAGAGCTCGGGGATAGGAATAACCGAGGCACGCGGAGACGATGATGTATTCCCGAGTTCCTCCATTGAAACGGAGTACGTCTCGTTGGAGGGGTGTGGTATCACCACAAAGGCCTAACCAACGCCACAAAGGCCTCACCCTATTCTTCAGTGTGAGCTTGCGCCACAAAGGCCTAGCTCACTCTTCCACTAAGGGGTTCCTCAAGGCAGAACCGGGCCTTTACACAAATCTTGGGGCACGCATCCACAACTCAATTGGAGGCTCCCAAGGATAGCCACCAAGGCACCACAAAGCCGTCTAGGGTTCCAAGAACCCAAGAGTAATAAGCTCACAAACTTTCACTTCCACGATCTCCGAGGAGAACTCAAACCGATGCACCAAATGCAATGGCAAGAGCACACAAAGTGCTCAAATCCTTCTCACCCAAATCTCACCAAAGCAACTAATGTTATGGAGAGATATGAGAGGAAGAACAAAGGAAATCCACAAAGAACTCTAAGATCTAGATCCAATAGGTTCCCCTCACTTAGAAGAGATTTTGATTGGTGGAAAGATAGATCTAGATCTCCTCTCTCTTTTCCCCCAAAAAGATGTAAGAATCATGGGAGGAATGGAGGAGGAAGGACAAGCTTGCAAAGTAAACAATGGAGGAGAGAGAAGCCTATTTCATGTATAGCCCAAGGAGGAAGAAGGGCTATTTACACCCCCCTCCAAAAATTTGACCGTTGGGGCAACTTAGACCGGCTTTTTTCGGCCTCAGACCGGCTTTTTCTGGCCCGGACCGGCTTTTTCCGACCAAAAATCTGGCCCCCCTACTGGCAGGTAGCACCACTCGAATGTGCCAGGGACCGGCTTTTTTCGGCCCCGGACCGGCTTTTTTCGGCCCTCCGAAACTGGCGGAAACACCAAAATGAAAACGGCAATAACTTGAGCATCCGGACTCCATTTTCGATGATCTTGGGCTCGTTTTAAACCTAACTTTATGCAGAGAAACATCATAGTCCAGCAAAGGAAGATAAAACCAAATGAATAAAGGTTTAACCTATCTATAAAAGACAAATTGGTAAAACCTCCAAATACCAAAAACGCAATAACAGTTTCATGCGAAATCCGTTTTTGATGAGCTAGAGCTTGTCATGGAAATAACCACAAGCTCTAGAACCTCACATGGATAAAATCCAAATAAGAACCAAGAAAGATGATGCCAAGTATGCAAAGGTTTGAGCTCTCTCCAAACGATACGATTAAGTTACTCACTCGAGAGCCCCTCTTGATAGTACGGCTACCGATCCTATAACCCAGTCTCACAACTAACACCATGAGACCGGTAAGAAAGAAACCCTATCAATATCATACCTTTTCCTTGAGCATTCCACTTGAGGTGGATAATGACGATCTTGATCTTCTCAAGTTGGACCACCTTTCTTGATTGAGCTTGCTCGGTGAAGTCTTGCGGATTGCTCCCCCATACTCCACTATGGGAGAGACTCTCTTTAAGCATATCTTCACAAATCCATGATCACAATATAGATGGCAAGCTTCAAGCATATGTTCTCTTCTAGTTGCTCATCTTGAACTTGCGCTTTGACTTGATCAATCCTCGAATCAATTCTTCTTTCTCCATAATGATGGTGTCTTGAGGATACTCATGAGAGCTCACTCAATCTTATTCTTCAAGACACACTTGACATAAGCTCAACTCCCTTAAGACCAATCTTTGGATCACTCCTTGAATAACACCTAGGTCAACACATAATCTTCTTCTTACAACCTTGAATCCAACAAATGTTTCAAGCATTGTCTATGGACAAGTCCTACACATATAACTCAATGCAACCATTAGTCCATAGGGATTGTCATTAATTACCAAAACCACACATGGGGCTCGATATGATCTTTCAATCTCCCCCATTTTGGTAATCGATGACAATCTCTTTGAGAGGGTTTATATAATGAATTTAAAGAACCAAAATGGTTGTACTAACATCAAATACTACAAAAGTATGTAATGTTAGTAAAACCACCATATATAGAGCAAACTCCCCCACAATCTATGCATGTGTGAATGATCTTGATTTTATTGCATATATTGTCAACCAAGGTTGTTGGTGGAGTTTCCGCTATATACTCAACCATGCAAAGCATGCAAGGCAAATGCTTAAGAACAAACCAAAGCATAAAAGCCAATTCCCTTTAAACCCTCAAAACTTCTCCCCCATTGGCATCCATTGCCAAAATGGGCGAAAAACTTAGAAGGCCAATATAGTGTGAGTTCCTCCCAAACGGTGTGCATATCCAAAAGAAATAAGTGAAAACACATGCACATATACAAAGGCAAATATATGAAGGAAACTGATACGTCTCAAATGTATCTATAATTTTTGATGCTCCATGCTTGTTCTTACACCATTTGCTTAGTGTTTTGTTACACTTCGTGGCACTTTTATGCATTTTTTGGGACTAACCTATTAACAAGATGCCACAGTGCCAGTTCCCTGTTTTCTGCTATTTTTGTGTTTCAGAAAAGTTACACAGGAAATATTCTCAGAATTGGACAAAACAAAAGCCGAACCTAATATTATTTAACGAAGCTTCCAGAAGTCCGAAGAGGAGACGGAGGGGGGCCACAGGGCAGCCACACCACAGGGCGGCGCGGCCTGCCCCTGGCCCGCGCCCCTGGTGGTGAGGCCACCCTGGCCTACCTCTGGCGCCGCCCCTTTGCCTATAAAGACCCCCCGACGGGAAAAACCTAAGCACCCGATCAATTTTCCAGAAACACATCGTGAACCGCCGCTATCGTCGACCCGATATCGAGAGGGTCCAGAAGCTCTTCTCGGCACCCTGCCGGAGAGGGGAATCGCCACCGAAGGTCTTCTTCATCGCCATGCTTGCCTCCGGCGCGATGAGTGAGTAGTCTACCTTGGACTATGGGTCCATAGCAGTAGCTAGATGGTTGTCTTCTCCACCATGTGCTTCATGTTTAGATCTCGTGAGCTGCCTTACATGATCGAGATCATCTTTGTGTAATTCTACATGTTATGTTTGTTGGGATCCGATGAATATTGGTGTTATGTTAAGTTGATGTGCTAAATATTATCTTATGTTATATCTATGTTGTTTATTATCTTGCATGCTCTCCGTTGTTAGTAGCTATCTTGGCCAAGTAGATACTGGTGACTCCAAGAGGGGGTATTTATGCTTGATAGTTGGGTTCATGCCTCTATTTAATCTGGGGGAGTGACAGAGTCCTCTAAGGTTGTAGATGTGTTGTTGCCACTAGGGAGAAAACAACATTCTTGTGTCCAAGGACATTACATTACACACTTTGCTTAATGCAGTTATCTGTTGTTCGCAACTTAATACTCGTGGGGTGTTCGGACGATATCCCCGTGGGTGGATTATTAGTCATAGATGCAGTTGGATGGCGTTCTATGTATTTTGTTGTAATGCCCAGAGTAAATCTCATAGTGATCCTCGTGACATATGCACGTTATCTTTATTCTATCAATTGCCCAACTGTAATTTGTTTACCCAGCATGTCGTTATTTATCTTATGGAGAGACACCACTAGTGAACTGTGGACCCCGATACAATTTCCTTTACATTGTTACACCGTTTAACTTTTACTCGCACTGTTTACTTTCTCGCATACTACTACTGTTTTCCACTCGATACGCTCATACCTTTGTTTACAGCAAACCGTTGAGATTGACAACCTCATCGTAAGTTGGGAGCAAAGTTCTTGGTTGTGTTGTGTGCAGGTTCCGCGTTGCTACTAGTTGAAGACACACCAACAAGTGTCGTAAATGGCGCCCTTGCTGGAGTGTCATGAAGCTAGGAAGCATCACCTTCTGAAGTTTGGCTTTTTCCTACTGGATCGACAAACCTCGATTTCTTACTGAGGGAAAACTTGCTACTGTGCTCATCATACCTTCCTCTTGGGGTTCCCAACTGGGTGGTCATCCTGCCCGCATCCAAACTATATTGAGGATCAAAGATTGAAAACAAAATAAGATAACACGATGGATAAACTTCAACAAATGAAGAGAGAAATCAAACGATCCAAAGAACAAATTGAATAAAGATATTATGATAAGACCAAAAGGGTGCTCTAAATAATATGAGGAAGCTCCCCAAGGTTTGTGCACAAAATATTCTATTTGGATTGAAGTATAAGGTGCACGAACATGGAATCATCACTCCCTCAATATTATTCAAAGAAAAATGATACCAAGTGAAATCAAATACTATGATAACCACAAAATGGTGATTTAAATGAAATGAGGAAGCTCCCCAAGGTACGTGCAAAAATTAGAATGTTTGCATTTGAATACAATTTGCACAACATGGAATCCTCACTCCCTCAATAACGTTTAAAACTCAACCATTTGCAAGAGATCATAGAGAAAAAATTAATCTTAACACTTGCATCAAAGGAATGGTTGAGCAAAAAGTAAGGGATGAAATATAAAAGGCTCAACCAAGTAATGTGTGAGAGAAATGACATAGCATATTATAAGACTAATACAAGGATTAGCATAGGGATCCACATAGTCTTCAATGAATGATATTGCTTAGCATTCCATCCCAACACATATGGTTCAAATAAGATATCAAATAATGAGATATCATCTCTCATGTGTATAATTTTCAAAGTAGACAATATCACAAAGATAATTATCACAAAGAAACATGTACACACAAAATAGATACTAAGAATAGAACATTATATCCAAAATGAAGTCATGCAATATACCAATGAGATTTTTGCTTTTAAAGCATGGCCAAAGGCTCAATTTATCTTATTGTATATTGACGAACTTCAACCACCAACATGTCAAAGACATCACAAATATCAACAAGGGAAATAAGATAGTTGGTATGCTTTGATAAAAACAACAAGTATCATAACGAAGGATACCAAACGGAAGAAATAAATTTGCAATTTCATCAATATTGCACATGTGAGCTTATTGAGGAATTGATATGCAAAAAGATTGCTAAGTTGACATATATGGGATAGGAGAATCCTGAGCATGATTTTTATATGTTCCCAATAATATGTCCTCATCTCAACTTGCTCACATTTGCAATAAAGAGGTTTCATTAGAATTCTTGCAAGAACCACATGATTTTCAAATAAAGATATCCATGCCAAGAAACAACCTACACAAGGTTGGACACTAGAAAAGTATGCATAAAAAAGATACTTGTTACCGAGATATTAATGGTAGGATGTAGTAGATAGGAGTTCTTCAATAATCCTAGCTTGCCTCAAATTATCATTTAGTCACCACTTTATCCTTATTATTGAGACAAGCACCAATATATCTCCATGTACCTAAAACAAAGTTCAAGTACAAGATGGTCCCCAAACTCATTGGGTCCAAAGTAGTTAGAAACTACAACATATAGGACAAACTCCACATAAATATGTGCCTATAGATATGATATTGAATTTCATGCACATCTTAGCCGATTTAGGATTTGATGGAGTTTCCCCTATATATTAGATCAAAGAAAGCAAAGCATGTCATAAAGTATACATTTAGTAAATATGCATGCACAAGACTTTCAAGAGCCCAAAGGAGATACAATTTGGACAAAGAACAAGCGAGCACACAAAATTTTGAAGCGACAAAAGGTTGTCCAAATTATATCAAAGAATCAAATCAACACAAGATTGAATCCAAAGTTCACCAAGTGAACAACGCAAAAGCCAATGAGCATAAAGCATAACTAAAACACACATGCTCAAAGACATATCTCATTTTAAGAGTAATAAATAAATAATAAGAAATGAGATAACCAACTCCCAAAGAAAGCAAGGTTCAAACAAACAAACCAAACTCTCTACACTTTTTAAGATGGCACACTAAGTACCAAAAAGAAATGATTTGTCCTCCAACAATAACCAATACCAATTGAAATAAGCATAGACAGTGTGTTATAAAAATATAGGAGAGCTCCCCCAAGATTAGTGCATTATTTATGATTTTGCATTTGAATACAAAATGCACACAAGTAGGATCATCACATCTACCTACATAGAAATAACACAAAACAAGTTTAACAAAATCAAATGGAATCACAAGAATCAAGGAAGACAATGGGAGTAAAAACAAATACATTTCTTGGCAAGAGATAGGGCAATTAAAAGCAATAGCCAATGTAAAGATGATCAATATATACCACATGATAAAGTACCAATTGTCCAAGAACAAGAGGTATTTAGATTTATTTCCCGATGGTAGTTTACACATAAATCCAAGATCATCTTCGCAACAAAGAAGCATATGGAAAAGATAAGAATTAAACACCATGCTAAAGAAGATATTCTTGATAGACTCAAATAGTTAAACAATCACGCAAAGCAATGATTAGGATAACTTGAAGCAAATGGTTTTCCAACTTTGATGTAGCATTCCACATTTTAGGAAAACCATACCAAGAGAGTACCTCACAAACAAGATCCAAAACAAGAGCAATAAAACAATTTGGCAAATTAGAACTTGTTTGAGCAAACATGCCACATAGAAGCAAGATAATTTACAATATCAACACTATGTGACACAACCTCAAATATACACATTATATTGGTTTGTAGTATGCACAAAGCATATTACTCCCCCATAATGTGATAAAACATTTATTTTCACAAGAGGCAAATAAAATCCAACAAGATGATTAATGGATATTATAGAATTTGAATTTCTCATGAGAATGACATACCACATAGAGACTAGATAATCTTTAAATATCAACACTAAGTGGTATTCCTCATGTACTGATGTCTACGCACGCTTCTATTCCTATAGATAGTGTTGGGCCTCCAAGTGTAGAGGTTCGTAGAACAGCAGCAAGTTTCCCTTAAGTGGATCACCCAAGGTTTATCGAACTCAGGGAGGAAGAGGTCAAAGCTATCCCTCTCAAACAACCCTGCAATTACGATACAGAAAGTCTCTTGTGTCCCCAACACACCCAATACACTTGTCAGATGTATAGGTGCACTAGTTCGGCGAAGAGATAGTGAAATACAAGTAGTAGTGATGATTATGAGTGGTAAATGTAATATGAAATAAGTATCGCTGCGAGCAAACATATAACAAACCTGAATGTAAACGGTGTGCAAAGCTTGGAAACAAGGCCTAGGGATCATACTTTCACTAGTGGACACACTCTCAACAAATATAACATAATTGAACCAATAGATACTATCATCAATATGCAACTCAAAACAATTCTCCAAAGGAAAACGAACACTAATTATGTGTAGGGCTACGAAGCACTCCTCAAAGTCCGTATGTACCCAAACTAGATTGTCCCACACTATCACCATGAACGCACTAGATGGTTCCAACAAATACCAACAATTCATAGAGACATTAACCAAAAAGACACACATAATGAGCACACTAGTCACCTTCCCATTACGATACGAGGTGTCTCCAGAGTTTGCAATAATAAAGCACGGGAGTAGCATAATATCTGAATAATAACATCTACCAATTCAACTAGATACAAAGCTCACGATCACATAAAGATCACATCATGGGAGAGAGAGGTGAACCACATAGCTACCGGTAGAGCCCTCAGCCCTGATGCGTGGTAAATAACCAGCCCGCTGGGAACCCCAAGAGGAAGGTGTGATGAATATAGCAGCAGATTTTCCCTCAGTTAAGAAACCAAGGTATGTCGATCAGGAGAGGAGCAAACAAACGACTGAAGGTGATGCTTGCTAGCTTGCGACAACTCAGGACAATTTATAGGGCACCTCGTCCAAGCTTTGCTTGCTAGCTGCAACGCGGAACCTGCACACAACACAACCAAATACTTTGCTCCCAACTTACGATGAGGTTGTCAATCTCACCAATTTGCTGTAAACAAAGGAATGAGCGTATCAAGTGGAAAATGATAATAGTATGCGAGTAAAGTAAACAGTGCGGGTAAAGTAAACAGGTGATAGCAATATAAAGGAAATAGGACCGGGATCCACAGTTCACTAGCGGTGTCTCTCCATAAGATAAAATAACACAAGCTGGGTAAACAAATTACAGTTGGGCAATTGATAGAATAAAGATAACGTGCATATGATGAGAGGATCACTATGATATTTACTTTGGGCATTACAACAAAATACATAGACCGCCATCCAACTACATCTATGACTAATAATCCACTCATGGGGATATCGTCCGAACACCCCATGAGTATTAAGTTGCAAAACATAGATAATTACATTAAGCAAAGTGTGTAATGTAAACAAAGCATATGCCCTCGAGCATATGAATGTTGTTTTCCACCTAGTAGCAACAGCACATCTACAACCTTAGAGGTTTCGGCCACTCCCCCAGATTAAATAGAGGCATGAACCCACTATCGAGCATAAATACCCCCTCTTGGAGTCACTAGCAACTACTCGGCCAAGATAGCTACTAACAATGGAGAGCATGCAAGATCATAAACAACATAGAGATAACAAAAGATAAATTTCAGTACTTCAACTCAAGCATAACACCAATATTCATCGGATCCCAACAAACCAAACATGTAGAATTACATAACGGTGATCTCAATCATGTAGGGCAGCTCATGAGATCTAAACATGAAGAACATGGTGGAGAAGACAACCATATAGCTACTGCTATGGACCCATAGTGCAAGGTAGACTACTCACTCATCGCTCCGGAGGCAAGCATGGCGATGAAGAAGACCTCCGGTGGCGATTCCCCTCTCTGGCAGGGTGCCGGGAAGACCTTCTGGACCCTCCCGATCTTCGGGTCGACGGCGGCGGCGGATCGCAATGTGTTCTGCAAAACTGATCGGGTTTTAGGTTTTTCTCGTCGGGGGGTCTTTATAGGCGAAGGGGCATCGTCAGAAGTGGACCGAGGCGGTCTCACACATAGGGGGCGTGGCCCAGCCCCTGGCCGTGCCACCCTGGTGTGAGGGTACCTCGTGGCCCCACTCCATCTCCTCTTCGGTTCTCTGGAAGCTTCGGTAAAATTCTGGGCGACTGGCTTTGGTTTCGTCCAATTCTGAGAATATTTCCTGTGTAACTTTTCTGAAACACAAAAACAGCAGAAAACTGGAAACTGGCACTGTGGCGACTTGTTAGTAGGTTAATTCCGGAAAATGCATAAAAGTGCCACGAAGTGTAACAAAACACTAAGCAAATGGTGTAAAAACAAGCATGGAGCATCAAAAATTATGGATACGTTGGAGACGTATCAGCATCCCCAAGCTTAACTCCTGCTTGTCCTTGAGTAGGTAAGTGATAACAAAAGAAATAATTTTTGAGGTGGCATGCACCTACACAATCTTGATCATATATGTAAGCATTGTGCGCTGGGATCAAAACACTTAAAACATGGGCATGAAAGATATGATCTTGATAGAAGAAACTTAGCAACCATGTTATAAACATGAAAATGAACACAAACAAAAGATCATGAAAATGAAACAATGAAAGTGAAACGTGTGTTCAAATCATAAGGAAAAACATACAAATGGTTTTCAGCTTGTCCTTGATACGTCTCAAACGTATCTATAATTTTTGATGCTCCATGCTTGTTTTTACACCATTTGCCTATTGTTTCGTTACACTTAGTGGCACTTTTATGCATTTTCCGGAACTAACCTATTAACGAAGTGCCACAGTGCCAGTTTCCTGTTTTCTGCTGTTTTTGTGTTTCAGAAGTGATACACAGGAAATATTCTCGGAATTGGACGAAACAAGTTCCTGAAGTCTTATTTTACCCGGAAGCTTCCAGACATCCGAAGAGGTGTCAGAGGGGGGCCACCAGGGCCCCAGACACATGCCTGGCGCGGCCAGCCCCTTGGCCGCGCGGGGCCCGCGTGTGGGCGCCTGGTCCACCCCCTGACATCGCCCCTTCGCTTATAAGAAGCCTCGGGACGGAAAACCCTAGAGGATTCGGCAATTTTCCAGAAATAGTTCCGCAGCTCCGCCGCCATCGCCGACGAATTTCGGGGGACAGAAGTCTCTGTTCCGGCACCCTGCCGGGACGGGGAAGTGCCCCCGGAGCCATCTCCATCGGTCTCCATCGCCGTCTCCGCCGTCTCCATCGACCTCACCGCCATCTCCATTAACCTTGCTGTCTCCTATGATGAGGAGGGAGTAGTTCATCCCCGGGGCTAAGGGCTCTACCGGTAGCTATGTGGTTCACCTCTCTCTCCCATGATGTGATCTTTATGTGATCGTGAGCTTTGTATCATGTTGAACAAGTACATGTTATTATTCAGATATTTTGTGTACTCTAGTGATGTTATTAAAGTAATCTATTCCTCCTGCTATGGTGTAACGGTGACAGTGTGTGCATCATGGTGGTACTTGGTTTAGGCTATGATTGTGATCTCTTGTGGATTATGAGAATAATTATTGCTATGATAGTTTGAGTGATCTATTCCTCCTTTCATGGTGTAATGTTGACAGTGTGTGCACCGTGTTAGTACTTGGTTTAATTTGCAATGATTTCTATCTTGAATTGTGATCTGATTTGGATATCTCTATGAGTGGTGTTTGTCAAGTACTTGATGAACTTTAAGGGGTGCTTCTGTAGCCACTACACAATGATTAGTGTTATTCAATAGGAGAGTAATTCAGAGTGCCTCAGCAAAGAGAAGTTATTTGTTCATTCATGTTATATTGTTGGGAGTGTGTCCACTAGTGAAAGTATGATCCCTAGGCCTTGTTTCCAAGCATTGCACACCGTTTACTTGCTGTTTTGTTACTTGTTTGCTCGCAGCGATATTTATTTCACATCACGTTTGTTACTTATAATCATCTATACCACTTGTATTTCACTATCTCTTCGCCGAACTAGTGCACCTATACATCTGACAAGTGTATTGGGTGTGTTGGGGACACAAGAGACTTTCTGTATCATAATTGCAGGGTTGCTTGAGAGGGATAGCTTTGACCTCTAACCTCCCTGAGTTCGATAAACCTTGGGTGATCCACTTAAGGGAAACTTGCTGCTATTCTACAAACCTCTGCACTTGGAGGCCCAACAAGTGTCTACAAGAATAGAAGTGCGTAGACATCAAGCTCTTTTCTGGCGCCGTTGCTGGGGAGGTAAGGTAAAAGGTACTCGCATCCTCCTGTGTGAGTGCTCGGAGTTATTTCCTTTAGATTCTGCAATTACATCTTTTTGTTTCTTGTTTTTATTTTCACTAGTTAGGCTTAATGGAAAATGAGTTCTGTAGTCTTTTTCCTGAGTTTAGATATGAAGTGTTTGAAGAGAAAATTGAAAAACCTTTGGGGCTTAATTTGCATGCTAATAGTGTTGTTAGTATGAATGCTTTGAACGCCGTTGTTGATAATGCTATAGAAAAGTCTAAGCTTGGGGAAGCTGGTTTTGTTAAACATGATATTTTTAGTTCCCCAGCTTTAGTGGAGAAAGTTTGCTATGATGATATGTTTGATGAATATGCTTTGCGACATAGTAGTTCTCTAGCTTGTGATGATACTGAACCTCTAGTTTATGATGGTTATGATGATGAGTATAATATTTTCAGTTCACCTACTATTGAGGATAAAATTTATATATGATTACAATATGCCTCCTATTTATGATGATTATGGTGATGAGAATAATTATTCTGTTGAATCTGCTCCTACTACTATTGTTCCTGTGGTGAGTATTAATTCTTTCATGCATGTGGCTCATGATAGGGATGTTTTATGTGATAGTTATATTGTTAATTCTATTCATGATGCTACTGAAAGTTATTATGAGAGAGGGAAACATGGTTTGATGGATCTCAACAATATTAAGTTTCCCCTCTTTATGTTGCAAATCTTGAAGTGGCACTTGTTTTATCTATCCATGCTTGCTACTATGTGCCTCGTTGATCTATTTTCTTACAAGATTCCTATGCATAGGAAGTGGTTCAGATATAAATGTCTTTCATACTTGCTTTTTGATGCTCTCTATTGCTTTAAATTCTTATATGGCGCCTTTGCCTCAAGCTCTTATATGGCGCTCACATGAGCATCTTTGCAAATTACTGCGCCTAGCTCAAAGGCGTTAAAGAAAAGCACTCTTGGGAGATAACCCATTATTTTATTTTCAGTAATTTTTATTTTATTTGAGTCTTGGAAGTTATTACTACTGTAATAACCGCTCCTTATCCTTTTTATTTTGTTGTTGTGCCAAGAGAAGCCTCTAATTCGAGTGAGGTAAAGATTTGGGGATGTTGCTGTCCTGAAACAGTTTTCGGTGCTGCACCGTAAAAATTCGTGAAAATTCTCTGTATATCTTTTGGACCTGCGATTTCTTGTGCATATGCCCCAGGTTGTATCCAAACTTTCATTAGTTGAACACTTTTTGATTTGAGCAACAGAAAACCCCTCAAAAATTCGACCTTTTTCAGCTGTTCAGTTTTGACAGATTTCTGCCAATATTTGTGTTTGCCACTTTATCGCTTTCTTTTGAGTTCTTTTGATTATGGAACTTTTAGGGAAGTTGCTACAGTAGTATATGCTATATATGTGGTGGTTCTAGGTTGAAACCTGAAGCAAAAAGAGGTTGAATATATGTTATGCTTACACTAATGTTGCTAATAGAATTGTGTTTAGTTTTGTATGAAGGAAGTTTTCAAGTGTAGGGATTGGAGAATGATGAGATGAGATGAAGAATGGACAAAAGCTCAAGCTTGAGGATGTCCATGCATCACCCCAAGAAATATCCAAGAAGTACAAGCGTCAAAGCTCGGGGATGCCCCCGAGGCACCCCTTCTTCATCGGCAAAAATCAGGTCACCTTTCAAAACACTATATTTTTATTGCTTCATGCACTATGTGTTTTTCTTGGAGCGTCAGTTGTTTTAGTTTTCTTAGTTGGTTAGGTTTGTTTGTTTGCTGCAATAAATGGTTATATCACATCAAATTTCCTTTGGAGGAGATGTACTCGTTTTCATTTGCAAAGAACGCTCTAGTTTTCACTCTTATTAAAAATCGAGCGTTCATCTTTTTCTGCTACCGCTTTTGGTTTTCGTTTTCGCCTTGATTTGCGTTCAGATCTTGTCATATCTTTTCATCAAGGTGTATTTTTGCCTCTGATCTTCATTGGTATTCATCAAAAGAGGTGTTTATAAAAATTTCAAATGGTGTTGGAAAAGAGAAAAAGCTTTGTGCAAAATAGTGGTACAAGAAGGAGCTTGTGTAGACTGCGGCTTAGGCTTTTTCATGTCATGCTTGATGTATTTTTGATAGTATGCTTAGTGGCTTTGCTGTAGCATGACTTGTCTCAAATAACTGAGATTGCTTAATGAGCCTTTGAAAAAATCATGCGTTGTTTTTATTGTATGGAAGCATTATTTTGGTTTTCTCCTTGATGCTTTATTTGGGTTGACTTGGCGCATGCTCACACATGTTAGACTCTTCCAAAGTCGCCATTAGCCTTCATGATCATTTAGTTTTTGACTTTTGATGCCATCGTATGCTTCTTTTAATGTCGATTTGTCGCTTTGCATGATTATGGCCATTATTGCTCTCTTAGTTGGTCGCTCCCAGTCTTTTGCTAGCCCTCGCCTTGTACTGAGTATGAGCTCTACTCGTGCATCCAACTCCTAAAAGCCAAGTTTTCCAAAGTGTCCACCATACATACCTACTAGCAATTTGCTATTCCAAGTAAATTTGACTTGCTTTTATATTCTCTTCAAATTAAACTCTTACCAGTGTTATGCGAAACTCGGTTAGTAAAGCTCTCACGAACCGGAAGGCACACTTTACTTTTTCCTGTTCTTAAAATTTTGACATTGTGGTCTTTTATGTTGAGTTGTTATGCTTGCAAGTTGTAAGTTGGATTCTAGCCCAGCCATGCTGTCACGGGGCAAGCTTTCAACATTGCACTTCTATTTGAGTTGATATCGTGATCTTTTGTTTATGGATGCCCGCTGTGTGAAATGAATTGGGAATCTTGTGAGGATCATGGAGTTTTTATATGTGTTAGGGAAACGCCGGGCCGCCAATCTAAGCCATGCATAATTCATGGTGGAAATTTGCAGCATACCCATGGTGAACATTCGACGACGCATCTCACAATAAAAAGCTAAACAATATAGCAAATAAAAGAGATGTCGAGGTGTTCATTGTCTGCTTGTCCTATCATTTTGGTGTGGGCTTGTTCCATGTCATCGGGCATGGAGGTACCCCATTGGCGGTTCTCAACGATATGCATATACTTACAATGACAAGAGCCTTGCTTGGGACTCTAAGTAAATTAGCATGGTTTGGGTACTCGTATTCACGGGACACGAGGTTTTCAACTTATGATTTGTTAAGCATATGCATCATAATTGTTCTCGCATTAACTTTAACCATTCAAGATGCTTATGATGGGGGCAATGAGAGCTCAAAGCCGGTAAGTACCATAATTTTTGAAGGTTATAAAACTTGCAATCACTGCTTCCCTCCGCGAAGGGCCTTTCTTTTACTTTTATGTTGAGTCACCACCTTCTTTCTTTATGCACCATTAAGAGAGCATAGTTGTCATTCTTAGTGTGATATGCATTGTCCCAAGGTTCATTGATTGATTCATATTGTTGGTTTCACTTGTTCTTAAATTATTTGTATCTAGTCGCCCTCTTAAACTTGAAGGTGTCCTATGCATTTATGTTTTGCTCTCTTTGAAGGATAAGCTGAAAACCAATTGTATGTTTTTCCTTATGATTAGAACACACGTTTGACTTTCATTGTTTCATTATCATGATCTTTTGTTTGTGTTCATTTGCATGTTTACAACACGGTTGCTAAGTTCTTATTGTCATGATTATATCTTTCATGCCCATGTTTTAAGTTCTTATGATCCCAGCTCACAATGCTTACATATATGATCAAGATTGTGTAGGTGCATGTCACCTCAAAAATTATTCTTTTGTTATCACTTACCTACTCGAGGACGAGCAGGAGTTAAGCTTGGGGATGCTTGATACGTCTCAAACGTATCTATAATTTTTGATGCTCCATGCTTGTTTTTTACACCATTTGCCTATTGTTTCGTTACACTTAGTGGCACTTTTATGCATTTTCCGGAACTAACCTATTAACGAAGTGCCATAGTGCCAGTTTCCTGTTTTCTGCTGTTTTTGTGTTTCAGAAGTGATACACAGGAAATATTCTCGGAATTGGACGAAACAAGTTCCTGAAGTCTTATTTTACCCGGAAGCTTCCAGACATCCGAAGAGGTGTCAGAGGGGGGCCACCAGGGCCCCAAACACATGCCTGGCGCGGCCAGCCCCTTGGCCGCGCGGGGCCCGTGTGTGGGCGCCTGGTCCACCCCCTGACATCGCCCCTTCGCTTATAAGAAGCCTCGGGACGGAAAACCCTAGAGGATTCGGCAATTTTCCAGAAACAGTTCCGCAGCTCCGCCGCCATCGCCGACGAATTTCGGGGGACAGAAGTCTCTGTTCCGGCACCCTGCCGGGACGGGGAAGTGCCCCGGAGCCATCTCCATCGGTCTCCATCGCCGTCTCCGCCGTCTCCATCGACCTCACCGCCATCTCCATCAACCTTGCTGTCTCCTATGATGAGGAGGGAGTAG
The DNA here is from genome assembly GCA_007115705.1 of Dactylis glomerata. NCBI lineage: Eukaryota > Viridiplantae > Streptophyta > Magnoliopsida > Poales > Poaceae > Dactylis > Dactylis glomerata. The sequence continues at coordinate 231,232 of QXEO01001193.1, forward strand.
TTCATCCCCGGGGCTAAGGGCTCTACCGGTAGCTATGTGGTTCACCTCTCTCTCCCATGATGTGATCTTTATGTGATCGTGAGCTTTGTATCATGTTGAACAAGTACATGTTATTATTCAGATATTTTGTGTACTCTAGTGATGTTATTAAAGTAATCTATTCCTCCTGCTATGGTGTAACGGTGACAGTGCGTGCATCATGGTGGTACTTGGTTTAGGCTATGATTGTGATCTCTTGTGGATTATGAGAATAATTATTGCTATGATAGTTTGAGTGATCTATTCCTCCTTTCATGGTGTAATGTTGACAGTGTGTGCACCGTGTTAGTACTTGGTTTAAGTTGCAATGATTTCTATCTTGAATTGTGATCTGATTTGGATATCTCTATGAGTGGTGTTTGTCAAGTACTTGATGAACTTTAAGGGGTGCTTCTGTAGCCACTACACAATGATTAGTGTTATTCAATAGGAGAGTAATTCAGAGTGCCTCAGCAAAGAGAAGTTATTTGTTCATTCATGTTATATTGTTGGGAGTGTGTCCACTAGTGAAAGTATGATCCCTAGGCCTTGTTTCCAAGCATTGCACACCGTTTACTTGCTGTTTTGTTACTTGTTTGCTCGCAGCGATATTTATTTCACATCACGTTTGTTACTTATAATCATCTATACCACTTGTATTTCACTATCTCTTCGCCGAACTAGTGCACCTATACATCTGACAAGTGTATTGGGTGTGTTGGGGACACAAGAGACTTTCTGTATCGTAATTGCAGGGTTGCTTGAGAGGGATAGCTTTGACCTCTAACCTCCCTGAGTTCGATAAACCTTCGGTGATCCACTTAAGGGAAACTTGCTGCTGTTCTACAAACCTCTGCACTTGGAGGCCCAACAAGTGTCTACAAGAATAGAAGTGCGTAGACATCAGTCCTTCATGGAGAGCAAAACATAAATGCATAGGACACCTTCAAGTTTAAGAGGGCGACTAGATACAAATAATTTAAGAACAAGTGAAACCAACAATATGAATCAATCAATGAAAACTTTGGGACAATGCACATTATACTAAGAATGACAACTATGCTCTCTTAATGGTGCATAAAGATAGAAGGTGGTGACTCAACATAAAAGTAAAAGAAAGGCCCTTCGCGGAGGGAAGCAGTGTTTGCAAGTTTTATAGACCTTCAAAAATTATGGTACTTACCGGCTTTGAGCTCTCATTGCCCCCATCATAAGCATCTTGAATGGTTAAAGTTAATGCGAGAACAATTATGATGCATATGCTTGACAAATCATAAGTTGAAAACCTCGTGTCCCGTGAATACGAGTACCCAAACCTCATGCTACTTTACTTAGAGTCCCAAGCAAGGCTCTTGTCATTGTAAGTATATATGTATCATCGAGAACCACCAACGGGGTACCTCCGTGCCCGATGACATGGAACAAGCCCACATCAAAATGACAGGACAAGCAGACAATGAACACCTCGACATCTCTTTTATTTACCATTTGTTTAGCTTTTTATTTTGAGATGCGTCGTCAAATGTCCACTATGGGTATGCTGCAAATTTCCACCATGAATTATGCATGGCTTAGATTGGCGGCCCAGGCATTTCCCTAATACATATACAAACTCCATGATCCTGCAAGATTCCCAATTCATTTCACACCACGAGTATCCATAAACAAAAGATCACGATATCAACTCAAATAAGAAGTGCAATGTTGAAAGCTTGCCCCATGATGGCATGGTTGGGCTAGTCTCCAACTTACAACTTGCAAGCATAACAACTCAACATAAGAGACCACAATGTCAAATTTTTAAGAACAAGAAAAATAAAGTGTGCCTTCCGGTTCGTGAGAGCTTTACTGACCAATTTTCGCATAACACTGGTAAGAGTTTAATTTGAAGAGAAGATAAAAGCAAGTCAAATGTACTTTGGAATAGCAAATTGCTAATAGGTATGTATGGTGGACACTTTGGTAAACTTGGTTTTTAGGAGTTGGATGCACGAGTAGAGCTCATACTCAGTACAAGGCGAGGGCTAGCAAAAGACTGGGAGCGACCAACTAAGAGAGCAATAATGGCCATAATCATGCAAAGCGACAAAGCGACATTAAAAGAAGCATAAGATGGCATCAAAAGTCAAAAACTAAATGATCATAGAGGCTATTGGCAACTTTGTATGAGTCTAACATGTGTGAGCATGCGCCAAGTCAACCCAAATAAAGCATCAAGGAGAAAACTAAAATAATGCTTCCAAACGATAAAAACAACGCATGATTTTTTCAAAGGCTCATTAAGCAATCTCAATTATTTGAGACAAGTCATGCTACAGCAAAACCACTAAGCATACTATCAAAAATACATCAAGCATGACATGCAAAAGCCTAAGCCGCAGTCTACACAAGCTCCTTCTTGTACCACTTTTTTGCATAAAGCTTTTTCTCTTTTCCAACACCATTCAAACTTTTTTTTAAACACCTCTTTTGATGAAAACCAATAAAGATCAGAGGAAAAAAATACACCTTGATGAAAATATATAACAAGATCTGAACACATATCAAGGCGAAAATGAAAACTAAACGCAGTAGCAGAAAAAGAAGAACACTCGTTGAAATTATAAGAGTGAAAAACAGAGTGTTCTTGGCAAATGAAAAGCAAGGCAACTTCTCCAAAGGAAATTTGTTGGGGTCCAACCATTTATTGCAGCAAACTAAATTAAACTAAACTGAAAACTAAAAACAACTGACGCTCCAAGAAAAACACATAATGCATGAAGCAATAAAAATATAGTGTCTTGAAAGGTGACCTGATTTTTGCCGATGAAGAAGGGGTGCCTCGGGGGCATCCCCAAGCTTTGACGATTGTACTTCTTGGATATTTCTTGGGGTGATGCATGGGCATCCCCAAGCTTGAGCTTTTGTCCATTCTTGAACTCATCTCATCACTCTCCGATCCCTACACTTGAAAACTTCCTTCATACAAAACTAAACACAAATCTATTAGCAACATTAGTGTAAGCATAACATATAATCAACCCTTTTTTGCTTCAGGTTTCAACCTAAAACCACCACATATTAAGCATATACTACTGTAGCAACTTCCCCAAAAGTTCCGTGATCAAAACAACTCAAAAAGAAAGCGATGAAGCGGCAAACACAAATATTGGCAGAAATCTGTCAAAACAGAACAGCTGATGAAGGTAGAATTTTTAGAGGGTTTTATGTTGCTCAAATCAAAAAGTGTTAAAATAATGAAAGTTTGGATATAACCTGGGGCATATGCACAAGAAATTTCAGGTCCAAAAGATATACAGAGAATTTTCACAAATTTTTACGGTGCAGCACCGAAAAACTGTTTCAGGACAGCAACATCCCCAAATCTTACCTCACTCAAATTAGAGGCTTCTCTTGGCACAAAAACGAAATAAAAAGGATAAGGAGAGGTCATTACAGTAGTAATAACTTCCAAGACTCAAATAAAAGAAAAAGAACTGAAAGTAAAAGCATTGGGTTATCTCCCAAGAGTACTTTTCTTTAACGCCTTTGAGCTAGGCGCAGAAAATTGCGAATCAAGTAATATCAAATGATGAAGCATCAAGCTCATAATTTGCTCTAAGAATAGAGTCAAGCACTAATTTCTTTCTCTTTCTAGGGAAGTGTTCCATACCTTTCTTGAGTGAAAATTGATATTTGATGGTGCCTTCCCTCATATCAATGATGGCACCTACAGTTCGAAGAAAGGGTCTTCCCAAAATAATAGGACATGAAGCATTGCATTCAACATCCATGACAAGAAAATAAACAGGAACAAGGTTATTGTTAACCACAATAAGAACATCATTAATCCTTCCCAAAGGTTTCTTCTTAGCAACATCAGCAATAGGAACATCATAATAACACTTTTCAAGCGGTGGTAAATCAAGCATATCATAAATCTTTCTAGGCATAATAGAAATACTAGCACCTAGATCACATAAAGCATGGCAATCAAAACCATTAACATGCATATCAATGATGGGTTCCCAACCATCTTCTAACTTCTTGGGAATAGAAACTTTTTGCTTCAACTTTTCATCCCTAATTTTCATGAGAGCATTGGTAATATGCTTAGTAAAAGCAACATTTAAAGAACTAGCATTGGGAGTCAAAGCAAGCTTTTGCAAGAACAAAATAACTTCAGATATATTGCAGCCATCAACATCAAAATCATTAAAGTAAATAGAGCTATCATCTCCTACACTCCAAAAAATTTCAGCACTCTTTTGAGAAAAAGTTTTGGCAGTTTTAGGCTTTTTAACACAAGGAGTAGGAGTTTTCTCTACACCAATCAAAGTAAGAGGATTGCTAGCATTAGGAGCAACATCATTAGAGGTAGTAATGGTACAAACCTTCATCTCTCTAGCCATCTCATCTCCTCTTTCCCACCTAGCATGCAATTCTGCTAGCATCCTAACATTTTCATCAATTCTAACTTGGATAGCATTAGCAGTAGCAAAAACATTGTTCTCTTTCAACTCATTAGGCAACACTTTTAATTTCAGAAGTTCAACATCATGAGCAAGGCTATCAACTTTAGAAGCAAGAATATCAATTTTGCCTAACTTTTCCTCAATAGACTTGTTAAAAGCATTTTGCTTACCGATGAAGTCCTTGAGCATTACCTCAAGCTCAGAGGGCGCGGCCCTAGTGTTGTTGGAGGAATTACCATAAGAATTACCATAACCATTACCATTGGTAGAAGGATACGGCCTATAATTGTTACTAGCAAAATTGTTCCTATAAGCATTGTTGTTAAAATTATTGTTTCTAATGAAGTTTACATCAACATGCGCTTCTTGAGCAACCAAAGAGGCCAAAGGAACATTATTAGGATCTACATGAGTCCTATCATTAGAAAGCATAAGCATAATAGCATCAATCTTATCACTCAAGGAAGAGGTCTCCTCAACAGAATTTACCTTCTTACCTTGTGGAGCTCTCTCGGTGTGCCATTCAGAGTAATTTACCATCATATTGTGGAGAAGCTTCGTTACGGCGCCCAAGGTAAGGGACATAAAAGTGCCTCCAGTAGCTGAATCAAGTAGGTTCCTCGAAGAAAAATTTAGTCCTGCATAAAAAGTTTGAACAACCATCCAAGTAGTCAGTCCATGTGTGGGACAATTCTTTATCATAGCTTTCATTCTTTCCCAAGCTTGAGCAACATGTTCATTATCAAACTGACTAAACTTCATAATATTGCTACGCAAAAATATAATCTTAGCAGGAGGATAGTATCTACCAATAAAAGCATCCTTACACTTTGCCCATGAATCAATACTATTCTTAGTCAAAGACAGCAACCAATCCTTAGTTTTCCTTTCAAAGAAAAAGGAAACAACTTAAGCTTAATAATATCACTTTCAACATCCTTATATTTCTGCATCTCACATAGCTAAACAAAATTGTTGAGATGAGCTGCAGCATCATCAGTACTAGCACCAGAAAATTGCTCTATCATAACAAGGTTCAATAAAGCAGGCTTAATCTCATAAAAATTTGCAGCAGAAGCAGGTGGTGCAATAGGAGTGCAGATAAAATCACTATTGTTCGTGCTAGTAAAGTCACACAACTTGGTGTTTTCAGGATTAGCCATTTTAGCAAACTAAAAGCAAGCAAGTAAAAATAACTACCAAGGATTCTAATTTTTTTGGGGTTTTGATAAAACGATGCAAGTAAAAATAAATAAAGCAAAAGCAAAACTTAAAACAAAGTAAAGGATGTGCGTGTGAAAACTCCCCTTGCAGAAGTCTTCTACTTCCTCCCCAGCAACGGCGCCAGAAAATGTGCTTGATGCGTGGTAAATAACCAGCCCGTTGGGAACCCCAAGAGGAAGGTGTGATGAATATAGCAGCAGATTTTCCCTCAGTTAAGAAACCAAGGTATGTCGATCAGGAGAAGAGCAAACAAACGACTGAAGGTGATGCTTGCTAGCTTGCGACAGCTCAGGACAATTTATAGGGCACCTCGTCCAAGCTTTGCTTTCTAGCTGCAACGCGGAACCTGCACAGAACACAACCAAATACTTTGCTCCCAACTTACGATGAGGTTGTCAATCTCACCGGTTTGCTGTAAACAAAGGAATGAGCGTATCGAGTGGAAAATGATAATAGTATGCGAGTAAAGTAAACAGTGCGGGTAAAGTAAACAGGTGATAGCAATATAAAGGAAATAGGACCAGGATCCACAGTTCACTAGCGGTGTCTCTCCATAAGATAAAATAACACAAGCTGGGTAAACAAATTACAGTTGGGCAATTGATAGAATAAAGATAACGTGCATATGATGAGAGGATCACTATGAGATTTACTCTAGGCATTACAACAAAATACATAGACCGCCATCCAACTGCATCTATGACTAATAATCCACTCACGAGGATATCGTCCAAACACCCCATGAGTATTAAGTTGCGAACAACAGATAATTGCATTAAGCAAAGTGTGTAATGTAAACAAAGCATATGCCCTCGAGCATATGAATGTTGTTTTCCCCCTAGTAGCAACAACACATCTACAACCTTAGAGGTTTCTGTCACTCCCCCAGATTAAATAGAGGCATGAACCCACTATCGAGCATAAATACCCCCTCTTGGAGTCACTAGCAACTACTCGGCCAAGATAGCTACTAACAACAGAGAGCATGCAAGATCATAAACAACATAGAGATAACAAAAGATAAATTTCAGTACTTCAACTCAAGCATAACACCAATATTCATCGGATCCCAACAAACCAAACATGTAGAATTACATAACGGTGATCTCAATCATGTAGGGCAGCTCATGAGATCTAAACATGAAGCACATGGTGGAGAAGACAACCATCTAGCTACTGCTATGGACCCATAGTCCAAGGTAGACTACTCACTCATCGCTCCGGAGGCAAGCATGGCGATGAAGAAGACCTCCGGTGGTGATTCCCCTCTCCGGTAGGGTGCCGGGAAGAGCTTCTGGACCCTCCTATGATGAGGAGGGAGTAGTTCTAGGAAATGGCGATGGAGACCGATGGAGATGGCTCTGGGGGCACTTCCCCATCCTGGCAAGGTGCCGGAACAGGGACTTCTATCCTCCAAAATTTGTCTTCGATGGTGGCGGCGCTGCGGAACTGTTCTAGGAAAAACACCGATCGATATAGGGTTTTGACTTCGGAAGGCTTTAAATAGGCGGAGAGGCGGCATCAGAGGGCCACCAGGGGGGCCTCACCACCCCTGGGCGCGGCCAGGAGGGGGGCGCGCCCCCTCATGGTGTGCCTTCCCTCTGGCCCCCCTCCGACTCTCGTTCGGTCTTCGGTCTTCGGTCTTTGGTCCACTTCCGGGAAAAATAGGGGTTCTGGAACTTGTTTCGTCCAATTCCGAGAATATTTCCTGTGTAGCATTTCTGAAACACAAAAACAGCAGAAAATAGGGAACTGGCACTGTGGCATCTTGTTAGTAGCTTAGTTCTGAAAATCGCATAAAAATGTCACGAAGTGTAACGAAACACAAGGCAAATGGTGTAAAAACAAGCATGAAGCATCAAAAATTATAGATACGTTTGAGACGTATAAGCATCCCCAAGCTTAACTCCTACTCGTCCTCGAGTAGGTAAGTGATAAGAAAAGAATAATTTTTGAGGCGACATGCACCATCACTATCTTGATCATCTATGTAAGCGTTGTGCGCTGGGATCAAAAGAACTTAAAACATGGGCATGAAAGATGTAATCTTGATAGAAGAAACTTAGCAACCATGTTATAACATGAAAAAGAACGCAAATGAAAGATCATAAAAATGAAACAATGAAAGTCAAACGTGTGTTCAAATCATATGGAAAAACATACAAATGGTTTTCATCTTGTCCTTCATGAGAGAGCAAAACATAAATGCATAGGACACGTTCAAATTTAAGAGGGCGACTAGATACAAATAATTTAAGAACAAGTGAAACCATCATCATGAATCAATCAATGAAAACTTTGGGACAATGCACATTATACTCAGAATGACAACTATGCTCTCTTAACGGTGCATAAAGATAGAAGGTGGTGACTCAACATAAAAGTAAAAGAAAGGCCCTTCGCGGAGGGAAGCAGTGATTGCAAGTTTTATAAACCTTCAAAAATTATGGTACTTACCGGCTTTGAGCTCTCATTGCCCCCATCATAAGCATCTTGAATGGTTAAAGTTAATACGAGTACACTTATGTTGCATATGCTTGACAAATCATAAGTTGAAAACCTCGTGTCCCGTGAAGTACGAATACCCAAACCTCATGCTACTTTACTTAGAGTCCCAAGCAAGCTCTTGTCATTGTAAGTATACACGTATCATCGAGAACCACCAATGGGGTACCTCCGTGCCCGATGACATGGAACAAGCCCACATCAAAATGACAGGACAAACAGACAATGAACACCTTGGCATCTCTTTTATTTACCATTGGTATAGCTTTTTATTGTGAGATGCGTCGTCGAATGTTCACTATGGGCATGCTGTAAATTTCCACCATGAATTATGCATGGCTTAGATTAGCGGCCCAGGCGTTTCTCTAACACATATACAAACTCCATGATCCCGCAAGATTCCCAATTCATTTCATACCGCGAGTATCCATAAACAAAAGATCACGATATCAACTCAAATAAGAAGTGCAATGTTGAAAGCTTGCCCCATGACGGCATGGCTGGGATAATTTCCAACTTACAACTTGCAAGCATAACAACTCAACATAAGAGAGCCACAATGTCAAAATTTTAAAACGAGAAAAGTAAATTGTGCCATCCGGTTCGTGAGAGCTTTACTGACCAATTTTCGCATAACACCAAAAAGAGTTTAATTTGAAGGATAGATAAAAGCAAGTCAAATGTACTTTGGAATAGCAAATTGCTAATAGGTATGTATGGTGGACACTTTGGCAAACTTGGTTTTTAGGAGTTGGATGCACGAGTAGAGCTCATACTCAGTACAAAATGAGGGCTAGCAAAAGACTGGGAGCGACCAACTAAGAGAGCAATAATGGCCATAATCATGCAGAGCGACAAAGCGACATTAAAAGAAGCATAAGATGGCATCAAAAGTCAAAAACTAAATGATCATAGAGGCAATGGCAACTTTGTATGAGTCTAACATGTGTAAGCATGTGCCAAGTCACCCCAAATAAAGCATCAAAGGAGAAAACCAAATAAATGCTTCCATATAATTAAAACAACGCATGATTTTTTCAAAGGCTCATTAAGCAATCTCAGTCATTTGAGACAAGTCATGCTACAGCAAAACCACTAAGCATACTATCAAAACGTCATCAAGCACGACATGCAAAAGCCTAGGCCGCAGTCTACACAAGCTCCTTTTTGTACCACTTTTTTGCATGAAACTTTTTCTCTTTTCCAACACCATTCAAACCTTTTTGAGGAAACTCTTTTGATGAAAACAAACATAGACCAGTGGTCAAAATACACCTTGATGCAAAGATGAAAGAAGATCTGAACAAAAACCAAGGCGAAAAACAAAAGCTAAACGCAGTAGCAGAAAAAGAGAACACTCGTTGAACAAAAAGAGTGAAAACTAGAGTGTTCTTGGCAATGAAAAACGGAGTTCATCTCCCTCCAAAACAACATGATGTGATCAAACCGTTTATTGCAGCAAACAAAACAAAAGGAAAACTGAAAGCAAAAACGACTGATGCTCCAAGGAAAACGCATAATGCATGAAGCAATAAAAATATAGTGTCTTGAAAGGTGACCTAATTTTTGCCGATGAAGAAAGGGGTGCCTCGGGGGCATCCCCAAGCTTGACGCTTGTACCTCTTGGATATTTCTTGGGGTGACATGGGCATCCCCAAGCTTTAGCTTTTGTCCATTCTTCATCTCATCTCATCATTCACCAATCCCTACACTTGAAAACTTCCTTCATACAAAACTAAACACAATTCTATTAGCAACATTAGTGTAAGCATAATAACGAATCAACCCTTTTTGCTTCAGGTTTCAACACAAAACCACCACATATAAAGCATATACTACTATAGCAACCTCCCCAAAAGTTCCGTGATCAAAAGAACTCAAAAAGAAAGTGATAAAGCGGCAAACACAAATATTGGCAGAAATCTGTCAAAACAGAACAGCTGAGAAAGGTCGAATTTTTAGAGGGTTTTCCGTTGCTCAAATCAAAAAGTGTTCAACTAATGAAAGCTTGGATATAACCTGGGGCATATGCACAAGAAATCGCAGGTCCAAAAGATATACAGAGAATTTTCAGGAAGTTTTACGGTGCAGCACCGAAAACTGTTTCAGGACAGCAACATCCCCAAATCTTACCTCACTCAAATTAGAGGCTTCTCTTGGCACAACAACGAAATAAAAAGGATAAGGAGTGGTTATTACAGTAGTAATAACTTCCAAGACTCAAATAAAAGAAAAATTACTGAAAATAAATAATGGGTTATCTCCCAAGAGTGCTTTTCTTTTACGCCTTTGAGCTAGGCGCAGTAATTTGCAAAGATGATCATGTAGGCGCCATAAAAGAGCTTAAGGCAAAGGCGCCATATAGGAACATAAAGCAATAGAGAGCATCAAAAAGCAAATGTGAAAGACATTTAAATCTGAACCACTTCCTATGAAAAATAATCTTGTAAAGAGACAAGTCATGAAAGCACAAAGCAAAAAGCATTGGAAGGCAAAACAAGTACAACTTCAAGAGTTGCAACATAAAGCGGGGAAACTCAATATTGTTGAGGTCCATCAAACCATGTTTCCCTCTCTCATAATAACTTTCAGTAGCATCATGAATATAACTAACAATATAACTATCACATAAAGCATCCCTATCATGAGGCACATGCATAAAATAATTAATACTCCACACATGAACAATCGTAGTAGGAGCAGATTCAACAGAATAATTATTCTCATCACCATAATCATCCAAAACAGGAGGCATATTGTAATTATAACTAGTTTTCTCCTCAAAAGTAGGTGAACTAAAAATAGTATACCCATCATCATAACCATCATAAACTAGAGGTTTAGTATCATCACAAGCTAGAGAACAGCTATTTCGCAAAGCATATTCATCAAACATATCATCATAAGAAGGAACATGGATAGTACTAATGGTACAACAATTATTAATCTTAGAATTTGTACCAAAAAGATTTTCAATATCAAAAGTAGAGTGCTTTTCCCAATCATGATCACTAACATAGGTAACAGGCATGAGAACATCATCCCAATCAGAATTATCATAATCTATAGCAGGATCATAACGCTTAGGGGAAGATACCGTGTCCTCTCGCCTTTTACTCGTCTTCTTCTTCTTCATACTCTTCTTACTCTCTCCTTTAGGAGGGAGAGACTTGAAGGGCATCTTCTCCACATATCCTTTAGGAGGGAAAGGCATCTTCTCCACATAATCTGATTTGCTGACAGAAACAACAAAAGAAACTTTGGAGGATTCCTCCTCTCTATTAATAAGATCGAAACATCTATTAGTCCTGTCATAGCTTGGCAAAACATCATGTTTTATAAGAGCTTGTAAGTAAGTATTTGCGAGGCAATCTTTAGCACAATAGAGACGACAACCACGAAGGGTGCTATTAATATCAACATCTCTCATATCAACCAAAGAAATCTTTCTAGATATCTCTTCACAATTCAAAAACAAAGTAAGCTCATCATGCTGATTGAGAGTAATCTTATCATCACAATACAAATTTGCGGTACTCATTCGATTAATTGGGCATTGAAAATTAAAGTGACCCATTTTATCGCAAAGTTCACAAAGAAAAGGATAAAGCTCACAAACCCTTTCACCAAGCTCATCTAGATCCCTGAGCCACATATTGGTTTCTTCATTCCCATGGATGATGCAATAATCTTCCTTGTTGTGACTCTGTTCACAAGGTCTATGTACTCCACACAAATTAACATGCTTATAGGAAATAGGACTTTCAGAAGTTCGAGCATGTTTATTGCAATCATCAACAACAATATCACTTTCTATGCAAGTGTCCTTAAAAGGTTCATGATACACGTCCCCATTTCCTTTAGGAACATTCATATGGGAAGCAAAGGCTTTAAAGCAATCAACCATAATTTGAGGATCAAGACCATATTTAGCACTAAGCTCTTGAAAATTAGCAGTTTTAGCGAAAGACTTAATGCAATCAAACTCGTAATTCATACATGATCCTTTACCTTTGTCGCTATCCCAACCTTCAATATTGTTTTGAATTGTTTCAAGCAGATCCCACTTGGTGTCAACATCCTTGCTTGTGAAAGACCCATCAAAGCATGCATCTAGATAGTCCTTGTAATATCCTGAAAGCCTTGCATAAAAATTATTAATAACAATATTACGGGGAAGATCATGAATAGGACATTTGTGAATTAGTAACTTTAATCTTCCCCACGCTTGGGCAATGCTTTCTCCCTCATGCGGATGAAAATTATAAATGTAATTCCTATCTTTATAAACCTGACTAGAAGGATAGAATTTAGAATAAAAGAGAGGTACAATTTCCTCCCAGCCAATAGATCGACCATCCTTCAGTGTTTTATACCATTCCTCAGCTCTGCCTTTCAGTGATAAATAGAATAGCATCTTCTTAACTCGGTTCATCAAAATACCTGCACACTTGAACAACTCGCATAATTCATGTATAAAAAGCAAATGATCACCAGGATGGACAGTTCCATCTCCTAAATAGCAGTTATCCATAGCACTTTCAACAATCTTTGTAGGTATTTTAAAAGGATAAGGAGCACAAGCATCATTAGAAACATCACATATGGGAGATAAAATATCATCAGAGCAAACTTTCTCCACTAAAGCTGGGGAACTAAAAATATCATGCTTATCAAAACCAGCTTCCCCAAGCTTAGACTTTTCTATAGTATTAGCAATAATGGTATTCAAAGCATTCGTACTAATAACATTGCTATGCGAAATAAGCTCCAAAGGTTTTTCAATTTTCTCTTCAAATCTAAACTTAGGAAAAAGACTAAAGAACTCTTTGTTTTCCATTAAGCCTAACTAGTGAAAATAAAAACAAAAAAAAAGATATAATTGCAGAGTCTAAAGGAAATAACTTTGAGCACTCACACAGGAGGATGCGAGTACCTTTTACCTTACCTCCCCGGCAACGGTGCTAGAAAATAGCTTGATGTCTACGCACGCTTCTATTCCTGTAGACAGTGTTGGGCCTCCAAGTGTAGAGGTTTGTAGAACGGCAGCAAGTTTCCCTTAAGTGGATCACCCAAGGTTTATCGAACTCAGGGAGGAAGAGGTCAAAGCTATCCCTCTCAAACAACCCTGCAATTACGATACAGAAAGTCTCTTGTGTCCCCAACACACTCAATACACTTGTCAGATGTATAGGTGCACTAGTTCGGCGAAGAGATAGTGAAATACAAGTAGTAGTGATGATTATGAGTGGTAAATGTAATATGAAATAAGTATCGCTGCGAGCAAACATATAACAAAACTGAATATAAACGGTGTGCAGAGCTTGGAAACAAGGCCTAGGGATCATACTTTCACTAGTGGACACACTCTCAACAAATATAACATAATTGAACCAATAGATACTATCATCAATATGCAACTCAAAACAATTCTCCAATGGAAAATGAACACTAATCATGCGTAGGGCTACGAAGCACTCCTCAAAGTCCGTATGTACCCAAACTAGATTGTCCCACACTATCACCGTGAATGCACTAGATGGTTCCAACAAACACCAACAATTCATAGAGACATTAACCAAAAATACACACATAATGAGCACACTAGTCACCTTCCCATTACGATACGAGGTGTCTCCGAAGTTTACAATAATAAAGCACGGGAGTAGCATAATATCTGAATAATAACATCTACCAATTCAACTAGATACAAAGCTCACGATCACATAAAGATCACATCATGGGAGAGAGAGGTGAACCACATAGCTACCGGTAGAGCCCTCAGCCCCGGGGGAGAACTACTCCCTCCTCATCATAGGAGACAGCAAGGTTGATGGAGATGGCGGTGAGGTCGATGGAGACGGCGGAGACGGCGATGGAGACCGATAGAGATGGCTCTGGGGGCACTTCCCCGTCTCGGCAGGGTGCCGGAATAGGGACTTCTGTCCCTCAAAATTTGTCTTCGATGGCGGCGGCGCTACGGAACTGTTCTGGGAAAAACACCGATTGATCTAGGGTTTTGACTTCGGAAGGCTTTAAATAGGCAGAGAGGCGGCGTCAGAGGGCCACCAAGGGGGCCTCACCACCCCTGGGCGCGGCCAGGAGGGGGGCGCGCCCCCTCATGGTGTGCCTTCCCTCTGTCCCCCCTCCGACTCTCGTTCGGTCTTTGGTCCACTTCCGGGAAAAATAGGGGTTCTGGAACTTGTTTCGTCCAATTCCGAGAATATTTCCTGTGTAGCATTTCTGAAACACAAAAACAGCAGAAAACAGATAACTGGCACTGTAGCATCTTGTTAGTAGGTTAGTTCCAGAAATCGCATAAAAACGCCACAAAGTGTAACGAAACACAAGGCAAATGGTGTAAAAACAAGCATGGAGCATCAAAAATTATAGATACGTTTGAGACGTATCATGTACACACATTTTTAGGATTGTGAAGTGCAAAGCATATCACTCCCCCAAAATGGGATGGTCCAATAATCTCTCACAAGAGCCAAGTAAGATAAAACGAGATGCAATAGGCTCAACAAGAACAACCGTATATGGTGTGCAACCTAACATGCACATACTTAATTACTCAAAATGAAGCAAGTAGGAAGCACAACATATACAAACACATGGGAGGTACAAAACCCAACACATGCAAAAGGGCGAGTAACTTTCAAGGTAGATAAGTTGAATACATATTACCGCAAGGAGGAACATTGGATATATGATAGAACAAGATAATCCAATTGACTTGACTTGAGACAATATAATGGATGAAGATCCCTTAATTCTTCATGATATAGCCAAGTCTCCAATGCCCTCCAACAACACCTATTGTTCAAGTAATGGATTGTTGGTCTCCAACCAAGTTGGGTCCTAAGAATTTAGTAAAAATAGGTTTGGCAACCCAAATGGTTCTTTTCTTGACACCACTTTGAGTACCAACAAATTTGGCAAACACATTACCAACCTTATCCTTGCAAAGTGAATATACATCTTCAATTATGATAGGGTTGGATGAGTTACCACTAGTGCATGAAGAAGATAGGTGACCCTTCTGATGGCATATGTAGCAAGTTCTTTTCTTCACCTTCTTCTCACTTGATTTCTCCACAAGGGGAGCATTAGCTTGATTTTTCTTGGGAAGTGACCTTTCTCCAACTTGAGGTTGAGCATGGCCTTGAACTTGAGGCCGCTTCCCTTGTTGCTTCTCACTAAGTGCCTTTACCTTCAAAGGGCAAGATCTAACATGGTGCCCTTCAATTTTGCACTTGAAGCAAACAATCTTGGCCAAATTCTTGACTTGTTTTTGGCCCTTCTTCTTTTTGTTTATCTTGGACTTGTTCTTGTTATTGGATTTTAATCCAAGTCCACTCTTGTCATTAGGGGATTTTTGCACACTCAAGATCTTGTTGAGTGTGGACTTCCCTTCATGACAATTTTCCAAGTCTTTATTCAATGAAGTAACTTGGGCCTTGAGCTCTTTGATTTCCTCTACATGGTTAGTGACAACACAAGTACTAGTGGAAGTAGAGGCTTCATTGTTAGAGCAACACAGCAAGGAGAGTAATTCATCACAACATTTAGCAATAGCATGAGATGAAGAATTACTAGGACTAGCACATGTCAATATAACATTTTGAGAAATAGTGCTAGTGACCACATGAGGCTCACAAGATGTTACCTTTATAGATATAGCCTCATGAGCTAACTTTAGGCGAGCATGTGACACTAGAAGATCCTCATTAGAGCTAGATAACTTTTCATAACTTTCTTCCAATTTCCCATACTTGCTAGTTAGCAACTCAAGTTGAGCCCTTAGCTCAACATTCTCCTTCAAAATAGATGCTTCACAAGAAGTAGAGTTAGTAGCACATGCATCATTATCATTACCAATACGAGAAGACAACTTGGCAAGAGCAAGGTCATGTTCTTTAGTGAGTTTAGAAATAATTTCATTACATGACTCCTCAATGGATTCAAGTTTCTCCTCAAGAGAAACCCAAAGCTCTTGCTCTTCCTCTAGAGCATTTTTTAAATCATGGATATCATTGGCATATTCACGCTCAAGAGAAAACATTTTATCAATTTTTTATTCCTTCATCTCAATGAGTTTCGTGCTCTCAATAGCACAACTTATGATTTCAAAGAAGTTGGGCAAAACATTTTTATTGTTATGCAAAGCATCAAAGACCACCTTACCCTTCTTGTTTAAATACTCAATATAGTCTTCTTCATTTTCCTCATCCTCACCATTGTTCTCAACATCATTATGATTTGAAGACCTAGCCATAACGCATATGTGGGAACCGTGAGAAGAAGAAGATGAAGAAATACTTGAAGATCCATTCAAGACCTTGTCTTGGCCCAAAGACTCTTTGGTTTCCTCTATATGGTTAGCATCACAAATACTAGAGGAAATAGAAGCATTTGTATCATGGCAACAAGACGCAATAAGCATATCATTATTAGGTTTAATCAAGAAACTTACACATGATATGCAAGGACTATCAACACAAGCATGTAAAGTACTTTTGGTGCTCGAAGTGTATAAGTCCAAAGATGAAGCATTGCAATGAGATAGATATGAAGGATCATCAAAAGTAAGCATACTATCACCATTGCAAGTTTCATCACCACTCACCATATCATTACCTTGTGTCTTGCCATACTTTGGTGAAGTTGATGAAAGTTCATCGCGGCCGGAAGTGGAAGGAATACAATCATCCTCTATACTATTGGACACATCATATTTTTCTTGAAGATTTGTCCATATCTCATGAGCGCTCCGAAAATGCATGATAGAGAAGATAACTACATCGCTCAAAGCATTAACAATCACATGAGTAGCTTGAGCATTGAGATACAAGTTTTTTCTCATCCTCTAAAGATAAATTTTGAGAGCCCTTTGGAGGAGAAATACTTGTATCTACAATTTGCTCCATAGTTGGGTCCATGACCCAAAAATAATTATGCATGTGAATTTTCCATATATCATAATTTGTGCCATCGAATATAAAAGTGTCACTGTGCACGAATCCCCTAGCCGACATCTTTGCTCTCAAGGCAGTAAAGCCTAAAATGAGAGACCAGGCTCTGATACCAATTGAAAGGACACAGATGTCACCTAGAGGGGGGGTGAATAGGCGATATCAAATTTTACGAATGGCTTGAACAAAAGCGGAATTGAACTAGCGTTTATTTTGTCAAGCACCCAAAACCTAAATAAACTAGGCTCACCTATGTGCACCAACAACTTATGCTAAGCAATACAAGTAACAAGGTGATAGCAAGATATATATATGACTTCAAGCATGAAGGCTATCACAATGTAAAGTGCATAAGTAAAGAGCTTGGGTATAGGAATAACCGAGGCACGCGGAGACGATGATGTATTCCCGAGTTCCTCCCTTGAAAGGGAGTACGTCTCGTTGGAGGGGTGTGGTATCGCCACAAATGCCTAACCAACGCCACAAAGGCCTCACCCTATTCTCCGGTGTGAGCTTCCACCACAAAGTCCTAGCTCACTCTTCCACTAAGGGGTTCCTCAAGGCGGAACTGGGCCTTTACACAAATCTTGGGGCACACATCCACAACTCAATTGGAGGCTCCCAAGGATAGCCACCAAGGCACCACAAAGATGTCTAGGGTTCCAAGAACCTAAGAGTAATAAGCTCACAAACTTTCACTTCCACGATCTCCGAGGAGAACTCAAACCGATGCACCAAATGCAATGGCAAGAGCACACAAAGTGCTCAAATCCTTCTCACCCAAATCTCACCAAAGCAACTAATGTTATGGAGAGATATGAGAGGAAGAACAAAGGAAATCTACAAAGAACTCCAAGATCTAGATCCAATAGGTTCCCCTCACTTAGAAGAGATTTTGATTGGTGGAAAGATAGATCTAAATCTCCTCTCTCTTTTCCCTCAAAAAGATGCAAGAATTATGGGAGGAATGGAGGAGGAAGGACAAGCTTGCAAAGTCAACAATGGAGGAGAGAGAAGCCTATTTCGTGTACAGCCCAAGGAGGAAGAAGGGCTATTTATACCCCCCTCTTGATAGTTGATGGCGCGGTGATGGTGTGTGAAATTAATGAAGTAAATGACCGGCCAATTGGAAAACCCCAAGCGCAAGGTGTGATGAATATAGCAGCAAGTTTTTCCCTCAGTAAGAAACCTAGGTAGTCAATCCAGTAGGAGGACAAAATACGACTGAAGGTGATGCCCGCTAGCTGTGTGATGCTCTAACAAGGGCGTCGTTAACGATATCTTGTTAGCGCGTCTTCAACCAGTAGCAACGTGGAACCTGAACACAACACAACCAAATACTTTGTTCCCAACTTACGATGAGGTTGTCAATCTCACCGGTTTGCTTGAAACAAAGGGTATGAGCGTATCGAGTGGAAAGCAATAGTAGTATGCGAGTAAAGTAAACAGGTGATAGCAATATAAAGGAAATAGGACCGGGGTCCACAGTTCACTAGCGGTGTCTCTCCATAAGATAAAATAATACATGATGGGTAAACAAATTACAGTTGGGCAATTGATAGAATAAAGACAACGTGCATATGATGAGAGGATCACTATGAGATTTACTCTGGGCATTACAACAAGATACATAGAACGCCATCCAACTGCATCTATGACTAATAATCCACTCACGGGGATATCGTCCGAACACCCCATGAGTATTAAGTTGCGAACAACAGATAACTGCATTAAGCAAAGTGTGTAATGTAAACAAATCATATGCCCTCGAGCATATGAATGTTGTTTTCCCCCTAGTAGCAACAGCACATCTACAACCTTAGAGGTTTCTGTCACTCCCCCAGATTAAATAGAGGCATGAACCCACTATCGAGCATAAATACCCCCTCTTGGAGTCACTAGCAACTACTTGGCCAAGATAGCTACTAACAACGGAGAGCATGCAAGATCATAAACAACATAGAGATAACATAAGATAAATTTCAGTACATCAACTCAAGCATAACACCAATATTCATCGGATCCCAACAAACCAAACATATAGAATTACATAACGGCGATCTCAATCATGTACGGCAGCTCATGAGATCTAAACATGAAGCACATGGTGGAGAAGACAACCATCTAGCTACTGCTATGGACCCATAGTCCAAGGTGGACTACTCACTCATCGCTCTGGAGGCAAGCATGGCGATGAAGAAGACCTCCGGTGGTGATTCCCCTCTCTGGCAGGGTGCCGGGAAGAGCTTTTGGACCCTCCCGATCTTCGGGTCAACGGTGGCGACAGATCGTGATGTGTTCTAGAAAACTGATCGGGGCCTTAGGTTTTTCTCGTCGGGGGGTCTTTATAGGCGAAGGGGCATCGTCAGAAGTGGACCGAGGCGGTCTCACACATAGGGGGCGTGGCCCAGCCCCTGGTCGTGCCGCCCTGGTGTGAGGGCCCCTCGTGGCCCCACTCCGTCTCCTCTTTGATTCTTTGGAAGCTTCGGTAAAATTCTGGGCGACTGGCTTTGGTTTCGTCCAATTCCGAGAATATTTCCTGTGTAACTTTTCTGAAACACAAAAACAGCAGAAAACAGGGAACTAGCACTGTGGCGACTTGTTAGTAGGTTAGTTCCGGAAAATGCATAAAAGTGCCATGAAGTGTAACGAAACACTAAGCAAATGGTGTAAAAACAAGCATGGAGCATCAAAAATTATGGATACGTTTGAGACGTGTCAGCGTCCCCAAGCTTAACTCCTGCTCGTCCTCGAGTAGGTAAGTGATAACAAAAGAAATAATTTTTGAGGTGACATGCACCTACACAATCTTGATCATCTATGTAAGCGTTGTGCGCTGGGATCAAAAGAACTTAAAACATGGGCATTAAAGACATAATCTTGATAGAAGAAACTTAGCAACCATGTTATAACATGAAAATGAACACAAACAAAAGATCATGAAAATGAAACAATGAAAGTCAAACGTGTGTTCAAATCATAAGGAAAAACATACAAATGGTTTTCAGCTTGTCCTTCACGGAGAGCAAAACATAAATGCATAGGACACCTTCAAGTTTAAGAGGGCGACTAGATACAAATAATTTAAGAACAAGTGAAACCAACAATATGAATCAATCAGTGAAAACTTTGGGACAATGCACATTATACTAAGAATGACAACTATGCTCTCTTAACGGTGCATAAAGATAGAAGGTGGTGACTCAACATAAAAGTAAAAGAAAGGCCCTTCGCGGAGGGAAGCAGTGATTGCAAGTTTTATAAACCTTCAAAAATTATGGTACTTACCAGCTTTGAGCTCTCATTGCCCCCATCATAAGCATCTTGAATGGTTAAAGTTAATGTGAGAACACTCGTGCTGCATATGCTTGACAAATCATAAGTTGAAAACCTCGTGTCCCGTGAATACGAGTACCCAAACCTCATGCTACTTTACTTAGAGTCCCAAGCAAGGCTCTTGTCATTGTGAGTATATACGTATCATCAAGAACCGCTAACGGGGTACCTCCGTGCCCGATGACATGGAACAAGCCTACATCAAAATGACAGGACAAGCAGACAATGAACACCTCGACATCTCTTTTATTTACCATTTGTATAGCTTTTTATTTTGAGATGTGTCGTCGAATGTCCACTATGGGCATGCTACAGATTTCCACCATGAATTATGCATGGCTTAGATTGGCGGCCCAGGCGTTTCTCTAACACATATACAAACTCCATGATCCCGCAAGATTCCCAATTCATTTCACACTGTGAGTATCCATAAACAAAAGATCATGATATCAACTCAAATAAGAAGTGCAATGTTGAAAGCTTGCCCCATGACGACATGATTGGGCTAATCTCCAACTTACAACTTGCAAGCATAACAACTCAACATAAGAGACCACAATGCCAAATTTTTAAGAACGAGAAAAATAAAGTGTGCCTTCCGGTTCGTGAGAGCTTTACTGACCAATTTTCGCATAACACTGGTAAGAGTTTAATTTGAAGAGTAGATAAAAGCAAGTCAAATGTACTTTGGAATAGCAAATTGCTAATAGGTATGTATGGTGGACACTTTGGCAAAGTTGGTTTTTAGGAGTTGGATGCACGAGTAGAGCTCATACTCAGTACAAGGTGAGGGCTAGCAAAAGACTGGGAGCGACCAACTAAAAGAGCAATAACGGCCATAATCATGCAAAGCGACAAAGCGACATTAAAAGAAGCATAAGATGGCATCAAAAGTCAAAAACTAAATGATCATAGAGGCTATTGGGCGACTTTGTAAGAGTCTAACATGTGTGAGCATGCACCAAGTCAACCCAAATAAAGCATCAAGGAGAAAACCAAAATAATGCTTCCAAACGATAAAAACAACGCATGATTTTTTCAAAGGCTCATTAAGCAATCTCAGTTATTTGAGACTAGTAATGCTACATAAAAACCACTAATAATACTATCAAAAAGACATCAAGCACGACATGCAAAAGCCTAGGCCGCAGTCTACACAAGCTCCTTCTTGTACCACTTTTTTGCATAAAGCTTTTTCTCTTTTCCAACACCATTCAAACTTTTTATAAACACCTCTTTTGATGAAAACCAATAAAGATAAGAGGCAAAAATACACCTTGATGAAAAGATATAACAAGATCTGAATACATATCAAGGCGAAAACGAAAACTAAACGCAGTTCTAGAAAAAGAAGAACACTCGTTGAAACGAATAGAGTGAAAAACGGAGTGTTCTTAGCAAATGAAAAGCAAGGCAACTTCTCCAAAAGAAATTTGTTGGGGTCCAACCATTTATTGCAGAAAACAAAACTAAACTAAACTGAAAACTAAAAACAATTGACGCTCCAAGAAAAACGCATAATGCATGAAGCAATAAAAATATAGTGTTTTGAAAGGTGACCTGATTTTTGCCGATGAAGAAGGGGTGCCTCGGGGGCATCCCCAAGCTTTGACGCTTGTACTTCTTGGATATTTCTTGGGGTGATGCATGGGCATCCCCAAGCTTGAGCTTTTGTCCATTCTTCAACTCATCTCATCACTCTCCGATCCCTACACTTGAAAACTTCCTTCATACAAAACGAAACACAAATCTATTAGCAACATTAATGTTAGCATAACAAAGAATCAACCCTTTTTGCTTCAGGTTTCAACCTAAAACCACCACATATAAAGCATATACTACTGTAGCAACTTCCCCAAAAGTTCCGTGATCAAAAGAACTCAAAAAGAAAGCGATAAAGCGGCAAACTCAAATATTGGCAGAAATCTGTCAAAACAGAACAGCTGACAAAGGTAGAATTTTTGAGGGGTTTTCTGTTGCTCAAATCAAAAAGTGTTCAACTAATGAAAGTTTGGATATAACCTGGGGCATATTCAGAAGAAATTTCAGGTCCAAAAGATATACAGAGAATTTTCACGAATTTTTACGGTGCAGCACCGAAAACTGATTCAGGACAGCAATATCCCCAAATCTTACCTCACTCAAATTAGAGGCTTCTCTTGGCACAACAACGAAATAAAAAGGATAAGGAGAGGTCATTACAGTAGTAATAACTTCCAAGACTCAAATAAAAGAAAAAGAACTGAATGTAAAAACATTGGGTTATCTCCCAATAGTGCTTTTCTTTAACGCCTTTGACCTAGGCGCAGAAAGTTGCGAATCAAGTAATAATGAAAGAAGCATTAGGATCCACTATAGGAGTCTTTTCAACAATGAAGGAAATTGTGTCCAAATGAGTTTTTTAAGATCCTTTATGATCACGCTTTGGTACACTACTTTCATTGAAAGGATTTTCAGGGCAAATCAAGTAGTAAGGTATTGGCACTCTAAAATCTTCATTGGGTGTACCAACAACCGCTACAGGTGAGCCAAGCTTATTAAATTTCTTAAAAACTTTCCTAGCCTCAATGGCAACATCTCTAAATTCTATGCGCAAAGTTTCCAAGATAAAAGCTTTCTTCTCAAGATCTTCAATTTCATGAAGCTTAAGGAACATGTATTGTATAAAAGGATTAAGGCTAGCAAACCTAGCTTCTAACATGTGAACTAAATAAGCAGAAGCAACTTCATAACTAGGAGCAAGCTCAACCAAAGACTTTTCCTCAACTTCCTTATGCATACTAATATGATTAAAGAACTCCTCAATGTTACTTTTGCCAATAATCGAACCACTACCTACTGAGAGGTCCTCCAAGACGTACTTAGGAAACAACATAATGAACTAAAAATAAAGAAATAACAACTACCAAGGATTCTAATTTTTTTTGGTTTTTGATAAAACGATGCAAGTAAAAATAAAGTAAAGCAAAAAAATAAACAAAGTAAAGGATGTGCGTGTGAAAACTCCCCTTGCAGAAGTCTTCTTCCTCCCCAGCAATGGCGCCAGAAAAACTTGTTGATGGCGCGGTGATGGTGTGTGAAATTAATGAAGTAAATGACCGGCCAGTTGGAAAACCCCAAGAGCAAGGTGTGATGAATATAGCAGCAAGTTTTTCCCTCAGTAAGAAACCAAGGTAGTCAATCCAGTAGGAGGACAAAATACGACTGAAGGTGATGCTCGCTAGCTGTGTGATGCTCTAACAAGGGCGCCGTTAATGATATCTTGTTAGCACGTCTTCAACCAGTAGCAACATGAAACCTGCACACAACACAACCAAATACTTTGTTCCCAACTTACGATGAGGTTGTCAATCTCACCGGTTTGCTTGAAACAAAGGGTATGAGCGTATCGAGTGGAAAGCAATAGTAGTATGCGAGTAAAGTAAACATGTGATAGCAATATAAAGGAAATAGGACCGGGGTCCACAGTTCACTAGCGGTGTCTCTCCATAAGATAAAATAATACATGCTGGGTAAACAAATTACAGTTGGGCAATTGATAGAATAAAGACAACATGCATATGATGAGAGGATCACTATGAGATTTACTCTGGGCATTACAACAAGATACATAGACCACCATCCAACTGCATCTATGACTAATAATCCACTCACGGGGATATCGTCCGAACACCTCATGAGTATTAAGTTGCGAACAACAGATAACTACATTAAGCAAAGTGTGTAATGTAAATAAAGCATATGCCCTTGAGCATATGAATGTTATTTTCCCCCTAGTAGCAACAGCACATCTACAACCTTAGAGGTTTCTGTCACTCCCCCAGATTAAATAGAGGCATGAACCCACTATCAAGCATAAATACCCCCTCTTGGAGTCACTAGCAACTACTTGGCCAAGATAGCTACTAACAACGGAGAGCATGCAAGATCATAAATAACATAGAGATAACATAAGATAAATTTTAGTACATCAACTCAAGCATAACACCAATATTCATCGGATCCCAACAAACCAAACATGTAGAATTACATAACGGTGATCTCAATCATGTAGGGCAGCTCATGAGATCTAAACATGAAGCACATGGTGGAGAAGACAACCATCTAGCTACTGCTATGGACCCATAGTCCAAGGTAGACTACTCACTCATCGCTCCGGAGGCAAGCATGGCGATGAAGAAGACCTCCGGTGGCGATTCCCCTCTCCGGCAGGGTGCCGGGAAGAGCTTCTGGACCCTCCCGATCTTTGGGTCGACGGCGGCGGCAGATCGCGATGTGTTGTGGAAAACTGATCGGGGCCTTAGGTTTTTCTCGTCGGGGGGTCTTTATAGGCGAAGGGGCATCATCAGAAGTGGACCGAGGCGGACTCACACATAGGGGGCGCGGCCCAGCCCCTAGCCGCGCCACCCTGGTGTGAGGGCCCCTTGTGGCCCCACTCCGTCTCCTCTTCGGTTCTTTGGAAGCTTCGATAAAATTCTGGGCGACTGGCTTTGGTTTCGTCCAATTCCGAGAATATTTCCTGTGTAACTTTTCTGAAACCCAAAAACTGCAGAAAACAGGGAACTGGCACTGTGGTGACTTGTTAGTAGGTTAGTTCCGGAAAATGCATAAAAGTGCTACGGAGTGTAACAAAACACTAAGCAAATGGTGTAAAAACAAGCATGGAGCATCAAAAATTATGGATACGTTTGAGACGTATCAATAGTATGCCTACCGATCCTATAACCCGGTCTCATAACTAACACCATGAGACCAGTAAGAAAGAAACCCTATCAATATCATACCTTTGCCTTGAGCATTCCACTTGAGGTGGATAATGATGATCTTGATCTTCTCAAGTTGGACCACCTTTCTTGATTGAGCTTGCTCGGTGAAGTCTTGCTGATTGCTCCCCCATACTCCACTATGGGAGAGACTCTCTTTAAGCATATCTTTACAAATCCATGATCACAATATAGATGGCAAGCTTCAAGCATATGTTCTCTTCTAGTTGCTCATCTTGAACTTGCGCTTTGACTTGATCAATCCTCGAATCAATTCTTCTTTCTCCATAATGATGGTGTCTTGAGGATACTCATGAGAGCTCACTCAATCTTATTCTTCAAGACACACTTGACATAAGCTTAACTCCCTTAAGACCAATCTTTGGATCACTCCTTGAATAACACCTTGGTCAACACATATTCTTCTTACAACCTTGAATCCAACAAATGTTTCAAGCATTGTCTATGGACAAGTCCTACACATATAACTCAATGCAACCATTAGTCCATAGAGATTGTCATTAATTACCAAAACCACACATGGGGCTCGATATGATCTTTCACATGTGCATAATTATTATAATTTACACCATAATACTTCATATTGTCCCCATCAAATATGTTATGCACCCTTTTGGCCCCTCTCAGTTCATGGTCAAGCTCCATTATTGTATACACATAGTCTTTAATAACAATACATAATAGTTATATGATGCAAAAGTGGAGTAACAATCTAAAATTTGAAGAGTTTGAGAAAGTTGCTAAAACCTGGCAAAAGTGTTGACCACTCGGTTAAATTTTGGGATTAGTTCATTTTGTGATATCAGCCACCACCAAAGAATCATGATTAGTTTGTTTTACGGAATAACTTACTTTTGTCATTTTACTAGATGAATATATCCTTTTAAAAAGGATAGAGGGGTTGTAACGAAGCAAGCCCCAAAATATAAACAGTGTCCTTGCAAGAGAAATATGTGCATACAAATTAGGACGGCAATAAGGTTTTCCTTGAAGATTAGGTTTGGTTAACAGAAGAATGCTTTTACACATGCATGTCATCTCAAACAAATAAACCGCAAACCCGATGTCATCTCAAACAAATATACTACTGTTTCCCAACTAGGTAGGGTAGCGCGGCTTGCCGAGCGCTTGCCCGCCTAACGGCGAGCAAGCAAGCATTAAAACACAATTTATAAAAGAAGGGACAATTTTTTTTTGTAATATTATAAATATTTATAATAAAGGTGATGAGGAAGAGTGTGAAGAAGTTAAAGAAAGAGTTGCGAAAGTAGTTATTTTGCATTTGGAGAACACAAAATATGTGGGGTTGATATGAATTACAATTAAAGGTCATGCTTATAGATACTCGTTGAGGACCACAGTTCCAATGCATCGCAAGCCCCAACACTCCAACAGGCATGTTGCCACAATATGCATCACAAGCCCCAACACTCTCCACCTCAACTTCCCAGGCACCCATTGTTTCATGACCGATATTTTTCCATTGTTGGTATATGAATTAATTCTGAGAATGGTCCAATTTTGTATGAACTCTGAATTTGATATTGATGGTTGCCTCCATTGGAACAGTGGTCCTCTGAACTTATGTATGATCAGGCCAACAAATCGTATGGGTTTATCATGGGAGGTGTTCAATATAGTATTAGATACAGTGACTACGACATGAAGCAGACAATTGTATCTAGTTGATTATACTATCAGATAGGAAATAATAAGAAGAGCAGCAGTTTTTAGATCACAATGCAGCAAAGAAAATAGTAGTACGATATAAATAATAAAACTGAACATAATATGGCTAAATGCTCTTATAAAGAACTTGATTCATACGAGGAGTAATATATATATATTACAATGCCCATTTAGTTCCCAGGCAAGATATTAGCAAACTATACATAGGTAATTGGAGACACCCGAGGTTCATGCTAGTTTCTGGCTAAATACTCTTATACAGCACTTGATTCATAAGAGGTGTAATATATATATATTACAATACCCATTTAGTTCCCAGGCCATTTTAGCTAATTATACATAGGTAACTGGAAACATCCGCGGTTCATGCTAGCTTCTACAAATGAGGACTTGGGGGTCATTTAGTACCCACCTTTGCAGGGTGATAGTGCCAGTCTTTTGTTTAGTTGTAACGACAACTTGCCGGCTGTAAAGATAATTCAAATATTATGTCAAATCGTAGACTTTGGTCAAGTAAACGGAGAACGGTGGTACCACCTTGCATATTGAAGCACGCTAATTACCCTGTACGGAAAAGCGGTCTACGGACATGGGAAGTTGCCTGTGTTTCGCCTTGCGTGTTTGGCATGGTGCTTGAGAAGAAACATTTGTTGTTAAGAAATAGTACATACGGCATATTAATAACATATAATCTATATGTGGGTAAGCCTATAATGGTGTTTTCAAAGAGGTAAGGAATATAACCTTGTAGAGGCTGCTGTACTTTTTGGTGGGGGTGTTGAAGTGTTACCTTCATCTATGGATCCCTAATATATGTACAGACAACTTAATATCAAGCAATAGCAAGAATATATGAGGACTAAAAGCCAACCAAAATTTCCAAACTCACCTAAGCCCCGTGAAGTAGGCACTGTCTGTAGACCGGTTGAATTAGTAGGAACACTGCTGGCTGTGTTTGGCTGAGCAGGTGGAACATGGAATGATCCTTTTGCTGCCAACTCATCTTTTAGGGCAAACGCACGCTCATAGCAAACCGAAGACCAAAATTGTTCTGCTTCGAGTTTACGTTTGCATTTTTAGAGGTCAGCATAGTTGGTGTCATTGACTATTATGAAACCAGAGTCTTTTAGATATGATAAGGCAGCGAGACATGCCGACTCCTTAGCCTCGGTACTGGACCTACTCCACTGTCTATAAAACTCCTGAGTTTTTGGGCAAGGGCTGCCTCTATGCGGCGGGACATCTATAATAACGGATGCCACTACATCTTCGATATCAAAGTATGTAAATTTTAACTCATGGATCATTATGCCAAGTTTTTTAGCAGATTTTTTTAGAACATGTTTGTGACTGATTGTGATCATGGCACAAGGAATAGAGACCTACATATAAAACAATTAGATCACACATTGTATTTCAGATATTGGTGAGTAGGGCAGCAGAATGGTAAGCTAAAAGCTTGGAGTGTATGGCAAGAAGGATAAACGTGCAGTCAATATGTTCAGAAAGCGACGGTAATGAATCCAAAAAACAAAATCTCAGAACTAATCCAGAGAGTGTACTTTCATCAAATATAGCCAATTGCATACATAGAAGCTAGGATCTAATGCGGTTATCATAATATAGGTTATAAGGAAAATGTGCAGACGGCAGAACAAAGCAATGGAGCCAAAATGACATACCTTTCTGAGCAGTTCGTCGTCCATGGAGTCCTGAGATACGGTAATGGTCGCTGTGTCAGGCTCAGTGTCCATGCCACAGATCGATCTAGGAATAGTACCTAGACCGGAAAATATCTAGCATCCGACACTATATAGCCTATCAAAACTCAAAGGGATATAGCAAGCCAAATGGGCCTGGGACATCGTTAATGGGCTCTGGAAGTGAATGTGGCTCCTTAGATCATAGTGTTACAGCGATTGATACCATTTTTTCTTTGGATATATCTAAAGGGAATGCTGAGCAGCACGATTTGTATATTCATAACTGAAGAAATGTATCAAATTGGAAAATGGAAGTACTATGGACACATCATTCTGAACGCTGAATTATACTTTATACAGGGCATAGTCTACATAGATATTTGGATTACATGAAAATATAATAGCTGGCACCAGCAGGGACTTGGTTCATACAAGTCAGCAAACCTAGCGGTGGGTGCAAGGAGAGAGTACAACTTGGTAGATACAAATGGTCATCTGTATGTACATTTTTCTTATAGATAAGATCAAAATATCTTCACATGATCATTCTGACCTAAGAGCGCCTTATTTGTTCCAGCTTCTTCTCTAGCTTAACACGTCTAGCATGCCTTATTTGTTCCAGCATGCACCCATTTGAATTAAGAACAAACTTAATAAATAAGGACAGAAAAGACTATTACTGGAACAAACTTACAAAAAGACTGGAAGCAAAATCAATTGTTCATACTCATAGCTCACTGATCTAGCTATCAGATCTTCATATTTACACCTAAACAATATATGCTTATAACCGCAAAGTTCCAAACAAGTGGCAACAATAGAACCATAGACCACCATATGATTATCATGGTGATGAACATACTAATTAAAGCTCGCCTCCTTGGCGAAATATGCCACAGACCGTTAGAACAACTCCTCTGAGCCAGAGCTTGCACCACTATAACCGAAAAGGAAATAATATGAATTAGTACGAATGCATTTCAATAAATACAGATGTAAATAAAAGGCCAAGATTAGAAAGGCTTGATAAATCCCTTTTATTTTTAAAATATAACAAGGCAAGATATTTCTAGTTCAGATGTGGAACAGCCTACTACAAAACAAGCACTGAGATTCAGTTTTCCAAATGTAAATAATACTAATATATCAGTGAAAAGTTAGGTTCACAAAATACAACAAATTAAGAACACACTGTAACTAAATGCACAAAAAGATAGAATTCTACTAAAAATTTAATAAAGGAAACATCCTAGCACAAAAAGTGAGAAATCAAGGAGAATAAGGTTGCATACCACCTCGGCTCATGGATAGGATATTAAGAAAGAAGCGAAAGAAAACCATGGGTGGGCGGTGGGCGGCGCCCTCCCATTCTCCTTCCCATGGGGACCGACGACAAAGGGGAGGTGCACTGTGGACAGTGGAGGAGCTGTAAACCATCTGGAACCGCCTCCTCCACTTGCAGCCGCCACCACTACCTGGGCGAACTTGACATGGAGTGAACTATTGAACTGCATCAAGCCCTAGGCACCGGTTGTTCCAACATGAGACAGAATTTTTTTTTAATCAGATATATACATCGATGGACAGCCTTGTTGCCCTATAGAACGGGAAACCATCTAAATCAGATATCTTTTACAACTCACCTACTCCATGGATCTAGCCTAATTATTGTGGACAACATCAATTGTAACTTCGGAATCTTATACATGCTACTGGCATTAAGTGAAAAAATCTAGAAGATTTTATATGTTAAAGTTACAAACAATATAGAATATGCAGAAGCTAGGCCTCATGCCTTCGCCTAATGCTCGGATTAGGTATACATTGAATATAATATGATAATTGTAGCATGTATTATGAAGAAACTACACACCGCATCCAAATCCTCTCCATGAGAGAATCAACTAATCTGACTAGGTAATATTGTAATTACTAAATATTTTGATATGGTAAATTGCTAATATGAAAAATATATGTAAAGCCTCCTTTAAACGTCAAAGTGAGCAGGCAACGAAATGCACCTCTCCGGTGTTTGATTTGATGATGCAGGGAATGCAACCTGCTGCAGGGATTTTGTGTCCTTTTCTTCCTTGGGCTCATAATCTATTCAACAGGATATAAAGTTTAATACAGGCTAGTTATCTGGATGACACAACACTAGCATATTATATAGTGAATCTAGTGAATAACATAATACAAAAAAGGAAATCAACCATTCATCAGAAAGGACAGAAATTTCAACCTGCATGCCACGGATCTATCACGCGAAGCAACTGCAACAACCTAAACATGGTCACAACCTTCCTCTCCATCCTCTTCTCCTCTTACCCGGAATCTATCTTTTTGCATCCCTATCACACAAACATACATGGTGTACTACCCTACTCAGTATTTATCCTTGAGAATTTATACAAACAAATGCTGCTCACATCTGCATACCTGGAGGTTGAGGATGAGGAGAAAAACGTGAAAGAGATGGCACTCAAGGATGTGTACCTGTGGATCTGATTCAGGCGGCCAGGCCACCATCCTCGCTGCTAATGACACACCTAGCCATGCTCAGGGTTGAAGACGGGGCGGAGGAGGCAGCCCCACATTGTCGCTGCTGTCCACAGGGCCGAGGAAGAGGTGGCCGCCGCCGTGCTCCCACTGAACAGCACCGCCACCAACGATGTCTGCTCAGCCACCCTGTGCGGCCCCTTTCCTCCATGTGCAAGATAGTACAAAAGAGTAAGTATATAGCCAATGAATTTATATGTCCACTAAACCTTTGCGGCACAAGCAATTTTTGTTCTTGGTCTACTATGTACATTGTTGGCCATAATTATAGAGCAGCTGAAAGGCAAACATGAATTAGAAATATAAGGGGCTAACGAATGACATCAATGACACCCCAAGAAAAGTTTTCATAGGAACAAAAGCACATACCGCAAAAGAAAAATCACAGTTAAAGAAAGAGATAAAACAAGGCATGGAGATGGAATAAAGCATATTTTTTCAGGCTTGCAGCTTCTTTTGAGTCACAAAGTTCTGGATATAAATAAACGTATGTTCTGAAATCATGCAGTAATACAAACATGAAACTGATGCTATAAGGGACGAAGATATGAAACAGTTACAGATTTCCAATGTTCCAAGGCTGAAATAAATACAATAGAAGCATATATGTGTTCTTCCCCCTATGCTAGCACATAAGATACAGTTAGTATTGGGAGAGGACGATGCCAGAAGGAAAG
This sequence comes from Dactylis glomerata, assembly GCA_007115705.1. Classification (NCBI taxonomy): domain Eukaryota; kingdom Viridiplantae; phylum Streptophyta; class Magnoliopsida; order Poales; family Poaceae; genus Dactylis; species Dactylis glomerata. The sequence continues at coordinate 263,159 of QXEO01001193.1, forward strand.
AAGAAGAATCAATTACCCTGTACAGGAAATAATTCGGCTGCTGTCACTTCTGCCTCGAAGCACGTCGCATCGCGCCCTCCATCCACCTTGCAACCACTGCCTACGCCAGCAACAGAGTCAAGCCAAGCGGCCGATGGCAATAGGGCAGTAGGCCAGCATGGCAAACCTAGCCATGAGCACGTAAAAAGAACCAAAAAGAAGAAACAATGAGATTTCAAAAACACGTACACATCTGAGAATTGTTTCTAAAAAGTCCAAAAGAATGCTCCCGCCATCCATCTATGTAGATTCAACATGCTCGTTACCAAAGAAACAGACTGAATAAAAACTTACAGTAGCTTGTATCAAAATCACTGTAAATATCATGTCACTAAAGTTACACCTGCTGAATCATAATAAGAATTATTGAAGTAATAATCTACACAATTTCTGTAGTACAAATAATATGCAGTCTGAACAGCTGGATAGAAATGCTTGCTTGTTTAGAAACTGAGATGATATGAATAATGATTTAGTGTATTATTACTCATGATAGGCATGAATGGTTATAAAATTGTGCATAGGCCACGAAATAGAAAGACAGTCAGATTTAGTGTTTGCTATGAGCATATCTAGTGAAAAGGAAAGCACATTGGCATTGGCATATTACATGGTGCAAAAATAGAGCACATGTTACAAACTGTACATCTTTGTTATTGTTATATCTCTTTATAACCTCACAGAAAAAATCTATAAGTATTTAAAGGCAATAATTAATATTCATAATGCTGAACTCTTGAGTCCAGGTTGAGAAAGTAAAACATCTTAATAACCAGAATACGAGCTTTCTCAGCCCTCTTGAGTGTAAGATGTCCTCCTCACATGCATTCAGAAATCTTTCGACCTTCTCAAGAATATCCTTTCGACTGAAAACTTCATCTTTCACTGTTGCAATGTGAGCCTCAATTTGGTCCAGCACCAATGCAGGATCAATAGCTCCTGTAGAGGAAAAGGCAAAGACAGATGAGCTGGTTTGACATATGTTTTCCAGGACTGGAGCACATCACACTAAACACAAGATGTCAACAAGGCGGAAGATGATATGACCTGACTGAATGTTACATTCTGGAACACCTGCTGTTCTTCAATTTGTGTATCCATATGATTCCATAGTTCTAGCATTGGTGAAGCAAAAATCTCGAAGCTGCAAGGTTCAGGTTACCAGAGTTATGAGGATTCAAATTGAAGGATGCAACACATATTACAAAATTCTATAATGATGCAGAAAATACTGAACTTTTGCATCCTCTGAATTTTCATTCCAGGTAGTCTATTCACAGCCGATGCTGGTATGTCGATTGTATTGCTGCTCAGGTTCTTCATCCAGGCTAGGGTGCACCTCATGTACAGTTTGCTTGAATTCTATGCCAAGAACCTCTCATAAGGAATGCAATGTATTCAAATGTTTCATTACATGTTTAACCCTATCAGCCTGTCAGGAGCACAAAGGCACAAGAAATGATGGGATTTATTGAACAAAAAATTACTGCTATAGATGGTGAGATTATAACTGGTGAAAGAAATAGATTTGTAGGAAACCTTCTCTTTCTGAACCAGATTTTAGTTACAAAAAAGTCCACAAATTTTACTCCAAACCACAACCATGCACCAGCGACCAAGATCTTCAAAACTAAAAAATTGCAGCAGATATACAGGAAATAACCGATGTCCCACTTACAGTTACAGCATCACCAAGCTAATTTGACAGAGCAAATCAACAATAGTTTGACCAAGGTGGCACCACGATTCATAGGAAATTAATGAAGATGAAGCAAGCAAATTTAGAGAAGCATACTAATTTACGCACAGCAGGAAGGCAAGACCAGAAGTGGGTAATTATGAGATGGAAGGGGAGCACGCACCTCTCCTGGCCTGCGGTATCCCAAATCTGGGCCTCAGACGACCTGGAGGCTGCGGTTGCGAACTCGACCCCGATGGTGGACATGGACCATGGATGCCCCAGGGCTCCAAGCTCCACAGTTCCATCGCCACCTCTGCTTCCTCCACCACCATGTGGCGAGCCGAGGAGATCGAGGATGAGGCGACCCTGGACGCGCTCGTGGAGGCTCGCTGCTGATGACACACCCAGCCATGCTCGGGGTCGAGGACGGGGCAGAGGAGGCGGCCCCACATCGTCGCTGCCGTCCATAGGGCCGAGGAAGAGGTGGCCACCGCCGTGCTCCCACTGGACAGCACCGCCACCAACGATGTCTGCTCGGCCACCCTGTGCGGCCCCTTTCCTCCATGAGGGGATGAGAAGCTGCAGCGGGGGAAGGTGACCACGCGTCCTCCTGTCGGCGACGAGGAGAGGTCGCCGGAGAAGGCGGACGGACAGGAACCTCCCTGTAGAATCCCTCCATTGATGCGATGCTGCTATGGTCGAGGACCTTGGAGGCCAAACGTGGCTGCCTCCGTCGTGCTCTAGGTTGGGCTCGGGGTGGACGAAGAGGCCCCCGTGGTCGCCTCCATCGCTGGCCTCCACCTTGCCCACCTTCCCGCACCACTGCTGCAAGAAACATAGGAGATCTAGAGGTCGTACATAGTTGCCGTCGCTGTGCTCCAGGTCGAGCTTGGCGTAGACATGGAGGCCGCAGTGGTCGCCTCGTTGCCGTCACCGTCCATCGGGGTCGAGGTCGGGATAGACGAAGAGGCCTCCTTGGTCGCCATATGGGCCAGTGATGTAGAGGAGGTCAAGACGATCTCACGCTAGTAGTTGAAAGTGGAAGACGTCGCCGGAATCGATCGAGATCTGAAGAAAATCATCGACGGTGGCTAGGGTTCTTGGAGAGGAACAAGGCAGGTTTAGGTAAGAGGAGGAGGAGAAAGGGAGAGGGAGATGAGGAGGGGATGCTGCCCTTCTCTCTCTCTCCCATGGACAAGGCGGGGGCCCTCCAATCCTCCATGGCCGGCGACTCCCGTACCCGGCGACGAAGGCGCGGTCGCCACGCGCGTACGGCGTCGTCCTCTCCACAGTCGGCCAGCAGCAAATGAGACACGAAAAGTCGATTTTGCCCCTGGCGGGCATGCAAAATCACGGGGGTAGCCATCGCGCATCACTGTTTGGCTGAACACTCACACATAGCCACGTACACTCACTCGCTGACCTTTGGGTCCCGTAAAAAGCAGGCCCACAAATCAGTGACTGCGCGGGTGTATCACGAAGGGCAATGGAGGGCTAAAAAACCAACGGTTCGGACCACGTGAGCAGTGCCTAGGGGTGAAAACGGAGCGGATATGGACGGGTAGTAGTGAAACCGTATTTGTTACCATATTTTTTTCGGATTCGGAATCGGAGCGGATAGTGTGCGGATACGAATACGGAATCGGAGTCTATTGGAAACGAATACGGACCGAATATGGAGCGAATACGGTTTGGTTGCGGATAAACATTTTGTCGGATCTCTTGTTGATAATAAAGTAAAATTAGCTTGTAAATTTTTGTACATACATAAATATAAATTCATATAAAACTAGCTTGTGCCTTGCATGGTGGTGTTTGTGTACCATAAGAAAAAATGTATAACTCTCTTTTATCTTCTCTCCCTAGTCACGTACTTAGGAACTCATTGCCGGATATTTTGTCGAATATTGTCCGGATATAACCGTGAAATATGGTATATCTTCGGATACGGTCGGATATTAGTGAAACCATATCCTTTTCTGTATCCGTTAATCACTAGCCGTATCCGTGACCGTATCCGGCAACTATCCGACCGAATCCTTTTTTGAGTTCCGTAAGCGTTCGGTCGGTCGGTCGGTCGGAAATAATCCGTTCCGTTTTCACCCCTAGCAGTGCCACAAGGTGATCGGACGGCCAGGATTGCACGATCGGGAAAACGAACGGCTAGCGCGCAGCCACGTCACTGGAACGGATAGTCGGGATTCAGCTAGCGTGGATAGACCAGGATTCCCCCAAGAATGTTTCTTTTAGATGCACTACAGCACACAGGAGCTATGCCGACGGCCGAGGGCCGTCGGGTCAGGTGCAGAAGGCCGTCGGGTCAGGCTAACCCGACGGCAGCCGTCGGCGTAGCCCCGTCGGCGTAATCCGGCGTCGGGCCAGCCTCTGAGGCCGTCGGGTCAGCCTCACGCCGACGGTCGGCCGGATGCCGTCGGTCCACTTTTGCCGTCGGCTTAGCACTCGGAGGGTCCCACCGTCGGTTAACGCCGTCCAGGGTCTACGCCGACGGCATTGCCGTCGGCTCAAGTTAGCAGGCTGGCCGGCCCATCTGGCACAGGATTCGGCCCGATTAGCAGCCAAAGGCTATGCCGACGGCATTGCCGTCGGGTTAGCCCTGCCAATATGGCCATATTGGCAGGGCTAACCCGACGGCAATGCCGTCGGCATAGCACCTGGCAAATTTTTTTTTTGAAATTTAGGTTTTTAGCTCGATATTTAGCAGGATATTTAGCATGCAGGCAATATAATAAAACAAATATATAAATGCATCATGTTATCACACATTCATATGCATAGTATCACATATCACACACATAGTATCATGCATACATACATAGTATCACATATCCAACATCGTGCATACATAGTACCGCCCACACACGCTCGCACTACCTACTCGGCGATGACCCCATTTCTGACCTAGTGAAATTTGGAAAGCGCTCGTCGGCCGCGGTCGCCGTATCTCCAACGGAAGACCCAGGAGAAGCCGAAGGAGTACGACGAGCACTTGGATGAATCGGCGTGATCTCTCGTGACGTACTCGGCGTTGCCCCGTCACCACCAAACTCGGCGTTCCGAGAACGGGCCGTTCTCTACATGTTTTGAACAAGAGTTAGCAACTTGCGACACGTTGGCATAGAGAAGGAGCAAGTATGCATGTTGGAGAAGAACTTACCGGGGTTTGTGCGTAGTACTGGGCAGCGAAGGCTTCCTTGTGTAGGCACACTGGGTTAGGCCCCGGCTCAGGTGGCCGCTCTGAGTCTAGCGCCGCGCTCCGCTCTCCAGTTCTAAGGAACATCTTCACCGCCTGTAAGATAGTTTGGATGTCAGATAATGCAAAGATAAAGGTTCAAAGTAGCTAGGATAAGAACAAGACGGCTCATCTTTTGCAAAGGTTTGAAACTTACGTCGGTGGACTCTAGGAGGTACGTATCGAAGGCACGTCTCTTCTGCTCCCACGCATCTAGTTCGGCCCGATATCCCGCATAGTAGGCATCGTATGCCGCCTCGAACTCATGCTACAATGTCAAAATTCATGAATTCTCGTCAACTTAGCCATTTTAGGGATGAATGTCGGAAAGATGATGAAAATGAGAACTTACATCGACCCGTGTAGTAGTCCTGCGAGGTGGCGGTGGCGGGACAGAGGGGCAGTCGGCGGTGAGGGTAGCTTTCACACGCGTGAGGGTCGTGGTAGGCTGGATCACCGCATTAAGAACGCGGTAACGGCCATGCTGCCGGCCACGCCCCGAGACGATCACCGAAGTCTCGTCAACCTCGACCGCCGCGGGGTCATCCACCTCTGGATGGAAACCCTGCAAAGTACTCGAGTACGAAGAGAAGTCCTCCGCGGTGTTGCCATAGAACAGAGGGAGCGCAGGCTGAGGCTCACGGAGGTCGGGAGGCGCACGCCTCATCGCCAGCCACACCTGCATGTCGGTGGGCATCACGCCGGTCTCACGAAACTGCATCGCGAAAGAGATGTAACGGTTATCAAGTAGGTAAATGAGAGGAAATAAATACAAGTTGTTTGAGGGTAAATAAATACCATCTTTGCCTTGAAGCGATCATGGTTCCTGTTGCCCGCATTGTGTGTTCCCTCGGTGCCGCGGTTTGCCTTGTTCCGCGAGCTCACATCGTTGAAGGCATCGTCCTTCTCCATCCACCTGAGGGCAAGCTCCTTCCATGCCTCCACTTTCTCATCGGTCCACAAGGGGCGAACCTGAAAAATGAACATACGGAGTCAGTTGAGGAGCAGATAATGCAATTGCAACTTGGAAGCACATTGCCAATTTACTTACCGATACATAATCATCTAGCGTCATCGGAAGCGGATCATTGATAAGCTCATGCTTCGTCATCGTCCTGCCGAGCTTCTCAGCCAAGAAGTGGTTCATGGATGTGTGCTTCTGATTGTAGAACTGCTGGCGTGTGAGCTTCTGACACGCCCTCCGCAAAGTCGCGTTCGCCAACTCCTGATGCTCTGGAAGCACCCTGTGCCACTTCTGCACATCATGCATAAAAATTTGTGAGGGTCATGGGCTAGCATGGTGAGGTCATGAACTATGAATGGAATTCATAAAGTATATGCACTTACCCAAAACTTGGCAATCACAGCATCAGAAGCTTTCCCAAAGCCAACACAATCTGCGGCCTCATAGTCCGCCCAATGGACGGCAAGCTTAGGCACGCCGCCGGGGACCACTGTGTACAAGCCCGGCCAATACATCCTAATGGCAGCTCCAAGCAAGCCATTAGGAAGTCGGGCCCCCGGCAGAACGATCCAATTGCTGCATAATAATCAAACATTAGTACATGCCAAGAATGAAATTACATGTTCAAAAATTACTATAGACACTTACTCAACGCCGTTAGGCTCAATGAGGAGCTTGCCCTCCTCGGTGGTAGGTTCCTTGCTCGGATGTGGAACCGTCGCTTCCCCACGAACCTTGTGCTTCTTGGGCTGCGGAACCCCCGCCGCCCCCCCCCCATCCATCCCCTCCCCCTCCATCCCCTCCTGTGTATCCTCCGTCTCCTCCGCCTCCATAGACCGCGAGTGGGAAGCCACGTCGCCAGAAGCGGAGGGTAGGTCAGACAGAGGTGACTCTCCACCAACTCGTCCTCGTCCTCGTCCTCCCACTCCACCACCTCGTCCTCGTCCTCGTCCTCGTCCCTCCCCTCCGTCTCCTCCTCCCGCGTCTCCTCCTCCTCCTCCTCCGTCTCCTCGTCCTCGGCCTCGTCCTCGCCCTCGTCCCGCGTCTCCTCCATCTCTAAGACGCGGCGGCAGACGAGGTTCTCTTCTACTTCTGGTTATCTTCTGTTGCTGCATCGTATTAAGCAGGGAGGACGGCGATTGCTTGCTCATATTGATCAATCACCTGCATTGAAAAACAAATAAACAATTAAGATAAGTACAAAGCATGGCAAGATATGAAGATAAATACAAAGCATGGCAAGATATGAAGATAAATACTAAGCATGGCAAGATATGAAGATAAATACTAAGCATGGCAAGACATGAAGATAAATACTAAGCATGCAAGATAAAATGACACTAAGACATAAAAAGACCCTCACCTCGAATCATCGCTCTCATAATCAGGGTTTTCATTATCATTATCACTATCACTATCACTATCACGTGAGTATCTTGGAAGCTCATCGCATGGTGGAGGCTCATCAACGATGCCATTGTTCGCATGTAACTTGGAGAGCATGTCAATGTCCTTTAGATCTACCACTGTCTCGCCACAAGGTTGTGCATCATTCTCAAGGTCCTCAAGACCACCCATTTGTAAGTCAAAGTCCCCGAAGGTCTCTTGCTCTTGATAGAAAATTCCCTCATATGTTACAGGGTCAATGTTGTTGTAATCTTCGACGGAGGGCATGGGTAGCTTACCATGTGGAGATACCTGGAACACGACTTCCCAGCCGTTGAGTTCCACTTTCTGGCATGGGTAGGGCAAATAGTAAACTTGCTTGGCTTGGTGAGCCACAACAAACACATCCGCTCCGCTATAGGTGGTTGAAGGCCTAACCTCAACTAACCCAATGGAAGGGGTAATTCTTTGTCCACTGTGTGGGTCGAACCAGTGGCATTTGAACACAACCAGGTTGAGCTCTATGTTCATTTGATCGAACGTCAGCTCGTATACGTTCTCTAACCTTCCGTAATAATCGAATCCATCGGCCCCTTTGGTGAAGACCCCAGTATTAACAGTTTTTGCATTAGGTCGACTCTTCTGGTGAAACTCTGTATGAAAGCGATACCCATTGACATCATACTTCTCATACTTCTTGACTTTACGGCTAAAACCTTGGGAAACACATCTCAACTCATCCGTCATCTCAATGTTGGGATCCGCTCCCTACAAGTTCAGTTCAAATTATTTTTGTGCATTAATTACGTGTAAAAGGGACAAGTCACGGATTGCAAAGTAAGAAGGACAGGTTAGAAATTACTTTGTCCCTGAAGCAAGCCGAGAATTTTTTCTTTCCAGGGGCACCCTCTTTTAGAAGAGTGTCCACCTCCACGGCATCGGGACCCGTCGTTCCCGACCAGTGTTCATCAATAAATTGGCTAAATGGAGAAAATAAGTATTAGACCGAAACCAAGTTACTAGTTGCAAAGTAATATGTTCACCATTTTACCTGGCGAAATCGACAACTTCATTCATGTTCATAAGCACATATAGCATTATGCAATCCTTCTCTTCATTGGTGATGATATAACTTTTTGAGCCACCGGCCTTGCCACCGGGACATTGGAAGAGGAGGAGCTTGGGACTATGCTTGGGCTCATCGACATTGTACCGAGAGACCTGGTTATGCAGAGTGGGAACATCATCGGCATAGTAAGTTGTCGAGGCGTTTGCCATCTCCTCAAGCTGAGTTGCCTCAACTATGCATGCTTCAATCTTAGCTTTGTTTCCACATTTGTATCGAATATACTTGAACTCTCTCTCAATACAGAACTGCCAACGAAACTGCACCGGTCCACCCAAGAGTGCCTCGTTCGCAAGATGAACAACGAGATGTGCCATCGGAGTAAAGAAGCCTGGCGGAAAGATCGTCTCTAACTTGCATAGCAACTCCGGCACTAGATCATGCAGCTTCTCAATCATCAGGGGACATATCTGCTTAGCACAGAGCGTGCGGAAAAAATGACTCAATTCCGCAAAAACTCGCCAGACATGCTCGGGGCGATACCCTCGAACCATCACCGGCATCAGCCGCTCAATCCATATATGATAGTCGTGACTCTTGAGCCCGGTGACTTTTCCTGTTACAAGATTGACTCCCTTACTCATATTCGAACAATAACCATCAGGGAACATCACGGCGTATTTGAGCCACTTGAAAGCCTCCTTCTTTTGGATGTTATCAAGACAGAAGTTGGAATGCGGTTTGAACCAATTTGTTCGATTGCGGTCAGGAGGCTGCATGTGTAATTTTGTCCTATCACATAGCTGCTCAACATCGACTCTAGCCTTAACATTATCCTTTGACTTGCCAGCAATGTTCAAGACTGTGTGAAAGATGGACTCTGCGACATTCTTTTCGGTGTGCATCACATCGATGTTATGGGGAAGTTCGAGGTCCTTGTAATACTCAAGCTGAGTTAAGCCTGCCACGTGAGTCCAGTTATGCGTTTGACCATATCCCTCAAATTGCGGGCCACCTCCCTCTTTAGGCAGGAGAGCCCGTAGCTCGGCATCAACAGCTGTACCATCGAACGTAGGTATCTCCTTTTCTTCAAGCACAACTTTGCCCTTCGTGAAGTTCTTTTTGTCTTCTCTGAACCGATGCCCTCTTTTAAGAAACTGCCGATGCATGTCAAAGGAGGTACGTTTGTGACCCGCATTTAGCCAAAGGAACTCAAGTCGGTGCCTACACACTGGGCATGGGAACTTACCAGCTGTACACCAACCGCAGAATAGGGCATACCCGGGTAGGTCGTGCATGGAATAGTGGAACCAAACTTTCATGAGGAAGTTTGTCTTTGATGCTCGATCATATGTCAACGTCCTGTGGTGCCAAGAGTGGTTCAAATCATCAACAAGCGGCTGCATATAGACACTCAGATTCTTCCCCGGGTAGTCGGGCCCTGGAATGACCAGCGACAGGAATATGGTCTTCCTTTGCATTAGGACTCCGGGAGGGAGATTGAGCGGAATAACAAACACGGGCCAGCAGCTGTACGATGAAGCCGACATACCATATGGATTGAATCCATCGGTTGCTATCGCAATCCTGACATTCCGAGCATCTGCTGCCTCATTGGGGTGTTTGTCATCAAAGTTCTTCCATGCCTTACCATCAGATGGATGACCCATCTTTATCTTTCGTGCTCGTCCGGGTATCTCTTCCCCTTCTTATGCCACATCATCTGTGTGGCAGACTCCTCCGACATGTAAAGCCGCTGGATTCTTTTTATGAATGGGAGATAACGAAGAATCTTCACGGCGACTTTTGTCTGCTTCTTCTGACCATCAGGTCCCTTCACCTCATGATACCTAGAGGCCCCACACTTTTTACAATACTTGTCATCCGCAAACTCTTTTCGAAACAGAAGGCAACCTTTAGGACAGCAATCTATCTTTTCATAATCCATGCTGAGCGCTTTCAGAATTTTCTTTGTTTCATACATGGTTTTAGGCATGCAATGTCCTTCGGGCAACAGGTTACCAGTAGTTCTCAAACCCGCTTCATAGCTTGCTCGGGTGTTGCCATACTGGACCTTGTTGGCTAGAGCTTGCGAGATGGCATCGAGCTGAGAAATTTTTGCACCCTCATACAGAGGCCTCTTAGCCGCGGCCATCATATCATAGAAGGCCTTTGCGGTTGGCTCTGGTTCCTCCGGTTCTGGCGGTTCCTCTGGTTCTGGCGGTTCCTCTGGTTCTGGTGGTGAATCTGGCATGTACGCATCATGGAGATCATCTAGCAAATATCTAATCCCATCATCCTCATTGCCATCGATTCGTTGTCGCATCACCTCACCTCTATCACGGTCGTACTGAGAAAAGTCGACCGAGGTAACATAGTTAGGCATATACCCATGCAACCAAAGGTGCTTGGTCATGTCATCCTTTCCCTGACGATGACGCCTGTTGCACCGTGTGCAAGGACAACTTGGACGAACACCTGACTTTGAACCACGTGCCAACTCCTTCACTAATAAATCTATCTTCGATACCCACTCAGCTGTTTTTTCAATCGCACTAATACGGCCACTGTACATCCACCCATTATCAGCCATCCTCTATTTTGTAGGTAGCCAAACAACAAATATAGCATTTTATATCAAATAATAGCTTGAAATTAAATGTATCTTATTTTTATTTACTACCGGGTAGAACGCATGCATCAACCAACATCTCTACTAGGTGGGCTCCTAGCAGCCGCCGGATCTGTAGATTGAGTACATTCTCCATGCTCTACCTCGGTCCGAGACAGAATTTCGGCAGCACCTCCCCGCTGCTCTCCCGATACACGTCTCAACAAAAAGCCGAGAGGATGTGCATCCGGAGAACAAAGGGGGAGGCGCTGCCGAAACTCTGAATCGGACTGGGGTAGGGCATGGAGAATGTACCCAACTACGCATCCGCCGACTGTCCCGTAAATGCCGCAAGTGTTACGGTTCAAAATATGCCGACCTCTAATGCATATTTATCTGCGTAACACTTGCGGACGGGAAGTGACACCTAGGTTACGCGACTCGATGAGAAATGGAATCTAGTGACATAAAAATGCGGAGTAGGGTGTGGAGTGTTAGCTCACCCTCGGCGGTAACAACCGAGTGTCGAGGGAGAGGGGCGGGTGGCCGGGGAGGGAGGCGCGGCGGCCGGGGATGAAACAAGCACAATGTCTGCAAATTTCCATAAATCCATTTACTAACAACCAAGACAAAATCAGAAATCAAATATACTGAATAGGTCCCATATGCTTGCAATCGGTAAGTAATAATATATACAGATTCCTCACAGAATTTGCAAACTGTAAACACATTATTAGTATTTTAGATATTTGATGCAAGATTCATATGGCAAGGTTGCTTCGGAGAGAACAACTACATCATGAGTCAGAAACAACTCTCCAGCATTGTACTTATAGTACCACTAAATTTGTTTTTCATATTGCAGAGAGCTATTACTATTTGTTTCAAGTGATTAGAACTAAAGTAGAAATTGTGGTAGTAAATGTACTGACAGTAGGATTAGAGGAGGTAGCATTAAGACTTGAAACCCAGAACTGAAGCAGAAGTAGTGAATGGTATCAGATACATGTAGCAAGACGTCATCTGCACCATAACCAGTCCTACCCATCATAACATGAGTTGAGCACTCGGTTCCATTACAGAATTTCTACAAACTAATGGCAACAATGGTCAAACACGAGAAGTCGAGAACCACAACATCCATTAACGCTCAACTAAGCCTAGAACAGAGCATCAAATCATATCCCCTACTCATATGGTTGTGATGAACAGCACCATCACCAGTTCACCACCACAAGCAATAGTACATATCCAGGACCAGGAGCATCACACACATGCATAGATCATGCACAGTATAGTAGTACACGGGAGAGAGCAGGGACGAACAGGAGCTTAGTAGCTTACCCTAGAAGCGTAGCCGAGCAGCGCGGCCGAGCGTGGTCGTAGAAGGGGCCGGGGCAACCGCAGCCTACCAAATCAGCCCAGGCAGCAGCAGCAGCAGAGGGGAGCAGCTCAAGGCGCAGGCGACAGAGGGGAGCAGCTCAAGGCGCGGCGGTGGCGAAACCGCGCCGACGACCGAGCCCGACCCGCGGGCTAGGGTTGCTGCGGCGGCGCGCAGTGGGGGACGCGCGGGCGGCCGGGAGGGAGCCGGCGGCGGATGGCTGGCGCGGGGCGGGTGGCTGCCGCGGGGCGGGTGGCTGGTGCGGCGGCCGGGGAGGGAGGCGCGGCGGCCGGGGAGGGAGGCGCGGCGGCCGGGAGGGAGGCGCGGCGGCGGGGTCGGGTCGGCGGCGGGGGTCGGGCTCGGGGGGAAGATAGGAAAAAAGGGGAGAGAGAGAGAGAGTGGTCGGGCAGGGCCCGCGCATTTATTAGGGTTAGGCTAAGCCGACGGCAATAGCTATGCCGACGGCATGCCGTCGGCTTAGCCCTTTAATTTTTTTATATTTTTTATATTTTTTATTTATTTATTACATTTATTTAAATTGATAATTAGGTTAATATTTTCTTGTTTTTTTATTTTTTATTTATTTATTACATTTATTGCGCTGTCCGATGGCATTGTTGCGATGTCCGATGTCTGGCAGGTAAAACGGCACCGGTGGCATTGTTGCGCTGTCCGATGCCTGGCAGGTAAAACGGCCGCGGCGCTGTGCGCCGCAGGTGGGCGCGCTCGCGCTGCTGCGTTCCTCCGCTAGCTTTGCTCGAAGGCAGGCGGTCAGCGTCTCAGCTGGGTCCGGCCCGCCGTTCGTCTCAGGCGCAAACCAGTGGCGGGGCCGTACATGGTGCCCACGCGGCGGCGTATGTCGTGTATGCGTGTATAGGTGTGACCCAAGGTTGGTACATGCAATATAGGTAGGTCCCGGGCATGGCCTTCTTCAGAGACATGGGCTGTTAACACTTGGTGAAATCCAGGATCTGTACGTGGAAACTCCCGCTACGGGTCTACCGGAGCCTATTTCATGGTAAAGTGGGCCCAACCTTTGCTTTCCATGCATAAATGTTCTAAACAAACCAAAATAAAGCAGAAGATCCATCGGCGATGCCTCGTACAAAGAAAGCTATAGGGGTAGATCTCCGAACCCCCTCTGTCTAGGGTTTCGCCAGATAAAGACCACCGGAGCATCGTCTAACGTAGGAAACATGCATGCATGTGTCCCTAACATATGTGTATAGGTGTGACCCAAGGTTGGTACATGTAATATAGGTAGTTCCCGGGCATGGCCTTCTTCAGAGACATGGGCTGTTAACACTTGGTGAAATCCATGATCTGTACGTGGAAACTCCCGCTACGGGTCTACCGGAGCCTATTTCATGGTAAAGTGGGCCCAACCTTTGCTTTCCATGTATATATGTTCTAAACAAACCAAAATAAAGCAGAAGATCCATCGGCGATGCCTCGTACAGAGAAAGCTATAGGGGTAGATCTCCGAACCCCCTCTGTCTAGGGTTTCGCCGGATAAGTACCACCGGAGCGTCGTCCACCCTAGAAAAGTTGCATGCATGTGTCCCTAACATATGTGTATAGGTGTGACCCAAGGTTGGTACATGCAATATAGGTAGGTCCCGGGCATGGCCTTCTTCAGAGACATGGGCTGTTAACACTTGGTGAAATCTAGGATCTGTACGTGGAAACTCCCGCTACGGGTCTATCGGAGCCTATTTCATGGTAAAGTGGGCCCAACCATTGCTTTCCATGTATATATGTCCTAAACAAACTAAAATAAAGCAAAAGATCCATCGGTGAGGCCTCATACGGAGAAAGCTATAGGGGGTAGATCTCCGAACCCCCCCGGTCTAGGGTTTCGCCGGATAAGTACCACCGGAGCGTCGTCCACCCTAGAAAAGTTGCATGCATGTGTCCCTAACATATGTGTATAGGTGTGACCCAAGGTTGGTACATGCAATATAGGTAGGTCCCGGGCATGGCCTTCTTCAGAGACATGGGCTGTTAACACTTGGTGAAATCCAGGATCTGTACGTGGAAACTCCCGCTACGGGTCTACCGGAGCCTATTTCATGGTAAAGTGGGCCCAACCTTTGCTTTCCATGCATAAATGTTCTAAACAAACCAAAATAAAGCAGAAGATCCATCGGCGATGCCTCGTACAAAGAAAGCTATAGGGGTAGATCTCCGAACCCCCTCTGTCTAGGGTTTCGCCAGATAAAGACCACCGGAGCATCGTCTAACGTAGGAAACATGCATGCATGTGTCCCTAACATATGTGTATAGGTGTGACCCAAGGTTGGTACATGTAATATAGGTAGTTCCCGGGCATGGCCTTTTTCAGAGACATGGGTTGTTAACACTTGGTGAAATCCATGATCTGTACGTGGAAACTCCCGCTACGGGTCTACCGGAGCCTATTTCATGGTAAAGTGGGCCCAACCTTTGCTTTCCATGTATATATGTTCTAAACAAACCAAAATAAAGCAGAAGATCCATCGGCGATGCCTCGTACAGAGAAAGCTATAGGGGTAGATCTCCGAACCCCCTCTGTCTAGGGTTTCGCCGGATAAGTACCACCGGAGCGTCGTCCACCCTAGAAAAGTTGCATGCATGTGTCCCTAACATATGTGTATAGGTGTGACCCAAGGTTGGTACATGCAATATAGGTAGGTCCCGGGCATGGCCTTCTTCAGAGACATGGGCTGTTAACACTTGGTGAAATCTAGGATCTGTACGTGGAAACTCCCGCTACGGGTCTATCGGAGCCTATTTCATGGTAAAGTGGGCCCAACCATTGCTTTCCATGTATATATGTCCTAAACAAACTAAAATAAAGCAAAAGATCCATCGGTGAGGCCTCATACGGAGAAAGCTATAGGGGGTAGATCTCCGAACCCCCCCCCCCGGTCTAGGGTTTCGCCGGATAAGTACCACCGGAGCGTCGTCCACCCTAGAAAAGTTGCATGCATGTGTCCCTAACATATGTGTATAGGTGTGACCCAAGGTTGGTACATGCAATATAGGTAGGTCCCGGGCATGGCCTTCTTCAGAGACATGGGCTGTTAACACTTGGTGAAATCCAGGATCTGTACGTGGAAACTCCCGCTACGGGTCTACCGGAGCCTATTTCATGGTAAAGTGGGCCCAACCTTTGCTTTCCATGCATAAATGTTCTAAACAAACCAAAATAAAGCAGAAGATCCATCGGCGATGCCTCGTACAAAGAAAGCTATAGGGGTAGATCTCCGAACCCCCTCTGTCTAGGGTTTCGCCAGATAAAGACCACCGGAGCATCGTCTAACGTAGGAAACATGCATGCATGTGTCCCTAACATATGTGTATAGGTGTGACCCAAGGTTGGTACATGCAAAAGATCCATCGGTGAGGCATCATACGGAGAAAGCTATAGGGGGTAGATCTCCGACCCCCCCGGTCTAGGGTTTCGCCGGATAAAGACCACCGGAGCATCGTCCACCCTAGAAAACTTGCATGCATGTGTCCCTAACATATGTGTATAGGTGTGACCCAAGGTTGGTACATGCAATATATATAGGGATTCAATAGCTATAGCTCCCCGGCCGCTCTCACCTGCCTCCCACATACATATAGCTCCCGACTCATGACTTAGCGGTGTAAACTCCCACGTCGGTTCCACCGAGGGGAACCTTGTTATAGGAATGGCCAAACCTATGCTTACCATGTTCATATGTCCTAACTAAAGCTAAAGGAACACACTACCACACCTTAGTGCCACCCTCCGGAGAAATCTAGGGGGGTAGACCGCGCGGGTGCTGCTGGCTAGGGTTTCGCCCCAGATCGGGCTTCGGGGGCCCGCATGCTACCCAGAGCATGCATGCGGACCTAACATGTGTGTGCATGTGTGTTGGTGGGTTGATGGGATTCAATAGCTATAGCTCCCCAGCCGCTCTCACGTGCCTCCTACGTACCTATCGCTCCCGACTCATGACTTAGAGGTGTAAACTCCCACGTCGGTTCCACCGAGGGGAACCTTGTCCTAGGAATGGCTAAACCTATGCTTACCATGTCTATATGTCCTAACCAAAGCTAAAGGAACACACTACCCCACCTTAGTGCCGCCCTCCGGAGAAATCTAGGGGGTAGACCGCGCGGGTGCTGCTGGCTAGGGTTTCACCCCAGAACAGGCTTCGGAGGCCCAGAAAACAAAAATACCTAAAAAATATAATTATACTATAATAATCAGTTAAAAATATGCATATTAATAAACGATTTTTTGAAAAAAAAAATCAGAGGCTGAGCCGACGGCATGCCGTCGGGTCAGGCCCTGCATGATAACGCCGTTGAGCGGGCCCGAACGGCTGGCTCACGGCGAGTAGCTGAACCGACGGCCGGTCTATGCCGACGGCATGCCGTCGGGTCTGCCTGGTCTACGCCGACGGCAAAGCTGGCCCGACGGCCCGGTTGTCAGGCGTCCGTGCTGACGGGCTACGCCGACGGCCCCGATATTTGGCCGTCGGCGTAGCATCTGGCCGTCGGCACAAAGCCTTGTTCTTGTAGTGATGCATGCAATTAAGAACTTGTTATGTACTCCGTGTCCCGAGGGAGTACTGAAACGGGGGCATAAAATTTGTCCCAATCTATCTAGTAAGGACAAAAGAATTGTTGAGTTAATTAAAATAAATTTGGACAAAAAACATCACAGCAAACTACATGTGGACTACTTGTAGTCTAGAACAACTCCGCTGACCACCCTACCTCAAAAAAAAAAAACTCCACTGACCACCTAGACAGACCAACAAACTGTTATTTTAAGAAAGGAAGTTCTTACAGCAAACACAAAACATCCCTGATGCCAAGAACGCAGCTGAGCCGAGGCTATGTGGTAAGGTGGCATGATCAATAATGCGGCATAGATGCATATCCGACGCTCCTGCGATATTGGAGAAATGTGGCGGGGAGGCTAACCCTGGCCGCTCCGGGAATATGGGAAGGACCCCATGTCACGGTGCCTGCTCGTTTCGGTCGATCACGCATCAATCGTGTCCACGCAACATGGCAGGCGCCCATTGGCCACCCAAATTGCACCCGTACAAATAATTGATCGCCGCCTGTGCGTACAGGCGCAGTGTGCCAGCAGCAGCAGCACTGGATTCCCTTGACACATCAATGCCAGTGATCCAGCAGTACTATAGCTAATGAGAATTCGATCGTAGCTCCTCTTAATTCTCCCCCTTGATCAAATGATTAAAATCCCAGGCCCAAAATGGCCGGTGGATGATGAGAGGATCGAGCTAGGTTCCATGACAAATGTGCTTTGCCACACGTACGTACATCCAATGATGGAGTCGATGACGAGGAATGGCGCAAATAATGGCCAAAGCGCGCCCACCGATGCTCGGCGCGAGCCACAAAAATTCGGGGCAAGATGAGAGCGATCAGAAATAGATCCGCACACACACTATTAAGTAGCTGGAGATAAAGAGCCTACAAAGCAAAAGGAATTGTTTCAAAAAAAAAAAAGCAAAAGGACTTGTCACCTACTGTGGCTGTGGCCTGTGGGAGAGATATTTCGAGCTCGCTCCCCGTCCACAGGAAGCGATCGAGCGTACGCGAGCTCGCTCGAATGTGGAACACAGGTTCCCGATCGATAGGAAGAAGGTGCAGTGTATCGGGGCACCTACTACTACCTAGTACGCCGGCCGCGTACGTCGCGCGCTGCCGGGGCAGGAAGTTTGGCGCCGAGAGAGAGATCGGTGTCTATGTCTACCAACCAAAACCGGACCTCATGGGAAGCGATGAATCTGGGGTGTCGTTTTAGCGGATCGCGACGGTGGCGGACGTCGCGACGCGGGGGGAATTGGTGTCAGCGCGTGCGTCATTTGCAATTTTGCATGCATGTTGTCGCCGTGATCACTCGCTACTCCATCGGGGCACGGACGGACGGGCCAAGAGGAGGTGAAGGTGTAGTGTATTTTCGCACATGCATGGCTGGGGCCTGTCGTACGTACCGCCGCGCAGTACCTCAACTGCTTATCCTCCAGCGGCAAGTGAAAAGACCGAGGCTAGCTGCGAACGATGGACACGCACGCACGTACGGTTCCGGCCACATCAATGCCACAGCATAGCGTGAAGCACCTGCATGCATCATGTACTCCTATATGATTCTTGTTCCAATTCTTGTGGGAGATAATGTATTCATGTATACAGTACATGGTAGCTTATCAGTGAAGATATTTTTTTTGGCCTCCTCCAATGGGCACGGGATTTCGCATAGAATATTAATGGAAAAGAAAAACCACTACCTGAAAGATCAGGAAACCGACATTAGAATATCATCATTATGAGTTGAAAAAAGCTCTCCCACAGTGAGCGCAGATCAGAACCAGGAAGCTGCAGATTAAGATGATACAATCCTGTTGCCGCAGGGAATGATTACACAAATACTGTATGAACGGTAACAGGAGCTCACGTGACCAACAGCAAGCGAGGCAACCTACAATGAGGATGTTTCACACCTTGGGTTTGAATGATCATAACCTGAGACATGGTCCGAAGAATTCTATCTCTCTTCCGCAGAGGAAGCCACGACCTCATACATCTGAGGTGAAGGATCGGCAAAGAGGGAACGGGATCTGGCCATTAATTGCACGGGCAGCTAAGATGCACTATGAATTCTTAACACAATCTACCAATCAACAAACAGTAATGTGAACAAGCAATGTGAAGTCCAGGGTGCAGCTGCTAGGAAACTAATGCCCCCCAAGTGTGCCGCCGAAGAAGTCTGGCGCCTGCCCACCAAGTCCAGCAGGGGAGGACAGTCCAATCACCAATGACCTGAGCCGACAGCGGAGAATTCTTGTAGGCATTGTTGTTGTGCTTATGCAGCAAGAGTAGTTTTTTAGGTGATGTATCTTTCTTGGTGCTCCTGAAGCAAACGAGCGGAGGACTTCGCGTCCAGATACAGAGCACCAACTTCTTCGAGATCAGCCTGATAGAGGCCATGTGTTTCAATATAAACTTGTATGAACAGGATCAGCCTAAAAAAGATCCAAATATATTACTGAAATTCAGTGCATACCTTGCTGATCTTATCACTCCCATTAGCCTTTGCAACTACGCTAGCAGGTGAAAGCAGCTGAATAGCATGTCTGTCAAGAGAATCAAGATCTATTAAGACCATTACTACCAACAAAAAAAAGGCTAGGTGGTAGCAAATCCTATAGCGATATTGACGACATCTTAAAATTCACATATTTAGACAACAAAACGTGGGATGATAGCCAGAGAAGAGAGCAGGGACAACATCCTAACACAGAACGCTCAACTTCCTCAAAAAAGAAAAATCCTATCAAGCCATAGTCCAGCCAAATTTTATTTAATTCCTCATTCAAAATCTTCGCATAGCACACCAAGGTGTGGACATAATCCTGAACAAAAACAAGAACCGTACCTCAAAGATGTGTGCTGCCCAACCTCTCCTAGAAATGCAAGACTTTCTTCATCAATGTCAATCTCCTCCACTTGTGCTCTAATAGCCAATATCTGCAAAGCACAGTGGACAAACATCAGGTGCATTTCTAGACAGAAAATCCTGGCACATACCAAGGCATGAAATAGGAACCTGAATCATCTCAGTAGGACCATACGTCTCTGTCCGAACAATCACCAACCTATCTAGAAGGTCGACTGGGATACCATGTGGACTTGCCATATCAGTTCCTCTGGATACAAGCACAATAGGAGTTGTCAATCATGGCATGTATAAGGCGTAGCAGATAAAAGGAAGTATATTTTCCAGTTATAGAAGTTAAGCATGGAGCAACTCATCTGGTAGATCAAATCCTTACCTGACAGTACATATTCCTCTGTTCGTAGCAAGTATGACAATTGGCGATAATGGGCTCTCCAGAGCACGATTAAGATAAGAGAAGCATTCAATGTCCAGCATATGGACCTACAATAAAGTTGTCCATTAGTAGATCAGATAATTGTAAGGCATAATTCGACCACTAGTAGAATGAAAGTAAGTAAGTTCATCAGAGCAACACTGCTCCACAAGGTGAGCACTTCTATTTGACAATAGGAGAAAATAAAATAGAATAAAAAGACCATGCTCATTCATGTTTTTCGATATTAACCTAAGGACAGTAGAGTTTCAATCATGAGACAAAATAAGATAATACCTCATCAATGAACAGCACACCAGGTACAAGCTCTGCAATACCTTCATCAATATATTTGTTAACAACCTATCACCATACAATAGAAATTCCATTAGGCATATCAAAATTGGACCAAATTTTTAAAGAGTAAGCGTTTCAGGATGAGATTTTCGAAACCTTATTAATCTCTTGGCGCAGCTTCTCGGTGATTTCAGTCTTGCGTGGCTTCATCATCTGGCCCATAAGGGACAAAATATCTTGGCCTCCTTGTGGCTGGGCATTTGCGGCATCAAGGTCATGAAGTGTAACGTCCTATGCAGATGAAAACATATTATTTCGTCTCTTCAGCTGACATATACTGAACTTGGAAACAAGAAGAATATGTATATAGTATGTTACAAAGCAAGTATGATCTTTCATTCTTTTCTAATGGATAAGATATCACCCTAAAACGGAGAATAATCCAGGTTTAATTCAACTGCCCTTTGTCAGATGTAAGGATGTAACAATGATACTACCCTTTTTTTCTACAAGAATGATTCTAAATTAAGTAGTAACAAGTAATCCCTCTGTCCCATAACATAAGATATTATTTCAACACTACAAGGGAGTATTGGCATGGGCGGACGCAGCGCCCCTACAACCCGGCGCTTGCCCGGGCTTGGCTGCCGCTCGCCCGAAGAGATTGTCGATTTTCATCAAAGAATCATGGTCAGCTGATGGGCAAAATTAACTCGCATCGATCGATTTGTTTCTGGAAAAGGCAGCTCCGTATACCTCAACCGGTCGATACGCGAGGACACGTTGCTCGCTTTTCTTTTGCTTTCTGCAAGGGTAGCCCACCCTGACGCGCATGCATGCCGATTTGCTTGGGTTGTGGCGTTGTGCTTGTGCACGCTCACGCGGGTGGAGCCCACTTCCTTGCTTTGCTTGTCCTTGCCTCATGCTCTATATGACCATGCCAGCTTCTCATATAAATACACGGACGCGGCATTTTTGCTCTGGCCAGTTTAAATATGTTTTCAATTATCAAAATTTTAAAAAATATGTTGCATAGACTTCTTCATAACCTATACGTGAACCAAGTTGTTTCATGAAAAAACTGACTTTTCATGTGAGCTAAATAAAAAAGATAAATTTAGGTGCTAAAATAAGGGTTTACACGTGACATAATTTTGTCTTTTTTATGCAGAGCACTAAATATCCGACGTGGCTTAACCGACGATGGAGGAATCCGGCGCGGCTTAACTGACGCAAGCCTCCGGCGCGGCTTGAACGACAGAGACCTCCGGTGCGTTGGGTTTGCTTGCCAGCTACCATGGCATAATTATCTACCGGAAAGGGCACTACCACATTATATAACGGTCTGCCGCCTTTTATAGCCCCTGCAAAGCCCATTTCTTAGGAAAAATATTTTTGATAAGAATTTTTGCTTGTGCCGGCAAAAAAAATCCGGCAGGCACGAAAGGAGGGGAAGCTTTTTTGTAGTGTATTGCGAAAACATTGCTTGCTCCATATGATGCTTATATTTGTTCGAGAATTTTTTTATTAGCTTGCCGTGCGCCCAGGCTTCGATAAATTCTTAGGTCCGCCTCTGAGTATTGGTGTTGTAATAACATCTTATATTAAGGGACAGAGGGAGTAGATAACTGTTAACAGGGTTCAAGGTCAAGAATTTTGAGCGGTCTTGATTCTTGGTCTTGGCCTCTGAATTTTACATTGTTTTCTTTATTGAGGAATGTGCAATAAGAATGTCGCTTAAGTCTTTGTTATAACCTTGATCCTTGGATTATGGCTATTCTGTTTCTATTTTCTGGCATTTCACAAGGCCAAGCAACTTGGCAGGGAAACCACATATTTAAGCATACTTCAGCAATACGACAGTATAATAAAAAGCTTCATATTATCAAATTTCATCATGTTTCCACCTTTAATCCTTCAGAATAGATAGCATATATTTGCACCATAGCCAAACATACTATGTTATCTCAGCTCCGTTTATCAAGATGTTAATCAATTTGTAGTGTCATAGTGGAATGCGGAATAGGCTGCACAGGAAAAAAATTAAGGCTGAACTAGCATAAAATCTGTACCTGCACAATTTCTTTTTTCTTGTGGACTTCCCCTTTGGGAATTGGAACATACTCCTCTGCTTCAAGATCGTATTCTGTAGCAAAAGAGTCACATCTACCGACTCTTTTCACTGCACCGCTGTTAGCTTCGATGTATATCACATCGCCCACTGCCACCTGCATCCCATAAACAAACGATGAAATGTGAAACAGCTCGTGCAGAAGATAGAAGTAGCAGAACAGAGGCAAGTCAGCCATGGAAGTAAATAAGAGACATCATATCTGAATGTAAGTAAAGTTTCACAATGGTTTGTTATGACACAGTTGAACATCTGGCAAAGAAATATGATCATACATGTGAGTTTCCATGTTCCCCATAATTCTTGCACAGGTTAAATATCGCCCAAACATAATATTCTGAACACACAGAATGAACGAACCAGCCACTTATTCGAAGCGTGAATGCAAATGTAACCTAACAGTCTAACTCCAGAGGTGATTCTCAAAAAAAAAAAAAAACTCCAGAGGTAGAGAGCAGGAGGCAAGGGAGCAGGGAGCAACCTTTTCCTTGATTAAAGCATCATAAATCGTAGGATCTAACTTCAGTTGTTTAGTCCCTTTTACAGTCTTCAGGCCGATCACTACATGGCTAATGCTTTTCCCATATCCACCAGTTGTACTCTCAGCTTCTTCTGGGGAAAGTTCAGTAACCTAAACGGAGAGCAAAAAAATTAGTAACAAGCACTAGAATATTAGTTAGAAATATAAATGATGACAAGATGTTAGTATCACGTAAAACACCAACTCAAGAACAGTATTTTGGTTGAAACTTCATAATGAGAATGCATGCCACTCTTACCTCTCCTTCATAAACTTCTTTGTTTTCCTTTATACGCAATCCTATAGCTCTGCGGAAATTTTCCATTAGCACCTCAGTTTTCTTGACCTCTGAGGAGTACACCTCTGATCCTACCATAGGACAGAAAGGGACCTGCATTGCGGAATAACAAGAGAAGGTGGAAGGCATTAGATTAAAACAAGACCCCTGCTACTGGACTCTAGATTAGAAGCATACGCAGGCATTGCATGTAAATCAATATATAGTTCTCCATGAACAAAATTTCAGATACATGTGCTAAACATAAAGCAGAACAAACTGCACACATCATGTTCCCAGGAAGGCATGAACTGCAATTATAAGTGCCCAATATACTAGCAAATGCTACTAATCCACGAAATATACTCCAGCATCTCAGTGTAAGTAGGAATAGCAGGTTTCCCAGCGACAGGAAAAAATTGTTATACTGAAGTAGGGAAACTAAATTGGTATCCAAGGGGAACTACAATGGTCAATCCCTGTCGTACAGCAACCTTACCTACAAATGTACACTAACATTACATCCTTGCTCCAAATTTACACGAACATTACAGCAACAGCTGTATTATTAGGTCACTGCTACTAAAAATACCCCCAATAGCTAGCAGTGCGCGAGGAAAAAGAGGAATCAGAGGCAGGGACCTTGCTGCCGAGCTCCTGGGAGATGCCGAGAGCGAGCGCCGTCTTGCCGGTGGCGGGCGGGCCGGCGAGGAGCAGCGCGCGGCCGGCCATCTTCTTCCCGCGGATCATGTCGACCACCAGGCCAGACGCCTCCCGCGCCGCCGCCTGCCCCACGAAGCCCGCCGACAACCCTATCGCCGTCCCATTGGCCTGCGCAAGAGACGAAGCCACACCCTGAGAAAAAAAACTCGAAGAACTGCCGAAACCCTCGGTCGCCTAGAACCCTAGGAGAACCCCCTCCCCCTTGCAGGAGGAGCGGAGAAAGCAGGGCAGATGGGGAGGAGCAGAGTGGGTACGTCGAGGCCGAGGCCCTTGATGTGGGTGTGGGTGGCGATGCGCTGCTTCTTCGACGTCGACTGCACATCCTCGATCCTCATCGCCGCCGCCGCCGCCGCCGCCGCCGCCGGGTTCTGTGCTGTTTGTCTCTCTCTCCCGCCGGAACAAATTTGGGGGAGGAGCAGCAGAGCAAGGGCAAAGAGCGCGACTTGAAGAGGGAGTGCCCGGTCTCTGACTGGTGGGGCCGGGTCTAAAGTGCGCGGGTCCTTAGCTCCGCGTTTTCGCTTCTGCCCTCTGAATACGTATACCAGCTGAAAGGCGTATTCTATCCAACCGTGGCGACGTTTCTGCTACGCCTTTGCTGATGTTGGGGGTGGAGTTGCTGCAGACTCTAATGGAGTAGTTTGGCTCATGAACCAACTCCATATCAATCAGCTAAACCCATATAAATTGATCTACTTAAGCAACCATACACTCAATTGCCCGAATTAAACTCGCAACCAAGTCAAGATGCAAATGCAAAACTGTGCCCAAATCCTCACCGGGGCCTGCATTGCTCTCACACTCCTACTGACCATGGTGAACATGGCGGCCGGTCGCCGTCCGGCAGGTCACATCCCCATGCCCCCTACCCACGGCTCCGGCCAGACCATGACACTCTACACCGCCGGAGCCGCACCACCAAATGCGCACGGCGCCCCTTCCTCGAAACACCCCATCATCTTCACCAGCCAAGGCCCGATCGGCCACTCCGGCAGCTGGCTGCGCGCCTTGTCGCGGCCAGGGGCGCTCCGGCCAGGCACGGTGACCGTCGTCAACGAGCTGTTTCACGGCAAGAGAGAGTCTGGGCCGCCCTTGGCTGGTAAGCTGCAGGGCGTTCTTGTCAGCAGCTTGGATGATCACACCAGCCGTATGGTGGCAGTGAAGGCCCTGTTCACCAGCAACGGCGCAGCCGATAGCATCAGGTTCTTCGGCGTCCATAATGATGGGCAGGAGGAGTCCCATGTCGCGGTGGTCGGAGGGACGGGTAGGTACGACGGTGCCACTGGTTTCGCTGTTGTCAAAGCAGCAAATGTACCTGAAAAGAATGGAAACGTCAGCAGCTTCAGCAGGGCTCTCAGTTTCAGCGTGCACCTCAAGTGAAAACTGTGGAGTCTCACATACCATTATGCACACTAGCAACAAGCCCGTGCTTTGCTACGAAAAATCACATCCCATATGTATAAATATTTTTGAAAGAGTCTTGGTGCCATGAAATAGTTGTGCAATTTTGGAAAAAATATATTGTTTCCATAAGAGCACGAGTATATTAGTTTTTAGAAACTGCTGATCCTATGTATGATTATAATGCATTTTGTTCATTGATATTTTTTGCATGATTAGTGGACCCATATTTATGGATGATTATAGTTGTTTATTTAAGCTCTTGGTGGCCCCACATGCTAGATGGTTCTATGACCCCATATGCTAGATGGTTCTACGGCTTCACATGCTAGATGGTTCTATGGCTCCACATGCTAGATGGTTTTATGGCCCCACATGATTGATGGTTGTAGTAATTTATTTAAGACTTTGGTAGTTGTCGGTCCCACCTATATTCTATAATATTATTGAAAGAGTGAACTCACCACCAACTCCAAACTTTATAAGTAGGAAAGATTAGCTTCTCTACAGAAGCTTCAGGGTTTATGTCTAGTGTGACTTGTAGATTGACAGTTAAACATAAGCCGTAGGAATGACAATTAACTGAATACCAGATATGCAAGCTCGTCTCATTACATTTCACTTAAATCAAAGTATTCATTTTACAGTTAGGAGTTAACTGAAAGTCTGAAGTTGAACCCAATAGCTCCTGAAATACAAACCCTTTCCCCTATCTTTCACTGCACTTCTAAACTTCCAAATCTGGACAAAGCGAGTTCACTACTTCTGTCCACTCTCACCAAAACGGAAATAAAATTTAAACGATTCTACAACTTTCATCGTGTATACAAACATATTTTGCTGCATCCATCCACGTGGCGAAGCACTTTTGCCTATATTCCCAGCATCATTCAGAATACTTTGTTTTGTTTTTACTCGTCCAAGATCCTTTGACGGAAATCTGTCACCATTAAGGGAAGACCTTCCTTAAGAGAAACCTTGGGCTCCCAACCTAGCAGTGTCTTGGCCTTGGTAATATCTGGTTTTCTCATATGGGGATCATCAGCTGTATTGGGCTTGAATTCAATAGTTGACATTGGGTCGATTGTTTGCTTCACAACCTGGAAAGGCAGAATAGTCATTTACTACCTACCATTTCACAAATGAAAAGTGCTACTCCTGGAGTATGTAGAACAAAATTTGTACACACCTCTGCAAGTTCCAACATGGTGAACTCTCCTGGGTTTCCCAGATTAAAAGGACCAATATGATCACTCTCCATCAGAGCCATCAATCCAGCAACCTATAATGATGAGAAGATAAGGACATTTTAAGACTTGATAAGAGGAATTCAAAATCCTGCGCAGCCATTGATCAGCCTTATGTCTATGGATAAGAAAGCAGATAATATGACTAAAAAGAATACCATATTTTGATGAAGGGAAATAATTTTTTTGTGAATAAACATATCAATAGCCAATTTCTTTGGCCTGTACAACATTAGTCTGCCATTCAAAAGTGTTTCTGATTAAGCTGAGGCTGAATGCTATTCCGTATTAGATAAAACAATCCATCAAAGTGCATTGAGTTTACAAGTAAACTACAAAACAGTGTTACTCAGAGATATCATAGTAGGGAGCAACAGCGGAGAAGATTTACAACTAAAGAGCATATGGTATGAACACATTACACATCAAAGGACAACATAATACTGCAATGCTTACCAGATCAGAAACATACTGAAAACTTCGAGTTTGCTTTCCATCGCCATAAACTGTCATTGGTTGTCTGCGCAGTGCCTGCAAGGATAATCATTGTGGTTATAAAACTAGGCTTCATCAAATATTGAAATGGTGCAGCTAAAAACTACTAGTCTATGATATCTGGCAACAAACCTGTGCAACAAAATTGCTAACCACACGTCCATCATCTAGGCACATACGAGGGCCATATGTATTGAAGATGCGAGCAATGCGTACCTGTATTTCTGTCAGTTAGCAAATGATTGAAGAGAAGTGACTACAGTTAAAGCAATGTGGTCACATGGTGTTGTGTTAAGAAACTAGAACACAAAACATGTCATAATGGCATCTTAATCATTTCTTGTCTCATAAAGAACAATAGTATTAACCAAATTATTCAATAAACCGAGTCCATCAAAAATCTTTGGTCTTTTCAGTACAAATAATTGAAATGGAATAGATCAAGTATGGTTAATAAAGATGTTTCTACTGTGTGCTTTCGTTAGTTTTTTCACATTTGCCAGCTAAGTGAATGGAAAAGGCAAAAGTCCTAGGCTCTAAGAGCTTACATAGCATCATGTCAATAATAACAAATCACGAACGCTAACTGGATATAATTAGATAATTACCGCAACACCGCCACCACGATGATAGTCCATGGTCAAAGTCTCGGCTGTTCTTTTGCCCTCGTCATAACAACTCCTAACACCTGAAAAGGGGCCAGGGTTTAATTCTCTGCAGCTGAATGTGAAGTGCTCGACATAATCAAGAGGGTAAACTGATATTACAGTACCTATAGGATTAACATGCCCCCAGTAAGTCTCCTTCTGTGGATGCTCAAGTGGATCACCATAAACTTCACTTGTGCTAGTCAACAAGAACCTTGCACCAATCCGCTTTGCCAAACCCAACATATTCAAGGTTCCCATGACATTTGTCTTGTACTAATAGTTAAGTGGCCAAAATTTCCAATACCAAACAGAGCAAGAGAAATCTCACATAATACTGAAATTAACATGCTACAATAAGGCGTAGCTGTCCGCCCCTCCCCTCGGATTCACATAAGGCACCTCAAAGGCCAAAACCATTTCATGACAAAATAATGTTACAAGAACCAATAGGAATACTTTCATTGGATTTGCTTCCCAACTGATAAACTACAATGGGCTAATCTCCAGTTTAAAACAGAATGAATTGATCTTTAGTTCCGTTCAGTTAACCTGAGCAAAGAAAACTTGTACCAAGAAAATATCCTTGTGCTTAAGCAAATTGAGGTGAATTTAACAAACATCATTCTGGCATTGCATTCCAAATGATCGAATTCTATGTTAAAACTATCATAGCTATTAGACTAAAACCGTGCCGAATTTGAGAAAACAATTATATGTACCATGACTAACAAATCCTTGGCATGTTCACCAAATCTCCCTAATGGTAATGTCTCCTAGTTCTGTATGGAAAAAGTGGCTAATTTGTGAGCCAGAACGCTCCTAAGTCCAAGCAGAGCAGCCGAACAACCACCGTATGCGCTTGATCCAGACCACATCCGTCACTGTTGTGCCCGATCTGCATCAAGCATATCTCCCCACCAACCGCACAAAGAATAAGATCAAATCAAGTCGCCATGAATCTAAAGCAGATCAAACAATATGTGCAGATCCGGGCCTAAAAAAGGATATGATGGTCTTGATAGGGTTGAACTTGTAGTGCACGGGCGACGCGGGGCACGCGAGGTGGTAGATCCGGTCGACCTCGAGAAGGATGGGCTCGACGACGTCGTGGCGGAGCAGCTCGAACCTGGGGTTCCGCAGGTGGTGCGCGACGTTCTCCTTCCTGCCCGTGAAGAAGTTGTCCACCACGATCACGCTGTTCCCCTGCTCGAGCAGCCTGTCGACGAGGTGGCTGCCCACGAAGCCCGCCCCGCCGGTGACGACGACGCGGCGAGGCGGCGGGCGGAAGCCCGCGGGGACGCGGGAGGGGGACGAGCGAGAGAAGGAGAAGATGGGGCTGTGGTCGACGACGCCGGAGGGTGATAGGGAGAAGAGGTAGGGGCGGAGGAGGAAGAAGGAGGTGGCGATGAGCGCGCCGAGGAGGACGAACAGGAGGCGCTGCTCGCGGAGGAGGTAACCGACCCAGGTCCGCGGCCCGGGGCGCGCGGGCTTGGAGACCTTGGACGCCGGCGCGTGCGCCGGCGAAGGCGCGTGGGTGGGGGACTTGTGGAGCTGCTTCATGGCGGGAGAGCGGCGAGGAGGAGGCGGTGGGGAAGGTGGGCAGGAGGAGGAGAAGAAAACGAGCTCAAGTGTGCGAGGGGGCCTCCATTTGTTGCGAATTGGTCATGCTCTATGAAAGGAACTTGATGAAAAGTTATGTGTGATACACTCAACTGCAAAATCAGGTGTTATTACTCCACTACCTTATGAAATCATTCATGTCAACAGAAAAAACTTAGTACTACTTACATGAAATCCAAGTGAGCCTCATTCATGTCAACAGAAAAAACTTAGTACTTCCATGAAAACCAAGTGAGCCTGCATTTAGTGATTTTTAGCTCATACTTGCATGTGGTTGGTGGAGTAAAGTGTGATATCATAGAAAAAATGATGATGTGACACCGTATTTAGTGATGAAGGATAGTGTTGTTGTGTCTTAGATAAGATACAACTCTTTTATACAATTATAGAAAATAACAATTGAAACCAAAGTTATTAAATTAAGATAAAACCATTTGGAAATGACGCATTGGGTTGTCTCTTAAGCTGTAATTTCTCGTGTTAAAGCATGCTAATAAACTACATTAGTAAATTGTAAAAGGCCTACAATATAACTTTGCTCTTTTTCTTATTAGCTACAATGTCACATTAGGCTGCTCATAGTGGGGAGTATCATATAGTAGTATCATGCATATGATACTTGTATATGATATTATGTCCATAATGCATGGTATCATAAGGTAGTATCATATAGTCATTGTATTTATTGTTTTATAGTATCGCAATACAAATGTGTGTATAAAATTTACTTGAACTTAATGTTTCTCGTAATGTGCGTTATGATATAGTATCTACCTATGATACTCTAATCTTCTCTCTCTTTATTAATTAACTGCCACATCAACAATTTTGTGGGCCTAGTTTGCATGATACTACCTATGAAACTAGCACTATGGCTAGCCTTAGGCCTTTCACAATGCATAGTTTCTTAGCACGTTTTCATAGGAGTAATTGTCTCTTAAAGTTTGTCTCTTAATTAATGATTTTGATCTCATGCATGCATATGATTGGACTAGAAACAATTTTTGTCTATGAACTCGTGCAAGTGTTGTATCTTAGCTAAGCTACAACACTACTCTCTCTCCTCATTTAATCTAGTGCCATATAAGCAAAGTACCTAGGATACCGCGCTAAGAAACCCCATTGTGAAAGGCCTTAGCATTTTGCATGTAACAACATGCTAAGAAAAGCATAATAATGTTGATTGCTTTAATGGGGTGCACCAAATTCCGATGCATGTCCGTTTAAGTGTGCGGTGCAAAAAAAAATCTTCCAAACCGTTATTTCTGAACCATCTAATTGGCAATCCCTCACAAGCGTATTTGAACTCTTACCGAAGCAATTTTTAGGCAAAAGGAATAAAAAACTGAAAATTTCTTCGTTCACTTATCTCACATTTCCGATATCAGCTTGTGTAACTTCAGTGATTCAGCTCACATGCGCTCTTAGATATGTGAGAGGGGAGAGAGGAGAGACATGAAGCACATAAGGGACGTAGTCACCGCACCAATTGGCGTCCATCAGAGATGGAGTTGATGATGATGAAGCTTAGAAGATAGTGCAGGGGCGAAACTTCAAATTTAGTCGCAGTTGACCGCTTTACTTCCGTTATAATTGATAGGAATGGTATGTGTAAAATGTTGAATATATAAGCAATTTACCATAAGATTTAATCCGAAAT
Source organism: Dactylis glomerata (assembly GCA_007115705.1). Classification (NCBI taxonomy): domain Eukaryota; kingdom Viridiplantae; phylum Streptophyta; class Magnoliopsida; order Poales; family Poaceae; genus Dactylis; species Dactylis glomerata. The sequence goes on from QXEO01001193.1 coordinate 294,423, forward strand.
AACCAATAATAAAGCATGATGATAATTGCAGGAATTAACCTAATCATGCATACTAGCAGAATAGATGAACAGATCATATCTAACACAGATAAAGAGATCAAATCTATTCCAAACGCTAGTACAAGAAATTGTAACATAAACTGGAAAAGATGGGTACAGATTGCGTAAGGTGCTACAGGAGGATTCACGTTCGCGTTCAGATTCGCGTTGGCGTTGAGGTTCGCGTTGGCGTTGGCACCAGCATCGTCAGCCATGTCGTCGATGTAGAGGCTGCTGATGTCCGGGAAGAAGTCCTCGTCGGGGAAGGAGTCGTCGGTCGATGTGATGTCGTCAGTAGTCGCGCAGAAGCGCTCCCCAAAAACCTGATCGCCCCTCACCCGTACAGGTTCACAAGAGGCGGGGTTCCGGAGGCCTATTGTCATGTCGTCCGGTGCACGCCGGAAGAGGGGATGGAGAAGGTGTAGCGGCGGCGCAAAGCTCTGGAGGCGAGAAACGGGATGTGATACGGGGTACTTAGGGTTTGCGCCTAAGACGTGGGGCGCAGCCCACGTCCGAGTTAGTAACAGCCCACGATCCGAAAAAACCGGAAACGGCTGATAGAGAAATAACTCGCGCAGTAATTTTCTCGAGCAGCAAAAAGATAAGTAAGCTCGGCACCGAGGCACATTCCGCAAACCGCGGCGCGCGTTGTGACGAGGCGAGGCGTGGCGAGGCGAGGCGGGCGGCGGAGGAGGAGGAGCGCGCGTGTAAGCCTCTCATCTTCTCTCACTTTAGGAGGTAGTAGAACACCCCACTATATATATTGGTGCAACTCCCCTCAAACTAGCAAGGTGAGACTAAACTTTGGTGCCATCCCCTGCTAGGCATGAATGGGCCATGAGAATTTTAGAATTTGTATTGGGCCATGGGCTAAATCCCACAACCAAATTCCAACAATCCCCCACAAAGTCTCATTGGCACATCTCATCACATCGCAACAAATAATTTAAGAACATTGTTTATATACCGGTGCGGGGTGGAGACTGTTAAGTTGAACTTCCACTCAGAGCTTCATGCTACACTAGATTGCAACTTGAATAGTGGACTATGCCTTGAACTATAAGTTTGGTGCGCACTAGTTTCACACAAAGCCTAGACCGATACTAGACTGCCGCAAGGCTTCCCCGCGGTTTAGAGCTTATGCGTCATACTCCATGGCCTTTCATGAGTTTATTAGAGAGCACCCAACTCCCATAGACTGCGACGTTTGACAGTCAGACTCATATAGGTGTGTTCTTCAAAAGATGTTCTGCAGGGCAACATCTTTGCTATAAACAAGCCACTTAGAACACATTAAGATAAATATCAACCTGCCATGCAGAATATGAGAGTATTGCATCTATATGGAGTGGTGGTATAATGTAAGGATACTCTCCTCTCAGCTGACCAACAGCTTGTCTCCCAACTCTAATTCACGGGATCTCCGATCACATAGAGTGGGTTACCACTGTGGTCAACTCAAAGTGTGGGTCTCAAACCCATCTCCCTCGATGCATTATCTATCACATTGCGTGATAGACCCTTTGTGAAGGGATCTGCCAGATTTTTAGATGTTTGGATATAATCCAACGCAATAACTCCAGAGTTTCTCATTTTCCTGACAGATTTCAGTCTCCTCTTCATATGTCTTGATGACTTCATATTGTCCTTAGAACTGTTTACTTTAATGATCACAGTTTGATTATCACAGTTCATAGGAATTGCGGGTATAGGTTTTTCAATCACAGGCAAGTCCATCAAGAGCTCTCGAAGCCACTCTGCTTCAACAGTGGCTGTGTCTAATGCTGTGAGTTCTGCTTCCATAGTTGACCTCGTTAAGATGGTCTGCTTGCAAGACTTCCAGGAAACAGCGCCACCACCAAGCGTAAACATATAACCACTTGTGGCCTTAGTCTCATCAACATCAGAAATCCAATTTGAGTCACTATACCCTTCAAGTACCCTTGGATACCCAGAGTAGTGAACTCCATAGCTCGCAGTGCCACTCAAATAACGCAAAACCCTTTCAAGGGCCTGCCAATGAACATCTCCAGGATTTGACACAAATTGACTCAACTTGCTAACAGCAAAGAGATGTCAGGCCTCGTAGCGCTGGCCAAATACAATAGCGAGCCAATAATCTGAGAATATCTCAGCTGATCTTTAGCATCCTTAGGATCTCCCTGATTCTTTCGAACCAACATGCTAGGATCATATGGCGTAGGAGAAGACTTGCAGTCGCTATACCCAAAACGACTCAAGATCTTTTCCACATAGTGAGATTGAAGCAGTGTTATCCCACCATCGTCATCTCTCAGTAGCTTGATGTTCAAGATCACATCAGCCACTCCTAGATCTTTCATCTCAAAACAATGAGATAGAAAGTCTTCGACCTCCTTGATAACATCAAGACTGGTCCCGAATATCAGTATATCATCAACATACAGACATAAGATGACTCCCTGGCCCCCACCATGGCGATAGTACACACACTTATCAGCTTCGTTAACAACAAAGCCTACAGCAGTTAAAAGTTCTTTCAAACTTCTCATGCCACTGCTTAGGTGCTTGCTTAAGACCATTGATGCTTCAGGTGAATGTGGCACCAGACAGTCCTTGTGTGTGGTGAATGACCAGCCCGTTGGGAACCCCAAGAGGAAGGTATGATGAGTGCAGCGGCTAGTTTTCCCTCAGTTAAGAAACCAAGGTTTATCGATCAGGAGAAGAGAGACGATGACGACTGAAGGTGTTTGTGGAACCTGCACACACACAAACAAATACTTTGTCCCCAACTTGCGATGAGGTTGTCAATCTCACCGATTTGCTTGAAACAAAGGTTATGAGTGTATCGAGTGGAAAACAGTAGTAATATGCGAGTAAAATAAACAGTGCGGGAAAAGTAAACAGGTGATTGCAATATGATTAAAATAGGACCGGGGTCCACAGTTCACTAGTGGTGTCTCTCCAAAGATAAAATAACATGCTGGGTAAACAAATTACAGTTGGGCAATTGATAGAATAAAGATAACGTGATATGTCAAGAAGATCACTATGAGATTTACTCTGGGCATTACAACAAAATACATAGACCGCCATCCAACTGCATCTATGACTAATAATCCACCCCCGGGGATATCATCCGAACACCCTAGAAGTATTAAGTTGCGAACAACAGATAATTGCATTAAGCAAAGTGTGTAATGTAAACAAAGCATATGCCCTTGAGCATATGAATGTTGTTTTCTCCCTAGTAGCAACAACACATCTACCACCTTAGAGGTTTCTGTCACTCCCCCAGGTGAAATAGAGACATGAACCCACTATCGAGCATAAATACCCCCTCTTGGAGTCACTAGCAACTACTCGGCCAAGATAGCTACTAACAACGGAGAGCATGCAAGATCATAAACAACATAGAGATAACAAAAGATATAATTCAGTACAACAACTTAATCATAAACACCAATATTCATCGGATCCCAACAAACCAACATCATAGAATTACATAACGGTGATCTCAATCATGTAGGGCAGCTCATGAGATCTAAACATGAAGCACATGGTGGAGAAGACAACCATCTAGCTACTGCTATGGACCCATAGTCCAAGGTAGACTACTCACTCATCGCTCCGGAGGCAAGCATGGCGATGAAGAAGACCTCCGGTGGCGATTCCCCTCTCCGGCAGGGTGCCGGGAAGAGCTTCTGGACCCTCCCGATCTTCGGGTCGACGGCGGCGGCGGATCGCGATGTATTCTGGAAAACTGATCGGGCCCTTAGGTTTTTCTCGTCAGGGGGTATATATAGGAGAAAGGGCGATGTCAGGAGAGGGACCAGGTGTCCTCACACAGGGGTGGCGCGGCCAGGGGCCAGGCCGCGCCGCCCCCTTGTGTGGGGCCCTGGTGGCCCCCCTCCGTCAGCTCTTCGGATGTCTGGAAGCTTCCCCGTGAAATATGACTTCAGGAACTTGTTTCGTCCAATTCCGAGAATATTTCCTGTGTATCACTTCTGAAACACAAAAACAGCAGAAAACAGGAAACTGGCACTGTGGCACTTCGTTAATAGGTTAGTTCCGGAAAATGTATAAAAGTACCACTAAGTGTAATGAAACAATATACAAATGGTGTAAAAACAAGCATGGAGCATCAAAAATTATAGATACATTTGAGACGTATCAAGCATCCCCAAGCTTAACTCCTGCTCGTCCTCGAGTAGGTAAGTGATAACAAAAGAATAATTTTTGAGGTGACATGCACCTACACAATCTTGATCATATATGTAAGCATTCGTGAGCTGGGATCAATAGAACTTAAAACATGGGCATGAAAGATATAATCATGACAATAAGAACTTAGCAACCATGTTGTAAACATGCAAATGAACACAAACAAAAGATCATGAAAATGAAACAATGAAAGTCAAACGTGTGTTCAAATCATAAGGAAAAACATACAAATGGTTTTCAGCTTGTCCTTCAAAGAGAGCAAAACATAAATGCATAGGACACCTCAAAGTTTAAGAGGGCGACTAGATACAAATAATTTAAGAACAAGTGAAACCAACAATAGGAGTCAATCAATGAACTTTGGGACAATGCATATCACACTAAGAATGACAACTATGCTCTCTTAATGGTGCATAAAGAAAGAAGGTGGTGACTCAACATAAAAGTAAAAGAAAGGCCCTTCGCAGAGGGAAGCAGTGATTTAAACATGTGCTAGAGCTTTTCATTTGTAAAACAGAGATAAAACTTGATTTTGAGAGGTGGTTGTCTTTGTCAACGACTGGCAATGGGGTTCTTACTATCTTCCATACAAAAATAAAGCAAGTTTTTGAGAGAGAAATTGGCACTTTGTGCTCTTTTTATAAAACTTGGCACTCCTCCCCACCTTTTCCTTTCACATACCATGGCTAACCGATTCCATCGGGTGCCCACCAACATTCACATTCTTTGGAGGAGTGCCTTTTTTCTTTCTTTTTTTCCTTTTTTTTCTTTTTTGGAATAAACAATATGGAAGATAGCAAATCCGACCACTACGTCCCCATGAGCTGAAAACAGTGTCACAAAACGAGAAGTATTTTGAAGGTTTTTGAAAGGTAGCACACGAAAATTTTACTTTGGAATGGCTTACAAATACCATGCATAGGAATTTATAGTGGACACAATGGCAAACTTGGCTTTTAGGAGTTGGATGCACGAGTAGAGCTCATACTCAGTACAAGGCGAGGGCTAGCAAAAGACTGGGAGCGACCAACTAAGAGAGCAATAATGGCCATAATCATGCAAAGCGACAAAGCGACATTAAAAGAAGCATACGATGGCATCAAAAGTCAAAAACTAAATGATCATGAAGGCTAATGGCGACTTTGGAAGAGTCTAACATGTGTGAGCATGCGCCAAGTCAACCCAAATAAAGCATCAAGGAGAAAACCAAAATAATGCTTCCATACAATAAAAACAACGCATGATTTTTCAAAGGCTCATTAAGCAATCTCAGTTATTTGAGACAAGTCATGCTACAGCAACACCACTAAGCATACTATCAAAAAGACATCAAGCATGACATGAAAAAGCCTAAGCCGCAGTCTACACAAGCTCCTTCTTGTACCACTATTTTGCACAAAGCTTTTTCTCTTTTCCAACACCATTTGAAATTTTTATAAATACCTCTTTTGATGAAAACCAATAAAGATCAGAGGCAAAAATGCACCTTGATGAAAAGATATGACAAGATCTGAATGCATATCAAGGCAAAAACGAAAACCAAAAGCAGTAGCAGAAAAAGTAGAGCGCTCGATTTTTAATAAGAGTGAAAACTAGAGCATTCTTTGCAAATGAAAACGAGTACATCTCCTCCAAAGGAAATTTGTTGGGGTCCAACCATTTATTGCAGCAAACAAACAAACTAAACCAACTAAGAAAACTAAAACAACTGACGCTCCAAGAAAAACACATAGTGCATGAAGCAATAAAAATATAGTGTTTTGAAAGGTGACCTGATTTTTGCCGATGAAGAAGGGGTGCCTCGGGGGCATCCCCAAGCTTTGACGCTTGTACTTCTTGGATATTTCTTGGGGTGATGCATGGGCATCCCCAAGCTTGAGCTTTTGTCCATTCTTCAACTCATCTCATCATTCTCCAATCCCTACACTTGAAAACTTCCTTCATACAAAACTAAACACAATTCTATTAGCAACATTAGTGTAAGCATAAAATATATTCAACCTCTTTTAGCTTCAGGTTTCAACTCAAAACCCGCACATATAAAGTATGTACTACTGTAGCAACTTCCACAAGAGTTCCATGATCAAAAAGAACTCAAAAGAAAGCGATAAAGTGGCAAAAATAAATATTGGCAGAAATCTGTCAAAACTGAACAGCTGATAATGGACGAATTTTTGAGGGATTTTCTGTTGCTCAAATCAAAAAGTGTTCAACTAAGAAAAGTTTGGATATAACCTGGGGCATATGCACAAGAAATCTCAGGTCCAAAAGATAAACAGAGAATTTTCACGAATGTTTACGGTGCAGCACCGAAAACAGTTTCAGGACAGCAATAACCCCAAATCTTTACCTCACTCAAATTAGAGGCTTCTCTTGGCACAAAAACGAAATAAACAAGATAAGGAGCGGTCATTACAGTAGTAATGACTTCCAAGACTCAAATAAAAGAAAAAGTACTGAAAAGTAAACAATGGGTTATCTCCCAAGAGTGCTTTTCTTTAACGCCTTTGAGCTAGGCGCAGAAAAGTGCGAATCAAGTAATATCAATAGATGAAGTGCTAGTTACCTCAGTAGGCTCTTTGAAGGTTCCCGAAGATGATTCAACCTACAAGTCACCCTTAGTGGAACTAAGAGTCTTACCAATCTTAAGAACATGTTGAGATTTAAGCGCAGAAACCTTGGGAACATACATAAATTTTTGCTCTTTTCCAACAAACACTTTCTCCTTCTTAAATTTAAGAGAAGAGAAGATTAAACTAAGAGTTTCCATAGACTCCTCTAATTTACCAATCCTCAAGTTTTGATTGTCATGAGCAGTGCTAGCCTCTAAAATGGTAATCCTCTTACCAATATTTCTATTAATTTACTAGCGCGGCTAGCATTTTCTAGGATACTTGGCAAACTTTTTTCTAAGGAGCTGAGCTTTTCTACCACCTCTTCCAAGGTGGTCTCAGTTTTAGCAACATGAATAGGTGGTACTCCCACTAAACTTTCAATTATAGTGCATGCTTCTCCCGCGGGAGTACCCAGAAAATTACCTCCTGTAAGAGTATCAAGAACATACCTATTCCAGCTAGATATACCAACATAAAAATTCCTAAGGAGGATCGTGGTGGAGTGCTTTTTGGTACACCTATGATGAGCATTGTTAATACGGTACCAAGCATATTTTAAACTTTCTCCCCCTTGCTGCTTGAAACTACGAACTTCTACTTCAGGATTACTCATTGTAACAAAACTAAAAGCAGATAAGTAAAAACAACTACCAAGGATTCTAATTTTTTTTGGATTTTTGATAAAAAGCAATGCAGGTAAAATAAAATAAAGTAAAGCAAAACAAATAACAAAGTAAAGAATGTGTGTGCGAAGAACTCCCCTCGCAGAAGTCTTCTCTCTTCCCCGGCAACGGCGCCAGAAAAGTAGCTGATGCTTCAGGTGAATGTGGCACCAGACAGTCCTTGTGCGTGGTGAATGACCAGCCCGTTGGGAACCCCAAGAGGAAGGTATGATGAGTGCAGCGGCTAGTTTTCCCTCAGTTAAGAAACCAAGGTTTATCGATCAGGAGAAGAGAGACGATGACGACTGAAGGTGTTTGTGGAACCTGCACACACACAAACAAATACTTTGTCCCCAACTTGCGATGAGGTTGTCAATCTCACCGGTTTGCTTGAAACAAAGGTTATGAGTGTATCGAGTGGAAAACAGTAGTAATATGCGAGTAAAATAAACAGTGCGGGAAAAGTAAACAGGTGATTGCAATATGATTAAAATAGGACCAGGGTCCACAGTTCACTAGTGGTGTCTCTCCAAAGATAAAATAACATGCTGGGTAAACAAATTACAGTTGGGCAATTGATAGAATAAAGATAACGTGATATGTCAAGAAGATCACTATGAGATTTACTATGGGCATTACAACAAAATACATAGACCGCCATCCAACTACATCTATGACTAATAATCCACCCCCGGGGATATCATCCGAACACCCTAGAAGTATTAAGTTGCGAACAACAGATAATTGCATTAAGCAAAGTGTGTAATGTAAACAAAGCATATGCCCTTGAGCATATGAATGTTGTTTTCTCCCTAGTAGCAACAGCACATCTACCACCTTAGAGGTTTCTGTCACTCCCCCAGGTGAAATAGAGACATGAACCCACTATCGAGCATAAATACCCCCTCTTGGAGTCACTAGCAACTACTCGGCCAAGATAGCTACTAACAACGGAGAGCATGCAAGATCATAAACAACATAGAGATAACAAAAGATATAATTCAGTACAGTAACTTAATCATAAACACCAATATTCATCGGATCCCAACAAACCAACATCATAGAATTACATAACGGTGATCTCAATCATGTAGGGCAGCTCATGAGATCTAAACATGAAGCACATGGTGGAGAAGACAACCATCTAGCTACTGCTATGGACCCATAGTCCAAGGTAGACTACTCACTCATCGCTCCGGAGGCAAGCATGGCGATGAAGAAGACCTCCGGTGGCGATTCCCCTCTCCGGCAGGGTGCCGGGAAGAGCTTCTGGACCCTCCCGATCTTCGGGTCGACGGCGGCGGCGGATCGCGATGTATTCTGGAAAACTGATCGGGCCCTTAGGTTTTTCTCGTCAGGGGGTATATATAGGAGAAAGGGCGATGTCAGGAGAGGGACCAGGTGTCCTCACACAGGGGTGGCGCGGCCAGGGGCCAGGCCGCGCCGCCCCCTTGTGTGGGGCCCTGGTGGCCCCCCTCCGTCAGCTCTTCGGATGTCTGGAAGCTTCCCCGTGAAATATGACTTCAGGAACTTGTTTCGTCCAATTCCGAGAATATTTCCTGTGTATCACTTCTGAAACACAAAAACAGCAGAAAACAGGAAACTGGCACTGTGGCACTTCGTTAATAGGTTAGTTCCGGAAAATGTATAAAAGTACCACTAAGTGTAACGAAACAATATACAAATGGTGTAAAAACAAGCATGGAGCATAAAAAATTATAGATACGTTTGAGACGTATCAACCATACAAAGACTTCAGCAACTTACACACCTTTCCTTCTTGACCACCTACCACAAATCCATCCGGCTGATCCATATAAATCTCCTCATCTAACTCTCCATTTAGGAAAGCCGTCTTAACGTCCATTTGATGAACGAGAAGACCATGCGAGGCAGCCAGGGATAGTAGTACTCGGATAGTGGTCAATCTGGCCACAGGTGAATAAGTATCAAAGAAGTCTTCGCTAGCAACAAGGCGTGCCTTGTACTTCTCAATAGTACCGTCAGGTCTAAGCTTCTTCTTGAACACCCACTTACATCCTACAGGTTTGCACCCATAAGGACGATCAGTAATTTCCCAAGTTCCATTTGCCAAGATGGAATCCATCTCACTGCGAACGGCTTCTTTCTAGTAGTCAGCATCTTGAGATGCATAGGCTTCTGAAATAGAAGTGGGAGTGTCATCCACGAGGTATACAATAAAATCATCACCGAAGGTCTTTTCAGTCCTCCGTCTCTTACTCCTAGTAGGAGCTCTATTGTTATCCTCCACAGTATTATCAGAGTGTTCTATCGAAATAGTGGGTTCAGGAATTGTAAATAATTCTTGACTAGATGAACTAGGCATCTCCTAATTTGATGAGCTAGACGAACCTTTCATTGGAAAGATGTCCTCAAAGAAAGTCGCATCATTCGACTCCATAATAGTACCAACACGCATGTCAGGTACTTCAGATTTTACTATCAAAAATCTATAGCCAATGCTATGAAACGCATATCCCAGAAGAACACAGTCCACGGTCTTTGGTCCAAGCTTTCGCTTCTTGAGTATTGGCAAGTTTACCTTTGCCAAACAACCCCAAGTCCGTAAGTAAGAGAGTTTTAACCTTTTCTTTTCCCATTCCTCAAATGGTGTAATTTCTTTGTTCTTAGTGGGAACACGATTTAGGATATGACACGCAGTCAAGATCGCCTCCCCCCACCATGCCTTGGAAAGACCCGATGTGTCTAACATGGCGTTAACCAAATCAGTTAGAGTACGGTTCTTTCTTTCAGCCACCCTGTTAGATTGGGGCGAGTAGGGAGGTGTCCTCTCATGGATTATACCATGTTCCGCACAAAAAGAATCAAATTCATTGGAAAAATACTCTCCACCACGATCGGACCTAAGCCGCTTGATCTTACGATCAAGTTGATTTTCTGCTTCAGCTTTATAGATTTTGAAGAAGTTCAAAGCTTCATCTTTAGATTTCAGAAGATACACATAGCAGTATCTCATGGAGTCATCGATCAATGTCATGAAATATTTCTTTCCACCTTTTGTCAACTCACCATTCATCTCACAAAGATCTGAATGTATGAGCTCTAGTGGTGCCAAATATCTTGCCTCCGCGGTCTTATGAGACTTGCGAGGTTGCTTTGCTTGCTTGCACACTTGGCACTTAGAGCCCTTGACATTAGTAAATTTTGGAATTAAACTCATGTTGGTTAGCCGCGTCATGCAACCAAAGTTAATATGACAAAGTCGTGAATGCCAAATATTGGACTCATTATCATTGCAAACATGATTAATAACTTTAGTGCATAAGTCCAACAAAGAAAGGCGGAACAAGCCTCCGCACTCATAGCCTTTCCCAACAAATTGTCCATACTTCGATATTACAACTTTATTGGACTCAAAAACCAACTTAAAACCATCTCGACACAGAAGAGATCCGCTGATGAGATTTTTATTGATGGAGGGAACGTGCTGCACATTCTTCAACTATACGGTCTTCCCCGAAGTGAACTTCAGATTTACCGTACCAACACCTTGAACAAAAGCACGTGAGCCATTTCCCATCAGCACGGAGCCAGCCGTGCGACCTGATAAGAAGAAAACATGGAAATATCAGCACATACATGTATATTGGCACCGGTGTCTATCCACCATTCAGGCGAATGACAAACTGAAAGGATAGTAGAAAATATACCGTACCCGGCATCCTTCATATCGGTATCACCAACAACAACATTGGCAGAATTGTCGCCGTTTCCATGTGAACGCTTATCAAAGCGTTTAGGGCAGCTAGGAGCCCAATAATTCGGATCACCACACACATGGCAGGATCCTTTCTTCTTATACTCAGTCTTCTTCTTGAAGTTGGTAGTCTGCGAGGCCTTGTTCTTGCCGTCAAACTTTCCCTTGCCCTCAAACTTATTCTTATTCTTGGAATTGTGGGACTGGAAGTTATTTTTCTGCACCACATGTGCACTAGAACTTCCATCAAAACCTCAAACATGTGTATCCTTTGCTCTCGCCTTTTCCTCAACATGAAGAGAACCAATGAGATCCAAAATGGAAAACTCCTGTCTCTTATGTTTCAGAGAAGTAGCAAAGTTCCTCCATGAAGGAGGAAGCTTGGCAATAATGCCACCGGCCACGAACTTGTCTGGTAAGGTACACTTGAACTGCTCGAGTTCTTTGGCAAGAGACTGTATCTCATGAGCCTGCTCCACAATGGGACGGTCATCAGTCATCTTATAATCATAGAATTGCTCCATGATATACAGCTCAGTGCCAGCGTCAGAAACACTAAACTTGGCTTCCAGCGCATCCCATGCATCCTTGCCATTATCAAATGACATATAGGTGTCAACAATGTTGTCACCAAGAATGTTGAACAAAGCCCCCTGATACGTCCAATTTGCATCACTATTTTGTATCATAATTTACTATTATTCATTGATATATTTCATATTTAGAGTTGATACTTATGTTATTTCCTTTGCTTTCACATGTTTGATGATCATCGGAGGAGTTGCTGCCGGAGTCAGGATTCTGCTAGAAAAAGGACCATCAAGAGACCATATTTTGAAGATCAGGAAAATTCCAGAAAAATACCCAGAAATTATATTTTCCCAGAAGACTCAGGAAGCCAGAAGGAGGAGTCGAGAGGAGCCAGGGGGGCCCCACATGCCAGGGTGGCGCGGCCAGCCCCCTGGCCGCGCCAGCCCTGCGTGAGGCCACCCTGGCCCACATCTGGTCTCGCCCCTCCGCGTACATCATCGTCCCCGAAAACCTAAGTCAAGGGAGGGGCTCAGAGTTAGACACCGCCGCCTCTGCGGGGCGGAAAACACCAGAGAGAGAAAAGCTCTCCGGCAGGCAGAAATCTACCGGGGAAATTCCTTCCCGGAGAGGGGAGATCGTCGCCATCATCATCACCATCGCACCGGACTTCATCGGGATCATCATCATCATCTCCATCACCAGCACCTTCATCTCCACCATCACCACGCCGTCCCGCTGTAACATCTTGAGTTGGATCTTGTTATATTCATAGGGGAAACTTTCCCGGTGTTGATTACTCTTGTAGTTGATGCTATTGAGTGGAACCGTTGAATTAAGGTTTATGTTCAGATTGTTATTTACCATTATTTCACCTCTGATCACGATCCATATGATGTCTTGTGAGTAGTTCGTTTAGTTCTTGAGGACATGGGAGAAGTCAAGATGTTAGTAGTGAATTATTGTTGAGAAATATTTAATGGTTTGATATTGTTGTGGTGCTATTTCACTAGTGGTGTCATGTGAACGTCGACTACATGATACTTCACCATTTATGGGCCTAGTGAGATGCATTGTGTATTTGGCTACCGATTGTGGGGTTGCTGGAGTGACAGAAACCTAAACCTCCGTTGGGAAACCATTGCACCAGGGAGCATAGGATCTTAGAGTTTAAGGCTGTGGTTAGATTTATCTTAATTACTTTCTTGTATTTGCGGATGCTTGCAAGGGGTATAATCACAAGTGTGTATTTATCCTATTAAGGGTAGTGCGCTAGCACAGGTTCACCCCCATAACACCTATCAAACCAATAAATACTATTGGCTCTATGAAGCGAAAGCTCTTGACAGAAACTCCCGTGTGTCCTCGAGAACGTTTGGTTATTATAAGTACACAACCGGCTTGTCCTTTGCTGCAGAAAGGATTGGGCCACTTGCTGCAATTGTTACTACTGTCTTTTATTTACTCGCACTTTATTTACTCGTATTACCAAATACCCCTGAAAACCTATTTGCTAGTATTTACAGTGATTCCTTGATCAAAACCGCTCATCAACACCTTCTGCTCCTCGTTGGGTTCGACACTCTTATATATCGAAAGTACTACGATACACCCCCTATACTTGTGGGTCATCAAGACTATTTTCTGGCGCCGTTGCCGGGGAGTGTAGCGTTATTGAAGAGTGGAATTGGTAAAGGTAACTGTCGCTGTGAGTATTGTTTTTATTTTTTCTTTTATTTTTGTTTTACTCTGCTATGGAGAACTCTCCATTTGGTTTCCTATTTGGAAACACATCTACTACTACTACTACTACTGCTGCTGCACATGCAGAGGAACCACCACCGCCACCGCCTGCTGAAATTGATCCTTTTAAAATACCTATGAAAATTGTTGGGCGAATTATGGATAACTGCTATTCAGGAGATGGAACTGTCCATCCGGGTGATCACTTATTATTTATACATGAATTATGCGAGTTGTTCAGATGTGCAGGTATTTCACCAAGCCAGGTTAAGAAGAAATTATTCTCATTATCATTGAAAGGCAAAGCTAAAGAGTGGTATCGACTACTCCAAGATGGTCCATCTATGGCATGGGAGGATATTGTGCCTCTCTTTTATTCCAAGTTTTATCCTCCAAGTGAAATTCATAAAGATCGTAACCGGATATATAATTTTTGGCCTCATAATGGAGAGAGTATTGCCCAAGTGTGGGGGAGATTGAAGTTACTAATGCTCAAATGCCCCATTCATGAGCTCCCCAATAATATTGTTATTAATAATTTTTATGCGCGGCTTACTCTTCCTGATAAGGATTATTTGGATGCTTCTTGATTTGGATCATTTACTCATATGAAAGAAGATGCTAAGTGGAAACTTCTTGACCGTATACAAGAGAATGCTGAAGGTTGGGAAAACGACAAAGGTAGGAAGTCAGGTATAAACTATGATTATGAATGCATTAAATCTTTTATGAAGACCGATGACTTTCATAGTGTTAGCGCTGCTTATGGTCTTGATTCCCAAATACTTGCTAATTGTCTTAAGGCCTTTGCCTCTTATATTGATGTTCCAAAGAAAGATTGGAACAAATATCATGCGCCTTATAAAGATTCTATTAGTCGTATTCCTGCTGTAGCTACTGAAGTTTGTACTGTTGATAGCATTGTACCTGAGCCTTATTTTGAGAAGACACCTTTCCCTGCTAAGGTAAAGAAGTATTCTACTTTGGTAAGTGTGTCTAATAAAAGTACTAAGAAAGCTGCAGAACCTGATGAGCAAATTACTATTAAGTCTACTGTAGCTATATTGAAGGATCTTATTACTAAAGATGTAGGGGATGAATATATTCTTTTTTGTGAAGATGCTTCTAACATTCTCTCACATCCTAAAAAGCATAGGAAAGCAAGTGTTCCTGTTATTTCTGTCAGGATTGGAGATCATTGCTATTATGGTTTATGTGATATTGGTGCTAGTGCAAGTGCTATTCCCTTAGAGCTTTACAAATAAATCATGCACGAGATTGGCGCTTGTGAACTTGAAGATATTGATGTGGTGTTCAGCTTGCTAACAGAGAGACTGTTTGGCCTCTTGGTATTGTTCGAGATGTGGAAGTTCTTTGTGGTAAGACTAAATACCCTACTGATTTTCTAGTACTTGGTAAGGAGGCTAGTAAAACTTGTCCTATTATTTTTGGTAGACCGTTTTTGAACACCTGTGGCGCCGTGATAGATTGTAAGAAGGAGAATTTTTTTACTAAGTTTAATGGAGAGTCTTATGAGTTTAATTTTTCCAAGTTTGCTAAGACTTCTTATGAAAATGACACACCTAATGAAAATTTTCGAATTGAACAGCTTGCTTCTATTGCTCTTGCCCCTAATAATGCCTTGCAGCAATTCATGGAAGATCACGAAAGTGATGTTTTTAGCAAGGAAAGAGAAGAGATTGACGACATTCTTCTTCGTCAACCACCGTTACTCAAACATAATCTACCTGTGGAGGATCTTGGTACCACTTTACCGCCTAAAGAAGATCCTGTGTTTGAATTGAAGCCTTTGCCTAATAATCTCAAATATGCTTATATAGATGATAAGAAAATATATCATGTTATTATTAGTTCTAAACTTTCAGGGAAGGAAGAAGAAAGATTATTGGAGATATTGAGGAAACACCGAGGAGCTATGGGATATACTCTGGATGATTTAAAAGGGATTTCTCCCACTTTATGTCAGCATGCCATCAATATGGAGAAAGATGCGAAGCCAGTCGTGGAGCATCAACGCCGCCTAATTCCCAAGATGAAGGATGTGGTAAGAAATGAGGTATTAAAACTCCTTGATGCTGGTATTATTTATCCTATTGCTGATAGTAGATGGGTTAGTCATGTTCATTGTGTTCCTAAGAAAGGAGGTATGACTGTTGTGCCTAATGAGAATAACGAGCTTATTCCTCAAAGGCTAGTAGTTGGTTATAGAATGTGCATTGATTATAGGAAGGTAAACAAAGTTACTAAGAAAGATCATTAGCCTTTACCGTTTATAGATCAAATGCTAGAAAGGTTGTCTAAGAAGACTCATTTTTATTTCCTTGATGGTTATTCTGGTTTTTCTCAAATTGCTGTTAAGAAGGATGATCAAGAGAAAACCACTTTTACTTGTCCTTATGGAACTTATGCTTATAGACATATGCCGTTTGGTTTATGCAATGCTCCAGCTACTTTTCAAAGATGCATGTCTGCTATTTTTCATGGCTTTTGTGAAGAAATTGTGGAGGTCTTCATGGACGATTTCTCCGTCTATGGAACTTCTTTTGATAATTGTTTGCACAACCTTGATAAAGTTTTGCAGAGGTGTGAAGAAACTAACCTTGTTCTTAATTGGGAGAAATGCCACTTTATGGTGAATGAAGGAATTGTCCTTGGACATAAAATTTCTGAAAGAGGTATTGAAGTTGACAGAGCAAAAGTGGAGGCAATTGAGAAAATGCCCTGTCCCAGAGATGTTAAAGGTATTCGTAGTGTTCTTGGTCACGCTGGTTTCTATAGGAGGTTTATTAAAGATTTCTCTAAGATTTCAAAGCCTCTTACTAATCTTCTTCAAAAAGATGTACCATTTGTCTTTGATGATGATTGTAAGGAAGCTTTTGAAACTCTTAAGAAGGCTTTAACTACTGCTCCTATTGTTCAACCACCTGATTGGAATTTACCTTTTGAAATTATGTGCGATGCTAGTGATTTTGCTGTTAGTGCTGTTCTTGGACAGCGCGTTGATAATAAGTTGAATGTTATTCATTATGCTAGTAAGACTCTTGATGCTGCTCAAAAGAATTATGCTACTACTGAGAAAGAGTTTCTTGTTGTTGTTTTTGCATGTGATAAGTTTAGATCTTACATTGTTGATTCTAAAGTTACTATTCATACTAATCACGCAGCTATTAGATATCTTATGACTAAGAAGGATGCTAAGCCTAGGCTTATTAGATGGGTGTTGCTTTTACAAGAGTTTGATTTGCATATCGTAGATAGGAAAGGTGCTGAAAATCCTGTGGCTGACAACTTGTCTAGATTGGAAAACATTTCTTTTGATCATATTCCTGTTAATGATAGTTTTCCAAATGAACAGTTGGCTGCAATTAATGTAACTTTGCGAGACCTTCCTTGGTATGCTGATTATGCTAACTTTATTGTTTCCAAGTATTTGCCTCCGACCTTTACAGCTCAGCAAAGAAGGAAATTCTTTTATGATTTGAGGCATTACTTTTGGGATGACCCACATTTATATAAAGAAGGAGTTAATGGTATTATGAGAAGATGCGTACCGGAATATGAGCAACAAGAGATATTAAGAAAATGCCATAGCAGCGCCTATGGAGGGCATCATGCTGGAGATAGAACCGCGCAGAAGGTTCTACAATCAGGTTTTTATTGGCCAACCCTCTTTAAGGATGCCAGAAGGTATGTTTTATCTTGTGATGAATGTCAAAGAGTTGGTAATATTTCTAGACGCAATGAGATGCCTATGAATTACACTCTTATTATTGAACCGTTTGATTGTTGGGGATTTGACTTTATGGGTCCTTTTCCTCCTTCAAAAGGCTATACCCATATACTTGTTGCTATTGATTATGTTACTAAATGGGTAGAGGCCATACCTACAAAGAGTGCCGATGGTGAGACTTCGTTAAAAATGCTTAAGGACGTTATTTTTCCTAGGTTCGGAGTGCCTAGATATCTTATGACTGACGGAGGTTCTCATTTTATTCACGGTGGTTTTAGAAAAACTCTTGCTAAATATGATGTCAATCATAGAATTGCTTCTGCTTATCATCCCCAAACTAGTGGGCAGGTAGAGCTTTCAAATAGGGAGATCAAGTCTATCTTGCAGAAGACTGTCAATAGATCTAGGAAAAACTGGGCTAGTAAGTTAAACGACGCTTTATGGGCTTATAGAACTGCTTATAAGAATCCCATGGGTATGTCTCCTTATAAGATGGTTTACGGAAAAGCGTGTCACTTGCCCTTAGAATTATAACACAAAGCTTTTTGGGCAGTGAGAGAGCTTAATAGAGATTTTAAACTAGCCGGTAAGAAAAGGTTGTTAGATTTGAGTTCTCTAGATGAGTGGAGAAACGAAGCGTATGAGAATGCCAGACTTTTTAAAGAGAAAGTCAAGCAATGGCATGATAAGAGAATTCTTAAGAGAGAGTTTCATGTTGGTGAGAAAGTTCTTTTGTATAGGTCTCGTCTCAGATTTTTTGCAGGAAAATTACTCTCTAAATGGGAAGGACCATATGTTATTGTGGAAGTGTACCGCTCAGGTGCTATTAAGATTGCTTCATTGAAAGATGATTCTACACAAGTGGTGAATGGGCAAAGACTCAAACATTATATTTCTGGAGATTCTTATAATGAAGATGTTGATGTTATTGAAACAGTTTCTCTGGAAGAATACATCCAAGACAAATTGCAGGTGCCTGCAGAGTTCGCTTTCGAATAGGTAACAGTTCTAGTCAGAAAAGTTTCGCGAAAAGTTCTTCCTTTAATATTTTTGCTGTTTTTACTAAATATGAAAAATCACGAGACGAAAACGGGTAGGAAAAGGAGTCCGTGTGTGTCTCACACACAGGTGGCGCGGGCCCACCCCTGGCCGCGCCACCTATGTGTGAGAACACCCCGGAACGCGTTTTCGTCCCGGTTTCCTCCTATGATTTCGTTTCGATGTATAATTTTCGCCTATTTAACCCCCCGGAGTCCCCGAGGTCTGTATATCGTTTTCTCGTCGTGTTTTGTTTCGAGCTATTTCTGTCAGGAGTTGATCTTAAGTTTGGGGAAGTCATGGCCTCTTCAAGCGGTGACAAGGAGAAGACACCTCCGGAAGATGACACCAAAGATTTCCGGCTGGAAGAAGAGGTTGAAAGCGAAGACGAAGAGGAAGATCAAAGTCCAAGGCCGAACACCGTGATTGCCAGCATAGGGGTGGTGACAGATCAGGACAAGTTCAAGAAGAGTGCTCGCATAAGGACCGGAGGGGGTGTGCCGCGTCACACCTTAGCTCCACGGACATCTCCGCCAAGCCAAAATCCTTTTCATACTCTGATTCATGAACGTCAGTTCCAAAAGGTGCCCAAATCATGATTACCCTCTAGCTGGGATTTAGATCGTTCTAACAATGCAGGGATAGAAAGCTCCAAGAGTGAAGAAGGATGGGGAAAAAGTTCCAAAAGCTGGGATTCTCTTGCCGACAGGTTCATGAATCGTGTTGAGCACAATTCTGAGATGATTCGCAACCTTGAGTACAAGATTGATGAGCTAAAGGATTTAATTGATAAGCTTATTAAAGATTATCCACCACCACCGCCAAAGGAGTAATTCGTCATCGGTATAGGCATCCCCTTGGCTTGTTCCAAGCTTGGGGGAGTGCCGCGGTATCACATCATTACCTTTTACTCATTTACTTATCAAGTAGTGTTATATCATGAATAGAGAAGTTATCTTATAGAATAGTTTGCAGTTTGGAAGTATCCTCCTTAGTTAGTTATCTATGTATCCCTTGGTGTGAGTTGCGGTAATAAAATATTAATGAGAAGTTTTATCGTTTATTTTTCGTACACTTTATGCTAGTCTGCAATCTCTCTTATATGACTAGTCTTGTTGATTGGTATTGGTATCACATTGGGAGCATGAGTAGATTTAGTTGGTTTTGACAAACCTAGCTTGGTCAGTAGCAACTTTACCTTGAGGTTTGAGTAGAAAAGAATAAAGAAGTGCTTGCAGTTACATCACTTCAGTTTTCCCTTATGTTTGGCTTATAAGCATTGTTATTCTTAAAGTTAAAATCGTTGTACCTTCAAGGGAGTTTGCATGATTGTTCTTATTATATGTATGTATGTTTGTTTCATGCAACTCTTATGCTTGCTACCCAGCCTTGCTAGCCAAAAACCTGTACTGAGAGGAAATACTTCTCGTGCATCCAATTCCCAAAAGCCAAGTCACTTCCAAAGAGTCCACTATAAATTCCTATGCATGGTATGTCAAGCCATTCCAAGTAAATTTTCATGTGCTACCTTTCAAAAACCTTCAAACACTTCTCATTTTGTGCCACTGTTTTCAGCTCATGAGGACGTAGTGGATGGGTTTGTTATCTTCCATACTAAATTAAGTACCCCTCGACTAGGCAGCTTCATCTGCTCGTCATTAATTTTGCAAGGGAGCTGGTCAGACCATTATAATCTCAAAAAGAAAAAAAGAAAGAAAAAGGGCACTCCTCCAATGGAATGTGAAAGTTGGTCGGCACCCGATGGAATCGGTTAGCCATGGTTTGAGAAAGGAAAAAGGTGGAGAGGAGTGCAAAGCTATAAAAGAGCACCAAAGTGCCAATTAATCAAACATCTCGAAACCGCTCTCACTTGTTTAGTATGGAAGATATCAAGAACTCCGTTGCTAGTCGTTGACAAAAGCAACCACCTCTCAAAATAACTTTTTACCTCTGTTTTACAAATGAAAAGCTCTAGCACATGTTTAATCCCTGCTTCCCTCTGCGAAGGGCCTATCTTTTACTTTTATGTTGAGTCAACCTATTTCCCTCTATCTAAAGCAAGCATTTGAGTTGTTATGTTTCACTCATCCATATGTTGATCCGTTTAATCATGTTTATTATCTTCCTTGTTTTGTATAATGCTTTTATCTGAAGGAATATATCTTTGAAAGCTTTCTATGAATGCAAAAGTTTACTTTATTGAGCATATAGTCTTTGCTATATTAGCTCTGTTTTAAAAGGCTCCGTTTAAAAGAGAGAATCGTTTGTTCTCCATCCTTTGACCAAGAACTAAGGTTTGCCATTGCCAATTATAGTTTACCTTGTGCATCTTTACATGTGATTCCCTTTTACCTATTGCAAGTTTATATGTTATAAAGGGAAGTTGCTGTCTATTATAATTTGTGCTTTGGTGAACGTGATGCTTCTTGTCCGTATTTTGATTATCGACACTTCACTCCATAAACCTGTGGTCATGTTTACCGAGTTTAGTTTTCGCTTGGGGACAAGCGAGGTCTAAGCTTGGGGGGTTGATACGTCCAATTTGCATCACTATTTTGTATCATAATTTACTGTTATTCATTGATATATTTCATATTTAGAGTTGATACTTATGTTATTTCCTTTGCTTTCACATGTTTGATGATCATCGGAGGAGTTGCTGCCGGAGTCAGGATTCTGCTGGAAAAAGGACCATCAAGAGACCATATTTTGAAGATCAGGAAAATTCCAGAAAAATACCCAGAAATTATATTTTCCCAGAAGACTCAGGAAGCCAGAAGGAGGAGTCGAGAGGAGCCAGGGGGGCCCCACATGCCAGGGTGGCGCGGCCAGCCCCTGGCCTCGCCAGCCCTGCGTGAGGCCACCCTGGCCCATGTCTGGTCTCGCCCCTCCGCGTACATCATCGTCCCCGAAAACCTAAGTCAAGGGAGGGGCTCAGAGTTAGACACCGCCGCCTCTGCGGGGCGGAAAACACCAGAGAGAGAAAAGCTCTCCGGTAGGCAGAAATTTGCCGGGGAAATTCCTTCTCGGAGAGGGGAGATCGTCGCCATCGTCATCACCATCGCACCGGACTTCATCGGGATCATCATCATCATCATCTCCATCACCAGCACCTTCATCTCCACCATCACCACGCCGTCCCGCTGTAACATCTTGAGTTGGATCTTGTTATATTCATAGGGGAAACTTTCCCGGTGTTGATTACTCTTGTAGTTGATGCTATTGAGTGGAACCATTGAATTAAGGTTTATGTTCAGATTGTTATTTACCATTATTTCACCTCTGATCACGATCCATATGATGTCTTGTGAGTAGTTCGTTTAGTTCTTGAGGACATGGGAGAAGTCAAGATATTAGTAGTGAATTATTGTTGAGAAATATTTAATGGTTTGATATTGTTGTGGTGCTATTTCACTAGTGGTGTCATGTGAACGTCGACTACATGATACTTCACCATTTATGGGCCTAGTGAGATGCATTGTGTATTTGGCTACCGATTGTGGGGTTGCTGGAGTGACAAAAACCTAAACCTCCATTGGGAAACCATTGCACCAGAGAGCGTAGGATCTTAGAGTTTAAGGCTATGATTAGATTTATCTTAATTACTTTCTTGTATTTGTGGATGCTTGCAAGGGGTATAATCACAAGTGTGTATTTATCCTAGTAAGGGTAGTGCACTAGCACAGGTTCAACCCCATAACACCTATCAAACCAATAAATACTATTGGCTCTATGAAGCGAAAGCTCTTGGCAGAAACTCCCGTGTGTCCTCGAGAACGTTTGGTTATTATAAGTACACAACCGGCTTGTCCTTTGCTGAAGAAAGGATTGGGCCACTTGCTGCAATTGTTACTACTGTCTTTTATTTACTCGCACTTTATTTACTCGTATTACCAAATACCCCTGAAAACCTGTTTGTTAGTATTTACAGTGATTCCTTGATCAAAACCGCTCATCAACACCTTCTGCTCCTCATTGGGTTTGACACTCTTATTTATCGAAAGTACTACGATACACCCCCTATACTTGTGGGTCATCACCCCCATAAATATGGTGTCGACTTTCTGAAAAGCTTCCTCCTGAGCAGGAGAAAGATCTCCCTCAGGTTTGCCAAGAGTGGCGCTATAGCAGCCTAGGTTTTTCAACCATAGAACTGCTCTCGTGCGCCATCTCTTATAATGGACACCATCAAAGGGAGGTGGCCTGGTAGCCGCGACCAAACCAGTTGGACTCAGTTGCCTATAATCAGGTTTTTAGATTGTTGAATATATAAGCAATTTACCATAAGATTTAATCCAAAATAACCAATAATAAAGCATGATGATAATTGCAGGAATTAACCTAATCATGCATACTAGCAGAATAGACGAACAGATCACATCTAACACAGATAAAGAGATCACATCTATTCTAAACGCTAGTATAAGAAATTGTAACATAAACTGGAAAAGATGGGTACGGATTGCGTACGGTGCTGCAGGAGGATGCACATTCGCGTTCAGATTCACGTTGGCGTTGAGGTTCGCGTTGGCGTTGGCACCAGCATCGTCAGCCATGTCGTCGATGTAGAGGCTGCTGATGTCCGGGAAGAAGTCCTCGTCGGGGAAGGAGTCGTCGGTCGACATGATGCCGTCAGTAGTCGCGCAGAAGCGCTCTCCAAAAACCTGATCGCCCCTCACCCGTACAGGTTTACAAGAGGCGGGATTCCGGAGGCCTACTGTCCCGTCGTCCGGTGCACGCCGGAAGAGGAGATGGAGAAGGTGTAGCGGCGGCGCAAAGCTCTGGAGGCGAGAAACGGGATGTGATACGGGGCACTTAGGGTTTGCGCCTAAGCCTGCTTATATAGCGCTGGTCGGGTAAGACGTGGGGCGCAGCCCACGTCTGAGTTAGTAACAGCCCACGATCCGAAAAAACCGGAAACAACTGATAGAGAAATAACTCGCGCAGTAATTTTCCCGAGCAGCAAAAAGATAAGTAAGCTTGGCACTGAGGCACATTCCGCAAACCGCGGCGCGCGCGCGCGTCGTGACGAGGTGAGGCGTGGCGAGGCAAGGCGGACGGCGGAGGAGGAGGAGCACGCGTGTAAGCCTCTCCTCTTCTCTCACTTTAGGAGGTAGTAGAACACCCCACTATATATATTGGTGCAACTCCCCTCAAACTAGCAAGGTGAGACTAAACTTTGGTGCCATCCCCTGCTAGGTATGAATGGGCCATGAGAATTTCAGAATTTGTATTGGGCCATGGGCTAATCCCCACAACCAAATTCCAACATATAATACATAGATAATTGAGGTTTTCTAGATTTAAATATTAGCATTTGTTTAAATCTAGTACTACTTGCATTGTACTATAAGAACCTTGCCTTTATACCTCTGTATAGACCCCACGAGGGTTAGAGCAATACCGCACAAAAAAATAGCGCAAACGCCAGGAGCTCTAGCTATTCATTAAGAAGAGGGGAAAATGATCCGATTTATAGGGAAACTAGATCGAAAACCGTACAACATCTGAAACCGACGAGCGGGCTACACCCAAAGCCTAAAACAACAACACAACAAGAGAAAACACAACAACCTGCCACATATTCGACGACACCACACCTAGGATGCAACAAATTTTAGGATCAACATTTTCCACAGCCACAACCAAGATACCGTGCGTGTGGGTAAATTGGGCACCACTGAAATGCAAGCTTTTCGTGTGCCACATTGTACAAAACCGAGTAATGGCAGCGGATAGACTTGAGAAGAGGGTTTTACCAAATTGTGGATTATGCCAGTTTGCAAGTAAGAACTCGAGACATGGGCGCACATTATCTTCGAATGTAGATACTCAATCCGGGTTTCAAAACCATCCAAATTTGACTCGAGATGCCTAAGTCATAACCGACACTTGTCCGAGTAACCCCTCCGTCCACACATGGTGGCAATCCGCCGTCGGCAACTGTCGCAAAGCCATTGCCTCTTTTGCTATGTTAGTCACTTCGGAGATTTGGAAGAGAGAAGTGTGGTGTATTCTATGTAACATGCCAATAATAATCAAGGAAGAGGCAAGTATTTTGGTGACTGTGCAAGCTAAACACTTGAGTGTCATGTTACCGCGAGAGTAGGCTTTGTAATAAGAGGGTGCGGGATTGCCCACAAACTCTAGGAACTTTGTGAAGTGTATTCTTACTCTTACCCTTAGTTTTGCATTCACTTAAAAATAAAAGTGGCAGCAAGCATCTACAGTCAAGACATTGCTATCGCAACCATAAATTTATGTTCAGGTGTCACTGTCGACGAACTCGGTCATCTGTTCCGAGCTTCCAAAGCTGGGATGATACAGGGTGCGAAATGGACACCTTGACTTGAGGATGCGGATTGTGGTGTCTTCAGGACTTCAGATCTGACCAGACGAAATCGACAAATTTGACCTTTGACTGAAACTTCAGCACAAAATGAACCTAATTTGAAACTATTTTAAAATCTAACCCTTTTTTGTGGAGCCTGTCACGGTGGCGCTACCCTACATGGTGTGAAGCATTTCTCAATGGAGCTACCCTTTTGCCAACGTGGCACAGACGGACCCCATATGTCATAGGTACAAGAGGGTAGAGCTACCCTACATGATGTAGCTCCTTTCAGCATGGCGCTACCTAAAAATAAAATAAAAATGCCCGCCTGAGGGTCAACTGGGGTCCATACTGTCGGTGGGGACAGTACTGCAAGCGACACCCATGCCCATAGGGTAGCGAACATGCACACACATGCATGCACCAGATCCGAGGGGAGCTCAGCAGCCCTCTCAGACCAGGGCTTATATGCTGGTATACGCCCCCCCTCAGCTTCCGAGGTGGGACTAAAAAGTCCCACCCGAAGCAGCCACCGCGTGGTGTATTATTGGGCCGGCCCATTAACAGGGTAGCGCCGTTGTGAATGAAGCTACCCTATGTTCTGTGAAGCCATTGTGAATGGAGCTACCCTCTTGTACCTATGACAAGTGGGGTCCATCTCTGCCACGTTGACAAAGGGTAGCTCCATTGAGAAAGGCTTCACAACATGTAGGATAGCGCCACCGTGACAGGCTCTACAAAAAAGGGTTAGATTTTGAAATAGTTTCAAACTAGGTTCATTTTTGTGCTGAAGTTTTAGTCAAAGGTCAAATTTGTCGATTTTGTCATCTGACCAACACCCACGCACGAACGGGCCAGGCGGCTGCAGTATTCAAATCGGTCTCCAACCTATGCACGTTGTCGGTATATGATCATGAGATCTGGATCTACACAAACCTTCATGCTTAATCGAGGCCTCGGCAGATCTAGTCCTGGACGCACACGTCGCTCTCCTGGCCGGTCTAGCAAACTGCTTTTCGTCAAGCTGAAGCAAAATCGTCCCAACTGCCATCCCTTTTTTCCTCACTTAATTTTGCTCTTTCGAAGACAGAACAACAACTCCACTCCGTAGGGCTAGGGCGTAGGCTGTTGTTGGCTACGTGATTAGCACCAGAAATTTCAATCACGTCCAGTTTGAAGTTCCACACATCTTCCAATATCATGATGATTTTATCGCCTCAATTACAATGTACCTACCATATTCCTCTCTGCATTTTGTTCAGTCCACGTCGTGTCCGCACGTCGCCGGCGCCCACATTTACGCGGTCACTTGCCGGCGGTCGCCGTGGCGGTGCCGGTCCTCTCCTCGAGCCACAACGTCACGTCGGCGAAGACCCGCTCGACGTCGGCCGGCGGCTCGGCCATGAGCATGTGCCACATCCCGGGGTATAGCTTCAGCGTCTTGTCCCTGCTCGACGCCCGCTTGTGGAGCAGCCTGCTCCCCTCAGGGTCGACCACCACGTCGTCCTCGCCGTGCAGCACCAGGAACGGCAGCGTCACCTCCTCCAGGTTCTTCTCGATGTCCAGGCTCACCGCCAGGAGCTCGCGGCCTGTCTGCAGCGCGAGGTTCCCCTTGTACGTGTACGGGTTGGAACGCATCTGCGCATCGATTCAGACTTTCAGACAGAAAGAAAAAGAAATTCAAGAACGAGCAGCACATCCCTATGTTCTGCTCTGTTCTTTCCAGTGTGACGAATGAAGATAAACATTTTTTGGGATCGGTACCTCTTTCTTGAACTGGGGATCTTTACAGATTTTGTCGAGCTTGTCAGGGGAAGGGATGACTCTCCAGCTAGGCACAACGGCGCAGATCATCTTCAAAGCGCTCACCACCACCGGATGAGGCCGCATGTCGTCGCCAAGCTGGTACCCAGTCAGAATTAAGAAAAAAATATCAGCATTCTTGATTGAAATAGTCGCAAAGACTGGTCACAATGCATAGTATCATGTAGTAGTATCATAGTGTCTTTATATTAAATAATTTATAGAATCTCGATACAAAATTTGTGTACAAGATACGTTTGGCATTATTTTTTCTAGTTATCTATGCTATGATACAATATCTACCTATGATATTACTATAGTCTTTCTCATCATTAATTACGATGACACATTATTTTCATGATACTGGCTATGATATCATCATTGTGGCTAGTCCAACAATGTGACGGTGGCATGTCTATCTCTATCCCCATGAAAATAGTTTGAAGTCAAGATGTGGACCTTGCACATGGGAGCCAGCAAGACGGCGCCGTCCCAGTAGGTAGGATCCTTCCTGTGCAGCTGAATCGCCATGGTCCCTCCCATGGAGAAGCCGTAGAGGAACCTCTTCTTCGTCTTGTTCTCCGGCTTCTCTGACATTGCCAAGTCAAAACTCCTTCAGATCTCAGCGCAGAAAAACGCAGACAGAAGCCGCGCTGCGAAATCTGCATATCGATCGACTGTCGAGTTGTAAACCAAGCTCAGCAAGCTCTTACCACAGACGCTCTTGAAATAGTCGGCGCAGTCCTTGACGATGTCGCTGAAGCTCGATATGTAGCCTTTTGAGCCGGAAGATTTGCCATGCCCCTCTTGGTCTATCCCGTAGACAGCATAGCCGGCCTGCACCAATCGCGCGGCGATGTCTGAATTTGCGTGGAGTTTGTTAGCACATACTAGCATGGAAGTTTCAACTCATCCGTCTTGGATGGTGAAACAGTTTTGAATTCAGTGAAGATAACTGTAACACTGAAGAACACAAAGTACCTGCCATCGATATGCTGCACTCTCCTCCATAGCCTACAAGTTTTGAGACAAACAAATCATGATTTTTTTTCTTTCCTTCTTTTTGAGGAGAGTAATTCTGGAGAATGGATTGGTACCATGGCAGATAAAGATCAAAGCTTTGCTCTGTAGTTTCTTGGACGTCCATTTGCAAGTGAAGAGCCTGCTGCCTCGTGAATTCACGGTGAAGCCCTGCCCAAAATTGAAGTGCGCATCTGCGTTTTAGGAAACACAACACGAACCCAGAGACAAAGACCCCGTCTACAAAACTTCCTGACCAACATTCACAGAACATACCTCTTCATACTTCATACCGTCTCTGTAGTTAACCTGGAAAGATCACAAAAACTCAGAGCTAAGATTCACAGGGGACAGAACAAAAGCAACATGAATGAAGAAGAGCAGGCTGTTTCTAAATTTACCATGGGAAAGGTCTTCGAAATGCCGCGTTTGGATACGCCAAACAATCCAAGTCTCCAAGCAAGCAACCTCTAAAGATAAAAAAACCAGGGGTGCTGAATATATAAACCTTTTCTGTCTGGATACAGTTCATGATCAACTGATTGAGACGAATAATTGTCTTCGGAGTACAGAGAAGAAACACACATATGATGCTTCAGCACTAAGAGAATGCAACTTTTCTAATCTTGCTGTACGTCTTGGCAGAAAATATGGTGCTGGGAAGAATAGGGTGCCTGATGGGTGCCAGTTTATAACAATTTAGTTGGTATCATGAATTCTGCTATATGCACATACTACTGTCAGTTTAGCTTAAGCTAAATTATTATTATTTTGACAATTAATACCACATATATTTATAAGAATAAATAGTACATGGTAGAGATACATAAACTATGTCCAGCAATTACAAAATAAAGTTTAAAAGAAACGAGCAAATCTTTAAGGTCTTCAAACTCTTTCTTCTTCTATGATATAATCTTGTATTTTTCAGAAGGCAGCCGAATAAAACCGAACCATAAACCTGTAAATACCAACAAAGGTTCTCCCATAATTTTAATTTGAGCCGCAATGCAAGGCTACGTGCACGCGCACAGCCATTGAGGTAGTCAATTAACATCGGCAAGAGTACCAACAGCAGCATGTCAGGGCAAAATAACCGAACAACTTGGTCGACGTCGCTGGGGAGTCGAGAGTACGAATCACCATTGTCGAGGACATAGCAGTCGGGAAAATTATTGCGAGGATAATACTCCTCGCGACTACCATGAGAAAAGATCCAAGATCGATCTGGCGAAGCAAGATCTGAAGAACCATACCTAGAGAATTTTAATCTTCCAACACTGCCATTGACGCCGGGACGAAGACCTCATCGTCGAAGGAAGAACCGAAGATCAATTATTGTAAACGAAGCCATCTCCATTGATATGGAGACCAATAGAAGATGGCTACCAAACCCTAACCTAATCTACTAGAAAATACTACTTTTACTGAAAACCTCCACACATAGATTAGGTTCCCCACCCCTCCTTATGCCGACGAGGCCGGCCGGAGGAGGGGGAACCAATCTATGGTGGAGTAGGAGGTGGAAGGCGGCGCGGCTGTCTTTCCTGGAGAGAACGATACGTCTTATGTTTTCTGATACCCGGGCCTCGCGCGGTAGCTAGTCCTTAAGCTAAATTATTTGCTTACAAGACAATGGTATCATGGAACATAGCTACGCGAAACGTTACACTCGTATTGTGACCAGGGGACTCCAAGCACTACAGGAAAATAGAGCTTTGGTAACACAATTATGTAACATATAGTAAATCATGTTACAGGCAAAACTACAGTAACACATAATTTGTGTGTCATTGACCGACGGTAACACAAACTAAATAAAGCCCAAATTTGTGTTACAGAGATATCAACAAAGTAACATATGAATATGTGTGAGAAGTAATGTGATACAAGTACATTGACAAAGTAACACAAAGATATGTGTTGGTGGGAGTGTGTTACAAAGTTTAGTGTGAGTAACACATAATCGTGTGTTAATCCATACTGTTACAAGCTCTATTACAGGATCCTGAGTTTGGGGTGGGGGGGGGGGTGAAACTAGAATCGATAAACACTTAATGTTTATGCAAAAAAAAGAATAGATCTATGCATCTGCCAGATGACTTAAATAGTCTACAATGGCGGGAGGATGACTAAAAATTTTGTAGAGCGAAATTTATGTTGTCAAGTCATAATGCAATAGAAATAAGTACAACATATATATACCACCAAATTATATGACACATGAAATGTAATAGGTAAGAGCCAAAACACCACCCCATAAGATAAGAAATATGTATGAACATGTTAATCCCATTGAGGAATGACAATCGAGGACTCACAATATTTAAATTACAATGTTGGGTGTAGTGTTTTTTAATAAAAAATATTAGCTATAGTTGAGTAACCGTAGCTGATGAGCAAATCGATGGATCAATCAAGTCAACCCAAGGTAGGCATGCACCATTATATATTACAAGTATGAAAGCCCAATTAATTGGTGAATATTGTCCCAGTTGACGTATACCATGCCCAACTAGCATCCATGTCCCCTGGTCGCAGGTCTCCCTTGACAAGTAGTAGCGGCAATTAGCAACACTGATCTAATACTTGGACGATCCACACAAGGCAAAACAGTTTTAGTTTACATCTTATTAGTGAGAGTTAGACCATAGTAAGTGTGGTTTTTCCTACGTTAAGCTACAACTAGCAAAATGATACATAAATTACGTGTGTGCAGTTCATAAGAAAATCCAGTCCTCTTTGCACATCTAGACTTGCATAGGCCCACCCTGAAATGTTTGTTCGCCCAGCATAGGGTTTAGAATCATGCACAAAGTGCTTGCAAATATTTTTTACAGAACTAATATCCAAAATAAGTCAATTGTATCACAGTTCACAAAATTGCACAAAAATACATGTATATCTTTCTCACAATATCAATTTGTGAACATAGTATCAAATTTATCAGTTTTCAGATGTCACATAGGAGCATTCCACACAGTTTGGCACCGAATGGCAAAATGACTTGAACAAGAGCATCAGCTTGCAGGAGAAGAAGTTATAGGAACAATAAAACTTCCTATGTGATTAATTATCTCAGTCTTTTCACTATTCCTTATTTAAACAAAAGACAGCTAAAAATAAAATAGCAATTGCAGCAAGATGTTGCTGCGAGGGATGCTTTGTATTATTTCGCCTGAAAGCTGGTTTGGTTGAGCGCTCGACACTGCACAAGAGATTAGGCCCAGTTAATAATTGAAACCTACAAAGAAAAGAATAACGGGAATTTAATTTATTGACAGCTTCGAAAGCACAAAAAGGTAAAACAAGTCACAAGCTCGACTAAAGAAAACATCCCAGGACACTAAACAAAAATCTTTACTGTTCAAAAGTGCAGTACATGCACTAGATCAATAAACATGGAGGTCAAACAGTCTTTAAAATAAGGGGGTTGGTGCGTTGCAGAAGAGCATCTATTTGCTTTTGAGGAGCATGAGGCATCCTGGAAGCTTTTGACCTGCATGACAAACTTCTGAGATATCGTAAGAAGAGTAATTTAAAAACTTTTAAGATTACAAATTAGTATTAAGTTTTAGAACCCTTTAACTCATACATGCTACGACCAATGGCCTGCTCTGACCGAATCGATCCCCTACTTTGTTTTCAGTTACCCTCTCAAGGCAACCTTCTTTCTTCCCAAAATTCTTAGTTAGCAATTTTATAGCATCTACTATTCATTGCTCACTGATTTGTTAACTTGTTCTTCAATTTGTAAATTGTAGTAACAGCCAACCATCATGCGAAAGCCTACTTATACAAAAATAAAATTGTGTTTTTTTTGTCCTGGCCGTCCATGTTTTAATTTAAAGCTCCTCCACTGCTTACAGATAAATAAAAATAGCATGTCTGGTCACAAATTGCTAGGTTTCCATTTCTCGTATGTAGTTATGCTACTGTATGATGTAACACTGAAGATTGAGTTATTTAGAGATCTGCACTTGTCCGGTCAAAAAGGCAGAGATAATCACCATATTTTGAGTATCAACTAGCAGGTCGATATCTGCAAAAAATGATAACACGAATCAAAGTAATCACCTTGTTGGCGGAGATCGCCAGGCCTTGACTGCTCCCTGCGGACTGGCGCCCCGTTCAGAGCTAGACTTGCTGCCCTTGTGTCGCCGCCAAAGAGTGAGACGAACGAGCTGCCGACGTTTTCTTAGGGACACTCCTCGGAACTCATCCAGTTATCCCAGCCAACGCGAAGCTTCTTCCGATCTAGCGGTACGCTCTGTTGGTATACCTCAGGGCCAAGCTGCACGAATGCCTTATCGGGCGTAAGTGGCCTATGCCGCCATGGTCGGTAACATCCTTGGTGGCTGGTATCGCCATTGAAGGGGGGATGGAGGTGGATCTGGAAGGTTGAGTAGGAGGAGGATGGAGCAGATCTGGTATGGAGTCGGCAGGAGGGCTGTAGCGGGCGGATTTGGTCGATTTGTTTTGCCGAGCAGCGAGAAAGGGGGCTGATTTGGTCAAGGGGCGAAAGATTTCGCGCGAATGGAAGAAATTTTTCCCGGTTCTTTTACTTACCCCGCCAAAAAGAATGGATTATATTTTCTCTTCTATAAGGAGCCGATCCGTATAATTTAGGCCCCAATTTATCCTTTAACTCCTTGTACTTTTATTTTTTTCTCCTCTATGGAAAAATAGATTCCTAACCGATTCTCTATTATTAACTCACTACATTTTTTCCAAACCAAACTATTCAAAGTCAAAAATATAGAAACCGATCAATGAAGTAAAACACAATGTTATGAGGATAAAATTGAAGTTTACAAACCAAATTATTCAATGCCAAACACATGGCATGGGTTCAAAGGAAGTGAATAGTAGCACGAATGGTTCATTAGAAGTGCAACTAGGAAGTGTTATCACTTTCACCGACTACCCATGTGGTGACTTGCTCCGAGTGAGCCTCTTCTCCGATTCCCTCCTCACCAGCCTTCCCCCTTCCGTTGCCGGCGGCCATGATGGCTGGAGTCGAGTGGGAGGGAGGTCTGGTTGCTAGTAGTTGTAGGATTTCTTTTCTCTAGCTCTCCCGGGCAAATAAAGAGGCCGCTTTGATCCGGTGCTTCCTCTGTCGTTCTTCGTCTTCATCTCCCTCTTCTCATGTAGATGGATGGAGGGACAAGAGGCGGAGGCGGTGCTTATGCCGGCACCTCACAACCAAACCCATGGCTAGGCTTGGCTTTGGCTGGCCATGGTCCCACGCCCTTCCCCTTTCTTGTTGTAATAAAGCAGATTCCCACTTTCTGGTGCTCTCTTTGTTCATCTTCTTTCTCGTCCATGGTGGCCAAGAAGTAAGTAAGCAAGGAGATCACATCTTCCAGTCTTGCTTCTTACTTTCGACTTGTGGTGAGGCTCTGTCGTTCTTTCTCCAGGCCAGCCAAGGTGGTGAGGGGGAGAAGTGTTGCAACCTGAAGCTCATTTCTAGAGGAGGGAGTCATCATGTGCTGCAACCTGGAGATTATTACCAACAGGAGACTGATACGTTGCAAATGTATCTGTAATTTTTTATGCTCCATGCTTGTTTTACACCAATTGCTTTATGTTTTTGTTTATACTTCGTGGCATTTTTATGCATTTTCTGGAACTAACCTATTAACAAGATGCCACAATGCCAGTTCTTGTTTTTCGCTGTTTTTCTATTCCAGGTTTTTACTGAAGGAAATATTCTCGGAATTGGACGAAACAGAAGCCGAAGTTCCTATTTTGCTGGCACGAAGACAGAGTCCAAAGGAGAGACGGAAAAGGGCAACAAGCCAGCCACACCAGGTGGTGGCGCGGCCCAGCCCCTGGCCGCGCCACCCCATGGTGTGGGCCCCTCGGGCGCCCACCGACCTCGCCCTTTTGCCTATAAATTCACTTCATCGGGAAAACCCTAAGGGCCCGAGCCTCCATCCACGAAAAGTACTGTAAGCCACCGCCGTCGTCAACCCTAGTTCGGGAGGGTCCAGAAGCTCTTCATGACACCCTGCCGGAGAGGGGAATTGTCATCAGAGGCGACGAACCTCTAGATTTTTGGGAACAATGTTTCTGGGGAGTCAAGAGAGATGCTCCAAATGCATCTATCCTAAAGTTCACCTAGAACTTTCACCGGTACTACCGGGAATCAGAACATCCGGGTATAACCCTGGAACATATGGAATATGTCAAGTTAAGAGAACCAAACATTGACAATTTAAAATAACACCATTGTATGGTATATTCACTACAAACAATCGTCAAGTAGACCATCTTCATTTGACATGAAGTTTCTCCATTTACCAAAACTTTGTACATCATTAATCCATTCTCATGAGCAACATCATGTTGCCTTCATTGTTGTCATCTTAATTTGCACATTAGTTGGAGAGACTTCGAACAATTCTAAATATGTTTGTTGATATAGATGTTTACTTTCTTATATTCGTCTTAATTCAACAAAGAAATGCTTTGTGTTTTATCTTAATTTCATTCAATTCAAATCATTTCCCCTCTACATATCATGATTTCTTGGGCATGCCACGCCATCACCCCTCACCCCGCTTCCCTTCGCGTTTTAATCCTAAAGCCTCCTCTGAAAAGGGATCTTGATGTAATTTCTTTATTTTTTTTAGGGGTGACTATTTTGCTTGTTTGACAAATAGATATAAGTTTTTTTCACAAAAATAAAAAAACTCTTTTTCATCTCTCAATCTGATTATTTCGGTTGAGAGGAAAACGAGTAGAGGGAAAATTTTGATCATTCCCGCTAATATAAGATTTTCCATCCTTTTGGCCGCTCCTATGTATTGACCCTCTAATTAACTCTTCTCCAAATCAATCTCCTCCCTAAAAAACCTCATCTACACACACAAGTAGCCCCCGACGGCCACCACCGTGCCGCCCCCACTACGCCCTCCTCCCCGACGGCCACCACCGACGTCCTCAATCGCCCCGCCCTCCACCTCCGGGACACCAGCCAGTACGCCCTCCTCCCGACGCATCGGGAACTCCATTTCCCTCTTTCTGGTTGTACCTGATGGCTAGATCTATTCCCCTCCATAACCAAGGCACAGCCACCATAGGAATTTGTTCAGGCCCCTGCATCCCATGTCACCATGTGTGTGCAGGCGTGTGTGCAAGCGTCTTCAGTTCCCGCAGTAAACCATCGACTGACTTGCATGATATTGCCTTATTTCTGCAGTCTATATATTGGGAAATAGCATGCACTCACATAGTCACATGTTTTTTTTGTAGGATCGTTCGGTTCTGCGATCCTTGTTGCAGAGGGAACGCCCACATCCTGTTCCGATTAATTACCCTGTCTGAGACTACAGACTTGTACTAGGTTTATTCTCCTTTCCCTTCCCCTCATTTGCTTGGTCGCTTGGTACTACCATGGTGCTGCACGTATATGGCTATGTGATGCTGCAGCATAACAGATCTTGTGAGAACATGAGCATATGGATAGTACCGAATGAAGGACCATATAAGTTAGTTAATCTCATAGGCACTAGTTCTCTCATACATGCACAATTCAAGTCATAAAAGGATTAAATTTGACTGATGTGATCAGATATTTGATTAAATGAAATTAAAATACCTTGCTGACCAACATCTGGATGAAAATGTTTAAAGCTCTACTTATGTAGGATGAATTATGCTAGTGTGTGTCAGCTATATGATAAAAAAATATTTAGTTTTGCACTGATATATCAACCAGTAATGCTACATCTACGGGCAGTTTTTTACGGAATCAGGATTATGGACTGACGTGGGGGTTAGAGAGGGATTTGAGATCCGAAAATCATGGGGACGTGAGTTATTTGAACCAGCCGGATTCTTCCACATCAGCCCGTAGGTTCAGTCCGTAACCATTTCCCCGTAAGTCTAGGATTTCCGTATATCAACAGTACCATGCGGACATAGGTTGCTAGAATGGTGATTGCAGGCTTAGCTTTACTTAGAAAAATTCTGTCAAAACATTGATAATGCCAAGAACCAGGATGGCGAGCATGATAATGCCAATCGTCTACTGATTCAACAAAAATCATCATCGCCGCAAGACCATGTTATTGATTCCATGCCAAAGGTAATATTTGTGTGCTTTTGTGCTTTGAAGTTGCAGCTTTTTATAGCTACAGGATATGAATATATCTCAGTGTACTAATATTGTCTGTTTATTGGTGAGGGAAACAAGAGATCGGATGGGTAAATCTGTTGCAAGATCAGACCAGCATGGCACTAGAAATAAATGCCCACACTCAATTCCCTCAAATAGAAGGCCTACTTGTTCAGTCAAGGTAAATGCCTGCTCTAGGTTATTTAGTTCTTTATGCTAATCGTGGTGCTTTTCCCACCAATGAGCTTCACCAAATCATTATTTGATTCCTTCCATAAGCTAAACTGCCTAGCCAGACAGAATAAGTTTCTAAGGTCATAGTACAACCCTGTCACATGTTCACTTTGGTTTAGTTCACGTCATGTTGAATGAAAACCACTATTTATTTGCTAGCTAGAATCGAAGATCAGATGAATTTATCTGGAGCCAGATAAAATAGATATCCCTATTCATCAAGCCCATAACCCTCACGCCCAAATCCTTGCCCAATCAGGTCGCGGCCGTCGCCTGCTCTAATTCCATTACTTAATTCCCATCTGTTGTTGTATGACCTGCACCACCATCGCTCTTACTGTTTTGTGCCATCGGAGCCGGCCGTGCGACCAGGGGCGTAGCTGCATCCACTGTTCTTCTAGCGCCAAGGCTCTCTGTATGAGCGGGATCACACAGCTGCAACTTCAAGCATCCAAAATCTGGTTTGTTCTTAGCATTTTATTTTGATTTCATCTGGCAATCATTTCTTCAATCAGATCGACCAACAAAATACTGGGTACTATATCTCTTTTTCCATGCGAGTGTTAGTAGAGTATGAGGTGCTAGATCTCACGTTCCTGGTTAAATACATAACTAGAGTTAAGAACTTATGAAGTCAGCTCACTAAGTCACGATTTCCTATATAACTGTTCCTTGGATTTACTTGTGTTCTGTTCCTTGGATTTTCCATGGAGGTTTACTAGATGTCTACTGCTAGCAGAAGGTGACTAAGTGAATTTTGGAAAACAACGTTATGCACAAATCTGGGAGAATATGAACCACTTCGCAAAGCCGCAGGTGTTCACTATGTTTTGTGAGATAAACCAGGAATAGCTTTGATTTTTTTGCGACGATTAGATGATTGTAATTTTGATCAGATATATGCAAGAAGCAGACTACAGTTCATGGTAGAGGGGTAACAGTAGCCTGAACCAATAAATGCTGCACTATGGCTGAATAAAGTGGTAGCTGATCGTTTCTTTTGTGTAAGTCTGTATATGCTGAGCTTGTCTGACAAATAGCCAAGATTAAATTGCATCTTAGGCTCCAGAGCATCTATCCCGCTTTTAACTCATGAAAGATCATGCAGTTAACGTCATTGCTAGAGCTATTTTTTATCTGAAGGTGCAACTACAACAACAATATGCCTCATTCTGATTTGGTATTTCCTTGCAATGATCTCGTTGCCTTAAAAGATTATCATTGTCGTCTAATTCTAATATTGATCATGATATAGGTTTGTTCCAAGGTAATTTTGAAGACTTCAACCTATCGAAACAAGAAGAACATTGCATATGCTACTATTCAGAGCATTGATCCTGCAACTAACGCACCTGGTATCGAGATAGGTGCTGAATTTGCACTTGTGCACATGGATGAACCTATTTTAGATAATGAGGAGTTGGTAAGGGATGTATGTGATTGCAAGACAATTGGTGATGCATTTGTTGAAGGATTCTTAATTGCTTGGCCGTTAGTTTTTGTAAGTCAACTTTTTCCCTTCCATATTCTACAATCATATTTGTGTATATTTAATAATGTTACTGAATGGTCCAATTCTATTTTATAGATTCATAAGAAGGATGATTGAGTTGCATCTGAAGTCTCCGGCTGGATCAAGAATTAAATAAATTTTGTAAAGTTTGCTTAACTATTAGTTTACGTTCATAGGTTGGAAAATGTGTTGATAGGTTGGAAAATGTACTATTGTTTCACAAGATCTTTTTATTTGGTCGGATGATACAAATGCTATGGTGTAATATTCTTCACTATGATTTCTCAAATTATTATGAGTGATGTTTGGCAAACAATATTTCTGATTTTGTTGTACACAATTGTACAATCATAATCAATATTTTGATACTTTCAATCTGTGGATGTATCATACTAAAACAATTAATTATTTTAGCATGTGCAGCGATTTATGAAATAAATGTAAAATCCATAAAATGGTAACCAAATATTTTGTTATTATTTTAAAAAAATACATTAAATAAAGTGTTACTAATTGTGTTACCGTACTTAAAAATGTGTTACCAAGGTAATTGACAACTAATAATTATAGTGTTACAACACTTGACTATTATGTTACTAATATGGTCCTCAAGCTAAAATAATTGTTACTAAGCATGTTACTTTAACTACAAAAATATGTTACCATCATAGTTCCACGCCTATGAAAATATGTTACAACTGGTGTTACTATAGGTATAAATTTGTGTTACCGGCACATTCAGTAACACGTAATGTGCGTGTTACTACAATGTAAATTGTAACACAAATTTTAGCATATGGTAACAATTAATATGTGTGTCTGTGGACACCGCTTAGTAACACGGCCTAATGAAACACATATTAAAACGTGTTACTAAATGATGTAGTAACACTGTTTTGGACCTGTAGTAACACAACACTGTGTTACCAAAGCTCTATCCTGTTGTAGTGAAGGGCAATCGGATCTCAGTTGCCTCCCGCCGGGGCCGCCGCAGATCACCCCGTCTCTGTGGCCTTTGGGCCATGGAGGCGCGGTGGATCTCGGCATCATCGGTGGGAGGGCTCCACCTCCTGTTTTGAGGGCTTCGTTCTTCATTTTTAGGGTCAAGGTTTGTAGGAGCGGCGTTTAGGTGGTGGTGGCGGCGTCTCGTGCAATAAGGTCTTCTCAGCTTCAACCCCATCTCGACGGCAACGTCGAGAGGCTTGTGGGAGTAGTGTGGTCTTCGAGGATTTCGTCTGGCTGTGGGGATCTTCGGATCATCAAGGAGCTTCATCGGCAGTTCATCCTTCTTCTTCGTCTTCGGGACGGGTGATCACCGGCAAGCGAAGCTCGTACATGTCTTCGCTCTGCCATCCGTATACCATCCACCGGACTAAGTTTGTCTATGAACCTTCACTTTGCTACAGTTTCTTGGAAAAGAACGTGATTCAATTTGTTGTCTAGTTACAGCTTTGTGTGGGGAATAATGAGGAAGAAAAATCTCATTGCAAATCTAGCTCAAGATTGCATCACTTGTAAATCCCTCCAGTGCAAATTAACTTTGGGAAAATGTCGGTGAGCTAGATCACAGTGGCTGCAGATGCGGTCATGCGGCTACTAGTGGAGCGAGAGCGCGTGCGCATCCGGAAGTTGGTGCCGGAGCACGATCGGCGGGTCGGGCGAAGCCGGCCCTCCGGCAAAGACCATTTGTTAGCCCAAGAAAAATGCTAAACTATCCTCTTGAATTAACGGTGGGATTTGATTGGTACTCTCTCTCTAACCTATGGAGTACTGGGTATTGTAAAATTGCTCGTGGTGGAATGTGAAGGAAAATTAATAATACCACTAGAGAAATGGAAAGAGTTCCAGTTTTAATTCTTTCGGGCTAGCCATAGTGTTAGTATCTTACTCCCATAAAAATAGAAAGAGTAGTTGGTATCATTTAACTTAGGCCCATAAAAATGCTGATGTGGCAGGCAATTAAGGAGGAAAGAGAGAACTAGAGTATCATAGGTAGATACGGTATCATAGCGTACACTATGAGAAAGATTAATGTCAAATAGATTTTGTACATAAATTTATATTGATATTCTAAAAATCATTAAATATAACGCAAACATGATACAACTACATGATACCACGTACTATAAAAATAGTATCATACAGTAGTATCATATGCATGATACTAGTATATGATACTATCCACTATCCTCATTGTTTACAATTGAAGATGTATTGGTATTAAAGCAGGTGGTTCTTAGATTCATGCACGACACATAAGACTGGTCATAGTGCATAGTACCATATAGTAGTATCATGCATATGATACTAGTATATGATACTAGTATATGATACTAGTATATGATACTAGTATATGATACTACTTCTATAATGGATGGTATGATGTTATAGTATCATAATCTTGGTATATTTATTGATTTATAGAATCTCAATGCAAAAGAATATACAAGATTTATCTAACATTAAATTTTCTCGTAATATGCGCTATGATACACTATCTATCTATGATATACTAATCCTTTCTTTCTTCTTTAATTAGCTGTCACATCAGTATTTTAGTGGATCTAAGATATATGATACTAGCTAAGATACTAGCACTATGGCTAGCCTAATAATTGACTAGGCAAAAGCATTGTGGATTGCTACAGCTACTTTATCTATTCGCCTAAGAAGAAAATCCCAAGACCAGGTGAAGCTCAGTGCACACACATTGCATAAAAAGACCAGAAAATAAAAATGAGCAGCAACGCGCGCGAGGTCCTAGTATGCGCCGATCTTCTTGCTGCTCAGGATTTACTATGTGTTCTGCCTTTACCACTCGATCCAGGTACATATACTTTCTAGATGCCCGGATGATTGATTGGAGGGGTCTTTGATTGTTTGGCACTCAAAGATATCTGAACCGGTGTATTGCAGATCTGGTTATTTTTCCACTCTTTGAACTGTGATTAATTTAACTGAAGCTAGCAGATCATTCATAGCAGATGTAGATGGAGTGCAGCTTTCGTATTGTATTTTCTCGCTTCTATGAATATAATACATGAAAATAACCCTTAATGTCTTATCACAAACTGCAGTGTGTTTCAAATTGTTTTGTTCAATAGAAAGAACTTCAAGGAGCGATTTTTGTTTTGATTGATGTAGCAGTATGCACCGATCTCCTTGCTGCTCAAGATTTACTATGTGTTCCGCCTTTACCACTCGATCTAGGTACACATACTTTTTTGATGTTGCGGGTCTCATTCCTCATTTAGTTGACGGGGGGATATCGATCTTACAATATGTGGATGACACTATAATTTTTATGGAGCATGACCTAGAGAAAGCTCTTAATATGAAGCTCGTTCTATGCATTTTTGAAGAGCTATTGGGGCTCAAAATTAATTTTCACAAGAGTGAATTTTTTTGCTTTGGAAAAGCAAAAGAAATGGAGGATGATACATAATTCTTTTCAGTTGTGAGGTTGGGACTATCCCATTCAGATATTTGGGAATCCCTATCCATTTCAGGCGACTAAAGAATGGCGAATGGAAACCGGTGGAGGACCATTTTGAGAAAAAAAATTGGGTAGCTGGATAGGAAAGCCCTTGTCCTATGGCGATCGTTTAATTCTATCCTAACGAGTCTACCTATGTTCATGCTTTCTTTCCCTGAGATACCTAAAGGGGTACGAAAAAGGTTAGATTATTTCCAATCGCGCTTTTTTTGAGAAAATGATGGTCATAAAAAGAAATATAGACTCACTAAATGAAACATGATTTGTAGACCAAAGGACCAAGGCGGGTTGGGGGTTGAGGTTTTAGAATTGAAAAATAGATGCTTACTTAGCAAGTGATTATTTAAGCTTCTAAATGAAGAGGGTGTTTGGCAAGAGATTCTTCATAACAAGTACCTACAATCGAAAACCTTATCGCAGATTTCAGCTAACCAATCGATTCGCCTTTTTGGAAAGGTCTTATGAATGTCAAGAACAATTTCTTTGCTAGAGGCTCTTTTGAACTCGGTAATGGGATGAACACTAGGTTTTGGGAAGATGTTTGGCTCGGGGAGAAGCCCCTCGCTGAACAATATCCATCCCTTTACAATATTGTTAACCCTAAAAAATGATACGGTAGCTCAAGTTCTTTCCAATACTCCTCTGAACATAGGTTTTCAAAGAGCTTTGACAGGAAACAAATGGGACAGATGGTAGCACTTGGTGCAACGTCTTATGCAGGTCCACTTATCAACACAAGAGGATGTCTTTAAATGGAAGTTAACTACAAACGGATTATTTACGGTCAAGTCAATGTATCTTGATTTGATAAATGGGCACACATGTTTTCTTCGCAAATACATTTGGAAAATCAAAGTTCCACTTAAAATCAGAATTTTTATGCGGTTCCTTCACAAAAAGGTCATTCTAACTAAAGATAACTTGGCAAATAAAATTGGAATGGGTGCAAGAGGTGTTATTTATGTGATCAAGAGGAAACTATACATCACTTATTTTTTAATTGCTCTTTTGCCAAGATTCTTTGGCAAATCGTTCATATGGCTTTCAATATATATTCATCCTCCAAAAAACATTACTAATATTTTTGGCAATTGGTTGCATGGAGTTCAAAAGAAAGAAAAATCCCACATTAGAGTGGGCGTGTGTGCTTTACTATGGGCAATTTGGCATGTGAGGAATGATTGTGTTTTTAACAAAAATAGTTTCCCATCATTTCTGCAGGTTATTCCTTTGACCACCCATTGGATCTATACGTGGTCTTATCTCCAGCCTATGGAGGCACGCCAAGACATGGATATTGGGTGCAACCGTTTAGCAACGATAGTACGGGATATCTACAGCCGATTTAGGTGGCGGCTTGATAGAAGATTAACATGTTGATAATAAGGCGTCCTGTGTTATTTCAGTTTTTTAGATGGCTCATCCATGTCTCAACTCTAGCCGACCCTTGAGCTGTAATAATGGATGCTGTCTAGCCTTCTTTGTTAAAATCCTTTTGTAAGACTTCAACTAGTTTTGTTGCAATAAAACGTCGTATGCATTGATTGATGCAGATGCAGGGGCTTCCCCATTTTTTTCAAAAAAAATCAATATTTCCTAGCATTACATGATTTCAATGATCATGCATCAGGCAT
This sequence comes from Dactylis glomerata, assembly GCA_007115705.1. Classification (NCBI taxonomy): domain Eukaryota; kingdom Viridiplantae; phylum Streptophyta; class Magnoliopsida; order Poales; family Poaceae; genus Dactylis; species Dactylis glomerata. The sequence goes on from QXEO01001193.1 coordinate 336,900, forward strand.
GTTGCTTATTGTGACGACCCATTATAGATGGAGCATTAGGGGTTTTGTGTGCATTGAGGTAACCTCCATTGATGACTTTATAAGGTCTTATACATTTTTTCTTTCCCTGTTTTGCACACAAACCACCAATGGAGAGCTGTATCCATGGAGCTGAAGGCAGAGCAGATTGGCAGGCAAAACGCAGGATTGATTGGAGGGGTCGGCGAATTTGACATTGCTATGTGTGCTGCCATTTACTATCGGGTGCAATTGGATCCACCCGGGTATATTGGTTTGAGTTATAGATGATGCTGGAGCAGCTTGTAGTTGAGGTGGGCGATGTTGAGCTAGAAGTACAATCATGAAGTGGCTGGTATGTATATGTATTGTTGATCTTGTAACACAAAGGACCAGTATCATTCTATCGATTCACAAACTTACTTCTTTTTTTTACTTCAGAAAGAATATACTTTCCTTTTGGGTAAGAACTTCCTTTTGGTACAATTTTTTGTCTCTTCTTATGTAAGAGCAGTAGGGGATAGCTCCACCATATAGTGATATTTATGCATGAAAAGACAATGTTTTGTAACAGCACAAAGGCCGAAGCCAAAGACGACATAGTAATGTTTTGTAGGACTCGGGGAGAAATAAGATTGTCATTGATGATTTTTTTTATTTCTATTGCTTTTTTATCATAAGTGTCTATATGAGAGATTTAGTGTTGGGGTTTGTATTGTGGCAAAATAAGCACGTGATCGAAACATATATTCGTGCCTATTTTGTTATGCTTTATCCATGATTAAGTTGTACAGAAACCAATATACTTGAAATGAAAGAAACATGGGGTGCATCCTTGAAAATTCTTTACTGTCATTCACTAGCAAATAAACTGTCCTGAACATTTGTAAAAAATTGGCACGCATGATTAAGGTCTATACTTGTAAATTATGTAAGAACTTACATGTACGCTACATTCTGTATGTAAGACTTGATAAAAATTTATTCAGAAGAGCTGACATGTACTCTCATAACTAGTGTGGAATCGCTAAAATGTTTGTGCCCCCATTGCAACGCATAGTGTACATAATTACCGATATTTATTGCTAGGTGGAGTGAGATAATACAATAAATTGAGTGTCGCGGCAATACCAAAGGTGGAGTTAGAGTCAAGTGATGGGAAAAAAAATAAAAGGTGACATAAACCTTGTCACCAATTTCCTAAGGTAGGAGAAGGTACACGGCGAAGTGATGGAAACATTGATGCGTTCGTAGCATGGAAAACAAAAAAATTCCTATACTCAACCACTATCTAGCCAAGATCATCTACGAGATGGTAGTAATGAGTAACTTACCCTCGAAGACCGTAAGCAGGAATACGTTCCCACACAAACGTTGTCGATGAAGGTGTACACGCGACGATCTCAAGATCGGGTACTCAAGGCGCCACAATCGGCGACACCTCCGTACTCGGTCACACGTACAGCTCGTTGATGTCCTCCACGCTCTCGATCCAACGGGGTAGCGGAAGAAGGGATCCGCCAGAAACTCCTCCTCCTCCACTTCTCCAAGTGTTGGTGGTGAATTATTTTAGCAATGCTTTGCTACATGCATTTGCCAAACAGTGGAGCTGCAAGAAAGGGAAATGGAAAGGGACTCAAGAGAGAAGAGAAGAGGAGCATGTCCAACATATATAGGAAAAGGGGGCAGCAGCCCATGAGGGGTGCGGTTAGCCCCTAGCTCTTTTTCCCCTTCTCATGATGGTGGTAACCCCCTCCTTCAAGAAAAGGTAACCCCCTCTCTCTCCCTTAAGTCTTATTTAATTGCATGACATTCAAAACAATTAAATCCCACTTAAGGAATTAAATAAAACATTTTTATTTGTTTTAATATTTATTAATTCATTCAATTAACAAACATTAATAATTATTCCTTATATTTTGATATTCTGAAACAGTTTCGACGCTTTTCTGAAATAACCCCTATGTTGTCCAATAATTTAGTCGGAGTTCTAAATCCACTCAAAACGCGTCAGTGAACCTTAAATGTGTCACCCTACGGTTCGTGAATAACATAGACATGATCGAGATACCTCTCCAATCAATAATCATCAGCGGGATCTGGAAATCCGTAATGACTCCCACTTACTCAACGATGAATCTAGTGATCGTGTGAACCATGAACGTTGTAGTCAATTTTTTTGTCTCATGATATATTACTTGTCCGAGATATCAACCATACCTAGTTCGATCTTGTTCCCGACAAGCACTCTTTACTCATTCTATAATAAGGCATTTTTGTGATCTAGTCACATGCTTGCAAGCGATGTGATGCAATATCACCAAGAGGGCCCAACGTATATCTTTCCATCATTGGGCCGGACAAATCTCACTCTTGATCCATAAGCCTCAACTAATACTTTCAGAGTACCCAAATTAACATTTATAATCACCCTGTTATGGAGTGACATTTGATATCATCAAAGTACCCTTCCGACATCAGTGATTGACATGATCTCATGGTCTAAGGATTAGAACTACTTCGTATGAGTTTGATATAGCAATGAAACTTGATGACTTGATCGTATTTCTATTCTTACTATGGGTGTAAGTGTTCATCACATCATTCTTCTAATGACAGACCTCGTTATTAGCAACATCCAATGTTCATGATCAAGAAACCTTGATCATCGGTAATCAATGAACTAGTTAAAAGAGAGGCTTTACTAGGAACCTTTTGATTATTTATTAAACACACAAGTATTAACGTTTGCGCTTAATACAATTCTAGCATGAGAAAGAAACATTTATCATAAGTATGGAATATGATAATAACCACTTTATTATTGCCTCTCAGGCATATTCCCTTCAAACATAGCTAAGTAGCAACAACAGGGCAAAGGTAGAGTGCCATGGACTACATTGAATTCACTGGAGGGGACTTTAGCTGCAGAATTCAAGTATTAGGAAAATGTACGCACCCGATGAAGCAAAATAGGATGTCACCGGTCAAAATTAAAGACACATTAAATTTGTAGCCTACAAGAGAGTTGATAGACATTTCAAGAGAGAAAGAAGATATCTACATGGAGAAAAAAGGTATTATTTAGAACAAATGTTCTTACATGACATATTAGTCCTCCATGACAACGCATAGGCATTTTACTAGTATAGTCTAGGGGCTAAGTGAATATAAGTTACACATGCAAAAGGAGTAAATGTCACATAAGTCAAGGTCGCCAGGCCGGTTGGACCGAGTAGGAACCGGACCCTTCGATTGTGGGTTCGGTCCGACCAACATGTGGATCGAACCGTCCGGTCTGGGGCCCGGTTGGACTGGAGCTAGGACTAAACGAGCCACCTCTCTTTCGTCTTCTCTTCCAAGCTTCTATATATGATGTTGGACTTAAGTCCTTGAGGTCCCGTGGCTTCCTCCCTTGATTCCATAGGCGTTGAAGGAAACCTAGCATGGTCATAGACTCATAGTATGGAGTATGAAGTAGTATACCATTCGTAAGGTGTTGAATTAGATTTGCAAAGAGGAAGGAAGTCACTTTTAAGGTTGGCATGGTGATGACGGTATCTAGGGCTGCATCATCTCCCCGCTTTAAAATGAGTCGTCCTCGACGAGAACTCGTCATCATAATGTAGATAAGATAGATGGATATTCGTACCTTTATATAACAAAGACCAAATAAAATATATGTGTGCACGATAGATAAGCACTCTCCTCCGTAGCCTGTTGTTGGCTATGTGATTAGCACGAACAATTTCAGTCACGTCCAGTTTGAAGTTCCACACATCTTTCAACATCATGAATTTATCTTCTCAATTACAACTGTATGGATGCACCTACAATATTCCTCTCTGCATTTTGCAGCGCAGCTCTAGCTCACGTCGTGCGGGCACGTCGCCGGCGCCCTCATGCACGCAGTCACTTGCCGGCGCTCGCCGCGGCCGTTCCACCGGTCCTCTCCTCGAGCCACGACGTCACGTCGGCGAAGACCCGCTCGACGTCGGCCGGCGGCTCGGCCATGAGCACGTGCCACATCCCGGGGTACAGCTTCAGGGTCTTATCCCTGCTGGACGCCCGCTCGTGGAGCAGCCTGCTCCCCTCGGGGTCGGCCACCACGTCGTCCTCGCCGTGCAACACCAGGAACGGCAGCGTCACCTCCTCCAGGTTCTTCTCGATGTCCAGGCTCACCGCCAGGAGCTCCTGGCCTGTCTGCAGCGCCAGGTTCCCCTTGTACATGTACGGGTTGGAACGGATCTGCGCATGGGTTCAGAGTTCAGGCAGACAGAAGTCTCAAGAACGAGCTGTCTGAAGACAGTGTGATGACTGCAGATGGTGTATTTTTTTGGACTAGTACCTCTTTCCTGAACTGGGCATCTTTGCAGACTTTGTCGAGCTTGTCTGGGGCAGGGATGACTCTCCAGCTAGGCACAACGGCGCAGATCATCTTCAAAGCGCCCACCACCGCCGGATGAGGCCGCATGCCATCGCCGAGCTGAGATACACGGTCAGAATCAAGAAAAGGTCAGCATTCTTCAGAAAACATAACTGAACAATCCTGAGAATTTTAAGACCGTTTGACATTTCGCAGGAATGCTCCTGATTGAAATAGTCATGAACAATACAGCGACATGCCGACATGTCTATCCTCAGAAATAGTTTGAAGTCAAGATGTGGACCTTGCACATGGGAGCGAGCAAGACGGCGCCGTCCCAGTAGTAAGGATCCTTCCTGTGCAGCTGAATCACCATGGTCCCTCCCATGGAGAAGCCGTAGAGGAACCTCTTCTTCGTCTTGTTCTCGGGCTTCTCTGAGATTGCCAGATTGGAACTCATTCAGTCTTCGGTGCCAAAAAAAACGCAAAACAGAAACAGCGGCTGCAAATCTGCATATCTACAGTGGAGTTGCAAACTAGGCTCAACAAATTCTTTACCACAGACGCTCTTGAAATAGTGGGCACAATCCTTGACGATGTCGCTGAAGCTCGATATGTAGCCTTTTGAGCCGGAGGATTTGCCATGGCCCTCTTGGTCTATCCCGTAGACAGCGTAGCCGGCGTGCACCAATCGCGCAGCGGTGTCTGAATTTGCGTGTAGTTTGTTAGCAGATATAACTAGCATGGAAATTTCACCTCATCCGTCTTGGATGGTGAAATCGCTTTGAAATCAATGAAAAGAATTGCAACACTGAAGAATAGAAGTACCTGCCATCGATATGCTGCACTCTCCTCCATAGCCTACAAGTTTTGAGACGAAACAAATCATGACGTTTATTTACTTCTTTTCTTACAAGCTTGACGAATTGCAGAATGTTAATTGTGGAGAATGGATTGGTACCATGGCAGATAAAGATCAAAGCTCTGCGCTGCAATTTCTTGGGCGTCCATTTGCAGGTGAAGAGCCTGCTGCCTCGTGAATTCACGGTGAAGCCCTGCCCAAAGTTGAAGTGCGCATCTGCGTCTTAGGAAACACAACACGAACCCGGGCTACAAAATTTCATGATAAACATTTACAGAACATACCTCTTCATACTTGATACCATCTCTGTAGTTAGCCTGCAAAGATCACAAAAACTCAGAGCTAAGATTGACAGGGGACGGAACAAAAGCAACGTGACTGAAGAAAGAAGAGCAGGTTGTTTCTGAATTTACCATGTGAAAGGTCTTTGAAATGCCGCGTATGAATACGCCAAACAATCCAGATCTCCAAGCAAGCAAACTATGGAGATAAAAAACCGCGGGTGCTGAATATATACACCTTTTCTGTCTGGATACAATTCGTGACCAACTGTCCAACTGATTGAGACGAAGAATTGTCTTCGGAGTTCAGAGAAGAAACACACACATCATGCTTCAGCACTAAGAGAATGCAACTTTTCTAATCTTGCTGTACGTCTTCGCAGAAAATATCGTGCCGGGAAGAATAGGGTGCCTGGTCTTGGAATGAGTCAAAACTCGAACGAGGCAAAGTGAGAGGAGTTTCACATAACAAAGAGAGAGAAGAGGAAAACTGTATAATGGCATTGGGACGAAGAAAGTACTTCCAAAGAATTTTCCTTACTACAAAGTATATTACAGAAAAGACGTAAGATTTGGAAATGCATTTTGATCTAGGGTGCATATGCTCCCCTTATGCAAAAAATACATTTGAAAATGTGAAAAAAATTGAACAAGAATTCCACGCGTGCATCTCGACATTCTGTGTGCACATGACCAAATTTCGTGGTAAATCGATATTTTTAGTGCTATGCGTAAAAAGGACAAAAAAGGACTCACACACCTTGCCCACGCGAAAAGTCGATTTTTCGTGAAACAACTTGGCTCATACATAGGCTGCAAAGATATAAACAAAACATATTTTAAAATATTTTTAATAGTTTAAATTGCATTTAAAAGGGAAAAAGCATATGCACCCTAGAGCAAAATGTCGCGTCGCGTAAGATTCTTAATTTGTTGGATCCTACACCTGCAGTCACAAGTCACATGCACTCTTCGATTTGTGGGTTCATATAATATTTTTCTCATTTTTTTCAAAAAAAGAGTGCATGTGACTGTAGGTCTGCAGCGATCCGATCTATTTTGGACATCTTTGCTTTCTGATACTGTCCGTTGGGTCGCGACACTGGATACATTTTCGGTCTGTTTTTCTCTCTATCTGTAATGGTCTGCCGCATTATTTTTTCACAATAATTTTATTGATTAAAAAACTAATTTACACAGTGCAAAGAAAATAAAAATGCATGGAAATAAAAATTATTAAAGCCCTAGCTAGGGACTTCTCCGCGGTCGGCGGTCATTGGTTGTCATCCTTGTCCTGGGTGAGGACGACGACCACCAGCGGGTTCCTAGGGGAACATCCACGTGATCATGGTCGATGCAGTCGCTGCCGGAGGCGCCTGGTGCGGCCGCATCGACTCCCACGCTGGGTGGCCCCATTCAGACAGCGACGCCGGGTTTACCAAATTCATGTGAGATATCCCTCCGTCTATAAAAGAGTGTATGTTCGGGGTTTTCAAGAAAATTAAGCTTTTTGTAGTGAGAAGGTGATAAGCACCATCTCTCTTCTCTTAAATTTCTCCACCTCCAATGAGCTAAGTGCATGTAGGAAAATGAGAAAATATTATTGGTCTTGATTCCTGTGTAATGAGAGAGAAATATTTTTTACTACTTAAATATGAATTGAAAAGAGAAAAGTACACTCTTTTGTGGACAAATTTTTAAACTAGATATACACTTATTTAAGGACAGAGAGAGTATGTTTCAAAAAAAATACAAAATCTAATTGTGCCAAAGGAAACTATTTGTACCGAAGCAGTGGCGCCACGTAGACGAGCGACCGAGAGACCCTGGCTTGGGCCGGCTGGACCTGACCAAGACGCGCCGTGCCTGCCTCCCCGGCTCGAGCCCGGCTCGGCATCAGCAATTTCACACCAGGTCACCAGCTACTGCTCTCCTCGCTCGATCCGTTCGCTCCCCAGCCCTCTCCCTCAAGCAAAGTCCCGGCCGCCGTCTTCTCCCCTCCGCCGCCTCCTACTCCGCACCCCCGCCTCTCTCCAGACCCCGACCATGGTGAGCACCCCCTCCCCTCAGTCCTCCCCGCCCGCCCCTCCTCTCCGCACGGCCGTTCCGCTCCCCAGGGTTCTGCCGCCCCCCACTCCCCCAATCTGTCCTAGGGTTTTCGATCTGATCTGCTGTTCACCTTCTGTACGGCGCAGGAGGGGAACCTCGACGCGGCGATCGAGTCGCTCCTGAACGTGGAGAAGCAGTGCAGGCTGGCCGGGGATGTGGCCGGCACGAGGAAGGCCGCCGTCGACATCGTCGAGCTCTGCTTCAAGGACGCCGCGTGGAAGACGCTCAACGACCAGATCGTCGTCCTCTCCAAGCGGAGGGGCCAGCTCAAGCAGGTATATCGCACCTCCGTCCCGTGTTCGATTTTGTCTGTAGTTACGATCTAGCTACCTGGCTGAATGTACAACGCTAGATTCATTTAGTAGAAATATGTTCAGAGAAGCTGCTCAGAGAATTGGTTGGGTTATGTACAAGTACAAGTACGTTCAGAGAAGCTGCTCAGATAGTTGGCTGGATTGTTTAGTAGAGCTATGTCCAGCACTAGGTTAACGTGTCCAACACTAGAACTATGAGTGTTGGCTGGAGTATAAGAATTGGGTGTCCACGTAAGGTCATTTCTAAACACAACATATTTGAGACCAAGTTCCTTCACAAGTTGGCTCAAGGAATTGGGTGTCTAGCTAACATATTTCTACTACATAAGTTCCAACTTCTCATAGAGAACATATTTGAAGCTGGAATTAATATAGAGTTCTGGGTGACCAAGTGAATGAAACGCCATGGTCTGATGATTGTAATGAAAATAAAGAGATATCGGTCTGGCAAAACAAGAGATAAGAGTCGTAGTTATTAATGAATCTGCAGCATACATTGTCAGATCCTCCAAATGGGTAAACATAACATATTTGAGACCAAGTTCCTTCACAAGCTCCAGCTAGATTAACGTGTCTTTATACTGTAGTTGCATTTAGGCATTGTCAACATTAAGTTATTGTTTGCTTGCACCAGCTGTTTGTACTTAGACCTTCTTCTATGCCAGTGTCTTCTATACTTTTCTGTTTGAAGTCGAATGCAAATATTCTAACAACAAAAGCGGCTCCAGTAATTATATAATTTCACCGCCTTATTCTGAGACCTGCACAATAGCACTTCTTGCCAATTTTTATGACAGAACACAAAATCAAATGTTAAGTGATTGCATTGTTTTCTGGTGTTTTATTCACTATAGAACTATTTTCCTACTGCTCTCTCTCTCTCTCTCTCTCTCTCTCTCTGAAACAGTTGAAACTTTGTTGGCTAGAGCCAGCATCTTGCGCTTAATGTTCATCTGTCATCTTATTTGTTTAAGGATTGAACAATATGCCATAAGCAGTTAACAACTCCTTGCTGCGTCTCCAACTGCTGGTACTTTTGGTTTTTATTTTTTGAGTTGTGCGCATATCTCACCTTGTTCTTTATTATATGCAGGCCATTACTGGTGTAGTTCAGAAAGCGATGGAGTACATTGATGTGACACCAGACGTAGACACCCGTATTGAGCTGATCAAAACATTGAGCAGCGTTGCTGCTGGAAAAGTGAGAAGAATGACGACTTTTAATTATTTACTCCTGTAACATTTGTTGGCTTTCACAGTCTCATTGTTGAGCATCCGCTGTAGATATATGTGGAGATAGAGAGAGCTAGATTGATCAAAAGACTTGCAAAAATCAAAGAGGAGCAGGGAAAGATCGACGAGGCTGCTGATTTGATGCAGGAAGTTGCTGTAAGTTTGCACGCACTAGAATTCCGGATAACTGGTTCATACATAATAATGATGATGTTCTCATTTTTCTGGTGCTCTTTTCCAATTACCTTTCATAATGTCTCGACTAACAATTTGATCCTCAGGTTGAAACATTTGGCTCAATGGCGAAGACAGAGAAAATTGCATTCATTCTGGAGCAGGTATGTTGATTGGCCATAATTGAACTTTGAAGGGTCGTTTTTTCGAAGAAAAAAAATACTTCGAAGGGTCACAAAAGTCTGATCCATGAGGAACTTTCTTTATCATTGCTGCAGGTCCGGTTGTGCCTGGATCGTCAAGATTATGTCCGGGCACAAATATTATCCAGGAAAATTAGCCCTAGGGTCTTTGATGCAGATACATCAAAGGAAAAAAAGAAACCAAAAGAAGGTGATAATATGGTTCAGGAAGCCCCTGCAGAGATACCGTCACTCTTAGAACTGAAGCGCATCTACTATGAACTGATGATTCGGTATGTGATGCTTCTGCTTACTTTTATTAATCATGATAAGTTCAATTATCTTTTCTGGTAATGTTTATTCAATTTGATGCAACTTTTTATTGGAGAGAGGAAATATCATGTAGTTTACATAACCGATAATAACACTACTTAACGTAGTGTTACTGTATGCCTGGACAGTGAAAACAAAAGAACTCACGAATTGGCATATACTTCAAGTGTTCAACTGATACTTGTATGTCATTGCTGCAACATTACATGCGATCTGTTTACCTTTGAAAAACCCTTAAAAAATTATGCCTTTTCCTATCAGCTGTCCTATATTTGTTAGTCTTGTTTAATTGTCATGTCATTTGTACCTGCCTGAATGCCTTACCTGTAGACTACAGCAATATCTGATTTAGGTGCTACCATTCTGAAGTCAAGCTATTATCTGCTTTAGTTTCCCTATTTGAACTGCTTGATATGTGAAAATAGACTCCCAGTTTAAAATGTTTGATATCTGAATTTCTTAAACTGTTAGCCAATACAAGTATTTTCAATTTTGATGGTTAATTGTGATTCTAATTGTCTCTTTTCAGCTATTACTCACATAACAATGATTACCTGGAAATCTGCCGTTGCTACAAGTCGATTTATGAAATTCCGTCAATAAAAGAGGACCCAGCAAAGTGGATACCGGTAATTCCTCACTCTCTGGTTACATTTTTGTGCTGAACCTAACTTTACCTAACTGCGTGATTCCATTTGTAGGTTCTTAGGAAGATCTGCTGGTACTTGGTGCTGGCTCCTCATGATCCTATGCAGTCGAGCCTTCTCAATGCTACACTAGAGGATAAAAACCTTTCTGAGATCCCAAATTTCCGGTATGATTGCCCTGTCTTCTGGTTTTAGAAATTCTGATTAACACCAAAGGGTCTTACCTAATGCTGACTTGCCTTTCTAATGTTGGTATGGAAACAGATTACTACTGAAGCAACTCGTTACCATGGAGGTAATCCAGTGGACAAAGTTGTGGGAATTCTTCAAGGATGAATATGAGAATGAGAAGAATCTTCTTGGAGGAGCTTTAGGTACCAAAGCAGCGGAAGATTTGAAGCTGAGGATCATCGAACATGTATTGTTTATCTCACTTTCATTGTATGTTTATTTAGTTCCCTTCCTTTGTGCTTGTCAATTGATTTCAACTTCTTGCTCTATTCAGAATATCTTGGTTGTTTCGAAGTACTATTCAAGGATCACCCTGAAGAGGATTGCGGATCTTCTTTGCCTGAGCTTGCAGGTTTGTATTTCCTACCTATCCCTTTACCTTGTTTCCTTTGATTCTCTATTGTTATAGATATTGTCTAAATTACCCAGCATTGTCCTCCTCCAGGAAGCAGAGAAACATCTTTCAGACATGGTGAACTCAAAGGCCTTGATTGCAAAGATTGACAGACCAATGGGGATTGTATCGTTCCGGACAGCTCAGGACAGCAACGGGGTGCTCAACTCGTGGGCGTCGAACCTCGAGAAGCTTCTTGACCTTGTTGAGAAGAGCTGCCACCAAATACACAAGGAGACCATGATCCACAAGGCGGTGTTGAAAGCATAACGTGTAAAAGTTTTGTGTTAGATGGCCTTCTATCGGCCCTCTGCCCTGCCTTCTGAATGGTCTAGTATCACAATCTCAGGATGGGTAAAACTATTCTCTGCTCAAGCATCACATTACGGAACTTGTGTGTGGATCAGTCTGAAAATACTATAACCACAGAACGATGAGCACCATTCGCTGTTCGCTCGTTTTCACAACTCATGTATTTCCTGAACATTGATTGTATTCTTTGCCATCTGCTCTTCAGAACTAGACCCAGTGTCTCATTTGTTGACTTTTGACTTATGTGTTCTCTCTACAGTAACAGCTCAACTGCAGAGGAGGCGAACCTGAGTGATAATCGTATCAGTATCCATTGTTATTCTATATTATCCAAATGCTGACTAACTAAAACTACATCATTCATTCATACATTTCCATTGCCCCCACACCCAGTGGTGGAGGAAAACAACATACGCCTTCTATTACTTGGCCAGAAAGTAGACATGTTTGAAAATCAGCAGAGCATAAGTGGCAACCTCTTACACATTTCAATACTTCTTTTTTGAACTCCCATTAATAATGCCTTGTTTTCAAATCTACTCTACAAAATTTACACATATGGAATTAAAGGTGGGTGAAACGAAACATATTTCCTATGGAAGAATTAAGATTTTTCAGGCACTTGCTATGCCAATTTTTGCTGAAACATTGGCTGCATAAGTAACGACACGCCCACTGGTCCAGCCAGGAGCTGTTTCATCTCTGGATCTTTGCAAACTTTGTCAAGGATGTCCGGAGCTAATATGATACTCCAACTAGGCGCCGCCGCGCACACCATCTTGAGAGCGCTGACCACGACCGGATGAGCCTTCATGTCAGCAGAAATCTGACAGTATAACATCTTAATGAAGGTAAAGGATGGTGTTGGTACATTCCAATAAAGTCTAGGACTCTTGCTCCTTCGGATGACATCTTATCGGTGTTGGTAAAAGGATGGTGTTGGTACCTCTCATTGATACGCTGCACTCTGCTGCAATTCCTCGGAAAGAGAAAATAACAGCAATCTGAAACTACTAATCCTGGCAAATAGGTGTTACAACAATCAACAACATAGTGCCGCGTGCCCAATTCTAACATGTGTGCAATCTCCACCCCTTTGAAACAAAGTCAGAAATACATAGGACATGCTCCAAAGAGGTACAGGATATATGACCGTCTTGGAATCAAATTAATGATTCACGAATAAACGGCACAAAATTACAGATTAATCAGCTGTTCGGCCCTCGCATGACCAATGAAGGGCTGGATTTCTTGAAGAGCCTCACACAATTAACACAATTAGATCATAACACGGCCAAATCACAAGAACATATACAAAGAAAAACTAAGCAACAAACAGATCAAAGAAAGGGTAGATCACCCAAGATGATCCGCAGCACGGGGCAGGACCTCGTCACATCTTGGCGAAGGAAGCGGAGGACCCGGATCGGTCGTAGTAGTACTCGGGGAGGGCCTGGGGGCGGGACAGCATGAGGGGGCGGTCCTTGGCCTCCTCGGGGTCGTCGTCGCCGTCGTCGTCCACGGTGTGGAGGTGGATGCAGGAGCACTGCTCCATGGAGGTGAAGAATGCCGCGGCCACGCTCCCGCCAACCCAGATCGCGTACCCCTCCAGCTTCTCGAAGGTCAGGATCCCGCCGCCGTCGTTGCCGCCGCCGTCCATAGCTGCCATCCGATCAAGAACAGAACGAAATTAAGGAGGGAATGGGGTGGGATCGGTAGCGAATTGGTTGCCTTCGGGTTGTTTCTGAGACAGTTGTGGCTGTGTTCCAAATTTGGGAGGCGTTGGGATGAACGGGGCTTTGCCTGCTCCCACGTTTTGCTCTTTGTTTCTGGGACAGTTCTAGCTGTGTTCTAAATTTAGGAGGCGTTGGGATGAACTGGGCTTTGCATTCTCCCACGTTTTGCTCTCGGTACGTGCTAGGTGGCGACCATCCAGGTGCTCACACCTTTTCCTCACTATTGGCAGTGTTGTCATCGATAAACACAGATTTTTGATACGGTTGCGACCTAGAACCGACTGATTAACCTTCCACGGCGAGATCGGCAAGCCGCCGCCGCCACCCACGCTTTCTCGGCCCCGACCCATGGGGTTTGGCTTCGACGACGCCGTGCGCAGGACGCAGCGGTGGCTGCAGCGACACCTTGCCCCCGCAGGTATGGTCAAAATCGATAAAACTGACCTCTCTGCCAAACTTCAGCACAAAATAAACTCAATCTCAAACTATTTTACAAAATAACCCTTTTCAGTAGCGCCCGTAAGACCAGCGCTATGATCTATTGCATAGCGCCTTGCACCAGGGTGCTATCCTCCTGGACACGTGGCATAGCGGAGCCCGCATCCGGCACCATAGCGCCGGAGCCAGGGGCGCTATGCTCTTAATGGGCCGGACCACGACGGTTGCGGTCGTGCGATGCTAACCGAGGTGGGAGTTTAGTCCCACCTCGGAAGCTGAGGCAAATCCGCACCAACATATAAGCTGGGGTGTGAGAGAGGCCCCGAGCTCCTCTCAACACACACATCCTACAGCTGACCCCGTGTTTGCTATCTCTCTCTGCCCTGTGGGCCCGCCTGGCTGGGCAAGCTGCTCGCTAGTAGGGCCCAGCCCGAAAACATGTGGCCCCAGCCAGGTCTGGGCAGGCATTTTTTTGCTATGGCTTATTGTGGGACCCATGGTTAGGCCGGGTAGCACCCTAGCTGAGGGCGCTATGCTTCATAGTGTAGCACCCTGGCTGCAGGCGCTACGGATGGTAACTCCGGCAAGGCCGACGCTATGGTATGTAGGGTAGCACCCTGGCGTGGGGTGCTATAGTCTGTAACGCGAAAGGGTCCAGCTCGAAAAATTCTAAGTCCCCAAGCAATTCGGTACTGTAAATTGCGACGCGAAAAACGTAGAAGGGTAGCACCCAGGTAGCCGGCGCTATGCGTCACAGTGCAGCACCTTGGCTGTCGGCGCTACGGATGGTAACTCCGGCATGGCCGACGCTATGCTATGGAGGGTAGCACCTTGGTGTGGGGTGCTATAGTCTGTAACGCACCTAACCGTGGGTCCCACAATAAGCCATAGCAAAAAAAAATACCCGCCCAGACCTGGCTGGGGCCATAGGTTTTCGGACTGGGCCCTACTAGCGAGCAGCTCGTCCAGCTAGGCGGGCCCATAGGGCAGAGAGAGGTAGCGAGCACGGGGCCAGCTACAGGGTGTGTGTGTGTGTTGAGAGGAGCTTGGGGCCTCTCTCACACTCTAGCTTATATGCTGGTGCAGATTTGCCTCAGCTTCCGAGGTGGGACTAAACTCCCACCTCGGTTAGCATCGCACGACCGCAGCCTCATGGGCCGGCCCATTAAGAGCATAGCGCCCCTGGCTTCGACGCTATGGTGCCGAATGCGGGCCCCGCTACGTCACGTGTACAGGAGGATAGCACCCTGGTGCAAGGCGCTATGCAATAGACCATAGCGCCGGCCTTGCGAGCGCTACTAAAAAAGATTATTTTGTGAAATAGTTTGAGATTGAGTTCATTTTGTGCTGAAGTTTACCACAGAGGTCAGTTTTGTCCATTAGATCGCAGGTATTTACGCACGATCCCCTCTCCTCCCGCATCGATCTCTGTTCTTGGCAAGGGTTTCGCTCCCGAGATCCGGTTTCTCGCCTGAATTTCCCCCCGCTATTCCCCGTCGAGCAACACGTTGAACCGCCGTCCCATTGTCTAGAGGGTGCTGCAAATTCGTCGAGTTAGATTGTGCAAGTAAACTCAGATGACATGTGTGAAATTTCAGTTTGGATTCAGCTTGGTTATTCTGAGAAAGCAGCTAAGCTGGTGCTCCAAGAGCTCAAATAAACAACTTCAAATTATCAACGCTTCGTAACCTGAGCGACTGTTGCCTCTTTTGTCATGATGCACTAAGATTTTGTCTTTCCCTTTCAAGCATTTTAATTGGAGACGCATCTGCAAAATTGATACAGTACATTCTAATGAAACCTGCTGCACTGCAGGTAGTGGATCGGCGACTTCATCTGCTGAATCAAATTCCACAATCTGCAAACAAGGAGATATTTCTCAAGCTGCTGAAATTATGAGACAGGAATCTATGCTTGAGAAACTCCCAGAGGTAAGAGTTGCTGGTTGTGAAGTATTCTATTGCTACAAGTAAAAACTATCGTAAATGCTAGCGCTTTGGGTATGAAACTTTGGTGGTGAATCCACAATTCCACATACGCTCAGTAGAAAAAACATGATGAACTGACCGGCTTGCACTTTGCTGAATTCTTAATGATTGTGAATTGTGCAACCATGCATGTTTCCATGAGAATCAAAGGTACTTGTGCATCATAAGCCTACCACCAAACAGTTTTCTTGGCTTTAGCTTGTAGTTCTTGCTTGAGATCTCTTCTTGCTCCCTTGCCTATTCTCTGTGGGTATCTTTCTTCTCTTTTGTGATCCTTGTACTGTAAGCTGATGGCCCCAGCATTGGTTTCCTGGTTGTAGTGTTGGTCTTTAAGGGCATTATTAATTTACTGTTGGGTGAAAGCCTGTTATCCAAAAAATAAACGTTACATAAATTATGTCTCACACACTCTCCTAATCTATGTTGCAGGTCTTTATGCAAAGTGCATGCACTAGCTAACAAGCTATATTTCCCATGTACACATATATATGTTTTTTTACCCCGAATGAAATACTAACTACCGTCTAACTGTTGAGCTCACAAACCTTGGTTGTGCAGGACATCTTATATCATATACATTCCCTCTTGCCAATGCAAGATGCTGCCCGTGCTGCCTGTGTGTCTCATCGTTTTCTGCGTTCCTGGAGATGCTACCCCAATCTCACATTCAACGAGCATACACTTGGGTTGGCTGGCAAGAAAATTAAGGGCAGAGAAATCCATCTCATCTACATAGTTGACAACATTCTTAAGAGCCATTGTGGGCTGAAGACGCTTAAACTTGATCTTTTATATTACAACAATATCAGTGACTCTTACGTGGACAGGTGGCTTCATACCGCTTTTCATTCTGGGGTCAAAGAACTTAGCTTCGTGCTGTCCTCATACAGGGAGAAAAGGTACAGCTTCCCATGTCCGGTTTTGTCTGGTGAGGCGGCTGCAAGTTCAATTCAGTCTCTTTACCTCTTTGGATGCGCTTTTCATCCCACAGAAACAATTGGCCACTTGAGAAGATTGAAAAAATTGGACCTGTATTGTGTCCAAATTACTGAGGAGGGATTGGTGCACTTGCTCTCGAAATCTGTTGCCCTGGAGCAGCTGGAAATCTTCAAATGCAGCAACATAATCTGCTTGACGATACCTTGTACACTGCAGCAACTCAAGTACCTCAAGGTTGAATGGTGTGAGGTGTTGCAGGCGGTGGAGATTAATGCCCCAAAGCTCTCCTCTTTTTACTATAGTGGGACAGCCCTGCTTGGAATCTCTGTTGGAGATTCTTCACGACTTAAGGATGTGCATTTGGTCTATCCGCCCTGCATACTCTATTATGCACGTGCCAGGCTTCCGTCCATCGCGAGGAATGTTAAGAGCCTTACCCTGGCCTCTCGTGGCGAGGTACGTGTTCGTTTCTACACCCTGCATTCCGGATTATAAGTTCTGGCATTTTTCTAAATTGCATGTATATAGAGTTATAGACGTGTTTTAGTGTGTCTATTCACTCACTTCAGTCTGTTATGTAATCCACATTGAAATATTCGAAACATCGTATAATTCGGACGGAGGGTGTACATCTTATAATCAAGTTAAAGGGGATAAGCAGTACATAGTAAACCGTGATATGTCTATAGCACTTGCATATTGGAACACCAGGCACGACTAATGGATGGACGTGTTGTTCTTCAGAATGTCAACACTCCGATGCTTCTCTCCAAGCTCCCACGCCTCAAGAAGTTGGACATTAGACTACTTGGACTAGAACCGGCCTTCTCCCCCCAATATGATGCCCTGTCTCTGGTTTCTTTTCTTGAAGCCTCTCCTGCCTTGGATTCTTTTATACTGCGTGTAAGTGATATCCATACTTCTCTTGGAGCAAATATGAAAGAACAATGGCATTAATCACTATCCTACATGGCTATTCATGTATATGCAGATCGATCAAGATGTCATGCGTCACAGTTCTGCTGTTGGAGATAACTATGTTTACCTGAGGAAGAGGCCAGAGTTTCGGCAAGAGCACCTCAGGCAAGTGATGATCACAGGTTTCCGTGCATCCAAGAGTCTGGTTGAGCTCGTGATCTACATCCTTGAGAGTGCGCCTTCGCTCAAGCGCCTCACACTAGACACAAAAGACGGCCATTTTAGGAGGTCTTGTACCTCCAGAAAGACGTGCTTGGCTCACATAGCTGTGGAGGTTGCTGGCAGATGCATCGCAGGAAGAGTTCCCTCCGGTGTTCAATTTGAGGTCCTAGGGGCTAGGGCTCTGTAGGCTGTAGCTTGGCAGTTGCTGTGACATAGTAAGCAGTTGTGTGATGCACATAAGCAAAATTTCTCTGACACTCCTGTCCCAAAAGGTACTCCTTCGATCGGAAATAAGTGCAGTGATTTTATACTAATCTCTCCGACCACTATTACTTGTTCTAATACGGATGTATCTAGACACTAAAATGTGTCAGGATACATTCGTATTAGGACAAATAATAGTGGCCGGAGGAAATAACTTAGTATAAAGTTTGTACTAAGTCACCGACACTTATTTCCAATCGGAGGGAATATCTTGCAGTTACTGAGTGATATGCGTATGAGTCTCCATAGCTGTTTTATATTGAACCAATGCTGACTAACCAAAACTATATCATTCATAAGTATCCATAGTCCCACAGAGTTGGGGAGGACGCCTCTTATTACTGGGTTAAAAAGTAGAGATATGCTGCAAATCATCAATGTAAATACCAGTAGAAGTGTCAACCTCTTACACATTTTCAATACCTTGTTTTCATTTGTACAAATTTACCCTACAAGTAAACACATCTGGAATCTGGAAAACTTCAAGCCTGTCCCCCAAAGCGCGTGAAAGGACACATCTTTTCCACCGAAGAATTAAGATCTTTCAGACACTTCTGTGCCAATATTTTCTGAAACATTGGCCGCACAAGTAGCTAGACTCGCCCTCTTGTCCAGCCAAGATATGATGTCGGAGTAGACGTGCTCCACGTCGGGAGGGAGTTCTGCCGAGAGCGCGTGCCACATCCCAGGGTAGAGCTTGAAGGCCTTGTCCCTGCTTGACGCTTCCTCGAATAGCAGCTTGCTTACCGAAGGATCCGTCACGATGTCGTCTCCACCATGCAGGACCAAGAACGGCAGTGTCACCTGCCAAGTGAAAACGTTAGCAGCCTCTCCGTGGATCATAGATTCTGAGACGCACTTACTGCGGTCTGCAAAGTAATGAGAAATCAAACATGCACAACTATACTAGTGTATGGTTTTCCAACTAGGAAGGTTACCTCATTCAAGTTCTTCTCAATGTCTAGGCTCACCATGAGGAGTTCGTGACAAGTCTTGAGTGGGATCTTTCCCCTGTAAATGTATGGATTGGAGCGAACCTACACGCAAATACCCACACAGGCAGAAAGTTCAGTAACTATCAGCAGCTCGTTTTCTTTCAACCGCCTAAGGAACTAGCTGTAGTACCTGTTTCCTCATCTCTGGATCTTTGCAAACTTTGTCAAGGATGTCCGGAGTTGGTATGATCCTCCAACTAGGCGCCACCGCGCACACCATCTTGAGAGCGCTGACCACGAACGGATGAGGCTTCATGTCATCAGAAATCTGAGAATACTACACCTTAATGAAAAACCATGGAGCCAAGAACCGTGACAAAAAACTGGTAATTCGCAATCGTCTATATAGAGAAGTCAAATAATACTGCAGGCTATAGAGGAAATATTAGGACCTTGCACATAGGAGCAAGCAGAACGGCGCCATCCCAGTAAGCCGGCTCCTTCCTGTGAAGGAGAAGCGCCACGCTCCCACCCATGGAGATCCCGTACAGGAACCTCTTCTTCTCCCTGTTCTCCGGTTTCTCTGAAATCAAGAGAACAAGTTCAGACTTCAACTGGTGTTTCAGTTTGTGTACTCTGTATAGTTCAGAGACCCGTCCATACCGCAGACACTCGTGAAATAGCTGGAGCAGTCGGCGACGACGTCGCTGAAGTTTGGTATGTAGCATCTCAGGCCAGATGATCTGCCGTGTCCCTCATGATCTATCCCATAGACGGCGTACCCGGCACGCACCAACCGAGAGGCGGTATCTGATCATCGTTTTGGTGCAACTTGTCAGTATCTAGTATCTGCTCAGACGGTTAAGAGAAGCTAAGGATGATGTTGGTACCTCTCATTGATACGCTGCACTCTGCTGCAATTCCATGGCAAATGAAGATCAAAGCTTTGGGCTCTAAATTGCGTGGTGTCCATCCACAAGTGAACAGCTTGATTCCCCGGGAGTTCACAATTAACTCCTGTGGACATAGAGTTACATAGTTAGAAGAGTAACAAATGATAGGATAACCGTATTCATTTCAGAGTTCAGAGTGCTCGGGTAGTATGAACCGACCTCTTCATAGTTGATATCGTCGCTGTACGTGCACTGGTCCTGCAAAATTGACAGACGAGGTTTAAGGCCTGAATCACAGGAGTATGAAATCACCAGAGTGGGATGCCCTGAGTGTACCATGGCAATTCCTTCAGAGCTTCTTTTGAACATATGATCTTGACATAATGCATATGCTTGTACATCCATATATACTGCACCTTGAACATACAAATCGAACACCTATTCGAAGAAAGCAGACCAACGGTATGGAACGGTGTAGTACTAGTCTGTGTGCAGAAAGGTTCCCTTCATTCACAGGTGAGATTTACAATTGCAACTTGCCAGGGGAAACTCCGGCAACCATGAGAAACAACGCGCGTGCAGAATCTCTGGGTACACAAGGGGTCGGAATCAAGTAGCACGATCTCCCTGTTTATCTGTCTTGACACTAGTTCCAATAGGATAATCCACCGGTTGGGTTACAAAGTATAATGCGTTGACTAGAATTCGGAGATCGTTCACATTATTGATTATATATCTGTCAGATATAATATTACTGTGGCTACTACAATTACCATATATTTTCAGTATTATTCGTGGAATATATTATCGCGTACTCTAAATTTCACACTGGTTTAGATGTCATAGTAGTAGCAGCAGCAGCAGCAGCAGCAGTAAGTGTTCTTGTTAATCAAACGTCTTCCGGCAACGGAACCGGCTGCCAGCCGGTGCGGCACTCCAGGAGCTCCTTGAGCGCCATGGACGCCGGCTGGACGGAACATCGCTGGTAGCAATCCCGGACTTCGAAGTCCCACGGGCTGTCTTCTGCAGTTTCTGAATCATTTCCAGTGCACTCCAGCGCACCACTCAGGAACAGGTCGCCTTCAGACCTGATGCGCCCACTAGAACTCTGGTCTTTGTCTGCCGCCTGTATCGTATTTTTCAGTAACAAATCAGGTCACAACATTCAACAAAAAAACCATTTATAAGTCTGTAACTATCGACCTGCTCTTTCATGTACATGAACACTTTCTTCTTGTCCCCTGCCTCATAGATGTTGCTCTGGGAGATAATCTGCGACCGAATCAAGCGTTTAAATTATTAGTAGTAGTACTAGATTACAACACTATTAAGACAAGTGACATGTGATTAGTTTCGTGTGTACCTGTGATTCTACACTGGCGCAGACGGCGTAGATGCCCCAGTTCCTGGTGTAGTTGTTGTAGAGGTGCACCCTGGCGAACCTGACGCGGGGCTGCCTCTGCCGCGTGCCGTCGAAGAAGCAGTGGTGGACGGTGACCCGGATGCGGCGGTCCCCGACGTGGCCGCTGCTGGCGCCGATGAGCACGGCCTTGTCGTGCGCCGAGAAGCGGCACCGGGACACCGTCACGTCCGTGCTGCCGCAGGTGACGTCCAGGAGGCCGTCGGCGAAGTCGCGCAGGCCGCAGCGGTCCACCCACACGTGCCTCGAACCGGGCTTGATCTGGACGGCGTCGGCGTCGTGCCCGCGCCCGCCCTCCACCTCCAGGTTGCAGAGGATCACGTGCTCGCACTCCCGCAGCAGCACGCCCTTGCCGGAGAGGACGACGTGCTGCCCGCGGCCGTCGATGGTCTTGTAGGAGGACACGCGCAGGCCCGACGAGAGGCGGATGGTGCCGGAGACGTCGAAGACGATCCACAGCGGCTCCTGCCGACGGCACCCGTCCCGGAGCGAGCCAGGGCCGTCGTCTGAAGAGATCATAGTTTAGCTTCAGTGCTAGTATGAATTTGTGATTGAACGACACTACTGTAAATGCGCGAGAGATCAATCGTGCGTACCCTCGAGGGTGGTGACGTGGTAGACGTCGCCGTGGAGGCCGCCGATGGCGTGCCGGCCGAAGCCCTCGGCCTGACCGGCCATGGCGCGCAGCGAGGAATCCACAGCTGCGTACGGCATAAGAACAGTCTCCTGCATGGGCGCCAGCTCGTTCCCGAGCTGCTCGTCGGGCTGAGGAGGCTTAACGTCCGCCATTGCCGGCTCGTCCCCGAGTTGCTCGTTGGATTGGGGAGGCACCATGGCGTGGGACAGTGATTCAGTGAACGAACAGTGAACGTATTGGTTTGGTATTTGAGGAGGCGCGCTCGGGGAAGAACGTCTGCCGTTTAACGTCGGACTTAATTGGGAACGGATGTTTGAACTTATCTCGCAGGGGCGTTTCAGGCAGGGCGGCCCAGAGAAAACATTCATAAATCTGAAACGGAGAAACGCTCAGAGAAACTTGGAGGGTTAGCAAGCACTCGAAAAACATTCTGCGGTGTTCATTAAGACAAACAAAAGATCGTGACATCTAGGTCGACACAGACAGTGAATCCGTACCGAGCAAATCCTAGCCGACAGCACTACGATGGCATCACTAACGGCTCTCGGTTTAGACCTGTCAATACTCAATACTGACTTTTCCATCATATTCAGACATTTCGTAAATTCACCACTGATGGGGCTGTCATTAACCCGACAGTGGTATCGATATCGATCACTGGCAAGCAAATGTTTTTCGGTCAATGATGAACGATCAATTTTGGATTCACGACCAATTTTGGATTCACGATCTGAGCTCTCGCCCCCGCGTGACGGCTGGGGGAACCCTAATTCCGCCGCCGCCTCCCTCCTCCCCACCTCTCTCTCCTCCTCCCGCTGCCGCCCGATGGCGCGGCCGGGCAAAGCCTGGCCATTGCCGGCGGCGGCAGGGACTGCTGGTCCCCTCGTGTGCTAGGGACAGCGCGGGTTGTCTCCTTCATGGCGTGGGCGTGGTGCGGCTGCTCTCCGGCGTGCGGCGGCGTGAGCCGCGGTGATCTGGAGCGGTGGCTGCATGGCGGATGGCGTGGCGGTTGGGAGGCGTGGAGGAGGCAGAGAAGGTCGTGGAGAAGGCCGGAGGCGGCGGCGTGGCCTGCCCTTCACGGTAGCCTCGTTGCATCTCCTAGGCTCGATTCACGGGCCTGATCTGGGGCTACCGTAGGCTCGTCTGAGCCGGAGGTCGCTCCGCTCGATCCATTCGCCGGGAGCCGGCTGGCGGTGTGGGGACTGCTGGTTCGGCACGAATAAAGGAGGTGGTCCTAGGGTTCCTTCTCGCGCCAAGATGAGGATCTAACGGATGCCCTTCTTTATGGATCTGGCAGGAGTGGCATGTTCCGGAAGGCTCCGCCGGCGAACTCCACTGGGAGATCATGTCTGGAGATTGTTGGATCGGATGGAATTCGGTCGGGCGCACCCATATTTTTATCTAACCGTTTGGTTTCAGAGGGAGCGTTGTGAAGCTCTGCTGGCTGTTACCATCATGCGACGTGATTTCTCATTCCATGGTGAAGTCAGCTAGCGGGGAATGTCATGGATGTCGGGTCCTGGAGAATTGCGTTGGTGGTTTGAGTCTTTGTGGTAAAGAGGGACTTGCTTCGTGATTAACTCGTAGCAGCGATATGGCTAGTGGGGGCGACAATATAGGAGAAGTTCAAGGCCCATCCTTGCAGGGTAAAAATCTAAGGTCTGGCCTTAATTGGTTGTGCCTGGCAATGGCCTTGTTGAAGGCATTGTTTTGTGAGCGTGGACTTTTCTCCAGGGTGAAAACCTAAGATCGATGATTGGGCGACGATGGTGTCAGTACACTGTTCCCTTTTTGGAGGCGTCGCTTTTGGAGATGTTGGACTTTTGGTGCTGTTTTGGTGGTGTTAGTGTTGCTGCTAAAAGGAGTTTATCACTACAACGGGGCTTTTTCTTTTTCTGTAATTCTTCTTCTCTTTTTTGGCTGTGTGCATCCGTATTGCCACTAGGGTACTGCGTTGTTACCGAGGCTGGATGTAATTGGTATCGTCTTAATATTAATATATACTCTTTATCGAAAAAATGATGAACGATCAGTGAAGATTGTTTTTATAGTTGTGCATGCGTCTGGGAGCGATGTTTTGGCTCTTGGGTGTATATATATGTCTTTTTTATTTTGAAATGCATCTTTGACACATTTTGAAATGTTAAAAAAATTCAAAAAATCTCAGTGTACATATTTACATACTATGTACGCACAAAGTCCTCCCATACAAAATCGGCTTGTTGTTTGGCTATGTAAAATGGAAAAAGTTGTGTGCTAAGAACAAGGCTTTTTATGAGACATGTCTTATCTTTTTACATCGAGCACAAAAAATATCGGTTTTTGTGTGAAACTTGTTGAGGTGTACATGCAGATATTTTTGTTTAAACGGTTTGACAATTATAAATATGTTTTTATGTGGAGGGAGCATATGTTAAATTTCCACTATTGTCCTTCATCTATACACTGGTTGTCTACACCCTAGAACAACATACGCGGGATCTTATGCTAGGAGAATCAATTCCCCCTCCTACTCTCTCTCTCTCTCTCTCTCTCTCTCTCTCTCTCTCTCTCCTGCTACAGTAGTTTGAGAGGTCTTTCTCGCTCTCTAGGCCAGACCAAAGCCCTCTCCGGCGGTGATGCTGCCGTGGAGTGGCTGAGGCGAGGTGTTGGCCACCATCTTGTCCATAGTAGATTTAGGTTCCGTTGCGTCTGATCCTGTTTGGCGTCGGGGAGTAGAGCACTTGATCTTCCTAGTCAGATTTGGTGTGTCCTTCTTTGCCTTTTCTTCGTCACATGGCGTTGGTGGCAAGCACTGGATCTTCCTAGTCAGATCCAGAATAATGTCTTCAGCAAGGCCATTTCTAGGTACAATCAATGAAGGCTAGATCCTGGGCTTTCACCCTTCAAAATCACGGCTAGGTACTCGAGAAGAACCACTGGAATTATTTTCCTCCTGTGTTGCCGCCCCATCTGCCAAGTCCGCTGCTACAAGTCCTCAACACCTGACACACAGGAAAAACTTGTGCCGCATGTTCAACGCAACCAACACTCCTCACCACCGTTACAAGCCTCCGATCGCACCACCATGCCTTTCTTCACCAATGTCAATGCCATGGAAATCTAAATGTAGACATGTCCCATGGCACCGAGAAGAGAACGAAGCTTCACGCCACACCCTCATAAAGCCTCACTGGCCGAAGATAAGGGCGCGCACGACCGGATCAATTCCAATCTAGATATCTAGTGGCGCCATACGCCAGGCAGCAGAGATCTCCGAGAGTAAGACCAAAACTCGTCGGTGTCCAGATCGAGGAGGATGACATGACACAGATCGATGAGTTGGAACTCGATGAACAACAGGGCCAACCACCTTTATTCAAGCCGATCTAGTAGCCCCACACCACTAGACAGCAGGGAGAATATGATCCAGACCACCGCCGACCTTGATAGATCTGGCGCAGATCAGACCCGAAAGGGCTGACGCGACCGTCCCCCATGGACAACGAACCATCTAGACATACGCACTATTGCTGCCATGACCCGCCGGCCTAGATCCGATCAGGATGGACCTGCTGCCTCTGCCGCACGCCATGGCAGTAGCGATTTATATGGCAATATCGAGGATTGCCTCTCCTGAACTGCCCTCCTCAACATCGCCGCCACCACACCTTCTCCTTCAGAAGCCACCAACCGCTCGCGCCCGTCGCCATGCCTCTCCGCCCCGGCTCACTGCCACTGCGAGCCTCCTCATCCCTCCGCCTTTGGCTAGATAGGCACCACCACCGCCGCTGGTGCCATCGACGGCAGCGGCCAGGGGAATCGGACTAGGTGTGGTTTTGGCTAGGGTTTGGTGGGGGGCCTAGGTGCCGCCCGAGTGGGGGCAACCCAGGAGACAGACTAGGGGGGATGGGGGCACTTACTTGTATAAAAAATAACTTGTTTGAAATTTTGTAGATGTGTGTCGGACATACTACCTCCGGTCTTAAATATATATCTTTTTTTTTGCGGGGATATATCTTATTTTTGTTGATCAATGCTTTTACCAACAATTAGTCTGTTAATACGTATTTTAACCGACATAAAATCGATATCATTATATTTATATACAAATATTCTAGATGAAAACATCGGTTGAAGAAAACGAAATACACCATGCATTGTGAAATGGAGGTAGTATTGACATGGAAGTTTTCAACGACTCAGCGCACTGCAGGACCGGTGGACATTGTTGCCATCTTCTTTATAGTATGCTCCCACTCATATTCCTTATTGGTCTGGCTCATATCCATGGACTGTTCCGTGGTGTATACATCAGAACTCAAGTTCAGGTCATTGCCGCTGCTACCAGCATATAAGCCGTAGTTTGCATCACCTCCGGCGTGTCCATTCTCTAGGGCGATGCATTCTTGCAGTTGTGCCACCACATCGGTCATGCTGGGCCGCTGCACCGAGGTCTGTGCGGTGCACTTGAGCGCGATGTCCGCAACCTTCCACACCCCGTTGACATCGTAGTCACCGCTCAAGCGTGTGTCCACCACGGCTTCGATGTTGCCCTGTGCTAGCCGCTGCCGCACCCACATGATGATGTTGCTCCCGCAGAATGGCTTGTTTTCCCGTGACCAACTCTAGCAGCACGACTCCAAAGCTATACACATCGCTCTTGGTAGTCAGCTGCATTGTCATCTGGTACTCAGGATCGACGTAACCCGGTGTGCCGACGAGCGTGTTCGTAGACACATGTGTGTCATTGCCATCGAAGGTCTTGGACAAACCGAAGTCAGCAATCCTGGCCTCCAACTTGGCGTTCAACAGGATGTTAGTGGCCTTTACGTCTCTATGGATGATAGGTGGATTGCAACCCTTATGTAGATACTCCAGCCCTAGACATTTCCACACCGGTTGGTGCTCAGGTTTGTTAGAAGGTAAGAAAAATCCGGCGAAGAAGTGTACTATGCATTCAAATGCATACCTTGCGCAGATTCCAGTGCGATTCGGAGCCTCTGTGGCCAGGACAGACATGCACCGCTGCGGTTGCTTCCTGGAAATAATTGACCTTGTAAGATGAATAACAATATAAATTTTGTTTTGTTCAAAGAACGCTCAATTAACTAACCTTAAATATATGTATCTCTAAAAAAACCTTAAATATATGTAATGAAGTCATAGGCTAGTTTTTTCTCTAATATAACCAATAATTACTTAAAACTATTATACGATTTTGCCTAATTCTCAGTTGACTCATAGACCATGGTATTTTCCAGGATTTGTGCTTGCAGTGAGTTAACATCAGTTACAACTGGGACTAATTCCAATCACATATGGAGTTGCAACTGAGTAAAATGTTCTAAACCATTGAATTCATTTGTGGTTCATGCTAATGGGTTGCAGCCCCATGAAAATATCTACATCGGGACTTAAACGGGGCTACCTCGGACAATTGTACATGTGCCCCTTTTAGCGGCAACCTGATCAAACCACTATAGTGAAGCTATAGCTGGGCCATAGCCGGCTATTTAGAACATTGATTGCAACTGAGAAAAATGTCCCATTTTTGTGATCCGTGCCAGTCATAGTTGCAACCCTGACCCCCACGGCGTTTCGTACGGGGCAACATGGGGGAAACTCTAAACAGCCGCTGACATGCCCCACCTCTGCAACCCTTCGCCGCTACTGCCGCGGGCGATCACCATGGTGACGACGGGCACCCTCTCCCTCAAAGGTGCTGGAGGTGGGGGCGAGGCTCGCCGTGGAGGCGGTTGGCACACTTTTTGGTGGGCAGGCAGCGCGTCTCGTCACATGAGCTCTGGTGTATGGGGCGTTATGACACACAGGCTTGAGGCGGTGGCGGTCTGGTGCCACGGTGGACGCACCGTTTGGCTGGCTCCCAAGCTCCTCGGATCTCTAGGCGAGCATATCTTGTGAGATGCGGTGCAGATGGCTCGAGGTGGAAGAAGGCAAGGTTGGCGCAATGTTGCGGCGAGGCAGGCGAGACCTACGGTAGTGAGGCATTAGTGGCGTCGCCCAAGCGCGCTCGGGCGCCCGGCTTGAGCTAGATCCGGCGGCGAGCATGCTATGCGATTTGCAAGGACGAGGCGTTGTGCGCGGCTGTAGCCCTGCTTTTGCATGGTGCTGCTCCAAAACAATATGGAGGCTGGCCTGACCAGCGAAGTTCGTCATAGGCCACCGTTTCTGATCTCCATCCCCGACGGAGTCCATCGCAGAGGAGGTACACCATCTCATCTCCCTTCCCACAGACGTGTGGATGTATGGTTGATGGGCGGAGGAAGAATTATCTGCCGACATGTTCGGCATTGGCGTGGTGACGCATTCGGACATCACCATTCCTCCGTGGAGGGCGTCCTGAATGCCAGGGGAAACACTAGGTCCTGCTCTTGGGTCTAGGCAGCATTGGTGTATCGGCGTCACACTCCTTCTTGTAGGTGTTGTCTCAGTGTTCAGTGGTTAGAGGCTTTGGTTATGAGACGGTGGGACGATGTCACACTCTATCCGGTACATGGGATTCGGAGGGCGCAATATACCATATTCGTTGTAGTACTGCGGAGGCCAATCCCTTGTTCAGAGGTCATCAGAGCGGCCGAGTGGTTGTGGCGAGCATCGGTGCTTTATAGCTAGTGACGCGGCCATTGAAGCTCGGTGCTTGGTGCCCTTGCCTTTGGTTGGAAGCTTGGCAGGGAGGGCGAATGCAGGTTTGGTGGCGTTGTTGTTGGTGTTGTCGTGCCTCATCGTGTGCTGCTATCACTGCCCTAATTTGCTAGATGTGGTTGTGTCATGTTGCCACGCCTTGCCAATTGCTATTGTGGTTGACCTAGCTCTGCTAGGTGCTATACGATTTTCATTCTAGTTTACATAGTAAACCGAGCCAACTTTCTTCTATTGATAAATGAAATGCAGCGTTGTTGGCCACCTCGTAAAACAAACTATAATTCGATGAACAGGCTAAGAATTAAGTTAATATTTAGTTGACCAAGTCACTCCCATACTTCTAAGCAACTTACATACCTTTAATATGCTCTTCCAAGGTTCCTTCAGACATATACTCGTAGACAAGGGCCATGTACGCCCCATCCATGCAGTAACCAATCATGGAGACAAGATTCATGTGATGAATCCGTGTCAAAATCTCAGCCTGGATAAATGTTAGCATATCAAATTTCAATCTGAGGTCTCCTGAACCTTGAAACATCAACTGGTGTATAAGAAATTGTACCTCAGCGAGAAACTCCCTGGCTCCTTGATTGGAAAAATGTGACCGTAGCTTCACCGCAACTTGGGTGCCATCCTCTAGAAAGCCGTTGTAGACGCACCCAAACCCTCCCTGACCGAGCACTTGTTGGAAATCGTTGGTTATCATCTCAAGCTCCTTGTACGTGAATTGA
This sequence comes from Dactylis glomerata, assembly GCA_007115705.1. NCBI lineage: Eukaryota > Viridiplantae > Streptophyta > Magnoliopsida > Poales > Poaceae > Dactylis > Dactylis glomerata. The sequence continues at coordinate 366,104 of QXEO01001193.1, forward strand.
CGGCTCTCAAGACGTCGCAGCGCAGCCACATCGTTAGCCGTTGCGTTGTTCATGATTGTCTCATTCCCCGGCGTTATGGAGTTGTTCATTGATCCTTCATAGGTGGCGAATGGCACTAGCTAACATTAGTGGGCTCACATATGGGAAAATTTATTTGCTAATGCCGAAGCCTCACCTTTCTTCTTTCGTTTTAGCAAGCAAATGAGTAGTACTGTCACTAATACTATCACAACAAGCAAAACTGCAGGGACACCAATGTAGAGTGCCAACTTCCTGTTCTTTGTTGCATGCAGTTGGCATGAATTGCCATTGGTGCAGAGGTTTGGATTGTTGCCATATCTGACAAAATATCAAATGGAGATGCTCGTTAATGAGATTGTTCAAGCAACATGCTAGGTAAATGGAAGTAGAGCGGGGGAAAGTACATTAATTAGATTCAGGGAACCCTCTTGAATCCTTTTGAGGAGTCCGGATGGGATTGATCCATTGAGCTGGTTGCCTGACAAATCTCTGGAAATAACATACTAGCACTGTTAAAATGAAAATTCATAAAAATGGGGTATAATTTGACAAATGTTTCCGGACATACAAGACCGTCAATAAGGGTAATTGCGAAAAGGCTTCTGGAATTGACCCTGTCAACTTATTGTTTGACAGGTTCCTGCAACATATTACGAAACAAGATAACTTTTCTTAGTAACATTTTTTGCGTAAAAGCTACTCCCTCCGATCGGAAATAAGTGTCGGCAATTTTGTACTAGCTTTGTACAAAGTTTATACTAAGTTCCCGACAGTTATTTCCGATCGGAGGGAGTACAAACTAGCCCCAAATAGATCCAAAGTTCCGAACGTACAAGTACTCGACTGCCTTGAGTTTGGTGAAATAAGAGGATATGTCACCATTCAGACCACTGGAAGACAAGTTTCTGCACAGAGCAAATTTCAAGTGGTTCAGCTTCACTACACGGTAGATGTGCAAGGCTGCAAGCACGCATCTTTTCATACACATATAAAATGACTTACAGGCTTGTGATCCTTGAACGGCTGCATGCCAACGGTGAAACTGCAGGTCAACCTATTCCAGGCCATGGTCTCCGGAACGCACGGATCTCCCATCCAGTTCTTCTTCACCTGATACCTTGCCTTGATCGCCGTGATTGCCGATACTGCAATTAATCGCCTTGATACAATTAATCATCAACTCTCTCTTTTTGCTTGGGATTCATCACCTGTTTTTTGGTCTATTTACTTCACGACATACCGTCCTGAGAGTCTGTGCCAAGGTTGGTGGTGGCGAAGACGAAGAAGATCTCGACAGCGTTGATGAGCGGTGGCAGCGTCGCGTTACCAGTGGCCTCGATGGACAAGTCGTAGATTAAGTATTCGAAGGGGAGAGTTTTGTAGGTCACGGAGGCGTAGCGGTATTCCGGCGTGAAGCCTGTCGTATACCACGGCTTGTCGTTGAGCACGACGTTTATCTGGCGCACGGCGTTGGCGGGGATGACCTGCAGCTCGGCGAAGTAGAGGATGACGATGCACCCCGGACTTCCCGGGTCCATAGGTGTGGGACTGGAGATCCATAGGATCCTTATGTTCCCGGAGACGTTTAGCGGCGTGACCGCCGTCTGCAACACCGCCGCCGGCACCTTGAAGAAATTGTTGTCTCCCAAGCTGTTATACACCTTCTCCATCGTCGATATCGAGGTCCAGGTGTTGACCCAAGGGCGCCACATCCGGTCGTGTGGATCATCGGGATACCTGACGATGTCGGTGTAGTTGGTCGGGCCGAAGTTGAACCTGAATCTCAGGGCCAGTCCCTGCGCTGCGGTCAACTGCGGGTAGAGCGACTTGTGCAGCGGCCTCAGGTCAAGGCTAGATATGTAGGGCGTCCCGGCGCCGATGTTCACCAGGCACACCTGCACGAAGTCGTCCGGCACCACGAGGAAGACCTCCACGTGCTCCATATCGTATGGATTCGAAATGTTCACGGTGTTCCTGTAGTTGACGCCGACATGGAATTCGAACGCCGGGGGGCGGTCGAGACCGTCGTAGTTGCCGTACTTGAACATGGCCCGGATGATGTACTTGTTCCCGGGCACGAGCGAACGGAGCGTGTAGCAGCTGCGCGTGCCGGCGAAGCTGCGGACGTTGTGCAAGTCCTTGCCATTGAGAGTGTGCATGTACTTGGCCGGGATGTCGTGGTTGGTGCCGGCGTCGTCGTCTATGAATCCGGCGTCAGGGGAGTAGAAGATCTTGGTCTTGTCGTCCTCATAGCCCGTCCCCGAGATGCCGCAGTCTATGCTTATGAATCCTGCAATGCATGTTGCGAATGTATCCATGTTCAGTCAATTACGTGGTCCAAAAGGGTTGTAATCTGTGAAAACATTAAACATGCATCGATCTTTCTGAAATATATGATCTTATTACCGGCCGAGATACTGAGCGGTGCATACCTTTGCTGTCAAGCTGGGCGCGAGCTTGGAGTACAACGCCGGCGGCGACGCAGAGGAGCAGCAGCCATGGACCGGCCGCCATTGCTCGCGGCGTTGATAGCTCCACAACACACGTACTGTACAAGCCAACTCTTCAGGCTCTCGTTAGCTAGCCTAAGGATCACGTCAACACCATGTCTGCACGTCTATATACCAAGTATTCCGGTGCACAACTTGCATAGCGGCCAGTATTCGGGCGGCTGACCGGTGGGCCCTGTTGTAGCCTTCGCTGTCTATCTCTTCCTAATACGGGGTCAATTAGGCGTTATTATAAAGACACGAGCATGGGCGAAGAGTTCCACCTGGAGCGCAGGTCAGCGCTGTTTTTCATTATAGAGGAGGCGACTCATCACCCCTTGATCATCTGACCTTTTCTGTGTAGGTTCTTTCTAGATAAAATGCATTAGAAAGCCCAGCTTTATATTTCAAAAAAAAAAGCCCAGCTTTAGCTCAACGGGTACGGGATTACTCCCTCCGTTTAAAATATAAGATGTTTTAGTCCACTAGCAAATATGCCCATACTTTGCAATGTGAAAAAAATACACACGACGAATGAGAGGAAACATTTCTCCCTTTATTTCGCCCAAATCAGGTGGAGACTTGTACGAGATCTCCCCCTAGCTAGAATAAACACATACAAATCATACTTACAAAGTGGGAAATAAATAAGAGAGTGGATTTTCTAAGCGCTGCACTGTACCCTCTATCTGAACTGTTAATAGGTGCATCAAGATCCGTGCTAGTCTTTTTTTTGCGCTCTCAAACAACTTCTCTTTTTTGTATCTCTCAGTCTATATATAACATTTGAATCTAAAACTTTGCAGTTTTTTTTGACACCTGTACAGTAGGGAAAAATCCCTACTGTGTCATTTTCTCATTTTTATAAAAAACCAAAAGGGAGTGTTACATAATTACAAGGGATCCAAGATGAGAAAACATCATAAAGTATCTAACCAAGACTGCATGCCTTCCTTAAGGCTGGGCTTAGCCCTATACAAATTGGTGCTAGCATAGCCTTTAAATCTGAGAATACATCTATTGACTTGTGGCTCAATCTGGTTGAAAATATAGCTGTTTCTTTGGTCCCAGATACTCCAACATCCTGGGATAATGATTTCCATAATAAAATCAGAAGAGTATCTAGTCTTGGCCTCCTGGATCATGTCATGAAGGCCTAAATCAGTATTCCATTCAATGCCTAATGCCCACCAGAAGCTTTGGCTGAAACTTTGCAGTTCACTGAAATATTTGAGATAGAATGTGGGAAATTTAATTCGGGATTTTTATTGTACTATATATATTCTTTTTAGAATTTTTTTTGAATTTTAAATATTTGAAAAAGTTAAATTTCACAAAAAAAATCTGAACTATTTTTCCCACATTCTAGTTGTAATATTACAGCGATCTGTAAAGTTTGAAATCTATATATTACACAATTTGAGAGATATAAAAAAGACAAATTCAAAAAAGTATGGGGGTGTAGGTGAGACCCCAATAAATTTGAGGATTTTACAGAACATACCTATGGCTGCAATTCCAAGAAATTTTTGCTCAAGTACATTTAGAGAAACAAAGAAGTCAAATTCTATGGAGAGTCAATGGATCATTATTACCTCTAACCAAAAGAGGCACCGAGCAGTGCATAAAATATGAAACTTTGCATGGTCTACAATGTTGTATAGAACGGGTGGAGACAGGCCATGAAACAATCGATCGTGTTCTATGTGTACTTGGAGTGCTTCTAAATCTTGTTTTTCCAGATTTTTTTTCAATAAAGGGCTTTTATTACTTAGTACTAAGCAATTACACCCGGCCTCTGCATAACAAGATGCACACAGCCGTCCAAATGTTCAGGTTCAAGATAAAAGGCAAAATACATATCATTGCGAGCAATTATAAATCGCCTAAGCAGCTGAAGGAGGACCAATTCTAAGATTATGCGGCCACCCATGTGGGAAAAAATATCCCTCGCCGTAGCCTCCAGTCGTGTACAGACCTCCGTAAACAGGTCTCTGTTCTCCAGCCATTGAAGAGGTGACCACAAACGGAGCGTAGCTGTACATCTGTAGATAACCTGCAAAAGAGAACAATTTTTATCATCAAAAACTTTGTCATTTCTACATAGCCAAAGCGACCAGATAACGGCTATCGCTCCCACCCTAATTAGCGTTCTAAACCTGAGATCGATACCATGAAGCCAATTTCCGAAAACATTGGCAACACTAGTCGGAGGGTACATGCTGGAAGCGGCTTGGATGATTGACCATATAGATCTGGCAAAGCGGCATTGGAAGAAAAGGTGTTTGATAGTCTCGTCTTGATTACAAAACACACACCTTTTGCTTCCATGCCAATTACGCCTAGCAAGATTGTCTTTGGTTAGGATCACTCCCCGACGTAAATACCAAGCAAATTTTTTATTTTTTAGCGGTATTTTCATCTTCCAAATCTTCTTGTTATTATCAACTGGGATATCGGATTGCATAATTACTTTGTATAGAGAGTCTACCGAGAAGGTCCCGTTGGTGTGAAGATTCCAACGGAATTCATCTGGACCCGGGGACAAATGAATGGACTCCAAACGTTGTTGTAAAGTATTCCAATCAGTTAACCTGTTACCCAATAGGACTCTTCTAAACGATACAGCCGGCGGTGAGGTTGCCATTACCTTAGCAATGGTATCACTTTTAAACCGGATTATACTATACAAGGCGGGATACTGATCTCGTAACGGGACATTATCCAACCAGGTGTCCTCCCAAAACCGTATCTGCGATCCGTCGTTAATAGAGAAAGTACCATGCGGGAAGAAAAATTTCTTCGATGCCATGAGGCCAGCCCAAAAATGCGAGTCACCAGGTTTCCAAAAAACTTGGGACAACGATTTCGAGCCAATATACTTCCTCTTAAGGAGGGTCTGCCAAACACCATCTTTGGTAAGCAGCTTAAAGAGCCATTTACCTAGTAAGGCGGAATTTTTGACTTGTAGGTCATGTATTCCGAGCCCACCTTGGTCCTTTGGTTTGCAGACCACACTCCATTTTACCAGTCGATACTTCTTTTTCGCACTATCTCCTTGCAAAAAGAATCTAGATCGATAGTAATCGAGTTTTTGCAAGACTCCTTTAGGCAGAAGAAAGAAGGATATCATATACAGTACCATATTAGAAAGTACTGAGTTAATGAGAACCAATCTTCCACCCAGGGATAGTAATTTACCTTTCCAACTACTTAGGCATTTTTGGAGTCTCTCCTCAATAGCTTTCCATTCGGCAATAGTCAATCTCCGATAATGAATCGGAATGCCTAAATACCAAATAGGAAATTGCCCTTGCCCATAGCCAAACAGCTCTGCATAACTGCTAGCTGCGTCCTGAGCCTCTCCAAAACAAAACAATTCACTCTTATGGAAGTTTATCTTTAGACCAGAGAGCTGTTCGAAAGCCGCCAAAATTAATTTGAGGTTCTGAGCTTTCTCAAGGTCATGTTCCATAAAAAGAATTGTATCGTCGGCATATTGAAGGATCGATAAACCACCATCAACAAGATGAGGAATCACTCCTTCAATTTGACCATCCGCCTTAGCACGTTCAATCAATATAGCAAGCATATCGGCTACAATATTAAATAGCATTGGTGATAAAGGATCACCTTGCCGGAGCCCCTTTCTTGTCTGAAAGTAGCGGCCAGTGTCATCATTGACTCTGATGGCCACACTACCTCCTGATACAAAATCATTGATTAAAGCGCGCCACTCAGGAGAAAAACCTTTCATCCTTAGTGTTTGTTGAAGGAAAGACCACTTGACCTTATCATAGGCCTTTTCGAAATATAATTTTAAAATTACCCCATTCAACTTTTTGGTATGGAGTTCGTGAACCACTTCGTGCAAGATGATAACTCCGTCGAGGATGTTCCTTCCTTGCATAAAAGCGGTTTGCGAAGGCCGAACCACATGATCAGCCACCGTATTAAGTCTAATGGTGGCCACCTTCGTGAATATCTTGAAACTTACGTTCAACAGACAGATAGGTCTAAACTGTTGAATCCTTTCTGCCTGATTAACCTTTGGTAACAAGATAACCTCACCAAAATTTAGACGAAATAATTCCAGGTATCCATCGTGTAGCACATTGTTCTGATCTAGAAGATCTGATTTAATGGTATCCCAAAAAGTTTGATAAAACTCTGCAGGAAAACCATCTGGACCCGGCGCTTTATTGTGTTCCATTAGAAAAATAGCTTTCATAACCTCTTCCTCTGAATAAGGTTCAGTAAGAAAACCATTTTCCTCCATAAACACCTGGGGGATATCATCTGTTTGGGTCTCATCAAGAGAAAAGAACTTTCTTCCGGTTCCCCAAACAGATTCTTGTAATAGTTTGTAATATAGGCCTTAAGATGCTCATGTCCTTCAATCCGGCCATCATCCTGAACCAGAGAATGAATATGTTTCTTCCGATGTCTGCCATTGGCAATACCATGGAAGTATCTTGTATTGGAATCTCCCTCAAGGATAAACTGAGCTTTGGATCATTGGTACCATTTGAGTTCCTCCTCACGAAGGAGACTAGCAATTTGCGCGTTTGATTGGCTTTTCAGCTCAATCTCCTGTGCAGATAATGGTCTCACTTCAGCTAAGGCCTCAAGTCTATCAATAGTAGATGATAAATGTAACTTCTCTTTTTTGAGAATACCAGCAACATGCCTAGCCCAACCCAAAAGGTGTTTGCGCATAGCGCGAATTTTGTTATTCTACCTTAAAATCGGATTGTTACCTGACACTGGTCTTTCCCAAACTCTTCTAACCATATCGTGGAAGCCGTCTCGCTGCAGCCATCCAAGTTCGAACTTGAATGGACGTTTAAGCGGCGGTCTGGGTGTTCCAGTGGTAAGAAGAATGGAAGCATGATCGGACAGTTTCTCAATACGTTCTAGTGCGCGTACAGATACCATGGGGAATTTATCTTCCCACTCAGTATCCATTAACACACGGTCTAGTTTTTCGTATGTAGGTTTCGGTATGCTGTTGGCCCACATAAACTGTCGACCCGTCATCGCAACCTCTCTCAAGTCTAAGCTGTCAATGACCGCATTAAACAAGAAAGGCCAATGCTCGTTAAAATGGCCTTTACTTTTCTCATGCCGGAATCAGAGCAAATTAAAATCCCCACCGATAATAATCGGGTGTGGATTATCCTTTGCCAGATTAACCAGTTCACGTAAAAAGTTAGCCTTAAACGCGTCTTGTGCCTCTCCATAAACCGCCACCAGATCCCAAATGAAGTTATCAACATTGTTGCGGATAGTGAGCTTAATATGATATTCACCATCCAAACTGGTCAAAACCTCCATTGTATCGTATCTGACGCCGACGAGCATGCCACTAGACCGACCACGGGGAGGACGAGAGAACCACTGAAAGTCAATTCCGCCGAATAAACGGTCAAGAAGACTTTGTGGATAGTTTCGCCTCCCCGTCTCAGACAAAGCTAAAAAATCAAGATTATAATCTTTACAAAAATCGGCACAGTAAGAATGTTTAGCCAAGTCACCAAGACCTCTGCTATTCCTGAACATGCCATTCATTGTGAAACTTTTCTTGATTTTTGAGCCTTACTACCCTTACGATTTTTCTTTTCAGCAGAAGATTTAGAATTACGTCGAGATGCTTTTAGATCATAAAATGAACTTAGCCCCGGCTGTTCTAAATCAACCTCCGAAATACTCCCAACGAGAGAGGAAAGGAGATGACCATCGGTCTCTTCCTCTTCATCCTCTAAGAGAGTTGTCTCAGCCCCAGTCAAAACCTTTGGCATGACGGTTAAACGTTCATATTCCAAATATCTCAAGACATTAGCCGAAACATCAATATATCTAGAATGACTACCTAAAGAAATACCTACGCTATTCAAATTAGAAGAAATATAAGAATCTGAAAACTTAATAAACGAGGCAGATTTTTTATTACCAGAAACGTCGAGGTTCTTCTCCACCTTACGGTGCATGGCCTTCTGCATCATATCCTCATCCGTGTCACCTGATCCATCCTCCGCCAGGGCATGTCTACCACTCCGCCTCACCACAGGAGGCCGCTGCGGCTGTGGAAGGCATGGTGAAGGGCTTGTGCGAGATGGAGATGGCCCCGAAGGTACGGAGAGGGAAGTGGCCGTTGTCGACCTCTCCATGCCCTTAGTGATCTGCGGAGAAGACACCACCGTCGACGAAGCCCTCTCCTCGAGCTGGATCATCGGCGTCATTTCATGTGAACCATCCAACCGAGGCTCCCCGACCGAGCCATCCAATGGACCGACCTCCTAGCGAGGCGCGGCCGGTGAGTCGGAACCGCTCGGCGTGGGCATAGCCGTAGCCCGCACAGTGATTGGCGAGCCCTCCGCCATCTCCCGGCCCGGATGCGGTGACATGCTCGGCTGCATGGTCACTGGCGGACTAGCCACAGCGGGCGACGAAGACGACGCCGAGACTGCCGTCGCCAAGGGTGAAGTAGAGGCAGACGGCGTCCCAGACATCTTGGCGTCATTCCCACCCGGCGAGATCAGCGCTGCAGCATCCACAACGGTTGAAGACGAGATAGCAGCCACCCCCGACGACAAGACCTCAGTCGCCCTCGGCGATGAAGGAAGAACCACCATCCCAGGAGGGACCACCTCGGACAACACAGGCTCGGGGCGTGTTCTGCCCTGCATGAATGAACGAACCCGTGAAGGCTGCAAAGTCCGGGGAGAAGACTTGGAAGGCACCGTAGAACCTCCTGAAGCAATAAGATGCGGTGAATGCACCCGTGCCTGCTCGACCAATTCCTTTCCTCTCGGGGTAGTGGGAGAATTGTTATATGGAGTCAGAGCGAGTGTCACACCGGCAGACGGTGCAGCAGCCTTCCCGTGATCGCGGACAGCAGGGGAAACATCGACATCCATGTTGGCCGCCTCCGGTGCTGATCCAGAAGAAGGACCACCATTTTTATCCTCACTCATGCCATGAGTATCGTCATCGTGCCCACTATCCTTCCAGAAGAAAGGTCGGAACTTTGGGTCAGGTTTAAAATCCGGCGACTCCCTACGTTATCGGGACCCGTACCCATTGAGTTTTAACAGAGATACCACCTCAAGACAAGGTGGATTAGAGCCAAACATTGTATATGCCAACATCAACGGGAGTACCTTGCCAGATCGATTGTCTCCTCCAAGTAGTACTCGACATATGGAAGCTGCATCTCCCACGCTGGCTATCCGTAGGAGTTGGTTGCCCCATGACACGATCTGCACCAGCATGGCCTCGTCGGCAAGAAGATCTAGTTCGGCATCCCGGCGCCATGCACTGCCAGAAGCACGCCCGCCGAGTTCACCGTCTTCGCGATGGGCAATGTCCATGCCGGCCTCCGCAAAAGTCATATCGAACACCGAGAGCTAACCTGACGGCGCCCGCTGTGGCTCTCTGCCTGAGCTAGCGCTGGTTGGTCTTAGGCTACCATGAACGTGACCCCGAGCTTCCATTGCTAGGCATGGTCATCTTGCGGCGCCGATCTTCGCCGCCCCGCCATGGCTCACTCCCGGAGGTACCGCTGCCCGAGCTAGCACTGGTTGTTCTTAGGCTACCATGAACGTGACCCCGAGCTTCCATTGCTAGGCATGGTCATCTTGCGGTGCCGATCTTCACCGCCCCGCCATGGCTCACTCCCGGAGGTACCGCTGGTTGGTTTCCCGTCACGCAGATGCGCCACCGCCGCATGAAGCAGTTCCTCGCCCACCATCTGCGTCGCTCCTCGCTCCCCTAATCCCCTATTGCTAGCTCCTATGCATCATGCGTCGCTCGCTTGCAGAAGCTAGTTCAGAGGAGACAACATCCTTGTCGTGGTGTCGTTGAGCTCCATTCGACTCGGTGCAGGACGGCTATAGTTCGGTGGATGTGTCGGGTGATCTATCGAGGCTGAGGCGACTAGATAGGTGGATGTGTTGGATAATCTGTTTCTCTTAGCTTTGTTGCCCATGACAGCTCCATCGATCTAGCCTGTAGATATTGCTTCACAACGATCGTGCCCGGGGGAGCTCGCCCCTACGTCAAAGCAAGAACCGGCCATGGGGATCGGGCGCTAGTGAGGGATCGGGCGCCAGTGAGCTTGATCTGGCCGTTAGGTGTTTGATCAGGTCGCCGGAGCTCTAGACTTCCGGTTTGTCGACCTGGATTCCTTGGTCGCCGAGAAGCTCGGCCAGATCGTCAGGATACTCGTTCTGGCTTCCTTGCCGCAACGTCGTGAGCGTCACTCGGCGATGGCATATCTAGGCAATCAGCCCTAGAGACGGGCTACTATATAGGCAATCGGTCAATCTGAATCCCTGAATCGATCAGTTCAACTCTTCACGAATTTGTGTACTTATCGAACTCCTCTGTCATGCCTCCCGCCTGATCGGGGTTCGCTAGACGTGGGAGAACAGAAAATAAAAAAACTGGTCTGGTCGCATCGGTGGTAATGTTGGGTAATATGTATTTTGGTGGGAGGGCAAATTAGTCCTAAAAAGTGGTTGACAACGGAAATCTTACGTACTTTATTATTAGGTATAGACTAGGAAATATGCATGTGCGTTGCACCGGGAGAGAAAACTCATATCATGACTCGGCGCAACTGGGAGAGAAAACTCATATCACGACTCGGCGCAATGCATATTCTATCACTTTTTGCCTCATTCAGTTATCCTTTTTGGTACTTGTATTTCAAAGCACTTTTGTTCATAATTTATTTTAGCAAATCAAGATCCAAAATTCAGGAACAAATCAAAATAATGTTAGAGATCTATCTAGCCTATAGTGTCATATTCACTAGATTTAAGAAGTAATAGACATGTTCTTCAATTGCACATGGATTTGGAAAAAATGAAACAAATAACAATATAACCATGTATAAGAACAATATATATGGCTTGGGTCGTGTTATTTTTATACTACTTCTATTCTATTGCCTGGCTTATCCTCTATATCACGTGAGACACACAGAGAGAGAGGTGAAAATTGATTAAAGAAGAGACCAAAAGAGGAGAGACCACGACAGGGGAAAATAGATCAGAGAAGATACAGAGAGAACAGAGAGGGATGCAAAAATTGATCTGAGGTGCTGCAGCTTCACAAGCACGAGGAGCACGTCTTTGTGAGCCGGGGCCCCTTGTCAACCTGCCCCGCTGTGCTCGCTAGATGTGCCGAGCCGGCTCCTCTGCGGATGCACACACATGGCCTTCGGCCGGACATGCACGACGTGTACTTCCTCAAGCTTTCTATGCTCTGACAGAGTCATGTAACGGCTCTGGGCGTGGATCCAGGCATCCAGCCCCGCCGAGGATGAAGAAGCGGTGGGCCGAGCCGCCGAGGGACCAACCAGGAGCAAATAGCCACGTGTCCTGCTCACCGGCCGAGCGGAGGCAGGAGACGGCGGGAGCTCGGTCGGCCGCCATCATGGCCGAGCTCCGCCTGTTGTACGTCCCCGTGTCGCGCTCGAGGCGGCGCCCCCAGGAGATGGCGGGGGGAGCTCGGCCAGCCGCCATGACCGAGCACTCGCCGAGCTCACGCTCGAGGCGAGGCGACACCTCCCATGCTTCCCCGTGTCTGGCCGAGCGGAGGTACGAGAAGGCGGCGGGATCTCGGCCGGCCGCCATGTCCGAGCGCTCACGGAGCTCGCGCTCGAGGCGGCGTCTACCGTGCGTCCCCGCGTCCGGCTGAGCTGAGGCAGTAGACGGTAGCAGGAGCTGGGCCGGCCGCCATGGCCAAGAGCTCCTTGACACTCCTGCGAGGCTCCCGCAAGCGGCAGAGCGACGGCTTCGCCGGCAACCGGAGCCGTGTGCCCCATCGAAGGAGGGGATAAGGTGAAGGTTACTTCAAGGGGCTAAACTGTAAAAGTGGCAACCACCGATCTTAGAGTGATTGCGGGTTGATTTCCCCAAAAGTTATTTTTCAGTTTTATTTGTAGAGATACTGCGGGTTGATTCACAGAATTAGGTAGGGTTTTTTTGCAAAACGTCCGACGGAAGAACCAAACCATGGAACCCTTGCATACTTTATTATTAGGTATAGATTATTAGGTATAGATATAGATTATACATATTGGTCAATCTATAATTCCTACACCTACACAACCACTACATCTCAAAAATATTCATCATGTACTGTCCATCACTCGTAACCTTCTTTCCGTCAAGAAACTCACACATGATAATAACGTTTTCTTTGAATTTCATCCTTGGTATTTTCTTATTAAGGATCAGGGCACCAGGGAGGTTCTGCTTAGAGGAGGCACTCGCCGAGGTCTTTATAATCTTGATCTACCATCCATTAAGCAAGCCTTCAGCAGCGTCAAAGTGTCGCGGGACTAGTGGCACTCGCATCTAGGACATCCAGCCAATCCAATCGTCCAGCATATTTTACATCGTCATGAGCTTCCCTCTGTGTCAGTTAATAAAGCTGTTACTTTAGTGTGTGATGCCTATCAGCAAGGCAAGAGTCATCAGTTACCCTTTTCAGCGTCTACTCGTGTTGCTACTACACCCCTTGAGATTATTCATTCAGATGTTTGGGGTCCTGCCCAGACTTCTGTTAGTGGTTATCCGTTTTATGTAAGCTTTGTCGATGAATACAGTCGTTTTACATGGCTTTATCTCTTGAAACATAAATCTGATGTCTTTGCTGTCTTTCTTCAGTTTCAGCAACATGTTGAATGTTTACTTGATAAGAAAATTCTTTATGTTCAAAGTGATTGGGGTGGCGAGTACTTAAGGTTACATAAATTCTTTGCTGATATTGGTATCTCACACCGTGTCTCGTGCCCACATACACATCAACAAAACGATACAGCCGAATGTAAACACCGTCATGTTGTCGAGACAGGACTTACTCTCCTAGCTCATGCGAGTGTTCCTTTTCGGTTTTGAAGTGATGCTTTCTCCACCGCTTGTTTCCTCATCAATAGACTACCTAGTCGCGTTATAAACATGCAAACACCACTCGAGCGTCTCCTAGGTGAAACACCCGATTATTCCTTTCTTAAAGTTTTTGGTTGTACGTGCTGGCATCATCTTCGCCCGTACAATAACCATAAGCTTCAGTTTCGCTCCAAGCAATGTGTTTTTCTTGGGTATAGCTCTCTTCACAAAGGCTATAAATGTTCACATGTTCCTACTAATCGCGTCTATATTTCCCGGGATGTTGTGTTTGACGAAACGGTGTTTCTCTCTCTCCATTCTTAGCCCGAGATGGGGGAGAGAAGCAAGAGCCCAACCCTAAGAGCATCTCCAGCCGTCCCCCGACTCGGTCCCCGACAACCATTTTTTCATCCGGACGGCGCTATTTGGCCCAGCCGCGCCCCCGGTTCCTCATTTTCACCCGGATTTGGGCTTTCATCCATCCAACGAGCCCAGGGCATCCCCGGCTTTCCAAGGCGCGCTCGGGGACTCCGGACAAAACAAAAACGCGCGAAACGTCGAGTGGGCCCGCGGTGTCGGCGAGAGGAAGGGTAGTTCCCCGCCATTAATTTCATTTCCCTCCAAAATGTGCCGCATATACCCATTTTCCCCGCCGAAATCCCCCACAGTTGCAGCTCCTCCTCTTCTCTTCCCCACCATGCCGCCGAAGAGGATCGCCGACGACGGCGCGCCAAAGGCGAGGAAGCCGCGGGCCCCCAAAGAGAGGCCGGCGGGTATGACCAACGCGGCGTGGGCGGCGGATGTGGAGCGCCGGCAGATCGAAACTCGCGGCAGGGCGGAGAGGGAGAAGAAGTTCGCGGCGAAGAGGGCGGCGGCGGCGGACGAGCAGGCGAGGCTGGTCTCCATGGCCATGGGACAGCCGCGCGTCAGCCAATTCCCCGCCGGTTCATGGCCAACCCAAGGTATGATCGGCTCACCTTCCACCTACTCGGCGGCGACGTCTTCGCCCATGTTCCACGAGACCTACGTCCCCGGCATGTCGAGGTTCACCCCGTCGCCGCCAGAGTACGACGCTGCGATGCACGAGGGCATCTTGCCTGCCCTGCGCCGAGGGCCGCTCTCCTTCTCCCACGTCGGGATGCCGCCGCCGAATGACGGTGTGATGCACGACATGATCACGTCGGGCTCCATGGCCGCCGCGTCCAGACCGGGTTTCTTCACACAAGAGGAGGCAAGGGCGACGGAAGCCGTCGCGGCGACGTCGCGGGGTGGCGTCGACGGGCTCGGAGACGCCACCCAAGACGTCGACGAAGAAGAAGAGGAGCAGGCCCAGGTCGATGAGGAGGACGACGCGCCTGAGCCGACATCGATGGCGAAGGGGAGGAAGAAAAGGAAGAAGAACTCGCCGCCGACCGAGCCGCGGATCAAATGGACGGGCAAAGAAGAGGAGTGCCTCGCCGAAGCTTGGAAGACCGTTTCCATGAACGGCATCACCGGCGCCAATCAAAACTTTGACACATATTGGCAGCGGGTCAAGATGGCGTTCGACGAGCGCAAAATCGTCGATCCCTACTTAACAAGACGGTAATGGTACATGCTAGCTCTAAGTTAGCTATAGATGACATGGCATTGGGCTTATAGCCAGCAGCCAACTACACTATTGGAATTGCTCTTACGGGAGTTCGCTTGCGCCGGTGACTTTGTTCCTGTAGCCGCCAACTGTTCCCCATGTAGCTCACAGAAATCTCACGCACAACTTTTCTCCTTACACTGAACTCCTGTAGCTGCCGTTATCAGTGTCAAACTCGCGTGTCCCTCGGGCGCAGTTTATCGGGTTGACAGATATGTTGCTTGGAAGATTACGCTGGTTGAGAGAGGTATCCACTCGCACGCTGCTGACCGTGGGCCCAATATATATACTCACTCCTTATTTTCACTATTCTGGATGAAAAGCTCCCCTCGCATTATTCTCCTCCCTTCTCCATTGCGCTTTCTACCGTTGCTCTCTTCTTCTCCTTAGCAGCTACCCCCTCATGTGGCCGTGGAGAGAGTGCCTGTGATGGATGATCGTCGTTCATTCGGATACAGCATGGACGAAGGGCTTGGTGCCGATTACCTTGATGCAGTTGTCAGTCGCGTGTGCAACACTCAGGTGCCCCACTTTGCTTCGGATTTATTGCTTTGCATTTGCATTTATTTTTTCACTTTTTGCTCACATATCCCCCTTAATTGTTTGTTTGATCATAACTACCTTTGCCGCAGGATGACGACATTAATGGGCTCGTCAACATCGAGCGGGGTGTTCCGGTGTTGGCTGCAGTGGTGCGCACTATGAAGGGCAAGGCGACAACCAGGTCCGTTTTGTTCCTTTCCGTAAAATCCGATAGAAACCAACAAAAAGGGTGCGTGGTTTGTGAATAGGTTTGCATGTCTTTTTGTCTCTGAAAAATTTGTCAATATTTTTGTTCTAACTTGAAACTATTCGTCCTACCTTCTCTCCCACGCGTAGAAGGAGGTTTTAGAGATTATTTTAGCCATCATAAAAATCGATTCGCGCGTGTTTGTTGGACAGAAAAAAAGGCAACTTTCCTATGCATGAGAATAAAAAAGTAGCCTGCCTGAAATTTCATATGTACTTCGATTCCCATCCTTGTTTGGAAACAAGGAAAAAAGTCAGCATACATCTGGATTCCCCCATCCTTGTTTGGTATATTGAAAAAAAGAAAAAAAATTCTTTAAGCTGTACAAAAAGGGGTATGGGGGGCGCTAGGTCAATGCGCTGCCCCGTGGTTCTTCTCTCTGCGTCTAGTCCTCTTTCACATACCACCACCTCCCTCCATCTACTGCTCCTCCCTCCGTCATGTATGATGGAAACTCGCTGTGAAGCTCGCCGGAGCCTTAGCAGCACCGGAAGCGAAGATATAGAGGGTGTCGAATAGGGTTGGGAAGTATGCGTAGTTGTTTTTCATTTGTTTAGAGCTATTTCTTTGTGAGTTGGATTTGTTTTTTGATTTGCTCTCTATATTATTGGTTTTTAGGTCGTTGCGCCTTCTTTGGCGGCTGAGGCATGCGCGCTGCCCGGTGGTGATATAGCGACCATGCCTGGGGCGGAGAGCTTCACTTTAGGTGATGTGTTTGTTGCTGCCCAGGTTGCTGTCGATACCTCTAGATCCGCTGCTGAGGTCGCGGAGAGGAACGAGATGGCACTGTTCTCGCACTTGAAGAACTCCTTGTTCCTGTTGTTGGCGGTGTTTGAGACCAGCAATGACATCAGCCTGAGGCATGCACACAACAGAGATGGCGGAGGTCGAGCTGCTGCCGCAATGACGACACCGGTCTTGATGCGGCATGCAGTGACTCCTTGGATGGCCATGGACTGTGATAACCCGGAACTCTCGCCATCCGTCTGGAAGGGTGCGCTGATGCAATTAGCGTTATGGCATGAGCTAATGCATTTTTTATCTCTCCATTCTTAGCCTGAGATGGGGGAGAGAAGCAAGAGCCCAACCCTAAGGAACTGTGGAGAAGATGGAGTGGGGGTTGGATACTAAGATGGGGGCAGTTGCAGAACCCTAAAATTTATATCCGCTGGCTCCCCGTCGACTCACATACCTGTTGGCTCACAGCTTACGAAAAATAAAGGAGGGGGAAATCGGGACGCTTTGGCCCATTGTTTACAAAAAAGCCCCTGTGGTGGTCTATATGTTGTTGGGGTGGTGGGCTGCGAATTTGGCGCTCTAACAAGTAGACAAGAAGGTGTTGTCGTGCGTACGGTGCACGTACAGTGAATCTGACGCATCCCTGTAAATGACCAGTGGAGTAGCCTGGGTGTGTGTTGGCCTAGGTGTGCACGTGGCGTCACCTAAGGGTATGGGCAGCTACCACCCATGACACCAAATTATTTTTGTCAAGGAATAATAGAGAGTTTGAAATAATTTTTCTAACAAAACTTTTGAATTTGAAATATTTATAGGAAAACCCTTTTATAAATTGGAAAACCATGAAAGCAAAAATAAGTTGGTTTGAAAGTTTAGGAAAATTTTATTTAGAGAAAAACTTTTAAATAAACTCAAAAAGTTTTAATTCCTTGTGAAATTTCAATCTACACAAACAAAATAAATTTTTTATTCCAAAATTTGAAAAGAAAAACTAGGATGTTACACCCTCTAATGTCAACAACTCTAAAAAGAGATGAAAAGAGTTCTGTGGTGAAGTTTTTTCACAAGGAAGGAAGGATTATCAAACAAGGAGTCATCTAAGTTATGGACAACACCAGAAGCTTGGGGATGCCCCATGGAACCCCGTGGACATATCAAAATCTTGGTTTGCGTACTCTTCCAACTTTGTTTTTTGAGCCCCATTTTACTTTTGCATAAATTTGTTGCGTCTGTGTCTAGTTTTTAGGTTTTTAGTTTGCATCGACCACCACATGTAGGGTATGCTTAGTGTTTATGAGAGAGCTACTGGAGAAAAAGTAAAGTTAAGTTTGGAAGAAAAGAGAAATAGCAATGCAATTAGTGCAATGCTTCATGTGCTTTGATTGAATAATAATTTGCTAGTGTCATATTTAGTGCTATTTCTTATTTGCGCATTGATGGTTAACTATGGGTTACTTGTGACATTATGGATATTATGCATGCTTGTGACATTATACCTTTCCACTGGCCAATAAAAGAAATAAAAACACAAGCAAAGATTGTTGTATCCAAAAACCTTGAGCCATATGATACGTCTCAAACGTATCTATAATTTTTGATGCTCCATGCTTGTTTATACATCATTTGCTTTGTGTTTTGTTACACTTCGTGGCATTTTATGCATTTTCTGGAACTAACCTACTAACGAGACGCCACGGTACCAGTTCCCTGTTTTCTGCTGTTTTTCTGTTTCAGAAAAGCTACACTGGAAATATTCTCGAAATTGGACGAAACAAAAGACAAACCTCCTATTTTTCCAGACACGAGACGAAGTCCGAAGATGAGACGGAGGGGGGCCAGCCACACCCTAGGGTGGCGCGGCCCAGGCCCTGGTCGTGCCACCAGGGGGTGAGGCCACCTGGTCCACCTCCTGACGTCGCCCTTCCGCCTATATATTCCCCTCAACGGGAAAAACCTAAACCCTGATAAATTTTCCACAAAACTTACTGCAAGCCGCCGCCATCGTCGACGCGAGATTGGGAGTGAGCAGAAGCTCTTCCCGGCACCCTGCCGGAGAGGGGAATCCCTGCCGGAGGCCTTCTCCACCACCATGGTCGCCTCCGAAGTGATGTGTGAGTAGTCTACCTTGGACTACGGGTCCATAGCAGTAGCTAGATGGTCGTCTTCTCCACCATGTGCTTCATGTTTAGATCTTGTGAGCTGCCTATCATGATCAAGATCATCTTTGTGTAATTCTACATATTGTGTTTGTTGGGATCCGATGAATATTGGTACTATGTCAAGTTGATGTGCTGAATTATTATCTCTATGTTGTTTATGATCTTGCATGCTCTATGTTGCTAGTAGATATCTTGGCCGAGTAGATGCTAGTGACTCCAAGAGGGAGTATTTATGCTCGATAGTTGGGTTCATGCCTCTAGTAATCTGGGGGAGTGACAGAAACCTCTAAGGTTGTAGATGTGATGTTGCCACTAGGGAGAAAACAACATTCTTGTGTTTAAGGACATTTGTATTGTTTATATTACGCACTTTGCTTAATGCAGTTATCCGTTGTTCGCAACTTAATACTCAACGGGTGCTCAGATGACACCTCGAGAGTGGATTATTAGTCATATATGCAGTTGGATTACGGTCTATGTATTTTGTCGTAATGCCCAGAGTGAATCTCATAGTGATCCTCATGACATATGTACGTTATCTTTATTCTATCAATTGCCCAACTGTAATTTGTTTACCCAGCATGTTGTTATTTATCTTATGGAGAGACACCACTAGTGAACTGTGGACCCCGGTCCATTCCTTTTACATTGCTATTACTGTTTTACTTTTACTCGCATTATTTACATTCTTGCAAACTTTTACCTTTTACCACTCGATACGCTCAATCCTTTGTTTACAGCAAATCGGTGAGATTGACAACCTCATCATAAGTTGGGGCAAAGTACTTGGTTCTGTTGTGTGCAGGTTCCACGTTGCTGCTGGTGAAAAGCTACATGCCGACAAGCATTTTTCTCGCGCCATTGTCCGGAGTGTTGCAAAGCTAGCGGGCATCAACCTTCGGAAGTGTGGTTCTTTCTTCTACTGGTTCGATAAACCTTGGTTTCACAACTGAGGGAAACTTGCTGTTGTGCTCATCATACCTTCCTCTTGGGGTTCCCAACTGGGTGCCTACTACGCACCATCAAGCATTTTTATGGCGCCGTTGCCGGGGAGAAAGAAGATTTCTGCAAGGGGAGTCTCTCACGCTCAATCTTTTACTTTTTTATTGTTTTGCTTTACTTTATTTCGTTTGCATCTTTTTATCGAAAATACAAAAATATTAGTTTCTTTGATAGTTTGCATTCTGTTACTTTTAATTTTAGTTCATTATGTTCCCTAAGTATGCTTTGGAGGACCTCTCAATAGGAAGTGGTTCTATAATTAGGAAAGGTAACATCGAGGAGTTCTTTAATCATGTTAGTATGCATAAAGATGTTGAGGATAGATCTTTAGCTGAGATTGCTCCTAGTTATGAAGTTATTGCTGCTTATTTAGTTCACATGCTGGAGGCTAGGTTTGTTAACCTTAATCCTTTTATGCAACAAATGTTTCTTAAGCTTCATGATATCGAAGACTCCTAAATGAAAGACTTTATTTTGGAGACTTTGCGTAGAGAATTTAGAGATGTTGCTATTGAAGCTAGGAAAGTTTTTGAGCATTTTAATATGCTTGTCTCATGTGTTAATGTTGTTGGTACAACCAAAGAAGACATCAAAGTACTAATACCTTGCAAACTTGTAGGATTGCATGAAGTTTTGGAAAAGAATTTTGATTGGATTTGTCCTGAAAACCTTTTTGATGAAAGGAGTGAACCAAAGAGTGTTCACAAGGGATCTTCAAAAACTCACTTGGATACAATACAATGCCTTGTTGAAAAGACTTCTGCAATTGATCTTAATGCCTCATTTGAAAATACTTGATTTGCACTTTCGCGCCTAGCTCAAAGGTGTTAAAGAAAAGCACTCTTGGGAGATAACCCAATGTTTTCTTTTCAGTACTTTTTCTTTTATTTGAGTCTTGGAAGTTAATACTACTATAATGACCTCTCCTTATCATTTTTATTTCGTTGTTGTGCCAAGAAGAACCTCTAATTTGAGGGAGGTAAGATTTGGGGAAGTTGCTGTCCTGAAACAGATTTTTGCGCTGCACCGTAAAAATTCGTGAAAATTATTAGAATATCTTTTTGATCTGCGATTTCTTGTTCATATGCCCCAGGTTATTCCCAAACTTTCATTAGTTTTGTACTTTTTGATTTGAGCAACAGAAGGTCCTCGAAAAAATTGATCTTTGCCAGTTGTTCTGTTTTGACAGATTCTGTCACTATTTGTGCTTGCCTCTCGATCGCTTTCTTTTTTAGTTATTTTGATCATAGAACTTTTGAGGAAGTTGCAACAGTAGATTATGCTTTAATGGTTGGTATATTTGAGTTTGAAACTGAACCAAAAGGGTTGATCTACTATCATGTTTATACTAATGTTGCTAATAGAATTGTGTGAAGTTTTGTATGAAAGAAGTTTTCAAGTGTAGGGAATAGAGAGTGATGAGATGAGATGAAATATTGAAAAAAGCTCAATCTTGGAGATGCCCTTATTACCCCAAGAAATATCCAAGAGGTACAAGCATCAAATCTTGGGGATGCCCCCGAGGCACCCCTTCTTCATCGGCAAAATCAGGTCACCTTTCAACACACTATATTTTTATTGCTTGATATTCTATGCATTTTTCTTAGAGCGTCTTTACTTTTTCTTTTAGTATTCTTTTGTTTTGCTTGCTGCAATAAATGGTTGGAACCTAACAAATTTCTTTTGGAGAAGACGCACTCCGTTCTTCATTTGCCAAGAACACTCTAGTTTTCACTCTTACCGTTCAACGAGTGTTCTCTTTTTCTAGAACTGCGTTTAGCTTTCATTTTCCGCCTTGATTTTTGTTCAGATCTTGTTATATCTTTGCATAAAGGTGTATTTAGACCACTGGTCTATGTTGGTTTTCATCAAAAGATTTTTCTCAAAAAGGTTTGAATGGTGTTGGAAAAGAGAAAAAAGTTTCATGCCAAAAAGTGGTAAAAAAGGCAGATTGTTTAGACTGCGGCTTAGACTTTTGCATGCCATGCTTGCTGTCGTTTTGATAGTATGGTTAGTAGTTTTTGCTGTAGCATGACTTGTCTCAAATGACTGAGATTGCTTAATGAGCCTTTGAAAAAAATCATGCGTTGTTTTTATTATATGGAAGCATTTTATTGTGGTTTTCTCCTTGATGCTTTATTTGGGCTGACTTGGCGCATGCTTACAACATGTTTGACTCTAACAAGTCGCCATATAGCCTTTATGATCATTTGGTTTTTGACTTATGATACCACTTTATGCTTCGGTTAATGATGTTTTGTCGCTATGCATGATTATGGCCGTTATTGCTCTCTTAGTTGGTCGCTCCCAGTTTTTTGCTAGCCTTCATTTTGTACTGAGTATGAGCTCTACTCGTGCATCCAACTCACAAAAACCAAGTTTGCCAATGTGTCCACTATAAATTCTTATGCATGGTATTTGCAAGCCATTCCAAGTAAATTTTCATGTGCTACCTTTCAAAAAAACCCTTCAAAATACTTCTCATTTTGTGACACTGTTTTCAGCTCATGGGGACGTAGTGGTCGGATTTGCTATCTTCCATTTTGTTTTATTCCAAAAAAAAGGAAAAACGAAAAGAAAAAGGCACTCCTCCATGGTATGTGAAAGTTGGTGGGCACCCGATGGAATCGGTTAGCCATGGTTTGTGAAAAGGAAAAGTGGGGAGAAGTGCCAAGCTTTATAAAAGAGCACCACAGTGTCAATTTCTCTCTCAAAAACTTGCTTTGTATGGAAGATAGTAAGAACCCCATTGCCAGTCGTTGACAAAGACAACCACCTCTCAAAACAAATTTTTATCTCTCTGTTTTACAAATGAAAAGCTCTAGCACATGTTTAATCACTGCTTCCCTCTGTGAAGGGTCTTTCTTTTTACTTTTATGTTGAGTCTCCACCTTCTACATTTATGCACCATCTAAGAGAGCATAGTTGTCATTCTGAGTTTAATGTGCATAGTCCCAAAGTTTATCATTGATTGATTCATGATTATGGTTTTGCTTGTTCTTAAATTATTTATATCTAGTCACCCTCTTAAACTTGAAGGTGTCCTATGCATTTATGTTTTGCTATTCCATGAAGGACAAGCTGAAAACCACTTTGCTATGTTTTTCTATATGATTTGAACACACATTTGACTTTCAATGTTTCATTATTCATGATCTTTCGTTTGTGTTACTTTTCATGTTATAACATGGTTGCTAAGTTTTATTGTCAAGATTATGTCTCTTATGCCCATGTTTTAAATACTTTGATCCCAGCACTCAATGCTTTACATCGTTGATCAAGATTGTGATGGTGCATGTCACCTCAAAAATTATTGTTTTGTTATCACTTACCTACTCGAGGACGAGCAGGAGTTAAGCTTGGGGACGCTTGATACGTCTCAAACGTATCTATAATTGTTGATGCTCCATGCTTGTTTATACACCATTTGCTTTGTGTTTTGTTACACTGTGTAGCATTTTTATGCATTTTCCGGAACTAACCTACTAACGAGACGTCACAGTGCCAGTTCCTTGTTTTCTGTTGTTTTTGTGTTTCAGAAAAGCTACACAGAAAATATTCTCGGAACTGGACGAAACAAAAGCCAAACCTCCTATTTTTCTAGACACAAGACGAAGTCCAAAGATGAGACGGAGGGGGGCCAGGGGCCAGCCACACCTTAGGGTGGCGCGGCCTAGGCCCTAGCCGTGCCACCAGGGGGTGAGGCCACCGCCATCATCGACGTGAGATCGGGAGGGGGCAGAAGCTCTTCCCGGCACCCTGTCGGAGAGGGGAATCCCTGCCGGAGGCCTTCTCCACCACCATGGTCGCCTCCGGAGTGATGTGTGAGTAGTCTACCTTGGACTACGGGTCCATAGCAGTAGCTAGATGGTCGTCTTCTCCACCATATGCTTCATGTTTAGATCTTGTAAGCTGCCTATCATGATCAAGATCATCTTTGTGTAATTCTACATGTTTTGTTTGTTGGGATCCGATGAGTATTGGTACTATGTCAAGTTGATGTGCTGAATTATTATCTTTATGTTATCTCTATGTTGTTTATGATCTTGCATGCTCTCTGTTGCTAGTAGATATCTTGGCCGAGTAGATGCTAGTGACTCCAAGAGGGAGTATTTATGCTCGATAGTTGGGTTCATGCCTCTAGTAATCTGGGGGAGTGACAGAAACCTCTAAGGTTGTAGATGTGTTGTTGCCACGAGGGAGAAAACAACATTCTTGTGTTCAAGGACATTTGTATTGTTTACATTACGCACTTTGCTTAATGCAGTTATCCGTTGTTCACAACTTAATACTCAACGGGTGCTCGGATGACACCTCGAGAGTGGATTATTAGTCATAGATGCAGTTGGATTATGGTCTATGTATTTTGTCATAATGCCCAGAGTGAATCTCATAGTGATCCTCATGACATATGTACGTTATCTTTATTCTATGAATTGCTGATTGCTGGTTGACGGCGCCAGAAAAAGAACTGATGCCTAGTTGAATGACCAGCCCGTTGAGAACCCTAAGAGGAAGGTATGATGAATATAGCAGCAAGGTTTTTCCCTCAGTTAAGAAACCAAGGTTTATCGTTCAGGAGAGGAGCAAACAAACGATTGAAGGTGATGCTTGATAGCCTAG
Source organism: Dactylis glomerata (assembly GCA_007115705.1). Lineage (NCBI taxonomy): Eukaryota > Viridiplantae > Streptophyta > Magnoliopsida > Poales > Poaceae > Dactylis > Dactylis glomerata. The sequence continues at coordinate 390,460 of QXEO01001193.1, forward strand.
TGACACTCCAACAAGGGCGCCATTTCACGATAAAACGAGTTAGCACGTCTTCAGCTAGTAGCAACGTGGAACCTGCACACAACACAACCAAATACTTTGTTCCCAACTTACGATGAGGTTGTCAATCTCACCGGTTTGCTTGAAACAAAGGGTATGAGCATATCAAGTGAAAAGTGATAATAGTATGCGAGTAAAGTAAACAGTGCGAGTAAAGTAAACAGGTGATAGCAATATAATGAAAATAGGACCGGGATCCACAGTTCACTAGCGGTGTCTCTCCATAAGATAAAATAATACAAGCTGGGTAACAAATTACAGTTGGGCAATTGATATAATAAAGATAACGTGCATATGATGAGAGGATCACTATGAGATTTACTCTGGGCATTACAACAAAATACATAGACCGCCATCCAACTGCATCTATGACTAATAATCCACTCACGGGGATATCATCCGAACACCCCATGAGTATTAAGTTGCGAACAACAGATAATTGCATTAAGCAAAGTGTGTAATGTAAACAAAGCATATGCCCTTGAGCATATGAATGTTGTTTTCCCCTAGTAGCAACAGCACATCTACAGCCTTAGAGGTTTCTGTCACTCCCCCAGATTAAATAGAGGCATGAACCCACTATCGAGCATAAATACCCCCTCTTGGAGTCACTAGCAACTACTCGGCCAAGATAGCTACTAACAACGGAGAGCATGCAAGATCATAAACAACATAGAGATAACAAAAGATAAATTTCAGTACATCAACTCAAGCATAACACCAATATTCATCGGATCCCAACAAACGAAACATGTAGAATTACATAACGGTGATCTCAATTATGTAGGGCAGCTCATGAGATCTAAACATGAAGCACATGGTGGAGAAGACAACCATCTAGCTACTGCTATGGACCCATAGTTCAAGGTAGACTACTCACTCATCGCTCCGGAGGCAACCATGGCGATGAAGAAGACCTCCGGTGGCGATTCCCCTCTCCGGCAGGGTACCGGGAAGAGCTTCTGGACCCTCCCGATCTTCGGGTCGACGGCGGCGGCGGATCGCGATGTGTTCTGGAAAACTGATCGGGCCCTTAGGTTTTTCTCGTTGGGGGGTTTTTATAGGCAAAGGGGCATCGTCAGAAGTGGACCGAGGTGGTCTCACACATAGGGGGCGCGGCCAGGCCCTGGGCCGCGCCACCCTGGTGTGAGGGCACCTCGTGGCCCCACTCCTACTCCTCTTTGGTTCTCTGGAAGCTTCGGTAAAATTCTGGGCGACTGGCTTTGGTTTCGTCCAATTCCGAGAATATTTCCTGTGTAACTTTTCTGAAATACAAAAACAGCAGAAAACAGGGAACTGGCACTGTGGCAACTTGTTAATAGGTTAGTTCTGAAAAATACATAAAAGTGCCACGAAGTGTAACGAAACACTAAGCAAATGGTGTAAAAACAAGCATGGAGCATCAAAAATTATGGATACGTTGGAGACGTATCAGCATCCCCAAGCTTAACTCCTGCTCGTCCTCGAGTAGGTAAGTGATAACAAAAGAAATAATTTTTGAGGTGACATGCACCTACACAATCTTGATCATATATGTAAGCATGGTGCACTCGGATCAAAAGATCTTAAAACATGGGCATGAAAGACATAATCTTGATAGAAGAAACTTAGCAACCATGTTATAAACATGAAAATGAACACAAACAAAAGATCATAAAAATGAAATAATGAAAGTCAAACGTGTGTTCAAATCATAAGGAAAACATACAAATGGTTTTCAGCTTGTCCTTCATGGAGAGCAAAACATAAATGCATAGGACACCTTCAAGTTTAAGAGGGCGACTAGATACAAGTAATTTAAGAACAAGTGAAACCAACAATATGAATCAATCAATGAAAACTTTGGGACAATGCACATTATACTAAGAATGACAACTATGCTCTCTTAATGGTGCATAAAGATAGAAGGTGGTGACTCAACATAAAAGTAAAAGAAAGGCCCTCCGCGGAGGGAAGTAGTGTTTGCAAGTTTTATAGACCTTCAAAAATTTTGGTACTTACCGGCTTTGGGCTCTCATTGCCCCCATCATAAGCATCTTGAATGGTTAAAGTTAATGCGAGAACAATTATGATGCATATGCTTGACAAATCATAAGTTGAAAACCTCGTGTCCCGTGAATACGAGTACCCAAACCTCATGCTACTTTACTTAGAGTCCCAAGCAAGGCTCTTGTCATTGTAAGTACATACGTATCATCGAGAACCACCAACGGGGTACCTCTGTGCTCGATGACATGGAACAAGACCACATCAAAATGACAGGACAAGCGGACAATGAACACCTCGACATCTCTTTTATTTACCATTTGTTTAGCTTTTTATTTTGAGATGCGTCGTCGAATGTCCACTATGGGTATGCTGCAAATTTCCACCATGAATTATACATGGCTTAGATTGGCGGCCCAGGCGTTTTCCTAACACATATACAAACTCCATGATCCCCGCAAGATTCCAAACTCATTTCACACCGCGGGCATCCATAAACAAAAGATCACGATATCAACTCAAATAAGAAGTGCAATGTTGAAAGCTTGCCCCATGACAGTATGGTTGGGCTAGTCTCCAACTTACAACTTGCAAGCATAACAACTCAACATAAGAGACCACAATGTCAATTTTTTAAGAACAAGAAAAAGTAAAGTGTGCCTTCCGGTTCGTGAGAGCTATACTGACCAATTTTCGCATAACACTGGTAAGAGTTTAATTTGAAGAGTAGATAAAAGTAAGTCAAATATACTTTGGAATAGCAAATTGCTAATAGGTATGTATGGTGGACACTTTGGCAAACTTGGTTTTTTAGGAGTTGGATGCACGAGTAGAGCTCATACTCAGTACAAGGCGAGGGCTAGCAAAAGACTGGGAGCGACCAACTAAGAGATCAATAACGGCCATAATCATGCAAAGCGACAAAGCAACATTAAAAGAAGCATAAGATGGCATCAAAAGTCAAAAAATAAGTGATCATAGAGGCTATTGGCGACTTTGTAAGAGTCTAACATGTGTGAGCATGCGCCAAGTCAACCCAAATAAAGCATCAAGGAGAAAACAAAAATAATGCTTCCAAACGATAAAAACAACGCATGATTTTTCAAAGGCTCATTAAGCAATCTCAGTTATTTGAGACAAGTCATGCTACAGCAAAATCACTAAGCATACTATCAAAAAGACATCAAGCACGACATGAAAAAGTCTAAGCCGTAGTCTACACAAGCTCTTTCTTGTACCACTTTTTTGCATAAAGCTTTTTCTTTTTTCCAACACCATTCAAAAAATTTATAAACACCTCTTTTGATGAAAACCAATAAAGATCAGAGGCAAAAATACACCTTGATGAAAAGATATAACAAGATCTGAACACATATCAAGGCGAAAATCGAAAGCTAAGCGCAATTCTAGAAAAAGAGAACACTCGTTGAAATTGTAAGAATGAAAAACGGAGTGTTCTTGGCAAATGAAAAGCAAGGCAACTTCTCCAAAGGAATTTGTTGGGGTCAAACCATTTATTGCAGCAAACTAAACTAAACTAAACTGAAAACTAAAAACAACTGATGCTCCAAGAAAAACGCATAATGCATGAAGCAATAAAAATATAGTGTCTTGAAAGGTGACCTGATTTTTGCCGATGAAGAAGGGGTGCCTCGGGGGCATCCCCAAGCTTTGACGCTTGTACTTCTTGGATATTTCTTGGGGTGATGCATGGGCATCCCCAAGCTTGAGCTTTTGTCCGTTCTTCAACTCATCTCATCACTCTCCGATCCCTACACTTGAAAACTTCCTTCATACAAAACTAAACACAAATCTATTAGCAACATTAGTGCAAGCATAACATATAATCAACCTATTTTTGCTTCAGGTTTCAATCTAAAACCACCACATATTAAGAATAAAATACTGTAGCAACTTCCCCAAAAGTTCCGTGATCAAAAGAACTAAAAAAAAGCGATAAAGCGGCAACACAAATATTGGCAGAAATCTGTCAAAACAGAACAGCTGACAAAGGTCGAATTTTTGAGGGGTTTTCTGTTGCTCAAATCAAAACATGTTCAACTAATTAAAGTTTGGATATAACCAGGGGCATATGCACAAGAAATCTCAGGTCCAAAAGATATATAGAGAATTTTTACGAATTTTTACGGTGCAGCACCAAAAATTGTTTCAGGACAGCAACATCCCCAAATCTTACCTCACTCAAATTATAGGCTTCTCTTGGCACAAAAACGAAATAAAAAGGATAAGGAGAGGTTATTACAGTATTAATAACTTCCAAGGCTCAAATAAAAGAAAAAAAAACTGAATGTAAAAATATTGGGTTATCTCCCAAGAGTGCTTTTCTTTAACGCCTTTGAGCTAGGCGCAGAAAATTGCGAATCAAGTAACATCAAGTGATGAAGCATCAAGCTCATAATTTGCTCCAAGAATAGAGTCAAACACTAATTTCTTTCTCTTTCTAGGGAAGTGTTCCATACCTTTCTTGAGTGGAAATTGATATTTGATGGTACCTTCCCTCATATCAATGATGGCACCTACAGTTCGAAGAAAAGGTCTTGTGGAACTCTCTCGGTGTGCCATTCGGAGTAATTTACCATCATATTGTCGAGAAGCTTTGTTGCGGCGCCCAAGGTAAGGGACATAAAAGTTCCTCCAGCAGCTGAATCAAGTAGGTTCCTTGAAGAAAAATTTAGTCCTGCATAAAAAGTTTGAACAATCATCCAAGTAGTCAGTCCATGAGTGGGACAATTCTTTATCATAGCTTTCATTCTTTCCCAAGCTTGAGCAACATGTTCATTATCAAACTGACTAAACTTCATAATATTGCTACGCAAAGCTATAATCTTAGCAGGAGGATAGTATCTACCAATAAAAGCATCCTTACACTTAGCCCATGAATCAATATTATTCTTAGTCAAAGACAGCAACCAATCCTTAGCTTTTCCTCTCAAAGAAAAAGGAAACAACTTAAGCTTAACAATATCACTTTCAACATCCTTATATTTCTGCATCTCACATAGCTCAACAAAGTTGTTGAGATGAGCTGCAGCATCTTCAGTACTAGCACCAGAAAATTGCTCTTTCATAACAAGGTTCAACAAAGCAGGCTTAATCTCATAAAAATTTGCAGCAGGAGCAGGTGGCGCAATAGGAGTGCAGATAAAATTGCTATTGTTCATGCTAGTAAAGTCACACAACTTGGTGTTTTCAGGAGTAGCCATTCTAGCAAACTAAAAGCAGACAAGTAAAAACAACTACCAAGGATTCTAATTTTTTTGGCTTTTTGATAAAACGATGCAAGTAAAATAAAATAAAGTAAAGCAAAACAAATAAACAAAGTAAAGGATGTGCGTGCGAAAACTCCCCTCGCAGAAGTCTTCTACTTCCTCCCCAGCAATGGCGCCAGAAAAAGAGCTTGATTGCTGGTTGATGGCGCCAAAAAAAGAACTGATGCCTAGTTGAATGACCAGCCCGTTGGGAACCCCAAGAGGAATGTATGATGAATATAGCAGCAAGGTTTTTCCCTCAGTTAAGAAACCAAGGTTTATCGTTCAGGAGAGGAGCAAACAAATGACTGAAGGTGATGCTGGATAGCCTAGTGACACTCCAACAAGGGCGTCGTTTCACGATAAAATGAGTTAGCGCGTCTTCAGCTAGTAGCAACGTGGAAGCTGCACACAACACAACCAAATACTTTGTTCCCAACTTACGATGAGGTTGTCAATCTCACCGGTTTGCTTGAAACAAAGGGTATGAGCGTATCGAGCGAAAAGTGATAATAGTATGCAAGTAAAGTAAACAGTACGAGTAAATTAAATAGGTGATAGCAATATAATGAAAATAGGACCGGGATCCATAGTTCACTAGCGGTGTCTCTCCATAAGATAAAATAATACAAGCTGGGTAACAAATTACAGTTGGGCAATTGATAGAATAAAGATAACGTGCATATGATGAGAGGATCACTATGAGATTTACTCTGGGCATTACAACAAAATACATAGACCGACATCCAACTGCATCTATGACTAATAATCCACTCACGGGGATATCATCTGAACACCCCATGAGAATTAAGTTGCGAACAACAGATAATTGCATTAAGCAAAGTGTGTAATGTGAACAAAGCATATGCCCTTGAGCATATGAATATTGTTTTCCCCTAGTAGCAACAGCATATCTACAACCTTAGAGGTTTCTGTCACTCCCCCAGATTAAATAGAGGCATGAACCCACTATCGAGCATAAATACCCCCTCTTGGAGTCACTAGCAACTACTCGGCCAAGATAGCTACTAACAACGGAGAGCATGCAAGATCATAAACAACATAGAGATAACAAAAGATAAATTTCAGTACATCAACTCAAGCATAACACCAATATTTATCGGATCCCAACAAACCAAATATGTAGAATTACATAACGGTGATCTCAATCATGTAGGGCAGCTCATGAGATCTAAACATGAAGCACATGGTGGAGAAGACAACCATCTAGCTACTGCTATGGACCCATAGTCCAAGGTAGACTACTCACTCATCGCTCCGGAGGCAAGCATGGCAATGAAGAAGACCTCCGGTGGCGATTCCCCTCTCCGGCAGGGTGCCGAGAAGAGCTTCTGGACCCTCCCGATCTTCGGGTCGACGGCGGCGGCGGATCGCGATGTGTGATACGTCTCAAACGTATCTATAATTTTTGATGCTCCATGCTTGTTTTTACACCATTTGCCTATTGTTTCGTTACACTTAGTGGCACTTTTATGCATTTTCCGGAACTAACCTATTAACGAGTTGCCACAGTGCCAGTTCCCTATTTTTTTACTGTTTTTGTGTTTCAGAGTGATACACAGGAAATATTCTCGGAATTGGATGAAACAAGTTCCTGAAGTCTTATTTTACCCGGGAGCATCCAGACATCCGAAAGAGAGCCGAAGAGGGGCCAGGGCCTGCCCTCACACTAGGGTGGCGCGGCCCAGGCCCTGGTCGCGCCACCCATGTGTGAGGAGCCCCTGGCTGCCCTCTCGCGACGCCCCTTCGCCTATATAAAGCCTCGGGACGGAAAACCCTAGAGGATTCGGCAATTTTCCAGAAGCAGTTCCGCAGCTTCGCCGCCATCGCCGACGAATTTCGGGGGACAGAAGTCTCTGTTCCGGCACCCTGCCGGGACGGGGAAGTGCCCCCGGAGCCATCTCCATCGGTCTCCATCGCCGTCTCAGCCGTCTCCATCGACCTCACCGCCATCTCCATCAACCTTGTTGTCTCCTATGATGAGGAGGGAGTAGTTCATCCCCGGGGCTGAGGGCTCTACCGGTAGCTATGTGGTTCACCTCTCTCTCCCATGATGTGATCTTTATGTGATCGTGAGCTTTGTATCATGTTGAACAAGTAGATGTTATTATTCAGATATTATGCTACTCCTATGCTTAATTATTATAGTGTACTCTAGTGATGTTATTAAAGTAATCTATTCCTCCTGCCATGGTGTAACGGTGACAGTGCGTGCATCGTGGTGGTACTTGGTTTAGGCTATGATCGTGATCTCTTGTGGATTATGAGAGTAATTATTACTATGATAGTATTGAGTGATCTATTCCTCCTTTCATGGTGTAATGTTGACAGTGTGTTGATACGTCCAATTTGCATCACTATTTTGTATCATAATTTACTGTTATTCATTGATATATTTCACATTTAGATATGATACTTATGTTATTTCCTTTGCTTTCACATGTTTGATGATCATCGGAGGAGCTGCTGCCGGAGTCAGGATTCTGCTGGAAAAAGGACCATCAGAAGACCATATTTTGAAGATCAGGAAAATTCCAGAAAAATACCCAGAAATTATAATTTCCCAGAAGACTCACGAAGCCAGAAGGAGGAGACGAGAGGGGCCAGGAGGCGCCCTCACACGTGGGCGGCGCGGCCAGCCCCCTGGCCGCGCGGGGCCCACGTGAGGTCGCTCTGGCCCACCTCTGCCATCGCCTCTTCGCGTACATGATCGTCCCCGAAAACCTAAGTCAAGGGGGGGGTTCAGAGTTAGACACAGCCGCCTCTGCGGGGCGGAGAACACCAGAGAGAGAAAGCTCTCCGGCAGAGAGGAATCTGCCGGGGAAATTCCTTCCCGGAGAGGGGAGATCGTCGCCATCGTCATCATCATCGCACCGGACTTCATCGGGATCATCATCATCATCATCTCCATCACCAGCACCTTCATCTCCACCATCACCTCACCATCCCGCTGTAACATCTTGAGTTGGATCTTGTTATATTCATAGGGGAAACTTTCCCGGTGTTGATTACTCTTGTAGTTGATGCTATTGAGTGGAACTGTTGAATTAAGGTTTATGTCCAGATTGTTATTTACCATTATTTCACCTCTGATCATGATCCATATGATGTCTTGTGAGTAGTTCGTTTAGTTCTTGAGGACATGGGAGAAGTCAAGATGTTAGTAGTGAATTATTGTTGAGAAATATTTAATGGTTTGATATTGTTGTGGTGCTATTTCACTAGTGGTGTCATGTGAACGTCGACTACATGATACTTCACCATTTATGGGCCTAGTGAGATGCATTATGTATTTGGCTACCAATTGTGGGGTTGCTGGAGTGACAGAAACCTAAACCTCCGTTGGGAAACCATTGCACCAGGGAGCGTAGGATCCTAGAGTTTAAGGCTGTGGTTAGATTTATCTTAATTACTTACTTGTATTTGCGGATGCTTGCAAGGGGTATAATCACAAGTGTGTATTTATCCTAGTAAGGGTAGTGCGCTAGCACAGGTTCACCCCCATAACACTTACCAAATCAATAAATACTATTGGCTCTATGAAGCGAAAGCTCTTGACAGAAACCTCCCGTGTGTCCTCGAGAATGTTTGGTTATTATAAGAATACAACCGGCTTGTCCTTTGCTGAATAAAGGATTGGGCCACTTGCTGCAATTGTTACTACTGTCTTTTATTTACTTGCACTTTATTTACTCGTATTACCAAATACTCCTGATAACCTGTTTGCTAGTATTTACAGTGATTCCTTGATCAAAACTGCTCATCAACACCTTCTGCTCCTCGTTGGGTTCGACACTCTTATTTATCGAAAGTAGTACGATACACCCCCTATACTTGTGGGTCATCAAGACTATTTTCTGGCGCCGTTGCCGGGGGTGTAGCGCTATTGAAGAGTGGAATTGGAAAAGGTAACCGTCACTGTGAGTATTGTTTTATTTTGTATATTTATTCTGCTATGGAGAACTCTCCATTTGGTTTCCTATTTGGAAACACACCTACTACTACTGCTGCTGCTGCACATGCGGAGGAACCACCACCGCCACCGCCTGCTGAAATTGATCCTTTTAAAATACCTATGAAAATTGTTGGGCGTATTATGGATAACTGCTATTCAGGAGATGGAACTGTCCATCCGGGTGATCACTTATTATTTATACATGAATTATGCGAGTTGTTCAAATGTGCAGGTATTTCACCAAGCCAGGTCAAGAAGAAATTATTCTCTATATCATTGAAAGGCAGAGCTGAAGAGTGGTATCGACTACTCCAAGATGGTCCATCTATGGCATGGGAGGATATTGTGCCTCTCTTTTATTCCAAGTTTTATCCTCCAAGTGAAATTCACAAAGACCGTAACAAGATATATAATTTTTGGCCTCATGATGGAGAGAGTATTGCCCAAGCGTGGGGGAGATTGAAGTTACTAATGCTCAAATGCCCCATTCATGAGCTCCCTAATAATATTGTTATTGATAATTTTTATGCGCGGCTTACTCTTCCTGATAAGGATTATTTGGATGCTTCTTGTTTTGGATCATTTACTCATATGAAAGAAGACGCCAAGTGGAAACTTCTTGACCGTATAAAAGAGAATGCTGAAGGTTGGGAAAACGACAAAGGTAGGAAGTCAGGTATAAACTATGATTATGAATGCATTAAATCTTTTATGGGAACCGATGACTTTCATAGTGTTAGCGCTGCTTATGGTCTTGATTCCCAAATACTTGCTAATTGTCTTAAGGCTTTTGCCTCTTATATTGATGTTCCAAAGAAAGATTGGAACAAATATCATGCGCCTTACAAAGATTCTATTAGTCATATACCCGCTGCAGCTACAGAAGTTTGTACGGTCGATAACATCATTCCTGAACCTTATATTGAGAAGACACCTTTCCCTGCTAAGGTAAAGAAGTACTCTACTTTGGTAAGTGTGTCTAATAAAAGTACTAAGAAAGCTGCAGAGCCTGATGAGCAAATTACTATTAAATCTCCTGTTGCTATATTGAAAGATCTTGTTACTAAAGATGTAGGAGATGAATATATTCTTTTTTGTGAAGATGCTTCTAACATTCTCTCGCATCCTAAAAAGCATAGAAAAGCAAGTGTTCCTGTTATTTCTGTCAGGATTGGAGATCATTGCTATTATGGCTTATGTGATATTGGTGCTAGTGCAAGTGCTATTCCCTTAGAGCTTTATAAAGAAATTATGCACGAGATTGGCGCTTGTGAACTTGAAGATATTGATGTGGTTGTTCAGCTTGCTAACAGAGAGACCGTTTGGCCTCTTGGTATTGTTCGAGATGTGGAAGTTCTATGTGGTAAGACTAAGTACCCTACTGATTTTCTAGTACTTGGTACGGAGGCTAGTGAAACTTGTCCTATTATTTTTGGTAGACCCTTTTTGAACACTTGTGGCGCCATAATAGATTGTAAGAAAGAGAAAATTTTTACTAAGTTTAATGGAGAGTCTTATGAGTTTAATTTTTCCAAGTTTGCCAAGACTTCTTATGAAAATGATACGCCTAATGAAAATTTTCGAGTTGAGCAGCTTGCTTCTATTGCTCTTGCCCCTAATAATGCCCTGCAGCAATTCATGGAAGATCACGAAAGTGATGTTTTTAGCAAGGAAAGAGAAGAGATTGATGATATTCTTCTTCGTCAACCACCATTACTCAAGCATAATCTACCTGTGGAGGATCTGGGCACCACTTTGCCGCCTAGAGAAGATCCTGTGTTTGAATTAAAACCTTTGCCTGATGATCTCAAATATGCTTATATTGATGATAAGAAAATTTATCCTGTTATTATTAGTTCTAAACTTTCAGGAAAGGAAGAAGAAAGATTATTGGAGATATTGAGGAAACACCGAGGAGCTATGGGATATACTCTTGATGATTTAAAAGGGATTTCTCCTACTTTATGTCAGCATGCCATTAATATGGAGAAAGACGCAAAGCCAGTTGTAGAGCATCAACGTCGCCTAATTCCCAAGATGAAGGATGTGGTAAGGAATGAGGTATTAAAACTCCTTGATGCTGGTATTATTTATCCTATTGCTGATAGTAGATGGGTTAGTCCTGTTCATTATGTTCCCAAGAAAGGAGGTATGACTGTTGTACCTAATGAGAATAACGAGCTTATTCCTCAAAGGGTAGTTGTTGGTTATAGAATGTGCATTGATTATAGGAAGGTAAACAAAGTTACTAAGAAAGATCATTACCCTTTACCGTTTATAGATCAAATGCTAGAAAGGTTGTCTAAGAATACTCATTTTTGTTTCCTTGATGGTTATTCTGGTTTCTCTCAAATTGCTGTTAAGAAAGATGATCAAGAGAAAACCACTTTTACTTGTCCTTATGGAACTTATGCTTATAGGCGTATGCCTTTTGGTTTATGCAATGCTCCTGCTACTTTTCAAAGATGTATGTCTGCTATTTTTCATGGTTTTTGTGAAGAAATTGTGGAGGTCTTCATGGACGATTTCTCCGTCTATGGAACTTCTTTTGATAATTGTTTGCACAACCTTGATAAAGTTTTGCAGAGGTGCGAAGAAACTAACCTTGTTCTTAATTGGGAGAAATGCCACTTTATGGTGAATGAAGGAATTGTCCTTGGACATAAAATCTCTGAAAGAGGTATTGAAGTTGACAGAGCAAAAGTGGAGGCAATTGAGAAAATGCCATGTCCAAGAGATGTTAAAGGTATTCGTAGTGTTCTTGGTCATGCTGGTTTCTATAGGAGGTTTATTAAAGATTTCTCTAAGATTTCAAAGCCTCTTACCAATCTTCTTCAAAAGGATGTACCGTTTGTCTTTGATGATGATTGTAAGGAAGCTTTTGAAACTCTTAAGAAGGCTTTAACTACTGCTCCTATTGTTCAACCACCTGATTGGAATTTACCTTTTGAAATTATGTGTGATGCTAGTGATTTTGCTGTTGGTGCTGTTCTTGGACAGCGTATAGATAATAAGTTGAATGTTATTCATTATGCTAGTAAGACTCTTGATGCTGCTCAGAAGAATTATGCTACTACTGAGAAAGAGTTTCTTGCTGTTGTTTTTGCTTGTGATAAGTTTAGATCTTACATTGTTGATTCTAAAGTTACTATTCATACTGATCACGCTGCTATTAGATATCTTATGACTAAGAAGGATGCTAAGCCTAGGCTTATTAGATGGGTGTTGCTTTTACAAGAGTTTGATTTGCATATCATAGATAGGAAAGGTGCTGAAAATCCTGTGGCTGACAATTTGTCTAGATTGGAAAATATTTCTTTTGATCCTATTCCTGTTAATGATAGTTTTCCGAATGAACAGTTGGCTGCAATTAATGTAACTTCACGAGACCTTCCTTGGTATGCTGATTATGCTAATTTTATTGTTTCCAAGTATTTGCCTCCAACCTTTACAGCTCAGCAAAGAAGGAAATTCTTCTATGATTTGAGGCATTATTTTTGGGATGACCCACATTTATATAAAGAAGGAGTTGATGGTATTATGAGAAGATGCGTACCGGAATATGAGCAACAAGAGATATTAAGAAAATGCCATAGCAGTGCTTATGGAGGGCATCATGCCGGAGATAGAACCGCACAAAAGGTTCTACAATCAGGTTTTTATTGGCCCACCCTCTTTAAGGATGCCAGAAGGTACGTTTTATCTTGCGATGAATGTCAAAGAGTCGGTAATATTTCTAGACGCAATGAAATGCCTATGAATTACACTTTAGTTATTGAACCGTTTGATTGTTGGGGATTTGACTTTATGGGTCCTTTTCCCCCTTCAAAAGGCTATACCCATATACTTGTTGCTGTAGATTATGTTACTAAATGGGTAGAAGCCATACCTACAAAGAGTGCCGACGGTGAGACGTCGTTAAAAATGCTTAAGGATGTTATTTTTCCTAGGTTCGGAGTGCCTAGATATCTTATGACTGACGGAGGTTCTCATTTTATTCACGGTAGTTTTAGAAAGACTCTTGCTAAGTATGATGTCAATCATAGAATTGCTTCTGCTTATCATCCCCAAACTAGTGGGCAGGTAGAGCTTTCAAATAGGGAGATTAAGTCTATTTTGCAGAAGACTGTTAGTAGATCTAGGAAAAACTGGGCTAGTAAGTTAAATGACGCTTTATGGGCTTATAGGACTGCTTATAAGAATCCCATGGGTATGTCTCCTTATAAGATGGTTTATGGAAAAGCATGTCACTTGCCCTTAGAATTAGAACACAAAGCTTTTTGGGCAGTGAGAGAGCTTAATAAAGATTTTAAACTAGCCGGTAAGAAGAGGTTGTTAGATTTGAGTTCTCTAGATGAGTGGAGAAACGAAGCGTATGAGAATGCCAGACTTTTCAAAGAGAAAGTCAAGCAATGGCATGATAAGAGAATTCTTAAGAGAGAGTTCCATGTTGGTGAGAAAGTTCTTTTGTATAGGTCTCGTCTCAGATTTTTTGCAGGTAAATTACTTTCTAAATGGGAAGGACCATATGTTATTGTGGAAGTGTACCGCTCAGGTGCTATTAAGATTGCTTCATTGAAAGATGATTCTACACAAGTGGTGAATGGGCAAAGACTCAAACATTATATTTCTGGAGATTCTTATAATGAAGATGTTGATGTTATTGAAACAATTTCTCCGGAAGATTACATCCAAGACAAACTGCAGGAACCTGCAGAGTTCGTTTTCGAATAGGTAACAGTTCTAGTCAGAAAAGTTTCGCGAAAAGTTCTTTTTTTAATACTTTTGCTGTTTTTAATAAATATGAAAAATCACGAGACGAAAACGGGGAGGAAACGAAGTCCGCGTGGGTCTCACACACGGGTGGCGCAGGCCCACCCCTGGCCGCGCCACCACCGTGTGAGAACGCCTCGGAACTCTTTTCCGTCCCGGTTTCCTCCTGTGACCTCGTTTCGATGTATAATTTTCGTCTATTTAACCCCCCGGAGTCCCCGAGGTCTGTATATCGTTTTCTCGTCGTGTTTTGTTTCGAGCTGTTTCTGTCAGGAGTTGATCTCAAGTTTGGGGAAGTCATGACCTCTTCAAGCGGGGACAAGGAGAAGACACCTCCGGGGGATGATCACCAAAACCTGAAGTCGAAGGAAGGACAGTTTACCGCTGGTTCAGGAACAAGAGAACCTACTCTAGTAGGAACAATTAACACTGGACGTGCCTTTTTCTCATAACCTGCAGGGACCAATTCTGCCAGCTGTTGACCTCAGCTCCTACCCTACATCTGTGGAAGCCCTTCGGGTTACCAATGAGTTTTGCGACAAATATCGAGCTCTTAGGATGGAGGTGGAGATACTTCGAGAGGAGAACAATAGGCTTCGCAGGATGCTAAAGGATTTTCTCACCCCAATCATGATTGCACCGCCACCGCCAAAGGAGTAATTCGCCATCGGTATAGGCATCCCCTTGGCTTGTTCCAAGCTTGGGGGAGTGCCGCGGTATCACATCATTACCTTCTGTTTATTTACTTTTCAAGTAGAGTCTTATCATGAATAGAGAGGTTATCATATAAAATAGTTTGTAGTTGGACGTATCCTCCTTAGTTAGTTATCTATGTATCCCTTGGTGTGAGTTGCGGTAATGAAATATTAATGAGAAGTTTTATCGTTTACTTTTTGCACACTTTATGTTAGTCTGCAATCTCTCTTATGTGACTAGTCTTGTTGATTGGTATTGGTATCATATTGGGAACATGAGTAGATTTAGTTGGTTTTGGCAAACCTAGCTTGGTCAGTAGCAACTTTACCTTGAGGTTTGAGTAGAAAAGATTGAAGAAGTGCTTGTAGTTACATCACTTCATTTTTCCTTATGTTTGGCTTATAAGCATTGTTATTCTTAAAGTTAAAATCATTGTACTTCAAGGGAGTTTGCATGATTGTTCTTATTATATGTATGTTTGTTTGTTTCATGCAACTCTTCTGCTTGCTACCCAACCTTGCTAGCCAAAAACCTGTACTGAGAGGAAATACTTCTCGTGCGTCCAATTCCCAAAAGCCAAGTCACTTCCAAAGAGTCCACTATAAATTCCTATGCATGGTATTTTAAGCCATTCCAAGTAAATTTTCATGTGCTACCTTTCAAAAACTTTCAAACACTTCCCATTTTGTGCCACTGTTTTTAGCTCATGAGGACGTAGTGGATGGGTTTGTTATCTTCCATACTAAATTAAGTACCCCTCGACTAGGCAGCTTCATCTGCTCGTCATTAATTTTGCAAGGGAGCTGGTCAGACCATTATAATTTTAATTCTAAAAGAAAGAAAAAGGCACTCCTCCAATGGATTGTGAAAGTTGGTCGGCACCCGATGGAATCGGTTAGCCATGGTTTGAGAAAGGAAAAAGGTGGGGAGGAGTGCAAAGCTTTAAAAGAGCACCAAAGTGCCAACTAATTAAACATCTCGGAACCGCTCTCACTTGTTTAGTATGGAAGATATCAAGAACTCTGTTGCTAGTCGTTGACAAAAGCAACCACCTCTCAAAACAAATTTTTACCTCTGTTTCACAAATGAAAAGCTCTAGCACATGTTTAATCCCTGCTTCCCTCTGTGAAGGGCCTATCTTTTACTTTTATGTTGAGTCAACCTATTTCCCTCTATCTCAAGCAAGCATTTGAGTTGTTATGTTTCACTCATCCATATGTTGATCCGTTTAATCATGTTTATCATCTTCCTTGTTTTTGTATAATGCTTTTGTCTGAAGGAATACACCTTTGAAAGCTCTCTTTGAATGCAAAAGTTTACTTTGTTGAGCATATAGTCTTTGCTATATTAGCTCTGTTTTAAAAGGCTCCGTTTAAAAGAGAGAACAGCTTGTTCTCCATTCTTTGACCAAGAACTAAGGTTTGCCATTACCAATTATAATTTACCTTGTGCATCCTTACATGTGATTCCCTTTTACCTATTACAAGTCTACATCTTATAAAGGGAAGTTGCTGTCTATTATAATTTGTGCCTTAGTGAATGTGATGCTTCTTGTCCGTATTTTGATTATCGACACTTCACTCCATAAACCTGTGGTCATGTTTACCGAGTTTGGTTTTCGCTTAGGGACAAGCGAGGTCTAAGCTTGGGGGGGGTTGATACGTCCAATTTGCATCACTATTTTGTATCATAATTTACTGTTATTCATTGATATATTTCACATTTAGATATGATACTTATGTTATTTCCTTTGCTTTCACATGTTTGATGATCATCAGAGGAGCTGCTGCCGGAGTCAGGATTCTGCTGGAAAAAGGACCATCAGAAGACCATATTTTGAAGATCAGGAAAATTCCAGAAAAATACCCAGAAATTATAATTTCCCAGAAGACTCACGAAGCCAGAAGGAGGAGACGAGAGGGGCCAGGAGGCGCCCTCACACGTGGGCGGCGCGGCCAGCCCCCTGGCCGCGCGGGGCCCACGTGAGGTCGCTCTGGCCCACCTCTGTCATCGCCTCTTCGCGTACATGATCGTCCCCGAAAACCTAAGTCAAGGGGGGGTTCAGAGTTAGACACAGCCGCCTCTGCGGGGCGGAGAACACCAGCGAGAGAAAGCTCTCCGGCAGAGAGGAATCTGCCGGGGAAATTCCTTCCCGGAGAGGGGAGATCGTCGCCATCGTCATCATCATTGCACCGGACTTCATCGGGATCATCATCATCATCTCCATCACCAGCACCTTCATCTCCACCATCACCTCGCCATCCCGCTGTAACATCTTGAGTTGGATCTTGTTATATTCATAGGGGAAACTTTCCCGGTGTTGATTACTCTTGTAGTTGATGCTATTGAGTGGAACTGTTGAATTAAGGTTTATGTCCAGATTGTTATTTACCATTATTTCACCTCTGATCATGATCCATATGATGTCTTGTGAGTAGTTCGTTTAGTTCTTGAGGACATGGGAGAAGTCAAGATGTTAGTAGTGAATTATTGTTGAGAAATATTTAATGGTTTGATATTGTTGTGGTGCTATTTCACTAGTGGTGTCATGTGAACGTCGACTACATGATACTTCACCATTTATGGGCCTAGTGAGATGCATTGTGTATTTGGCTACCAATTGTGGGGTTGCTGGAGTGACAGAAACCTAAACCTCCGTTGGGAAACCATTGCACCAGGGAGCGTAGGATCCTAGAGTTTAAGGCTGTGGTTAGATTTATCTTAATTACTTACTTGTATTTGCGGATGCTTGCAAGGGGTATAATCACAAGTGTGTATTTATCCTAGTAAGGGTAGTGCGCTAGCACAGGTTCACCCCCATAACACTTACCAAATCAATAAATACTATTGGCTCTATGAAGCGAAAGCTCTTGACAGAAACCTCCCGTGTGTCCTCGAGAACGTTTGGTTATTATAAGAATACAACCGGCTTGTCCTTTGCTGAATAAAGGATTGGGCCACTTGCTGCAATTGTTACTACTGTCTTTTATTTACTTGCACTTTATTTACTCGTATTACCAAATACTCCTGATAACATGTTTGCTAGTATTTACAGTGATTCCTTGATCAAAACTGCTCATCAACACCTTCTGCTCCTCGTTGGGTTCGACACTCTTATTTATCGAAAGTACTACGATACACCCCCTATACTTGTGGGTCATCATGTGTGCACCGTGTTAGTAATTGGTCTAAGTTGCAATGATTTCTATCTTGAGTTGTGATCTGATTTGGATATCTCTATGAGTGGTGTTTGTCAAGTACTTGATGAACTTTAAGGGGTGCTTCTGTAGCCACTACGCAATGATTAGTGTTATTCAATAGGAGAGTAATTCAGAGTACCATAGTGGAGAGAAGTTATTTATTTGTTCATTCATGTTATATTGTTGGGAGTGTGTCCACTAGTGAAAGTATGATCCCTAGGCCTTGTTTCCAAGCTTTGCACACCGTTTACTTGCTATTTTGTTACTTGTTTGCTCGCAGCGATATTTATTTCACATCACGTTTGCTACTTATAATCATCTATACCACTTGTATTTCACTATCTCTTCGCCGAACTAGTGCACCTATACATCTGACAAGTGTATTGGGTGTGTTGGGGACACAAGAGACTTTCTGTATCGTAATTGCAGGGTTGCTTGAGAGGGATAGCTTTGACCTCTAACCTCCCTGAGTTCGATAAACCTTGGGTGATCCACTTAAGGGAAACTTGCTGCTGTTCTACAAACCTCTGCACTTGGAGGCCCAACAAGTGTCTACAAGAATAGAAGTGCGTAGACATCAAGCTCTTTTCTGGCGCCGTTGCCGGGGAGGTAAGGTAAAAGGTACTCGCATCCTCCTGTGTGAGTGCTCGGAGTTATTTCCTTTAGATTCTGCAATTACATCTTTTTGTTTCTTGTTTTTATTTTCACTAGTTAGGCTTAAATGGAAAACAATGAGTTCTGTAGTCTTTTTCCTGAGTTTAGATATGAAGTGTTTGAAGAGAAAATTGAAAAACCTTTGGAGCTTAATTTGCATGCTAATAGTGTTGTTAGTATGAATGCTTTGAACACCGTCATTGCTAATGCTATAGAAAAGTCTAAGCTTGGGGAAGCTGGTTTTGTTAAGCATGATATTTTTAGTTCCCCAGCTTTAGTGGAGAAAATTTGCTCTGATAATATTTTATCTCCCATATGTGATGTTCCTTCTTATGATGATATGTTTGAAGAATATGCTTTACGAAATAGCTGTTCTCTAGCTTGTGATGATACTGAACCTCTAGTTTATGATGGCTATGATGATGAGTATAATATTTTCAGTTTACCTACTATTGAGGATAAAATTAGTTATGATTACAATATGCCACCTATTTATGATGATTATGGTGATGAGAATAATTATTCTGTTGAATCTGTTCCTACTACTATTGTTCCTGTGGTGAGTATTAATTCTTTTATGCATGTGGCTCATGATAGGGATGCTTTATGTGATATTTATATTGTTAGTTCTATTCATGATGCTACTGAAAGTTATTATGAGAGAGGGAAACATGGTTTGATGGATCTCAACAATATTAAGTTTCCCCTCTTTATGTTGCAAATCTTGAAGTGGCACTTGTTTTATCTATCCATGCTTGCTACTATGTGCCTCGTTGATTTATTTTCTTACAAGATTCCTATGCATAGGAAGTGGTTCAGATATAAATGTCTTTCACATTTACTTTTTGATGCTCTCTATTGCTTTAAGTTCCTATATGGCGCCTTTGCCTCAAGCTCTTATATGGCGCCCACATGAGCATCTTTGCAAATTACTGCGCCCAGCTCAAAGGCGTTAAAGAAAAGCACTCTTGGGAGATAACCCATTATTTTATTTTCAGTACTTTTTCTTTTATTTGAGTCTTGGTAGTTATTACTACTGTAATAACCGCTCCTTATCCTTTTTATTTCGTTTTTGTGCCAAGAGAAGCCTCTAATTTGAGTGAGGTAAGATTTGGCGATGTTGCTGTCCTGAAACTGTTTTCGGTGCTGCACCGTAAAAATTCGTATAAATTCTCTGTATATCTTTTGGACCTGCGATTTCTTGTGCATATGCCCCAGGTTATATCCAAACTTTTGTTAGTTGAACACTTTTTGATTTGAGCAACAGAAAAGCCCTCAAAAATTCGACCTTTGTCAGCTGTTCTGTTTTGACAGATTTCTGCCAATATTTGTGTTTGCCGCTTTATCACTTTCTTTTGAGTTCTTTTGATCACGGAACTTTTGGGGAGGTTGCTACAGTAGTATTTGCTATATATGTGGTGGTTTTGAGTTGAAACCTGAAGCAAAAAGAGGTTGATTATATGTTATGCTTACACTAATGTTGCTAATAGAATTGTGTTTAGTTTTGTATGAAGGAAGTTTTCAAGTGTAGGGATTGGAGAATGATGAGATGAGTTGAAGAATGGACAAAAGCTCAAGCTTGGGTATGCCCATGCATTACCCCAAGAAATATCCAAGAAGTACAAGCATCAAAGCTTGGGGATGCCCCCGAGGCACCCCTTCTTCATCGGCAAAAATCAGGTCACCTTTCAAGACACTATATTTTTATTGCTTCATTCACTATGTGTTTTTCTTGGAGCGTCAGTTGTTTTAGTTTTCATTATTAGTTTTGCTTTGTTTGCTGCAATAAATGGTTAGATCACATCATATTTCTTTTGGAGGAGATGAACTCGCTTTTCATTTGCCAAGAACACTCTAGTTTTCACTCTTATCGTTCAATGAGTGTTCTTCTTTTTCTGCTACTGCTTTTGGTTTTCGTTTTCGCCTTGATTTGCATTCAGATCTTCTTATATTTATTTATCAAGGTGTATTTTTGCCTTTGGACCATGTTGGTTTTCCTCAAAAGAGTTGGATTAAAAAAGTTTGAATGGTGTTGGAAAAGAGAAAAAGCTTTATGCAAAAAAGTGGTACAAGAAGGAGCTTGTGTAGACTGCGGCTTAGGCTTTTGCATGTCGTGCTTGATATCTTTTTGATAGTATGCTTAGTGGTTTTGCTGTAGCATGACTTGTCTCAAATAACTGAGATTGCTTAATGAGCCTTTGAAAAAATCATGCGTTGTTTTTATTATATGGAAGCATTTATTTGGTTTTCTACTTTGATGCTTTATTTGGGTTGACTTGGCGCATGCTTACACCATGTTGACTACAAAAATAAGTCGCCAATAGCCTTCATGATCATTTAGTTTTTGACTTTTGATGCCATCTTATGCTTCTTTTAATGTCGCTTTGTCGCTTTGCATGATTATGGCCAGTATTGCTCTCTTAGTTGGTCGCTCCCAGTCTTTTGCTAGCCCTCATTTTGTACTGAGTATGAGCTCTACTCATGCATCCAACTCCTAAAAATCAAGTTTGCCATTGTGTCCACTATAAACTCCTATGCATGGTATTTGCAAGCCATTCCAAAGTAAATTTTCATGTGCTACCTTTCAAAAAACCTTCAAATTACTTCTCGTTTTGTGACACTGTTTTCAGCTCATGGGGACGTAGTGGTCGGATTTGCTATCTTCCATATTGCTTATTCCAAAAAAAAGGCACTCCTCCAAGGAATGTGAATGTTGGTGGGCACCCGATGGAATCGGTTAGCCATGGTTTGAGAAAGGAAAAAAGGTGGGGAGGAGTGCCAAGCTTTATAAAAGAGCACAAAAGTGCCAATCTCTCTCTCTCAAAAACTTGCTTCATTTTTGTATGGAAGATAGTAAGAACCCCATTGCCAGTCGTTGACAAAGACAACCACCTCTCAAAACCAATTTTTATCTCTCTGTTTTACAAATGAAAAGCTCTAGCACATGTTTAATCACTGCTTCCCTCTGCGAAGGGCCTTTCTTTTACTTTTATGTTGAGTCACCACCTTCTTTCTTTATGCACCCTTAAGAGAGCATAGTTGTCATTCTTAGTGTAATATGCATTGTCCCAAAGTTCATTGATTGATTCATATTGTTGGTTTCACTTGTTCTTAAATTATTTGTATCTAGTCGCCCTCTTAAACTTGAAGGTGTCCTATGCATTTATGTTTTGCTCTCTTTGAAGGACAAGCTGAAAACCATTTACTATGTTTTTCCTTATGATTTGAACACACGTTTGACTTTCATTGTTTCATTATTCATGATCTTTTGTTTGTGTTCATTTTCATGTTACAACATGGTTGCTAAGTTCTTATTGTCAAGATTATATATTTCATGCCCATGTTTTAAGTTCTTATGATCCCAGCTCACAATGCTTACATATATGATCAAGATTGTGTAGGTGCATGTCACCTCAAAAATTATTTCTTTTGTTATCACTTACCTACTCGAGGACGAGCAGGAGTTAAGCTTGGGGATGCTTGATACGTCTCAAACGTATCTATAATTTTTGATGCTCCATGCTTGTTTTTACACCATTTGCCTATTGCTTTGTTACACTTAGTGGCACTTTTATGCATTTTCCGGAACTAACCTATTAACGAGTTGCCATAGTGCCAGTTCCCTGTTTTTTTGCTGTTTTTGTGTTTCAGAGTGATACACAGGAAATATTCTCGGAATTGGACGAAACAAGTTCCTGAAGTCTTATTTTACCCGGGAGCATCCAGACATCCGAAAGAGAGCCGGAGAGGGGACAGGGCCTGCCCTCACACTAGGGTGGCGCGGCCCAGGCCCTGGCCGCGCCACCCATTTGTGAGGAGCCCCTGGCTGCCCTCTCGCGACGCCCCTTCGCCTATATAAAGCCTCGGGACGGAAAACCCTAGAGGATTCGGCAATTTTCCAGAAGCAGTTCCGCAGCTCCGCCGCCATCGCCGACGAATTTCGGGGGACAGAAGTCTCTATTCCGACACCCTGCCGGGACGGGGAAGTGCCCCCGGAGCCATCTCCATCGGTCTCCATCGCCGTCTCAGCCGTCTTCACCGACCTCACCGCCATCTCCATCGACCTTGCTGTCTCCTATGATGAGGAGGGAGTAGTTCATCCCCGGGGCTGAGGGCTCTACCGGTAGCTATGTGGTTCACCTCTCTCTCCCATGATGTGATCTTTATGTGATCGTGAGCTTTGTATCATGTTGAACAAGTAGATGTTATTATTCAGATATTATGCTACTCCTATGCTTAATTATTATAGTGTACTCTAGTGATGTTATTAAAGTAATCTATTCCTCCTGCCATGGTGTAACGGTGACAGTGCGTGCATCGTGGTGGTACTTGGTTTAGGCTATGATCGTGATCTCTTGTGGATTATGAGAGTAATTATTACTATGATAGTATTGAGTGATCTATTCCTCCTTTCATGGTGTAATGTTGACAGTGTGTGCACCGTGTTAGTACTTGGTCTAAGTTGCAATGATTTCTATCTTGAGTTGTGATCTGATTTGGATATCTCTATGAGTGGTGTTTGTCAAGTACTTGATGAACTTTAAGGGGTGCTTCTGTAGCCACTACGCAATGATTAGTGTTATTCAATAGGAGAGTAATTCAGAGTACCATAGTGGAGAGAAGTTATTTATTTGTTCATTCATGTTATATTGTTGGGAGTGTGTCCACTAGTGAAAGTATGATCCCTAGGCCTTGTTTCCAAGCTTTGCACACCGTTTACTTGCTATTTTGTTACTTGTTTGCTCGCAGCGATATTTATTTCACATCACGTTTGTTACTTATAATCATCACTACTACTTGTATTTCACTATCTCTTCGCCGAACTAGTGCACCTATACATCTGACAAGTGTATTGGGTGTGTTGGGGATACAAGAGACTTTCTGTATCGTAATTGCAGGGTTGTTTGAGAGGGATAGCTTTGACCTCTAACCTCCCTGAGTTCGATAAACCTTGGGTGATCCACTTAAGGGAAACTTGCTGCTGTTCTACAAACCTCTGCACTTGGACCGAGGTGGTCTCACACATAGGGGGCTTTGACCTGGGCCTAGCCGCGCCCTATCGTATAGGCGAAGTGGACCGAGGTGGTCTCACACATAGGGGGCGCGGCTAGGCCCTGGGCCGCACCGCCCTGGTGTGAGGGCACCTCATGGCCCCACTCCGTCTCCTCTTCAGTTCTCTGGAAGCTTCGGTAAAATTCTGGGCGACTGGCTTTGGTTTCGTCCAATTCCGAGAATATTTCCTGTGTAACTTTTCTGAAACACAAAAACAGCATAAAATAGGGAACTGGCACTGTGGCAACTTGTTAATAGGTTAGTTCCGGAAAATACATAAAAGTGCCACGAAGTGTAACGAAACACTAAGCAAATGGTGTAAAAACAAGCATGGAGCATCAAAAATTATGGATACATTGGAGACGTATCAATTGCCCAACTGTAATTTGTTTACGCAGCATGTTGTTATTTATCTTATGGAGAGACACCACTAGTGAACTGTGGACCCTGGTCCATTCCTTTTACATTGCTATTACTGTTTTACTTTTACTCGCATTATTTACATTCTTGCAAACTATTACCTTTTACCACTCGATACGCTCAATCCTTTGTTTACAGCAAACCGGTGAGATTGACAACCTCATCATAAGTTGGGGCAAAGTACTTGGTTGTGTTGTGTGCAGGTTCCACATTGTTGCTGGTGAAAAGCTACACGCCGACAAGCATTTTTCTGGTGCCATTGTCCGGAGTGTCACAAAGCTAGCGGACATCAACCTTCGGAAGTGTGGTTCTTTCTCCTACTGGTTCGATAAACCTTGGTTTCACAACTGAGGGAAACTTCCTGCTGTGCTCATCATACCTTCCTCTTGGGGTTCCCCACTGGGTGCTTACTATGCACCATCACCATACTTCTCCACAAAATATCCACCATACCTACCTACATAGCAAAATGCTATTCCAAGTATAATATATGTGTCATGCCTTTGCATTCAAAATCATAATTCTTTTTATTGTGCAATTTAAAGCTCATGGGAAAGTAGGCATCTACGATGATGCTCATTTATAGAAGTTACATGTTTGACAAATTATTAGTTGGAGTTAAGTCAAACCATGCTTTCATGAAACAAGACTTTCAACATCACACCAAATTAAGTTGTTGTCATGATACCTTTGGTTATGCATAACTACCGATGTGAAATGAGTGGGGGATATCAAGCTAAAGATTTGAGTATGCATATTTATTATGGTCCGTTTGGATGTTTGCATTGAGAGAGATATTAGACATTGTCATTTGATCAGTCCCGAATACCACAATTTCAAGGGTTTGGCTGGCCGATGTATTCTGCCAAGGTATTCGGGCTCAATATTGTGCTAGTGATTCAGTAGGCAAAATCCTGTGGGACCAAAGTCGAGCTCATTTGCTAGACATCATGAGAAATTCAGAAGCACTGCAGTGGCCTACTGTTTTGGGCGTCTCCTCCCTCGCTCGACCTAAATAACCATCGTGGTGGCGCAAATGAACCACGACAGCTACCCTCCTTCCCAACATTGACACTACCCAGCCCCGCTACCATCCCTCCCAACGACCCTCCCATGTGCTCTCTCATCTCTCTCTTCTATCTGCAGAAATAGCCCTCGACTCCACCAAGTAGGAGGACAGATAGGGCACGTCTCCATCCCGATCTCGATGAAGATCCGTCACTGTGGTTGATGCTTATGGCGTTGGTGAGCTGCCCGCCAGGAAGGCCACGACAGTGGGCAAAGTCGGGTCGATGCCGCCCATCACGTCAGCTTAGCTGCACCATCTTGTAATCACCTGCTCATGTGCACATGATTTGGTTTCCACTATTCTAATTATGGTCGTGCTCTGAACATAAACAGAATGAAGAGGTTCGCATAAATGAAGTTGTTTGCTTTATCGGTCTGAAGTTTGAGCAGTTCGTCGATTTGCGATGTTGTGTCACCGTGAATATGTCTGTGTAGTTTGAGGTTTGGATTGAAAGCCAAAAAAACTTGCATACTGATCTGCCTATTGCGAACATGAAACTTTGCTTGTGTGGTTTTCACTTAGACAATCCAATATCAAGTGTGGTTTCACTTTAACCATCCAAACAACATTTGGCATTTAACCTCAATATCATGTCTAGGTTCCGAATATCTGAACATCCAAACAGAAATATTTGCATTCGGTCTCAATATCAATATCTTGACATATTGACATTCAAGCCAATACAATGCCAAGTTTTTCAATGCAAACATCCAAACGGACCATTAGAGAAGAGCATTGGGCCGCTAACCGAAACCATGCCTAATCATGGTAGAACTTTCAGCATGTACTTCCTTAATCATCTTTCATAAATTTAAATTACTATTCAGTTAGTATTTAAAGAGGAGTCTATTTGTCTGTTGTCCTGTCGTCCTGGTATATATTGCCTTCGCAAAAAGATTTCCCAAAATCTCTAAGGGCACTTTGTACAGGTGGCATGGAGGTGCCCCTTTGCAAGCACTTGGATAAAACATTATGCATACAATGAAAATCTATGGTAATTCTAAATTTGAGTGGTGTGCGGTGTAGGTATATTAACCATGGGGCATGATACTTTTAACTTGTAAGTGGTCAAACGTGTAAAACCATATTTGTCTTCACTGCCGTGGACTTGAGTTGCACAATCAAAAACTTATTTTCTCTTTAAGCATCAAAGTCTTGGCATATATACTCCCTACTTACTTTCAGTTTCCACTTATTCAAAAGAAGAAAAAAAGAAAAAAAGTTCTGAACTGCACAAGCACTTGCATGCTTAATGTCCATAGTGCTTTCATTTGTTTTTGCACTTTGTGATTGATTGTTCAACATATTTGAAGTGACCTAGAAGTACCACTTGATATCTCATTTGCTTTTTGCTGTTCATTAAAGTTTGAATCATTGATCTTATGTATTACTACTTGTTATATTCATTGAAGCAATAAACTCCAAAGTCCTTGTTTAGTTTTATCACCTTCATACTTGAGGACGAGCATGGGTTAAGCTTGGCGATGTTGATGCATGAAAAATTAATGCATGAACTTCATAGTTTATTGTTGCATATTCCAACATATTTAGATGTTATGAGAAGTTGTCCCATGTTCTATATTGATTTCAGGGATTTTCTAAACAATCCCCTCTCTTTTGGTTTTAACTCTGTTTGGCATAAAACACTTTTTTTAGCGTTTTTGACTTTCTAGGAGCTACGGGACTCGCAAATGGGCAAGGTCAGAGAGCACGGCTTGGAAATTCTAAAAGGAACAAAATGAGCTAAAGTTGGCCATCATGAGGTCAACAGGATGCAAACGAGACCAGGTGGGGCGGTCAGCCAACCAGGCCGCACTACCTGGTTCCGTTTGGGCCTCGGTGGTTAACTCCGCCGCCCCCCCCCCCTTTGGTGCACGTCCTTATATACCCTAAAAACCTATGCTGCTAGAAGGAGGGAGCTTTTTGCGAACCAGAGCACCGCGACCACCATGATCTTTGTTTTCGAAGACTGATTGATCCCGTTCTCCACTCTAGAGAGGAGGATTTTGAGGGCTTCTTCACCGCCATCATCACCAACTCCGTCTCCAACCAAGTGCTCGTCCTCCATCATCATGTGTGAGTAGTTCTTTGCAGGCATGTGAGGTTCATGGGGATTAGATGTTGATCATGTAATCATTCATAGAAGTCGATGTTTGAGGTGTTTATCTTGGAGATGTTCCCATATGAGTGTTGATGCACTATTGCTATGTTTAATGCTTGTTACTAGGGTTCGAGTGACATGATTTCAGTACTGAACTCTTATTGCTTCATCATATATATGAGTATTGGTGCCTATCTGTAGAGTGTATTACTTGCTATTATGTTGATCCGGTGACCCCCATGATGACATATGGGGATATCAAAGGATAATATGTCTAGTTTGAGGATTGTGTGTTCATGAAGTGTCAATGCATTGTTCTGGGCTATTTGAAAGGATAGACCTTAATTACCTATAGTCCCTCGATGGCACCCTGTAATATGGGCAGGTAGGACAAAAGATGTCATGCAAGTTTTCCTTGTTGGTATGCATACTTATATTTGGACCACACACCTACACTTTCATGCATAAGGAATTAGAGATGAACATGAGTCAATTATATAATATGATCAATCTTATCCATGCAACGTCCCGTTAGTTACCTCATGCCTACGCTTTTAATCCCTAAAAGTTACAAGTTTTCTTTTCTGGTGAAAACTGGAAATCTACTCCTACTGTTTACTGCTTTAATCACTCTTTGTTTCAACTGCTATAATCACCACTTGTCCTTTGAGAATATTGATATACATGTGTGGTTGAGAGTGACTTCTCAATTGCTAAAGTCTTACTGATATTCTTGTTTGCTCCCCTTGAGTCGAACTATAAATTTGGGTAATACTTCCCATCGAAGATTTCAGCGATACCCTATACTTGAGGGTATCTGATGATTATTGATGCTAATATCTTTACTCATGTATTCCATATGGGAGGATCTCCTGGATGGGAGATTGCTGATGAATCATCAGCATCAACCATCCCTCATGACCATAGCAGTCGCACCTGGCAAATCACCACAATACACCACAATTAAGGGGTTCCCATGGTCACGGATAGGTTCAGTGAGTCCCCTTGATGGTGCAGTGTTGATGTAGGAGTTTTATATATAACTGCCTAGTTGGAAACCCCAAGAGAAGGTTATGATGAGCACAGCAGCAAGTCTTCCCTCAACTGTGAAACCAAGGTTTATCGAACCAGTAGGAGAAAGAACCAAACTTCCGAAGGTTGATGCCCGCTAGCTTTGTGACAACTCCGAACAATGGCACCGAAAACTTGTTGATGTTTTGCCGGCGCTTAGTTGACGTGGGAGCTTCTTCTTCTTCTTCGGTCCTCGGCAACGATGCCAGAAAACTTGTCTAGGGTGTAGCTTTGCACCAGCAACAACGTGGAACCTGCACACAACACAACCAAGTACTTTGTCCCAACTCACAGTGAGGTTGTCAATCTCACCGGTTTGCTGTGAACAAAGGATTAAGCGTATCGAGTGGTAAAAGATAGTAGCTTGCAAGAATGTAATTAAAACAAGTAAATGGTAAACGGTAATAACAGTGTAAAGGAATGGACCGCCGGGGTCCACAGTTCACTAGTGGTGTCTCTCCATAAGATAAATAACAACATGCTGGGTAAATAAATTACAGTTGGGCAATTGATAGAATAACGATAGCGCACAAATGTCATGAGGATCACTATAAGATTCACTCTGGACATTACGACAAAATTCATAGACCATAATCCAACTGCATCTATGACTAATAATCCACCCTCCGGATATCATCCGAGCAACCATCGAGTATTAAGTTGCAAGCAACAGATTATCGCCTTAAGCAAAGTGCATAATGTAAACAATGTAAATGTCCTTGAACACAAGATTGTTGTTTTCTCCCTAGTGGAAACAACACATCTACAACCTTAGAGGTTTTTGTCACTCCCCCAGATTACTAGAGGCATGAACCCACTATCGAGCATAAATACTCCCTCTTGGAGTCACTAGCATCTACTCGGCCAAGATATCTACTAGCAACAGAGAGCATGCAAGATCATAAACAACATAGAGATAACATAAAGATAATAATTCAGCACATCAACTTGACATAGTACCAATATTCATCAGATCCCAACAAACACAACATGTAGAATTACACAACGATGATCTTGATCATGATAGGCAGCTCACAAGATCTAAACATGAAGCACATGGTGGAGATGACAACCATCTAGCTGCTACTATGGACCCGTAGTCCAAGGTAGACTACTCACACATCACTCCGGAGGTGACCATGGTGATGAAGAAGGCCTCCGGTGGTGATTCCCCTCTCCAGCAGGGTGCCGGGAAGAGCATCTGGACCATCCCGATCTCGCGTCGATGATGGCGCCGGCTTGCAGTAGGTTTCGTGGAAATTTGATCGAGTGTTTTAGGTTTTCTCATCGAGGGGAATATATAAGCGGAAGGGCGGTGTCAGGGAGTGGGCCAGGAGCCCACACCACTGCCCGGCGCAGCCAGGGGGTAGCCCGCGCCGTGGCATGGTGTGGCCGCCCTCTGGTGCCCCTCTGTCTCACCTTCGGACTTTGTCTCGTGTCGGGAAAAATAGGAACTCTGGCTTTTGTTTCGTCCAATTCCGAGAATATTTCCTATGTAGCTTTTCTGAAACACAAAAATAGCAAAAACAGGGAACTAGCACTATGGCGTCTCATTAGTGGGTTAGTTCTGGAAAATGCATAAAAACGCGACGAAGTGTAACAAAACACAAAGCAAATGGTGTATAAACAAGCATGGAGCATCAAAAATTATAGATACGTTTGAGATGTATCAAGCATCCCCAAGCTTAACTCCTGCTCGTCCTCAAGTAGGTAAGTGATAACAAAACAATAATTTTTTAGGTGACATGCACCATCACAATCTTGATCAACGATGTAAAGCATTGAGTGCTGAGATCAAAGTACTTAAAACATGGGCATAAGAGACATAATGTTGACAATAAAACTTAGCAACCATGTTATAACATGAAAAGTAACACAAACAAAAGATCATGAGTAATGAAACATTGAAAGTCAAGTGTGTGTTTCAACCATATAGAAAAACATAGCAAAGTGGTTTTCAGCTTGTCCCTCATGGAATAGCAAAACATAAATGCATAGGACACCTTCAAGTTTAAGAGGGCGACTAGATACAAATAATTTAAGAACAAGCAAAACCATAATCATGAATCAATCAATGATAAACTTTGGGACTATGCACATTAAACTCAGAATGACAACTATGCTCTCTTAGAAGGTGCATAAAGGTAGAAGGTGGAGACTCAACATAAAAGTAAAATAAAGGCCCTTCACAGAGGGAAGCAGTGATTAAACATGTGCTAGAGCTTTTCATTTGTAAAACAGAGAGATAAAAATTTGTTTTGAGAGGTGGTTGTTCTTGTCAATGACTGGCAATGGGGTTCTTACTATCTTCCATACAAAGCAAGTTTTTGAAAGAGAGATTGGCACTTGGTGCTCTTTTATAAAGCTTGGCACTCCTTCCCACTTTTCCTTTCACAAACCATGGCTAACCGATTCCATCGGGTGCCCACCAACTTTCACATACCATGGAGGAGTGCCTTTTTTTTCTTTTTTGGAATGAAAAAATATGGAAGATAGAAAATCTGACCACTACGTCCCCATGAGCTGAAAACAATGTCACAAAATGAGAAGTATTTTGAAGGATTTTTGAAAGGTAGCACATGAAAATTTACTTGGAATGGCTTGCAAATACCATGCAGAGGAATTTATAGTGGACACATTTGCATAAACTTGGTTTTTGGGAGTTGGATGCACGAGTAGAGCTCATACTCAGTACAAAATGAAGGCTAGCAAAAGACTGGGAGCGACCAACTATGAGAGCAATAACGGCCATAATCATGCATAGGGACAAAACATCATTAACCGGAGCATAAAGTGGTATCACAAGTCAAAAACCAAATGATCATAGAGGCTTATGGCAACTTTGTTAGAGTCAAACATGTTGTAAGCATGCACCAAGTCAACCCAAATAAAGCATCAAAGGAGAAAACCACAATAACATGCTCCCATATAATAAAAACAATGCATGATTTTTTCAAAGGCTCATTAAGCAATCTCAGTCATTTGAGATAAGTCATGCTACAGCAAAAACTACTAAGCATACTATCAAAATGACATCAAGCATAACATGCAGAAGCCTAAGCCGCAGTCTAAACAAGCTCCCATTTGTACCACTATTGGTATGAAACTTTTTTCTCTTTTCCAACACCATTCAAACCTTTTTGAAACAACTCTTTTGATGAAAACCAACATAGACCAGTGGTCTAAATACACCTTGATGCAAAGATATAACAAGATCTGAACAAAATTCAAGGCAAAAAATGAAAGCTAAATGCAGTACTAGAAAAAGAGAACACTCGTTGAACAATAAGAGTGAAAACTAGAGTGTTGTTGGCAATGAAAAACGGAGTGTGTCATCTCCAAAAGAAATTTGTTGGGGTCCAACCATTTATTTCAGAAAACAAAAACAAAAGAAAACTGAAAGCGAAAGTAAAGACGTTCCAAAAAAACATATAGAATATGAAGCAATAAAAATATAGTGTCTTGAAAGGTGACCTGATTTTTGCCGTGAAGAAGGGGTGCCTCGGGGGCATCCCCAAGCTTTGATGCTTGTACCTCTTGGATATTTCTTGGGGTGACATGGGCATCCCCAAGCTTGAGCTTTTGTCCATACTTCACCTCATCTCATCACTCTCCATTCCCTACACTTGAAAACTTCCTTCATACAAAACTTCACACAATTCTATTAGCAACATTAGTATAAGCATGATAATAAATATACCCTTTTGGTTCAGTTTCAAACTCAAATATACCATCCATTAAAGCATAAGATACTGTAGCAACTTCCTCAAAAGTTCCGTGATTAAAATAACTCAAAAAGAAAGCGATCGAGAGGCAAACACAAATAGTGGCAGAATCTGTCAAAACAGAACAGCTGACAAAGATCGATTTTTTCGAGGACCTTCTGTTGCTGAAATCGAAAAGTGCAAAACTAATAGAAGTTTGAAAATAACCTGGGGCATTCGCACAAGAAATCTCAGATCAAAAAGATATTCTTAGAATTTTCACGAATTTTTACGATGCAGCGCAGAAATCTGTTTCAGGACAGCAACTTCTCCAAATCTTACCTCCCTCAAATTAGAGGTTCTTCTTGGCACAAAAACAAAATAAAAATGATAAGGAGAGTTCATTACAGTAGTAATAACTTCTGAGACTCAAATAAAAGAAAAAGTACTAAAAATAAAACATTGGATTATAACGCCTTTGAGCTAGGCGCAGAAAGTAGAAATCAAGTATTTTCAAATGAGGCATTAAGATCAATTGTTTCCTCAAGAGCACCACTTACCACACTTGGCTCTTTAGAAGCCTCTGAAGATGATTCAACCTGCAAGTCACTCTTAGTTGAACTAAAATTCTTACCAATCTTAAAAACATGTTGTGGTTTTGGCACAGATACCTTGGAAACATACATAAATTTTTGCTCCTTTTCAACAAAAGCTTTCTCCTTCTTAAATTTAAGAGAAGAGAAAATTGAACTTAAAGTTTCCATAGACTCCTCTAGTTTACCAATCCTAAGGTTTTGACTATCATGAGTAGTACTAGCCTCTAAAACGGTGATTCTCTTACCAATACTTTCTATCGATTCATTAACCTGGCTAGCGTTATCAAGGATATTTGGCAAACTTTTTTCTAAAGAGCTAAGTTTTTCCAAAACTTCCTCCAAAGTGACCTCAGTTTTAACAACATGAATAGGTGGTACTCCCACTAAACTTTCAATTAAAGTGCATGTTTCCAAAGTGGGAGTACCCATAAAATTACCTCCTGCAAGAGTATCAAGAACGTACCTATTCCAACTAGATATACCAACATAAAAATTTCTAAGGAGGATCATGGTAGAATGCTTCTTTGTACACCTATGATGAGCATTGCTAATTCGGTACCAAGCATCTTTCAAACTCTCTCCCCCTTGTTGCTTAAAAGTACGAACCTCAACTTCAGGATTACTCATTCTAGCAAGACTAAAAAGCAGACAAGTAAAAATAATAACTATAAAGGAACTAATTTTTTTGTATTTTTGATGGTGCGGTGTTGATGTAGGAGTTTTGTATATAACCGCCTAGTTGGAAACCCCAAGAGAAGGTTATGATGAGCACAACAGCAAGTGATGGGTTCGTAGCATAGAAAACAAAAAAATTCCTACGCAAGAACACATAAATTAGCC
Source organism: Dactylis glomerata (assembly GCA_007115705.1). Classification (NCBI taxonomy): domain Eukaryota; kingdom Viridiplantae; phylum Streptophyta; class Magnoliopsida; order Poales; family Poaceae; genus Dactylis; species Dactylis glomerata. The sequence continues at coordinate 423,924 of QXEO01001193.1, forward strand.
AAGATACTCTACGAGGTGGTAGCAACGGAGACTAACCCTCGATGACCGTAAGCGGGGATTACGTTCCCGCACAAATGTTGACGATGGAGAGTCGATGAAGACGCACGTAGTCGACGTAGTTGTTCACTTGACGTAGTCGACGTAGTGGTTCACTTGACGATCACAAGATCGTGTACACGGCGCCACAAGTGGCAGCGCCCCCGTGCTCGGTCACACGTACAACTCGACGTCGACTCCTCCACGCCCTCGGTCCAGCGGGGCAGTGGAAGAAGGGATCCGCCGGACACTCCACCACACACTTCTCCAAGTGTATGAACTATGAACTACAATTCCGGCAGAGCTTCGCTAAGCTGAGATAGATATTGGGCAGCAACTATGCGGGGGAGGGGAGGATCAAGAAGTGTGTCACATGGAGGAGAGGGAGGGGTTTATATAGGGGAGGAGGGGGCAGCCCCCAAGGGGGGGTGCGCCGGCCCCAAGGAGGAGTTCATCCTCCTCATCATGGTAGTAACCCCCTCTTCATTCCCTTCATGGTGGTAACCCCCTCATCAACATGAGGTAACCCCCATTTTTATTTTTGCATGACATTCATGCTAATTAAAATTCACACTTATTGATTTAATATTTGTTAATTCATTCAATTAACAAACATTAACAAATGCACCCTTGAGTTATTTCGATATCCCGAAACAGTTTCGGTGCTTTTCTGAAACAACCCTTATGTTGTCCTGTAATTCGATCGGAGTATCGTATCCACTCAAAAACGACGGCGAACCTTAAGTGTGTCACCCTACGGTTCGTGAATAACGTGGACATGATCGAGACTCCTCTCCGATCAATAATCAACAGCGGGATCTGGAAATCCATGATGACTCCCACTTACTCAACGATGAACTAGTGATCGTGTGAACCAATAACGAACATAGTTAATTCCTTTTGTCTCGCGATATTATTACTTGTCCGAGATCCGATCATTTGGTATCAACCATACCTAGTTCGATCTCGTTCCCGACAAGTCTCTTTACTCGTTCCGTGATAATGCATTCCTGTGACCTAGTCACATGCTTGCAAGCGATTCTAATGCAATATCACCGAGAAGGGCCCAGAGAATATCTTCTCGTTATCGGGGGCGGACAAATTCCACTCTTGATCCATGAGCCTCAACTAATACTTTCAGAATACCCAAATCAACCTTTATAATCACCCTGTGATGGTGTGAGATTTGATATCATCAAAGCACTCTTCCGGTATCAGTGATTAACATGATCTCATGGTCTGAGGATTAGAACTATTTCATATGAGTTTGATATAGCAATGAACTTGATGACTTGATCGTATTGTTATTCGTACTATGGGTGTGAGTGTTCATCACATCATTCTTCTAATGATATGACCCCATTATTAACAACATCCAATGTTCATGATCAGGAAACCTTGATCATCGGTTAATCAACGAGCTAGTATAAAAGAGAGGCTTTACTAGGAACCCTTTTAGTTTATTAATCACACAGGTATTAATGTTTCCGATTAATACAATTCTAGCATGAGAAATAAACATCTATTATGAACACGGAATAATATAATAACAACTTTATTATTGCCTCTCGGGCATATTCCTTTCAGTCTCCCACTTGCACTAGAGTCAATAATCTAGATTACATAGTGATGAATCTAACACCCATAGAGTTCTGGTGCTCATCATGTTTTGCCTTGGGGAGAGCTTTAGTCAGCGGATCTGCCACATTCAGATCCGTGTGTACTTTGCAAATCTTTACATCACCATCCGTGACATGTTCACGGATGGAGTGAAATCGGCGCTTCACATGCTTGAATTTCTTGTGAGACCTTGGCTCCTGAGTATTGGCTATGGCACCATTGTTGTCGCAATAGATAACCATTGGATCCAATGCACTCGGAACCACACGCAGTTCGGATATGAACTCCTTCATCCAAACTGCTTCCTCTGTTGCTTCTGAAGCAGCAATGTATTCCACCTCTGTTGTTGATCTCGCCACCATGCTTTGCTTGGAACTCCTCCAGCTTACTGCTCCTCCATTCATAACAAATACGTACCCGGATTGAGACTTAGAGTCATCCGGATCAGTGTCGAAGCTAGCATCGACGTAACAACTTGCGATGAGCTCTTCTTTACCGCCATATACGAGAAACATATCCTTAGTCCTTCGTAAGTACTTAAGGATATTCTTGACCGCCGTCCAGTGTTCCAAACCTGGATCAGATTGGTACCTACTAGTCAAACTAATAGCATGTGCCACATCTGGTCTTGTACATAACATGGCATACATGATAGAGCCTATGGCAGAGGCATAGGGAATCTTATTCATCTCTTCTCTATCTTCAGCTTTAGCCGGACCTTGAGTCTTACTCAAGATCTTTCCTTGCAACATAGGTAAGAACCCTTTCTTACTATCCTCCATTCTAAACCTCTTTAGAATCTTGTCAAGGTATGTACTTTGTGATAGCCCAATTAAGCGTCTTGATCTATCTCTATAGATTTTGATGCCTAAAATATACGCCGCTTCACCAAGGTCTTTCATCGAAAACTTACTGTTTAAGTAATCTTTTAGGCTCTTCAAAAGTTCTGTATCATTTCCAATCAGCAATATGTCATCCACATATAATATTAGAAATGCTACAGAGCTCCCACTCACTTTCTTGTAAATACAAGTTTCTCCATAAGTTTTGACAAATCCAAACCCTTTGATAACTTCGTCAAAACGGAGATTCCAACTTCGGGACGCTTGCTTCAGTCCATAGATGGATCGCTGAAGTTTGCATACCTTGTCAGCATCCTTAGGATCAACAAAACCCTTGGCCTGTACCATGTACAACTCTTCCTCAATGTTACCATTAAGGAACGCGGTTTTCACATCCATTTGCCAAATTTCATAATCGAAAAATGCAGCAATTGCTAACATAATCCTAACAGACTTTAGCATCGCTACGGGTGAGAAAGTCTCATCGTAGTCAATTCCTTGAATTTGTCAGAAACCTTTTGCGACAAGTCGTGCTTTATAGACGGTCACATTACCATCAGCGTCTGTTTTCTTCTTGAAAATCCATTTATTCTCAACGGCCTTTCGGTCATTGGGAAGTTCCACCAAAGTCCAAACTTGGTTTTCATACATGGATTCCATTTCGGATTTCATGGCTTCATGCCATTTGTTGGAATCTGGGCTCATCATCGCTTCATCATACATCGCAGGGTCATCGTTCTCAACAATGGCATTTACGATAAGATCACCGTACCATTCAGGAGTGGCACGTGTTCTTGTCAACCTGCGAGGTTTGGTAGCATCCTCTTTTGGAGTTTCATGATCTTCATCATTAGCTCCCACTTCATTTGGTGAAGTCACCACCCGAACGGTTTTTGGCGCTGCGCCACTCGCCAATTCATGAAGAGGAGGTTCAATAACCTCATCGAGTTCTACCTTCCTACTATTCACACCTTTCGAGAGAAACTCATTCTCCAAAAAGGATCTGCTCTTAGCAACAAACACTTTGCCTTCGGATCTGTGATAGAAGGTGTACCCAATTGTTTCTTTAGGGTATCCTATGAAGACGCATTTTTCCGCTTTGGGTTCGAGTTTATCAGGCTGAAGTTTCTTCACATAAACATCGCATCCCCAAACTTTTAGAAATGACAGCTTAGGTTTGTTTCCAAACCATAATTCATACGGTGTCATTTCAACGGATTTAGATGGAGCCCTATTTAAAGTGAAAGCGGCTGTTTCTAGTGCATAACCCCAAAAAGATAGTGGCAGATCGGTAAGAGACATCATAGACCGAACCATATCTAATAAAGTACGGTTACGACGTTCAGATACACCATTTCGTTGTGGTGTTCCAGCGGGAGTGAGTTGTGAAACTATTCCACATTCTCTCATATGTGTACCAAACTCGTAACTAAGATATTCTCCTCCACGATCAGATCGTCGAAATTTAATCTTTCTGTTACGATGATTTTCTACTTCACTCTGAAATTCTTTGAACTTTTCAAATGTTTCAGACTTGTGTTTCATTAAGTAAATATACCCATATCTACTTAAGTCATCAGTGAAAGTAACAAAATAATGATATCCACCACGCGCCGGCACACTCATAGGTCCACATACATCGGTATGTATGATTTCTAATAAGTCTGTCGCCCGTTCCATTGAACCGGAAAACGGCGTTCTAGTCATCTTGCCCATAAGACATGGCTCGCATGTCTCAAATGATTCATAATCAAGTGATTCCAGAAGTCCATCCGAATGAAGCTTCTTCATGCGTTTAACACCAATATGACCTAAACGGCAGTGCCACATGTATGCGGCTATATCATCATTTGACTTAATTCTTTTGGCATTCACGTTATGAATATGTGTTTCATCACTATCAAGATTCAAAAGAAATAAACCTTTCTTCTCAGGTGCATGTCCATTAAAGATATTATTCATATAAATCGAACAACCATTGTTCTCAGACTGGAATGAATAATTGTCTCGCATCAAACAAGATCCGGATATAATGTTCATGCTCAACGCAGGCACCAAATAACATTTATTCAGGTTTAAAACTAATCCAGATGGTAAATGTAGAGGCAGCGTCCCGACGGCGATCACATCAACTTTTGATCCATTGCCGATGCACATCGTGACCTCATCCTTTGCAAGTTGCCGCTTATTCTTTAGCCCCTGTTTCGAGTTACATATGTGAGCAACCGAACTAGTATCAAATACCTAGGTGCTATTGCGACTACTAGTAAGGTACACATCAATAACATGTATATCATATATACCTTTGTTAATCTTCCCGTTCTTCTTATCCGCCAGATACTTTGGGCAGTTGCGCTTCCAGTGCCCCGTTTCCTTGCAGTAAAAGCACTCAGTTTCAGGTTTAGGACCAGCCTTGGGTTTCTTCTCAGAACCGGCAACAGATTTGCTGTCCCTCTTGTTTCTTCCCTTGGACTTATTATCCTTTCTACATTTCTTGAAATTAGTGCTCTTATTGACCATCAACACTTGATGTTCCTTTTTTATCTCCACTTCTGCAGTCTTAAGCATTGAGAGAAGCTCGGGGAGAGACTTCCTCATGCCCTGCATGTTGTAGTTCATCACAAAGCCTTTGAAGCTAGGTGGGAGAGATTGGAGAACCCGATGTATTCCCAACTCATTGGGAATCGTTATTCCCAAAGAGATGAGCTTATCGGCGTACCCAGACATTTTGAGTACGTGCTCACTAACGGAGCTGTTCTCTTCCATCTTGCAGCTAAAGAACTTTTCTGAAGCATCATAACTCTCTACGGCAGTATGGGAGTCAAAGATCAGTTTCAACTCTCCCATTGTATCATAAGCGTTGCTGTTCTCGAAATGTTTCCGTAGCTCCGGCTCAAGTCCATACAGTATGCCGCAATGAACTAAACTATGGTCCTCCTTACGAGTCAGAAAAACATTTTTCTCTTCATCGGGAGCATCTTCTGCAGGCGGGTTACCTAGCAGTGCCTCAAGCACATAGCCCTTTTGAGAGGCATTGAGGAGGATCCTCAAGTTAAGTGCCCAGTTGGTGAAGTTGCTACCGTTGGTGGCTAGTTTGTCTTTCTCCATGAACGCATTGAAATTTAGAGCAGGTGGTGCCATGATCTATAAATTATTTGCAAAGTTAATTTAGACTAAGTTCATAATAGAATGAGTTCAGGTTAAATCAAATTCTACGTGAACTCCCACTTAAAAAACAACATCCCTCCTAGTTTTCTTAAGTGACTACACGAACCAAATCCACTATACCGCAACCGATCATCACGTGCAACAGTATAGTTTCAAAGGCGAACATCACCATGTTCATCATATCAACCATATGACTCATACTTAACCTTTCGGTTCGTGTTCCGAGGCTATGTCTGTACATGCTAGGCTCGCCAAGTAGAACCATAACATTTGCGTGTGTAAAACTGTTTTACACCCGTCGTATGTGAATGTAGAGTCTATCACACCCGATCATCACGAGGTGTCTCAAAACGACAAACTTTCTTGACGGTGCATGTTATGGGAGAACACATTTTTATCTTGATATTTATGTGAGAGGGATCATCTTATAATGCTACCGCGCGATCAAATCTAAGCAGAATAAGATGCATAAAAGGATAAACATCACATGCATATATAATGTGATATGATATGGTCCTTCACGCATTCGATCTCCATCTTGTGCGTCATGGTATGATCTCCATCATTCCACCGGCGTAGCACCAAGGTCCATGGCGCGCCACCTTGGTTGTCTTCCTCCATTACAATATATCACTTGGATATATATATTCGGCACGCAGGCCATTTAAATGTAAAGACAACCATATGGCTCCTGTCGGTTGTTTATAACTTACAAAAAGGATCATCGCATACAATTTGTAACATAAACAATTTAACCATATCACATCACATGCCCTGCAAAAACAAGTTAGACGTTTCTAATTTATCTTGCATATTTTACGTGGTTTGGGGCTTTCTAGGAAGAACCGTTCTTACCTATTGAAAGGATCGGTACGGGCGACTAGAGGGGGGGTGAATAGGCGCTAAGTCAATTTTTAATCTTTTTCAAATTTAAGGCTTGACACAAAGTAAATTCACTAGATGTGCAACTAGGTGAATTTCCTATAAGTGGCAAGCATGCAATTAAACAAGTAACTAGCAAGATACAAGTAAGGGAAAGAAATAACCGAAGAGTGGAGACCGGAGACACAAGGATGTATTCCCGTAGTTCCTTCCTTTTGAGGGGAAGTACGTCTACGTTGGAGAGGTGTGGTGACACGGAGTCGACCAACGCCACAAAGGCTCACCTTGTTCTCCGGTGAGCAAGCCACGGAGGCTAGCTCGTTTCCACTAAGCGGTGGTAATGGGGGAACCACGAATCCCTTACACGGAGCTTGGGGCACAACTCCACAACTCAATTGGAGGCTCCCAAGAAAGCCACGGAGGCAAGAATCACCACAAAGATGAGTTAATCAACCAATTACAACACCTAGGGTCACAAGATCCCCTAGGTGCAAATCCTCCAAGCAAATAGAGGGGGAAATGAAATTCCTTTGGTGAAGATGTAGATCGGTGCCTCCTCCTTCAATCCTCCAAAGATCAAGAGCTTTGGTTGGCTAGAAGGGGAGATCTATGGAATTTGGTGTTTTTGCAATGGGGGTTGGTGAGAGCTTCAAGGATGAACAATGGTTGGTGAAGTTCTAACACAACCCCAGCTGGGAGAAGGGGTATTTAAAGGTGGGTGAGAATCTGGCCGTTCGAGGCAGCACCCAGCAGCAAACCGGCGATAAGTCCGGCGGCGCCGGCCTCTGGGCCGGACGCCCCGGCGGTAAGTCCGGCGGGATCGGATTTCTCGCCGGATGTCCGGCGGCCCGCCGGGCGGATCCGACGCCCCACCGAAATGCCAGACAGTATAGCAATCCGGCGGCTCCGCCGGGCTGGTCCGGTCTGCCGCCGGATGGTCCGGCCAGGGAGCCGGCCAGACCAACTTAGGCCACTTTTGGCAGGCGATTCCACCATCTTTATTTTTATGCAATAAAACCCCTTCACCTGTGAACTTAAACCTGTACGCATATATTTCAAATATTAGTTCACACAAAACATAGTCATGTCATTGTAAATCAAAAAAGTAGAAAGGGACAAATGTCCTTTCAATCTCCCCCTTTTTGATTTACGATGACAAACTATGTTAGAGTCTCATAGGAGAAACAAAACATGGTATCTAATGAATAGTGAGAGTGCTCCCCCATAACATATGCACATGGTAGAATTTGCTTTTGGAATGCAAAGTGCAAGATTTAGATTATAGGGAGCTCCCCCACTATCAATAGGAACCAAGCATGGCATGGACAAGATAATAATATAGCAAGCATAGACATATCCAAACATAAACATAGAGTGCATAGTGCATAATTAAAGTACACACTTGTCCACACACGATAAGGTTCCACGGAGTTTGAGAGATAAAATGGCAAATAAAATGCAAATGGACACAAGCCACTTAAGAACCAAGGAAAGTGAAAGCGAGGCTTGTGTCATGCGACGTTATTCCTAGAGACTCTACACGCTTCTCCCCCTTTGGCATCGAAACACCAAAAAGGGACAAGAGAGTAGAAGATGCTAGCGCTCAAAAATCTTCACTGGGGACAGGAGAGCCCTCGGGATTATCTTCTCCATGAGCACCTTCATCTTCATCAGCATCTTCTGGCTCAGAGGGTGGCTCAAAATCTCCAAAGTCTTCAGCGCTAGCAAACATGGCATCATCAAGAGGCGGCATGACAAAGTTGACATATGGGACCGGATCCAACTCGGTTCCAACAGGAGGAACTGCACTGCCTCTAGCTGCCAAGAACTCATTCTGCCTCCTCCGAGTCTCCTGACTCATCTCCATGCTCCTATGAGCCACATCATAAGTGCTGCGACACATATCCCACAAATTCTTGAAGAATGCAGCAACACCGTTCTTGCGAGAGGACCTATGATGGCGATGATGACGACGGTGACTAGCTCTAGAGCTAGAGGCATGGTGAGGATCAGGAGCATCCATTGTGCGACCTCTAGCCCTGGCAGGGATCAAGTTGGGAGCCTCTTCAAAACCACCCTGGAAACCCACTGAGAAAGTCTCCATCTCCAGAATCTGTCCACGCACCTGAGCAGTCTGAGTCTGGGGATGCCTGTTGATCAAACGTTGCACATACTGACAGTAGTTGGGAGTCATGCGCTTCAGAGTAGCTCTCTTGATCTTCTGAAAAATGAAGTCACAACCATCTATCTTCCGAAGCTTGTCGGGCTGGCAGTAGTACAGCAAGTTCCTGTGATAGCCCCTGACACTAGCATCATCTCCAGCCTTACTCACCAGATTCTAACGGAAGAGCTTGGCAAGAGCATTGTAGTAGTAGTACATGCCTGAAATGGCAGGAGCAGGGAGAGATGGCTCATCTGGATAGCAAATGCGAGAGATCTTCTCCACAGAAAACGGTGACTCTGAGTGAATCTTGAAACCACCAGCCCTACCACCACCATAGCCCAAAGCATCACAGAAAACAGCAAACGTGGCAGTGAAAACATCTTGGCCAGTCATCCAAGAGAAGGACTCAGCAGGGTCATTAGGGAAGAAAACAGTGCAGCTGAACGGACGGACCACCAAAGGCTGAATAGGCTCCGAGAGGGTGACAAGGTCAAACAGGTCCATCTTGAGAAGAGCCTCACTGATATAGTGAAAGTCCCTGGAGACATACTGCTGAAAGTGCTCAACATTGAGGGATTTAGGCACCACATAGAATCCACTCTTCATGTGCTCAGATGCATCATAGTAATCATCCCACATGGCAGGCTGAGAATCGGTCCAGAACTTCTTGTCACTGCCAGTGTACTGCCTCTCATGAAAGCGGTACGGGTTCGCAAGGCGAAGTTTATGCCAAGTGTCAATGTGAGCTGAACCCAAGTTCCCCGTGATCTCCTGCTCCTTCTCCACGTCCACTGGGCCACGAGCCCCCTTCCCCTTCCGGGGTGGATGAGGGCCACGAGTGTAAACAAGCTTGGACTTCATACGCTGCCCTGCAGCCGCAGAGCTGCTACCTTCAGCTGGGGTCTTCCCTGACTGACGAGTACGATGCGGAGGGCGTCCCTCAACCTCATCAAGCTTCCTCTTCTTGACATCAAAGGCTCGAGCATCTTCTTCATTGTCAATCTGGTAGTCACTGTCCTCAGTCGAAAACGAGTCTGAAAAACGCAAGCAAAGCAAAGCAACACCAGATAAAGATACATGTCACGGAAAAGGAACTCAAAGTCGGGTAAGAACAAGTGCATGATGGAGAGGTGGTAGGGCAGTGAGGTTCGGCGCCAGGTCCGGCAGGACCGGACAGTGGGCCGGACTGTCCGGCGGGCCGCCGGGCCGTTCCGGTTGACGCGCCGAACTGGGATACAGAACACCAGTTCGGCGGGTCCGCCGAAACAGTCCGGTGGTCCGCCGGGCGGTCCGGCGCCAGGTCCAGCAGCCGCCGGGCATCTCGCCGAAAAACTCAACTATCACACTACCTTCAATCATGACTCGTATAACTTGTCCATACCAACTCAAAGGATACATGGATGCCAAGGAACAAAAACAAGCCCATCGAAGAACGAAACTCTAAAGGATCTATCCCTAGACAAATTGAATCTAACCCTAGATACACCCTAGATCTACTCATACAAGAGCATGAACAAACCGAGTGTGAGGCAAGGGCTAGAGGAAGAAGATGAAACGAGGGAGTTACCCGAAGACATGGTGCACAAGAAGATGGGGAAGAATCCCGATCTCCCAATGCGGTTGACGAAACGTGAAGATCTTCGGAGGAAAGCTTCAAAACAACCCGATCTACATCCGATCTAAATTTGGAAGGGATTGGTTGGGTGGAGAGGCTAGGGGGAGGAGAAGCTTGAGGAGGCAGCGGCTATGGAGATGGGGGCGGGCGTGGGGAGGAAGGGAAGTGGGGGAAAACTGATTTGGAACCCCTCCCCATGATTTTATATAGGCCGCCAGTCCGGCGGTAAGTCCGGCGGGACCGGGCTATGCGCCGGACAGTCCGGCGGGCCGCCGGGCCATTTTGGCGAGCTCGCCGAACTGGTATACTGAACGCCAGTTTGGTGGATCCGCCAAAACGGTCCGGTGGGCCGCCGGGCAGTCCGGCCCTAGGTCCGGTTTTCGCCGGGCAGGCCGCCGAGACACTCGAAGGAACTAGAAAAATTTGGAAAAAGGACATCAAGTCGATATGTGACATGTATCAACAAGAAAAACATGGTGTGCGGAAGAAATCAACAGCCATCAAACTTGTTTGCATGGAAATCAACTTAAGATTGCATGCCTTCCAAAGAAGAGCAACAACAAAACACGAGATTTGAAGACATGCAATGGTGGGGGATTTCTCCCCCCTATGTGTGATCACCAATGTCGTGACACCGCGAAGAGACATGCTTGGGCTCAAATGACATTAGTGATCTTATGATGTCGCACACTTGAGTATGCATCATGCCATTAGTTGACACGATGACTATCCTCAACTATGCGCATCTAGACTAGAGGAACACACTATACTATGGGAATGAGTGCACACAATCAAGCCACATTGCAAGAGTCTAGGATATTCAATTCATGCCTCAACTCTCGGAATCTTGCTTCATCAAGAGGCTTCGTGAAGATGTCGGCGAGTTGGTCTTGTGTACCTACATAAGATAGGTTAATCTCACCTCGGTTGACATGGCCACGGATGAAGTGGTGGCGGATCTCGATGTGCTTGGTCTTGTTGTGTTGAACCGGATTATGAGCGATCTTGATGGCACTCTCATTGTCACATAAGAGTGGCACCTTGTCGAAGTGAATACCATAATCCTCCATGGTTTGCCTCATCCAAAGAAGTTGAGCACAACAACTCGCGGCCGCCACATACTCGGCTTCGGCGGTGGAGAGAGACACACAATTTTGCTTCTTGGAAGACCAACTAACCAAAGACCTACCAAAAAATTGGCAAGCCCCGGAAGTTGACTTCCTATCCACTTTGTCTCCCGCCCAATCCGAGTCCGAGTACCCTACAAGCTCAAAGCTTGCTCCCTTCGGGTACCAAAGGCCAAAATTTGGGGTATCAATCAAATATCGAAAGACTCTTTTGACCGCCATTAGATGGCTTTCCTTAGGGGCGGCTTGATATCGTGCACACATTCCCACACTAAGCATGATATCCGGTCTAGATGCACAAAGATAGAGCAAAGACCCAATCATAGAGCGATAAAGTTTTTGATCCACTTCTTTACCATTAGGATCGAGATCAAGAGTAACCTTTGTAGGCATGGGAGTCTTGGCTCCCTTCACTCCGGTATCCATCTTGAACTTCTTGAGCATGTCTTGGGTGTACTTGGCTTGATTGATGAAGGTGCCACCCTTCAATTGCTTTATCTCAAAGCCAAGAAAGAATTTCAACTCCCCCATCATAGACATCTCAAATTTATCTGTCATTAGTCTTGCAAATTCATCATTGAAAGATTTGTTAGAAGAACCAAAAATGATATCATCTACATAAAGTTGGCATATGAAAAGCTCCCCGTTTACTTTCTTAGTAAAAAGAGTAGGATCAATGAGGCCTATCTCAAACCCACGGTCTACAAGAAGCTCTCTAAGATGCTCGTACCACGCACGTGGGGCTTGTTTAAGGCCATAGAGTGCCTTATCGAGCTTGTAGACATGGTTCGGAAAGTTAGGATCCTCAAAACCCGGGGGTTGCTTTACAAACACTAACTCATGCAAAGGACCATTTAAGAAAGCACTCTTCACATCTATTTGTTGCAACTTAAAATTATGATGTGAAGCATAAGCAAGAAGGATACGGATGGACTCAAGGCGAGCCACGGGTGCAAAAGTCTCTCCATAGTCGATGCCTTCAATTTGAGAGTATCCTTGAGCAACCAAACGAGCCTTGTTCCTCACAACAATTCCATTTGCATCTTGCTTGTTCTTGAAGATCCACTTGGTTCCAATGACATTCCGGCAATCCTTGGGCTTCTCTACTAATGACCAAACTTTGTTGCGCTCGAAGTTATTGAGTTCTTCATGCATGGCTTCTACCCAATCCGGGTCTTCAAGCGCCTCAAACACTTTTTGAGGTTTCACACAACAGATATAGGCATGGTGGTTACTAAAGTTTGCCAATTGCCTCCTTGTGGACACCCCTTTCCTTACACTTCCAATCACACTCTCCAAGGTGTGGCTACCTCTACGGAGAGCTGTTGCTATCTTCATGGCACGGCGAGCTTGAGCTTCTTCAAGAGATTCTTGAGAGGCCACTTGGTCATCACCACGGTTTTGGTCCTCGCCTTGACCTTCAAACCGACCATGCTCATCATCTTGAGCTTGCTCTTCGTCTTGAGCTTGATCTTGATCACCACTTGGTGAAAAATCACCATCATGCTCATGGTCTTGATCTTGATCATGCTCACAAGGTTGAGGGGCTTGAGTTTGTCTTTGGCTAGCATCAAAGGGACCTTGAGGAGCTTGTTGTGTTTGAGAGGGTGAAGGCTCCACTTGAGTAGAGCATAGTCCTTCTCCTTCCGCCAAAGGTGTCCCTCAATGGGTATGAGATGTCCCACACCCATTCTTCTTATGGCAAGAGGAGGTATTTCGTCACCTACATCAAAAACACCGCGTTGCTCCACACGGGAGCCGTCATTCTCGTCGAATCTCACGTTAGAAACTTCAACAACTCGAGCGGAGAGTTTGTCAAAGATTCTAAAGGCGTGAGATTCGGCGGCATAGCCAACAAAGGTACCCTCAAGAGCTTTCAAATCAAATTTGGACAAATGAACACCTTTCTTAAGATAGTAGCACTTACAACCGAATACCCGAAAGTACTTGATGTTAGGCTTCTTTCCAATGAGGATCTCATAAGGAGTCTTGTTCAAGCCCTTGCGGAGATATAACCGGTTTGACGCATGACATGCGGTATTAATGGCTTCGGCCCAGAAGTTATACGGAGACTTGAATTCCGCTAACATGGTCCTAGCCATATCAATGAGAGTCCGGTTCTTCCGCTCAGTTACACCATTTTGTTGGGGAGTGTAGGGAGATGAGTATTGATGGCGAATCCCCTCATCACTGAGAAAATCATTCAAGGTGTAGTTCTTGAACTCGGTGCCATTGTCACTCTGAATCATCAATATGTCTTGACCATATTGGCGTTGCACTTCATTGGTGAAGTCTTTGACGGTTTGTTGAGTCTCACTCTTGTGAGACAAGAAAAAGACCCAAGTATATCTTGAATAGTCATCGACAATCACCAAGCAATACTTCTTTCCTCCAAGACTTTCATAAGAGGGAGGGCCGAAGAGATCCATGTGAAGGAGCTCTAGGACCCTCTTAGATGAAATGATGGTCTTGCTAGGATGAGGAAGTTCATGCATCTTTCCTTCAATGCAAGCTCTACACACACGATCTTTTGAAAAGGTTAGATCGGTTAGTCCTAGGATGTGGTTGCCTTTGTGGAGACTTTGCAAAGTTCTCATATTGACGTGGCCTAGCCGGCGATGCCAAAGCCATCCCATATCAACTTTAGCCATGAGGCATGTCGCGGCTTTAGTGACCTCCTTCGAGAAGTCAATCACATATAAGCCATTTTTGACATGCCCTACATGAGCTACATTAAGAGACTTGCTCCACAAAAGAACTACAATCCCAACATCAAAGAAGGTTGCAAAGCCCATATTAGCAAGTTGAGCAACAGAAAGAAGATTATATGAAAGGGACTCAACAAGCATGACGTCTTCACGGTAACATTGTGAGAGACAACAACCTTGCCGAGACCCAATACCTTTGACCTTGAAGAGTCCCCATAGGTGACGTAGCCCGCAAGGGATGAACCGGTGCGAAGCTCCTTCACCATTTCTTTGCTCCCGGTCATATGATTGGTAGCACCACTATCAATTATCCATTGACCACCACCGGAAGCAAAGCCCTACAAGAGATCAAGTCTTGACTTTAGGTCCCCATTTCTCAATGGGTCCTTTCTTGTTAGTGACAAGGGTCTTTGGAACCCAAATAGACCATGCAACATATTCATTTGATGAACCAACAAATTTAGCATAAACATGTCCATCTTGTGCACGGCAAAGAACATAGGAAGGATTATATTTTCCCGCAAAGTTATTATGGTTGGGCATAGCCTTTTTGCCATTCCCAATAACTTCCCTCACCTCCTCCTCAAATACATTACCATTCTCATCATAGCATATTTCACTAGGAACATGCTTCTTTAATGAGGGAGGAGGCACGGGGACACTCTTCTTCTTGTTGTTCTTCTTGGACTTGGATGTAAATCCAAGTCCTGTCTTGTCACCATGTTGCTTTTGACCATTCAAAAGCTCATCAAGCATCTCATTTCCCTTTAGGGGGGCTTTCTCACAAGGGGGGTTAGTTGATCATGAACTTGCAACAAAAGTGCTAGAAAGAGACTTGGTTGCTTCATTAGCAATTATAAGATTTAGTTTCTCATTTTGCAACCTAAGTTCATTAGCAACGGATTGAGCAATATCACGATCACTTTTAAGTTTGGCAATATCCAAATTGTGAGATTCTTCAAGACCCAACATGGATGTCTCAAGTGACACCCTTAGGTCTTGCTCTTCCTCAAGAGATTGAGTAAGAGAAGCAATTTCAGCGGCATAGTCACGAGCATGCCCCTCAAGTTCAAAAATGCGTTCATCATTTTTATCATTTACTTGGATGGCTTCATTATATTGATCTAGGAGAATCTCAAAGCGAGCTTTGGTCTCCCCATGCAAGGTTGACATGAAAATGTCCATTTCATTTAGATCATCATTTTCACCAACTTGTTCAACACAATCCATCAAAGATAAGCTTTTAGGTATGATGGGTGTGAGAGGCGGTGATACCTTTGTAGCGTGAGCCATGAGACAAGTCGCATTGTGGTTGGTGCGCTTTGATTCATTTGCGGAAGCGAATAGGGATGATGAGGGGGTAGGATAGGCAATGGCGATGGCGGACCTTCCTATTTCCTCCTTATCACTTGCATCATCCTCGGAGAGGTACTCTTCTTGAGTTATCAAAGCGTGAGTTGGGAGGACTCTCTTCTTGTCGGAGTTTCTAGGGTAAGACTTGGACTTCATTTCCTTGCGGATAAGCCTTCCATTGTGATCTTCAACTCTTTCATAAGGACACTCCGCAATGAAGTGGTTAGTGTTACCACAATTGTAGCAAGTCCTCACTCTACTTGTAGCCTTGGGCTTGGAGGGGCTAGATGACTTCCACTTCTTCATGAATGCCCTTTGAGCAAGAGCCATATGCTCGGCATGAGCATACTTCATGTCCTCGGGGCTTCCACCCAATACTTCTTCCTCTTCCAACAAGCTTTCTTCTTCATGATAGGTGACTTTGGCCTTCAAAGCAAGGTTGGGAGCACGCACACCACGTGCATGAGCTAGAGCATCATCCGCATTCTTCTCGGAGATCTTCCTTGCCATCATCTCTTGCAAAATGTCATGAGCGGACATCGTCCAGAAATTTGCATTTCCCTTGATGGAGTTCACGGTCTCCTTATGGAAGGGCAAGAGAGCTTGAATGAACTTCCTCTTCATCCATCTCCAATCACATTGGGTGGAGCCAAGATCCGTTAGCTTCACTTGGAGTGACGAGAGACGCCTATGGAGTTCTTCGGGAGTTTCACCATCAAGCATGGCAAAGTTGTCCGCTTCATTGGAGGCTTCATCAAACTTGGATTCTTGAATGCTCTCATTCCCAATGAAGAGGTTGGTGAGAACATCCCAAGCTTCTTTGGCGGAGGTGATGTTGCGGACGAACGCCTTATCCTTCTCGGTGAGAGACATGTGAATGAGATGCAAGGCAGATGCATTGAGTTACTTGTCGATTTGCTCCCAAGGTAGCAAGTTGGTCAAATCCTTGGAAGTTGGATGGAAACCCTGCTCAACGATCCTCCAAAGCTCAATAGACACAAAGTTTATGTGAGAGCGCATGTTATCTTTCCAATTGGCAAAGCTAGAAGCATCAAGTGGTGGTGGTGGGCCGCAAGAAGCAAGGTGTGGCATTTGAAGGTGTCTTCCGGAGACATAGCTCATAGGATGTGGAATTTCCGTGCTATGTCCCCGAGAGGTGTCATCCTTCTTGGGGGTGTCATCTACCTTGGGGGGTTTCTCTCCGCCCTCATCCCCATCCTCATCCGGATCATCCTCGTTTAAGATGGGCTTACCCGAGGACTCAACCGGGGTCGGTGGAGTGGTACTAGACGTTCCACTAACGAGGGCATCAAGTTGAGATTTTTGGCTTTCCATGGCTGCCATCATGGCATCCATACGTGCCATTATATTATTAAGATCCCCCTTAGTGGCGGGCTCCTCTTCGCCCATAACCTCTTAGGCGGTTAAGCCCAATCAAAGAGCACTAGGCTCTGATACCAATTGAAAGGATCGGTACGGGCAACTAGAGGGGGGGTGAATAGGCGCTAAGTCAATTTTTAATATTTTTCAAATTTAAGGCTTGACACAAAGTAAATTCACTAGATGTGCAACTAGGTGAATTTCCTATAAGTGGCAAGCATGCAATTAAACAAGTAACTAGCAAGATACAAGTAAGGGAAAGAAATAACCAAAGAGTGGAGATCGGAGACACAAGGATGTATTCCCGTAGTTCCTTCCTTTTGAGGGGAAGTACGTCTACGTTGGAGAGGTGTGGTGACACGGAGTCGACCAACGCCACAAAGGCTCACCTTGTTCTCCGGTGAGCAAGCCACGGAGGCTAGCTCGTTTCCACTAAGCGGTGGTAATGGGGGAACCACGAATCCCTTACACGGAGCTTGGGGCACAACTCCACAACTCAATTGGAGGCTCCCAAGAAAGCCACGGAGGCAAGAATCACCACAAAGATGAGTTAATCAACCAATTACAACACCTAGGGTCACAATATCCCCTAGGTGCAAATCCTCCAAGCAAATGGAGGGGGAAATGAAATTCCTTTGGTGAAGATGTAGATCGGTGCCTCCTCCTTCAATCCTCCAAAGATCAAGAGCTTTGGTTGGCTAGAAGGGGAGATCTATGGAATTTGGTGTTTTTGCAATGGGGGTTGGTGAGAGCTTCAAGGATGAACAATGGTTGGTGAAGTTCTAACACAAACCCAGCTGGGAGAAGGGGTAATTAAAGGTGGGTGAGAATCTGGCCGTTGGAGGCAGCACCCAGCAGCAAACCGGCGGTAAGTCCGGCGGCGCTGGCCTCTGGGCCGGACGCCCCGGCGGTAAGTCCGGCGGGACCGGATTTCTCGCCAGATGTCCGGCGGCCCACCGGGCGGATCCGGCGCCCCGCCGAAACGCCAGACAGTATAGCAATCCGGCGGCTCCGCCGGGCTGGTCTGGTCTGCCGCCGGATGGTCCGGCCAGGGAGCCGGCCAGACCAACTTAGGCCACTTTTGGCAGGCGATTCCACCATATTTCTTTTTATACAATAAAACCCCTTCACCTGTGAACTTAAACCTGTACGCATATATTTCAAATATTAGTTCACACAAAACATAGTCATGTCATTGTAAATCAAAAAAGTAGAACGGGACAAATGTCCTTTCACCTACGAACATGAAACCACAACGGTGATAAAAATATTATTAACAACTATTTGTAAAATAGATCATAACTATAGTGGGAGAAACGTACACCCGCAAAGCCACATATGCCGAAGCATGTCAAGTGTGGGACAAGTCTCGTGAACGCGGTCACGTAAGGTTAGTCTCGGGCAGCTTCAATCCCACTATGCCACTATGATCCAAAATACAAAAAAATTGCAATAACATGATCATCAACGCCCACATCCGCATGTGTTCTAGCCGTGCATACCAACTACGCATAGATATGGCTCTGATACCACTGATGGGTTCGTAGCATAGAAAAAAAAATTCCTACGCAAGAACACATAAACTAGCCAAGATACTCTACGAGGTGGTAGCAACGGAGACTAACCCTCGATGACCGTAAGCGGTGATTACATTCCCGCACAAACATTGACGATGGAGAGTCGATGAAGACGCACGTAGTCGACGTAGTTGTTCACTTGACGAAGTCGACGTAGTGGTTCACTTGACGATCACAAGATCGTGTACACGGCACCACAAGTGGCAGCGCCCCCGTGATCGGTCACATGTACAGCTCGACGTCGACTCCTCCACGCCCTCGGTCCAGCGGGGCAGCGGAAGAAGGGATCTGCCTGACACTCCACCACACACTTCTCCAAGTGTATGAACTACGAACTACAATTCCGGCAGAGCTTCGCTAAGCTGAGACGGATATTGGGCAGCAACTATGCGAGGGAGGGGAGGATCAAGAAGTGTGTCACATGGAGGAGAGGGAGGGGTTTATATAGGGGAGGAGGGGGCAGCCCCCAAGGGGGGGGTGCGCCGGCCCCAAGGAGGAGTTCCTCCTCCTCATCATGGTGGTAACCCCCTCTTCATTCCCTTCATGGTGGTAACCCCCTCATCAACATGAGGTAATCCCCATTTTAATTTTGCATGACATTCATGCTAATTAAAATTCACACTTATTAATTTAATAAAACATTTTTATTTCTTTAATATTTCTTAATTCATTCAATTAACAAACATTAAAAAATACACCCTTGAGTTATTTCGATATCCCAAAACAGTTTTGGTGCTTTTCTAAAACAACCCTTATGCTATCCTGTAATTCGATCGGAGTATCGTATCCACTCAAAAACGACGGCGAACCTTAAGTGTGTCACCCTACGGTTCGTGAATAACGTAGACATGATCGAGACTCCTCTCTGATCAATAATCAACAGCGGGATCTAGAAATCCATGATGACTCCCACTTACTCAACGATGAACTAGTGATCGTGTGAACCAATAACGAACATAGTTAATTCCTTTTGTCTCGCGATATTATTACTTGTCCGAGATCCGATCATTTGGTATCAACCATACCTAGTTCGATCTCGTTCCCGACAAGTCTCTTTACTCGTTCCGTGATAATGCATTCCTGTGACCTAGTCACATGCTTGCAAGCGATTCTAATGCAATATCACCGAGAAGGGCCCAGAGAATATCTTCCCGTCATCGGGTCGGACAAATTCCACTCTTGATCCATGAGCCTCAACTAATACTTTCAGAATACCCAAATCAACCTTTATAATCACCCTGTGATGGTGTGACGTTTGATATCATCAAAGCACTCTTCCGGTGTCAGTGATTAACATGATCTCATGGTCTGAGGATTAGAACTATTTCATATGAGTTTGATATAGCAATGAACTTGATGACTTGATCGTATTGCTATTCGTACTATGGGTGTGAGTGTTCATCACATCATTCTTCTAATGATATGACCCCATTATTAACAACATCCAATGTTCATGATCAGGAAACCTTGATCATCGGTTAATCAACGAGCTAGTATAAAAGAGAGGCTTTACTAGGAACCCTTTTAGTTTATTAATCACACAAGTATTAATGTTTCCGATTAATACAATTCTAGCATGAGAAATAAACATCTATTATGAACACGGAATAATATAATAACAACTTTATTATTGCCTCTCGGGCATATTCCTTTCAGCAAGTCTTCCCTCAGTTGTAAAACCAAGGTTTATTGAACCAGTAGGAGAAAGAACCAAACTTCTGAAGGTTGATTCCCGCTGGCGCGTAGTTGACGTGGGAGCTTCTTCTTCTTCGGTCCCCGGCAGCGGTGCCAGAAAACTTGTCCAGGGTGTAGCTTTACACCAGCAGCAACGTGGAACCTGCACACAACACAACCAAGTACTTTGTCCCAACTCACAGTGAGGTTGTCAATCTCACCGGTTTGCTGTGAAGAAAGGATTAAGCATCGAGTGGTAAAAGATAGTAGCTTGCAAGAATGTAAATAAAACAAGTAAATGGTAAATGGTAATAACAGTCTAAAGGAATGGACCGGGGTCCACAGTTCACTAGTGGTGTCTCTCCATAAGATAAATAACAACATACTGGGTAAACAAATTACAGTTGGGCAATTGATAGAATAAAGATAGCGCACAAATGTCATGAGGATCACTATGAGATTCACTCTGGGCATTACAACAAAATACATAGAATGTAATCCAACTGCATCTATGGCTAATAATCCACCCTCCGGATGTCATCCGAGCAACCATCGGGTATTAAGTTGCAAGCAACAGATTATCGCCTTAAGCAAAGTGCGTAATACAAACAATGCAAATGTCCTTGAACACAAGATTATTGTTTTTTCCCTAGTGGCAACAACACATCTATAACCTTAGAGGTTTCTGTCACTCCCACAGATTACTAGAGGCATGAACCCACTATTGAGCATAAATACTCCCTCTTGGAGTCACTAGCATCTACTCGGCCAAGATATCTACTAGAAACAGAGAGCATGCAATATCATAAACAACATAGAGATAACATATAGATAATAATTCAGCTGTTCGCACACGAACATGTCACCGTGTACCTCCGACGTCAAGCACGATACGCAGGACACGTCGCCGGAGGAGGCTAGCCGGAAGCGCGATACGCAAGACAATCCGACGGGCTCTTTTGAAGACCCGAAACCCCACACGTCCGGGAGAGACCCCGTCTGGGCGCACGGCGGTGATGGGCTGCCCTAGGTTGGTTCGCCCGCCCCTAGGAATTTGCAGATCGAAGCTCTCCAACACGAAGAACACCGACAAACGATGAGCAGAAAACAAGGGCGAGAGAGAAAAAAATAGAGGTTTGTAGATTAGTTTTTTCGATTGTGTGTTGTTGTTCAATCGGCCGTCACCCCTCATGTATATAAGAGGCGGCTGGACTTCCCGTGCAAGAAGAAGGCTTGGATTCACATCCAAAACCCTATTTTGGGTCAAACTCGGATGGGTGGGTCCGAACTTTCCAAAACTGTTCGTCTCGAAAAAACAAAGAACTTTCATTTTTAGCACTTTCCCATCCGAGCTCATCTTAATCACTTAAATTAGGCTGAACCATAAAAAGTTTGTCCAATTCGTGGAAGCAGTTTTGAATAACTATCTTACGCACCTAACCAGACGTCTTAGTATATATGTCTGATTGAGTGCGTTCGACCTGGAGGTTGCATATTACTTCGGATTGCAATGATCCAAAAAGCAGAGTTGTTTGTTTCGACGAGACGCACAACTTTCGTGTTCACAACTTTTTCATTTGAGGCCATCTTAAGGTATCTTCTTTATAAGCCAAAAACGGTTGTCAACACATGCTCCCCTGTTTTTCGGCAATACTTGCGTGCCAAAAAATAACTTGCACCACATTTTGTCTAAGGACGATGTCAACACTCCATCGGCCATCTGTTCTTAGGGCGATAACTCTATATCGGCCATGTATGCTAAGGGCGATAATTGTATATCGGCCATATGTGTGTTTAAGCTTCTTGCCACACGCTCGGGTAAAACTTCTTTAGATATCTTCCATTGAGAGCTCGAGGTAATAAATTTCCCTCCATAGATTCAACCAAATATGAATTTCCAGGAACTACTCTCATGACCTTGAAAGGACCCTCCCAGCTCGGAGACCATTTGCCAAATTTTCTGTCTTTTGAACCAACTGGCAGGATTACCTTCCACACCAGGTCACCAACCTAGAAGCTCTTCAACTTTACCTTTTTGTTATATGCTCTTGCTACCCGCAATTTCTCCTTCTCTATGTCTCTTAGAGCAATTAGACGTTTATCGGCGACTTCATCAATGTTATCCATCATTAAGTTATGAAAATCCACCGCCGATAAATCATTTTGCTTAGCGAACCTCAAAGCAGCCAGATTCACCTCTACTGGTAAAACGGCTTCTTGCCCATACATGAGCTCATATGGAGTTACTTTTGTTGCACCATGCCTTGAAATCCTATGCGCCCACAAAGCTTCAGACAACACTTCATGCCATCTCCTTGGATGATCTTCAATCTTCTTCTTGATGAGCTTGATCAAAGTTTTATTGCTAGATTTAGCTTGTCCATTAGCTTGAGCATAATATGGGGATGGATTGAGCATCTTTATCTTATATGATTCGGCGAATTCTTTTACTTCCTTTGCCATAAATGATGAACCCTGATCTGTGGTCAAAGTTTGAGGAACGTCGAATCTATGTATAATGTGCTCAGTTATGAATTGGATCACCTCCTCATGGGTCATATTCCTGAGAGGTATTGCTTCAGACCATTTGGTAAAATAATCAGTGGCTACCAACATGAACCGATGCCCTTTCGAAGAAGAAGGATGAATCATGCCAATGAAATCCAATCCCTAACCTCTAAATGGCCACGGCTTGATAACAGGATTCAACATAGCAGCAGGAGCCAACTGAATATCACCAAACTTTTGACAAGCTTCGCATCCTTTATAATATCTGAAGCAATCATTTATCATTGTCGGCCAATAAAAACCTGCACGTCGTAGTAACCACTTCATCTTGTGCGCCGACTGATGAGTACCACAGATACCTTCATGTACTTCCCCCATAGCGACCCTTGCTTGGTCTTCATCCAAACACTTCAAGAGAATACCATCAACTGTTCGGCGATAAAGATTATCATCTACCAAAACATATTTGAAAGCGATCCGCCGAACAGCCCTATCCGTCCTCCTGCTAGGATCCTGCAAATATTCAACAATACGCCTTCTCCAATCTTTGTTTTCACCTGCACTAGATCCTTCATTAGTGACCGAATCAATGGGCTTTAATTCGGTCTTACCTACGTCAGCAAGAGCAAACATCGGCTTATAAGATATATGAAAAACACCACGATCAACATGGTAGCCAGATGCTTGTTGTGCTAACTCATTTGCATTCTAGTTATCCTGTCTAGATATATGAGCAATGCTAAAATAATCCAAGGTAGAAATTATGTCTAGACATTTATCAAGATACATATTAAGTGATTCGTCTAAGCATTGGCAAACCTTGGATGTTTGCTGAACTACTAACAACGAATCACCATAAGCCTCAATATGTGTAGCACCTACAGCAGTTAAAAGTTCTAGTCCGAATAGTAAAGCTTCATATTCGGCTTGATTGTTTGTGCAAGAATATTCTAAGCGGCATAAGGCTTCAAACACAGCACCATGAGGAGATATATAAACAACACCAACACCTTGGCCATTGTTACAGACTGAACCATCAAAATATAATCTCCATGGTATTAAAGAGACAAGGCTAATATCAATATCATGCTCACTGTCAATCCGATGTTCAACAATAAAATTAGCAACGATTTGGCCTTTCATAGATTTCAAAGATTCATAAGCCAAATCATATTTGATTAAAGCATAAGCCCATTTACCAATCCTACCACTAAGAATTTGTCTATGCAACATATATTTAATGACATCGGTTTGACAAGCAAAAACGCACATGCTAGACAATAAATAATGCCTTAACTTAGTACAAGCAAAATACAAGCACAAGCATAATTTCTCAATAAAAGTATACCTTGTCTCGGCATCCAGTAAATGCCGACTCAAATAAGTTATGACATGTTCCTTTCCTTTGGTCTCTTGAGTCAAAACAGCACCAATAACGCCTTCCTCCGCAGCGATATAGAGCCTAAAAATCTCTCCATGTTTGGGCGCCTTCAATACCGGCGGAGTAGACAAACAAAGCTTGATATTTTTGAATGCCTCTTGCTGTTTTGCCCCCAGGTAAAATCATCATCATTCTTTAACCGAAGAATAGGAGTAAATGCATCAACCTTCCCTGACAAATTCACTATGAACCACCTCAAATAATTAACCTTGCCAAGGAATTTCTGCATATCTTTCTTGCATTTCGGTGCTTCTATTTTCTGGATAGCCTCTATCTTCTGTGGATCAATCTCTATGCCATGTTGATGTATAATAAAACCCAAGAATTTCCCAGCCAATATACCAAAAGTACACTTCAAAGGATTCATCTTGAGCCCATACTTCCTCATCCTCTCAAAAGCTAAGCGCAAATCGGCTAAATGAGATTTATTAGCATCCGATTTGACAACAATATCATCAATATAGACTTGAAGTATGACCCCAAGCAAATCATGAAATATTAAATTCATAGCCCGCTGATATGTGGCACCGGTGTTTTTCAACCCAAAGGTCATTACCGTCCACTCAAATAAACCAATAAAGCCAGGGCACCGAAAGGCTATTTTGAATGCATCCTCTTCGGCCATAAAAATTTGGTTATACCCCACATTGCCATCAAGAAAACTAATAACTTAATTACCAGAGGCATCATTAATAAGCATATCGGCTATTGGCATAGGATACTCATCTTTGGGTGTAGCTCTATTTAGATCCCTGAAATCAATACACACCCTCAACTTGCTTGATCCTTTTTTCTCCACAGGTACAATATTAGAAATCCAATCTGCATACCTGTAAGGTTTAATAAAATTAGCTTTAAGCAAACGACCGATCTCCTCCTTGATCCGGTCATACATTTTAGGATTGAATTTCCGGGCCGGTTGTTTATAAGGTCTAAAACCGGCCTTGATAGGCAATCGATGCTCAACTAAATCCCGGCTCAAACCAGGCATCTCATGATACTCCCAAGCAAAGCAATCGACATATTCTTTTAACAACCCGATTAACATATCCTTATAATCGGCTTTCAGATTTTTGTTTACAAACGTCGGCCTAGGAATTAAACCATCTCCTATATCTACCTCTTCCAATGGATCAGCCGATGTAAAACCTTGTCCCAACTTATCAATATCATCTAATTATTCAATTGACTCATACATATTGTTCCCACTGGACCGATATTCCACAAGCCTCTTCTGCAACCACTCTTCGTTGGGATCCATTTAAATCACATGTTTGGAAGCCGATTACTATAAATCAGCTTTAAAGATACGGGCACAAAGCCATTCTTTGTGGCACTAAGAAAATCAAAATCTGAAAGATCACGCCCCATCAAACAAGTAGCATTAGGATGTTGCCAATCCACCGGTGAATCAGCCAAAGCAATGCACGATAAATTATCAGCATGGACTACCTCAACTTCATCAGCAACCCACTGTATCAAGAACTGATGCAAAGTAGATGGCACACATTGGTTTGCATGGAGCCAATCGCGGCCTAATATGACATTGTAATTACCTTGCACCTCAGCAATAAAGAAGGCGGTGGCCAAAGATTTGCTTCCCACGGTGAGCTCTACACTCATGACACCTTTGGCTTCAGTTTTTTTCATTACCTTCAAACCCATTAAGCACCATGTTGGTCTTCATTAAATCATTCTCATCAAGCCCCAACTTCTTGAAAACTGAATATGGAATAAGATTCACCACAGCGCCACCATCAACAAGCATTCTAGCAACCGGCGACCCATTAATGTGTCTCTTGACATATAGTGGTTTCAAGTGTTTCACCGGTTCTTTTGGCTTCTCAAAGATGGCATTCTTGGGCCCAAAGTCCAGCTGTGCTACCTCCCTTTCTTCATCTACGGCACGACATTCAGAGGGTAAATAATAAACCATATTCATATCCTTACCTTCCCTAATTGGCGAGCTTTCATAGTCCACCAATTCCTCATCATCTTCCAGTGCGGGAGTTTGCTCTAGAATTTCATTAGTTGAAGGAGGTGTAGGAGGTGGTGTAGTAACAATGCTCGTGCTCCCCTCCTGAGATGGTGTCAAAACTGTTGTGATCATGGGAACTGTGGTATCTTCCACTTGCTTACGTACCCACTTCTTAGAAGGCACTGGGTGAGTTTCATCAAAAACTGCATCCCTCCTCTTTTCAGCTTCATTCTCCACCTTCTCTTGATTCCTCATGCGCTGCAGCCTCCTTTTCTTGGTTTTTGTCAATCCAAGAGGACACCACTTAGGCTGAGTATATTTAGGATCCCTCGGCTTGGATTTGCTTGTGCTAGCTTCGTGATCATTAGCCGAGGATCTTGGCTGAATAGTCAGTATAGCCTTATCAGAACTAGCCAGTTTATCAATATCAACCGGCTCTTTGAGTTTCAACGCTTGTGTGCCCACTATGATTGAGCTGACATTAGGATTCTTCCCTTGTTGCTTGCCAGACTCTGAAGTTTCAGCACATGGCGACATAGGACGTCGCTCCTTCTCAGCACCCTCTGAAGATTTTGGATGTGACCGATTAGTATTATAACTCAAACGGTCTCGAACAGATCGAGTGATCCTGTCATGCACAGATTTCCTGGGTGCTGCCCATCCTGGATGAAAAGCATATGGCGCCATTGGGGGCTGCATCCATCCTCCATTGTAGTAATACAGTGCATATGGTGGCGGCGCCATCCATGGCCCTGGCGCCCACTGACCATACGGCCTTGAGTGTCTTGGATATCTCTCTCTTGGAGGTGACCATGGACGTTTCACATGAGATGACCGGTTTGAGTTAGAACCGGTCGCTTGGTTTGCATACTTAGACATTAACATATCAAAAGTTGGCTTGATCTGCTTGCGCTGCGCCTTGACCTCATTGGTCTTCCACTTTCCAACTTCTGGACTCTTGGGCTTGATGAACTTGGCACGCACATCACCTTGTTCTTTTGGTTGCCCCCCAGGTGCAGGATTTTTTATAGTGATCTTCAACGTCTCCTTGCCATCAGGTTGCTTTCCAAGAACAATCTCCCTTCCCAAGACCTTGTTATATTCCTTGTTGTTCCTGGGTTCACCAACAACAACATTATCTTTATTAGCAGATTCGGCCGTCTCTGGCCGAATTAAGACCTTCTTTCCATGCAGCTCCAAAGTATTCATTGGGAATGGCTGCTTGTCAATTTGCATATCAGCAAAGCTCAATCGTCCATCATTGATAGCCGATTATATCTGTCGCTGAAAAACGTTGCAATCATTAGTAGCATGAGAAAATGAATTATGATATTTGCAATAAGCGCGCCATTTTAACTCCTCAAACGGCGGTATAGTGTGAGACAAACGAATGCATTTATCTTTTAACATAGCATCAAATATCCTATCACATTTGGCTACATCAAAACTGAATGTCATCTCATCTTCATGATTCTTGCGAATCGGCTTAAGAGCATCACAAATATAAGGTTTGGCCTTTGAGGGCCAAACAAATTCTGCAGCATAAATATCAGCCTCATCGTCCGAATTTTCACTATTATATCCAACAGTATTTATGCGAGGACGATCAGACTTTGACCTATGCATATCTTTTGTTTTGTTGCCTCGGCTTTCTTGGGCCAGCGCCCTTTGCAAAACTTGACTAACATTTAAGAACTCATAACCTTCAATTTTTTCTTTAATGTAAGTTCTTAAACCATTGAGCACTAAGTCTTCCATGTCTCTTTCAGTAGTTACTAAACTGTAACATCGGTTCTTAGTATCTCTAAATCTTTTGACATAATCAGTAACTGACTCATCATGCTTTTGTTTAACCGATGTAAGATGTGACAACTTAAGCTCATTATCACCGCTATAAAAATGCTCATGGAATTTCTTTTCTAGGTGATACCAAGTATTAATAGAACCATAAGGTAAAGCAGAAAACCATGAAAAAGCAGTACCAGTTAAAGACAAGGGAAACAAACGCACTTTTAAAGGATCACTATTGCCAGCTTCTCCTAACTATGCCAAATATTGACTAACATGTTCCCAAGTCGTTTTACTATCTACCCCATTAAATTTAGCAAAATCAGGCACTTTGTAACCCTGGGGGTATGGTAAAGAATCAAAATATTCCGGATAAGGCTTTTGATACATCCGGCTTACAGGCTTCGGCTCAATTCCGAAGTTATCATAGAACATCTTCTGCAATTCTGACCTAAGTGTGGCCATGTTTTCATCTATGGCAGACGAATTTGTTTGTGGTACTTGTGCAGGAACAACAGAATTATTAGCCGTGGAGTTTACTCGCGCTGCTGGTACCGAATTAAAATTCGGCGCCGTGACTGTGGCTGCAGGACGTGTGGCCTGGTTCGGCGGAATTGCTGAATAAGGCACACTTCTAATAGGAGTATGGTATGCTGGCGCGGTTACAATCTGACCATCTTGGCTAACGTAAGGACTCATCGGCATGCCCTGAGGAAACACCGATGTGCTAGGTAATGTATGGCTAGGGTTTTCAACATCAGCATTAGCACTAACATTACCAAAAGTATCATGAGGCTTATTATTACTAGCTTTTATGTATTATATCATAGCATCATAGGCTTGACGACTTGATTCAGTAGCATAATGATTAATTGCAGCCAATTGATCACTAGAAAATACGCTAGTACTTACAGAGGGCTCGGCTGGATCGCCGAGCATTGGTGGGAGTTGGATGTCTCCAACCGAGGTGACAACCCTATGGCGGTCCTTCTTGAAGCTTGCAAGGAACATCTCCCTATCTTCCTCCTCTTGCCTCTTCTTCAAAGCCTCGAACTCCTCCTTGCGCATCAGCTCCAGCGCCTCGAGTTGCTCTAGACGCTGCTTCTTCAGCGCCTCGTAGGATTCGCGTTGATCCGCCGAAAGATCATCAAAACTAGGCTTGATGATGTTTTCGGCGCTAACTTTAGCAGGCTGGGGTATACCGCTCGACATGATGATCCTCCCAAGCGGAGTCGCCAAAAAGTATGTTCACACACGAACACGTCATCGTGTACCTCCGACGTCGAGCGCGATACGCAGGACACGTCACCGGAGGAGGCTAGCCGGAAGCGCGATACGCAGGACAATCCGGCGGGCTCTTTTGAAGACCCGAAACCCCACACTCCCGGGAGACACCCTGTCTGGGCGCACGGCGGTGATGGGCTGCCCTAGGATGGTTTGCCCGCCCCTAGGACTTCGCAGATCGAAGCTCTCCAACACGAAGAACACCGACGAACGATGAGCAGAAAACAAGGGCGAGAGAGAAAAAAATAGAGGTTTGTAGATTGGATTTTTCGATTGTGTGTTGTTGTTCAATCGGCCGTCACCCCTCATGTATATAAGAGGTGGCTGGACTTCCCGTGCAAGAAGAAGGCTTGGATTCACGTCCAAAACCCTATTTTGGGTCGAACTCGGATGGGTGGGTCCAAACTTTCCAAAACTGTTCGGTCAAAAACTTGCCTGTATCTTGCGGGTCTGTTTTGAGGCAGTAAACAATCTCAGATCAAAATTTCGTAATGAGCAAAGTTGTTCGTCTCGAAAAAACGAAGAACTTTCATTTTTAGCACTTTCCCATCTGAGCTCATCTTAATATCTTAAATTAGACCGAACCATAAAAAGTTTGTCCAATTTGCGAAAGCAGTTTTGAATAACTATCTTACGCACCTAACCAGACATCTTAGTATATATGTCTGATTGAGTGCGTTTGACCTGGAGGTTGCATATTACTTCGGATTACAATGATCCAAAAAGCAGAGTTGTTTGTTTCGACGAGACACACAACTTTCATGTTCACAACTTTTTCATTTGAGGCCATCTTAAGGTATCTTCTTTGTAAGCCAAAAATGGTTGTCAACATCAGCACATCAACTTGACATAGTACCAATATTCATCATATCCCAGCAAACACAACATGTAGAATTACACAACGATGATATTGATCATGATAGGCAGCTCACAAGATCTAAACATGAAGCACATGGTGGAGATGAAAACCATCTAGCTACTGCTATGGACCCGTAGTCCAAGGTAGACTACTCACACATCACTCCGGAGGTGACCATGATGATGAAGGAGGCCTCCGGCGGTGATTGCCCTCTCCGGCAGGGTGCCGGAAAGAGCTTCTGGACCCCCCGATCTCGCGTCAATGACGGCGCCGGCTTGCAGTAGGTTTCATGGAAAGTTGATCGGGTGCTTTAGGTTTTCCCATCGAGGGGAATATATAGGCGGAAGGGTGGCGTCAGGGAGTGGGCCAGGGGCCCACACCACTGCCCGGTGCGGCCAGGTGGTGGCCTGCGCCGTGGCATGGTGCGACCACCCTCTAGTGCCCCTCTGTCTCATCTTCGGACTTCGTCTCGTGTCAGGAAAAATAGGAACTCTGGCTTTTGTTTCATCCAATTCCGAGAATATTTCCTGTGTAGCTTTTCTGAAACACAAAAACAGGGAACTGACACTATGGCGTCTCATTAGTGGGTTAGTTCTGGAAAATGCATAAAAACATCACGAAGTGTAACAAAACACAAAGCAAATGGTGTATAAACACTAGTGGGAAAAGGCTTATAGATAGATGTTTTACTAGTGGAGCACATTAATCAATATGCTCCACTAGTATTTACTAGTGGCGCATTATCAAATATGCTCCACTGATAATTTTGTTACTAGTGGCGCATTCTTCTCGAAATGCGCCACCAATACATCTGTGGGACCCACCAGAAGGGTTGTCGACAAAATATCTTGGCTTATCAATGGCGCATTTGCAATATGCGCCACGCATATTTAACCCTTTAGTGGCGCATATTATGCATAATGCGCCACTGATAAGTCTGTGGGACCCACCTAGGCCCCACTGGCCTGACCCCTGCCAGTGTTATGCGTGGCGCATACAGAAATATGCGCCACTGATAAATAAAATATCAATGGCGCATATTGCTATATGCGCCAGGCATAGCTAGTGGGGCCCACACCTCTGAAAAGGTGGCAGACTTATCAGTGGCGCATTTTGTTCAATATGCGCCACTGATAAGGTCGGCCAGATCTATAAGTTGGCAGCCCCACCACTACCATTTCATTCTTCTCCATCCAACACCAAACTAGATCTAGGTCGTCCTCCTCCTCCCCGCCACCTCAATTTCTCCATTCTTGCCTCCATTCTTGGTTTTTAAACCTACTTTGCTCCATAGTTTTGAGAGGAGAAGCCTCTCTAAGTTGTAGATCTACTAAACCAACTAGGTGAGTTGTTGGAGGACATGCATGTGGATGTTTTATGTGGCCGGTGGACGTCTCGCGTGCGTTGTACACGCATGCATGCTTGTGTGTGGTGCATGAATGTTTACAGGTGACGAAGAAGCAAGAGCATGTTGCTTGCTACGGCGTGGTGCATGGATGTTTGCCGAAATGTTGATTAACTTCCGTTTCGGCAAATTTGTGCACTACCCATACGTCCTATTTTTAGGAGAGGTCATGCCGAATTTTTCCGGCGACCATGCATGCATGCATGTGTGTATGTGTGTGTGTGAGCACATGATGATGTGTGATTCTAAGGTACTCTCTTTTCTCTATACCGCGCAGGCAACCATGGTCAGACACATGAGCGAAGGTCAAGTGGCTAGATACAAGGAACGCGCGGTGGCCGATATGAGGATGAACAAGAGGACCCACATAAGATGTCCGTGTCGAACATGCAAACTCGGGAGCTTACTCGACCCTGATTCCGCAGACCTGGAGAGTCACCTGCTCACGCGTGGTTTCATGCCCGGCTATGATTCTGAAGATGACGAGGACGTCAACAATGGTGTTTCTGAAGACGAGGGCGTACAAGATGATCATCATGAAGGAGATGGCGGCGGCGGACATGATGATGATCATCACGAAGGAGATGGCAGCGGCGGACATGATGATGATCATCACGAAGGAGATGGCGGCGACAAACATGATGATGATGGAGAAGACGCGGCATCGACGGGCACACAGACACGACTAACCTCAGCCTTGCAGGACCCACATGTTCAGGAACTGCTCCTCAAGGAGACGAGCAATGCAAAAGCTGATGCCAGAGAGAAAGCCAGGCTGGAGCAGATGGAGATTGATGGGAAAACTCCGTTGTTTCCTGGGTGCCGACCCGAGGATACACGCTTGAGCGTCACGCTCAAGGCTCTGGAGATGAAGGCGGAAAGCAAATGGACCGACGTAAGCTTCAATAAAAACATGAGATTCTGGCAAAAACGTCTTCCCAAAGGAAACACGTGTCCAACTAATATCGAGGAGGCCAAGAAAATCGTGTGCCCTCTGGACATGCCATACGTTAAGTACCACGCCTGCATCAATGATTGTGCACTTTATCGGGATGAGTACGCGGAGAGAACCACATGTCCTGTGTGCGGCCGAGGACGATACAAGATTGGGAACAAGAAAGTATCTCGGAAAGTGGTATGGTACTTTCCTATCATTCCCCGTCTGCAGCGGTATTTCGTAGACCCTAAGGAAGCAAAGCTCATGCGATGGCACGCGGATAGGAAGAAGACCGAAGATGATCCGCATAAGGGCAAGATCCTGACACACCCTTCGGACGCTAGCTAGTGGAACGCACTTGACATCGACTTCCATGAGTTCGGGCCGATCCAAGGAACATCAGGCTTGGTATGAGCACCGATGGACTCAATCCGTTTGGCAACCAGAGTAGCACGCACAGTACCTGGCCCGTGTTTGTATGGCCGTACAACCTCCCTCCATTGTTGTGCACCAAGCAGAGATATGTACACATGTGTATTCTGATTCAGGGGCCAAAACAGCCAGGTGTCGACATGCATTTGTATCTCGGGCTGTTGAAAGAAGAGCTAGCCACGCTGTGGGAGACACCTCCTCGTACGTGGGATGCATACTCAGAAGATTATTTCCCTTTGAGAGTCGCGTTGTTCACAATGGTGCAGGACTATCCAGGTTACAGTTACGTCTCTGTCCAGGTGAACCACGGACACAACGCATGTGTTAGGTGCATGGATAAGACCCCGCATCTCCAGCTACCAAGGGATCTAGGTTCCTCGAAGACCGTGTTCCAACGGACTCGGATGTGGCTTCGAATGGATCACCCGTGGAGAAAGCGCGGAGACCTGTTCAATGGTAAAGAAGAGCTTGAAAATGCCCCACGTCCGAGGAGCGGTGAAGTAATCGACGACATGCTAGAAAACTAGGAAGAGTACCCTTTGCCGGGAAAGAAGCGTCCGAGGACAAAGCCGCTGCATGGTGTGTGGAAAGCGAGGTCTGTTTTCTGGGACCTGCCGTACTGGAAATACCTCCACACGCCCCATAGCCTTGATGTCATGCACATCACGAAGAACGTATGTGAGAGTCTGCTGGCCACTATCGTCAACATGCCGGATAGGACCAAGGACGGGCCGAAGGCAAGACACGACCTGGAATTCCTTGGCATCAAGAAAGAACTTCATGGTCCGCCCGATAACAATGATGATGATGATGAGACGATGGACGAAGATACTCATGGTCCCCGCAAGAGGGCTAAGAGGAGGGATGTGGTGTTTCCCGCTGCCTGCTTCACTCTAAGTGAGAAGGAGCTCGAGCAGTTTTTTAAGTGCCTCCTAGGAGTTAAAGTTTCTCACGGTTACTCTGGGAACATAGGCAGATATCTAGATGAAGCAAAGAAGAGGTTCAGCGGGATGAAGTCTCATGACTGTCACGTGTTGATGACACAGATACTTCCCGTTGCGATCCGAGGGATAATGGACGAGCACGTCCGTGAGACGTTGTTTGGCCTCTGCGACTTCTTCGATGTCATCTCGAGGAAATTTATCGGCTTGAAGCAGCTCGACGCGCTGCAAGAAGAGATCGTCGTGATACTGTGCGAGCTTGAGATTTACTTCCCGCCCGCGTTCTTTGATATCATGGTGCATCTGCTCGTCCATCTCGTGGATGACATCATTCATCTCGGTCCGACATTCCTGCACAACATGATGCCGTTCGAAAGGCTGAATGGTGTTATCAAAGGATTCGTTGGCAATAGGTCCCGTCCAGATGGAAGCATCGCCAAGGGCTTTCTGACCTACGAGTGTGTCTCGTTTTGCCAGAATTATCTACGCACCGAGGAGGACAACACGGACGACCCTGTTGGTCTGCCCAAAAGGACGCACCTCGGTAGGCTTGCCGGATATGGTCACCGCGAGGGTTTTCGCGCCTTGCATGTCGGCGCGAAGGGTCGACGCCCCGACTTTGTCCGGGCACACCTCGTCGCGCTACAGCACATCGAATTGGTTGACCCTTGGGTGGAGGAGCACAAAAGCTTTGTAGAGCAGAAGTTCATTGACCTAGGTCGGCCGAGGAAGAAGGGAGACGTAACAAGAGAGCACAACTCCAGCTTCACGGCTTGGTTCAAGGAAAAGCTTCACGGCCTGCAGTCGACGCCTTCTACGGAGGATGAAAAACTAATTTTTGCATTATCACAGGGCCCCGGGCACAACATGAGGACATATCAGGCCTACGACATCAACGGATACAGATTCTACACCGAGGAAAGGGACAGGAGTAGCGAATATCAGAACTCAGGAGTAACGATGCTATCCTATGCCGATGACGAAGCCACCGTCAAGGAAAGATTCTTCAGAAGGATCGAGGAGATCTGGGAGCTCGACTATGCCGGAGAGAAGGTGCCGATGTTCCGTGTCAGATGGGCCAAGAGCGTCCAGAAAGAGGGCCGGTATTTCACCACCATGGTTATACCCGATGCCTCCGCGAAGAACGCCTCCGCAAAAAACGAGCCATGGGTACTCGCGAGCCAAGTTGACCAATGCTTCTTCATCACCGACCCGTCAAAGCCAAGCCGTGTTGTCGTGAGGAGGGGCAAGAGGAGCATCATCGGAATGGAAGGACCCGCCAACAACCAAGACTTAGAAAAGAACGGCGATCCAAAGATCGAAGAGGAATTCGACAAGTACTTCGACAAGCCGACTACCGCAGGAAGAAGGAAGACCACCCTGCCTACTAAAGGTTGTCCGTTCACGAGAAGAAACCTCAACATTCCCGGCCTAAAGTATTCAACAAACGCGAGGAAGAAGGGCAAGAAGATTGCAAAGAGACGCTAGCTCTAGCTAGCTAGCGCGGAATCGAGATCATGACATTTTTTGTGTGATGTACATGACGATATATATATTCGTGGTTTCTTGAATAAACTATTATGATACTCGCAAATAAAGTGAACAAAAATTTTCTAAGTATTCGTGTATATTAATTAGTGTTTCTTTAGTGTTTTTATTAGTTACTAATAAATTTTGAAGTAGTTAGTATTTGTTACTATTAAAAAAATGTAAAAAAAAATTGTGAGGCAACCAGGAGTTGAGCCCTGGATGCCCTAGACGCAGCACAGAGAGCTGTACCACTGAGCCAAACTAGTATTGTTGTCATATGGGTGAGCGTCGCGATATTTGACTAAGTGTGACACTTAGCCAAATATCGGTTCGGGCCGCAACGATCGATTTCTTCCCCACCACATTTCCCCCCATGCGCATCCTCTTCCCTAGTAACCCTAGCCGCCGCCGGTCAAAGCCGCCGCCGCCGCTCAAAGCCCCCACTCGAAGCCCCCGGTCAAAGCCGCCGTCACCGCTCGAAGCCGCCGATCGAAGCCCCCGGTCGAAGCCCCATCCTCGCCTAGTCGAAGCCGCCGTCGCCGCTCGAAGCCCCATCCTCGCCCGCTCGAAGACGTTGCCGTCGCCGTCGCATCTCCTCCGTCTCCTTCCCCGCGGCGGCAGGCTTCCCCGCGACAGCGCAGGTATCGCCCACCTCTTCCCTAGCTTCGTCCTCCTCCGCCCTCCTTCCTGTCCACAGATCGTGCCCATGGATCTTAAAAACAAATCAGAGTGGTGTGTGTTGTGTGGATATGGTCGGTTCAGTATGTTGATAGATATTTGATCCTTCGCGTGCTTGCAAGCATCATGTTTCTCATCACACTGATCTCACAGCTAGCAATGTTCTGTCAAAGTTGCTCATTGTTCCAGCACGCCCTATGCCCCTATGCTTTGTGTTGTTGATTCAGACACATGTAGTCACTGTGTGGGGTAGTATATGCATAAGGGCAGATCGATTAGACACAATCCATGCATAAGGTTCTTTGGTTATCGTCAAGAAATAGGCTGGCAATGCAAGCTTGCTGAAATTCGTTATGTGGGAGGCTGGGGTCTGCTTTGGTTTCCTTCTCTTGGGAACAATCGAACGGATATCACTGGTAGTTAGTATTACATCTACAACTTGGATGGTTTTATACTTCTTTTTATGTTGTACTATATGCCAAGAACTTGGGCATTGTGAATTTTCATGTTTTATAATTTCCAAATTTGTTCTGAGAGAACTGTATCAATTACATACCTTTCTGAATTACCTGTATCAATTATATTAACTGACAACACTAGTCTGATTCCGTGTCGCCACTAACTGAATATTAATAGAAACTAGCTAACTAACTGAAGCCTATTACTGGAATTAACAGTCTGTCTGTTTCAGAATTGTGATATTTTTCTTCTGGGAGCATAATTAACTTGTATATGCTTTTGTAGGTTCCGCCATGGTGCGCCGCAAGATCACCACCTACGCCATGATGAGCCGACGCCCACCACCACCCCCTCCCCCTCCGACGCCGCCTCCAACGCCGCCACCTCCAGCGTCCGACGGCGAGGAGGAAGAAGTCCCCGAGGTGGACTACCCGGAGGACGAAGAAGAGAACGACCGCCTGGAGGCGGAAGCCCAGGCGGAGATCGACGACATGGAGTGGGCCATCTCGGACCCCGAGAATGAAGAACAGGCGGCCATCCACGCCTCGTGGCGTTCTCTGCGGATGGAGAACAAGGAGGCGGTGCGCGACGATGAGTGGGACGGCCTACTTCTTGAGTCGGGGCTCAAGGAGTCGCGCGACCGCCACGCGATGGAGGAGGGAGTGCGCGGCTTCATGGAGTTGGAGCGGCGGCGCCTCTTGGCGCTGCTCGCAGAGGACTCTGGTCGCCTCCACAAGATTGTGGAGGATGACTTCCTCCCCGCCCCCGCCGCCGCACGAGATGCTCGATCGGGCCTAGCGGCGACGAAGAAGGGGGCCAACGACGACGAGGCGGGCCCCTCTAGGCGCTAGAACTTTTTTTTCGTATTATGAACTGCTTATATATGATCGATCGTCATCCATGCTATGTTTTATTCTAGGCTTATGAATCCTTGCCATAGTATTTGTGATCATGCAAGCATGTTTTTAAACTTTGTCATTCCTTTCGTTGCATAACATATATACTCCATTCTAGGCTTATATATGATCGATCGTCATCCATGCTATGTTTTATTCTAGGCTTATGAATCCTTGCCATAGTATTTGTGATCATGCAAGCATGTTTTTGAACTTTGTCATTCCTTTCGTTGCATAACATATATACTCCATTCTAGGCTTATATATGATCGATCGTCATCCATGCTATGTTTTATTCTAGGCTTATGAATCCTTGCCATAGTATTTGTGATCATGCAAGCATGTTTTTGAACTTTGTCATTCCTTTTGTTGCATAACATATATACTCCATTCTAGGTTTATATATGATCGATCGTCATCCATGCTATATTTTATTCTAGGCTTATGAATCCTTGACATAGTATTTGTGATCATGCAAGCATGTTTTTGAACTTTA
The DNA here is from genome assembly GCA_007115705.1 of Dactylis glomerata. Taxonomy (NCBI): domain Eukaryota; kingdom Viridiplantae; phylum Streptophyta; class Magnoliopsida; order Poales; family Poaceae; genus Dactylis; species Dactylis glomerata. Next base: position 461,702 of record QXEO01001193.1, read on the forward strand.
TCATTCCTTTCGTTGCATAACATATATACTTCATGTCTATAGAGAGATGGCGAAGTGATACGTGGTGTACAGTGGTCGGGTTCTAGGAGTCTACGAGGACTGGGAGGACTGCCAGGCACAGATGACCAACTTCAGCGGCAACCGCTACAAAGGGTACAAGACAAGAGAGCTCGCGGTGTCCAAGTGGAGGAGACACGTGTGGAAGAAGAATCGGATGAAGTTCTTGATCATGGTCTCGATCTTGCTCATCGTCGTCGCCGGTGTGATCTATTCGAACTTTTTTTTCGATGATGGACTTGCTTATATATGATCGATCGTCATCCATGCTATGTTTTATTCTAGGCTTATGAATCCTTGCCATAGTATTTGTGATCATGCAAGCATGTTTTTGCACTTTGTCATTCCTTTCGTTGCATAACATATATACTACATGTCTATAGAGAGATGGCGAAGTGGTACGTGGTGTACAGTGGTCGGGTTCCAGGAGTCTACGAGGAGTGGGAGGACTGCCAGGCACAGGCCGGTGACCAACTTCAGCGGCAACTGCTACAAAGGGTACAAGACAAGAGAGCTCGCGGTCTCCAAGTGGAGGAGACACGAACCGGTCTTGCTCACCATTGCGGGTGTAGTCTACTCGGTCTTTTGGTGAGATGTGTAGTGTGTGTAATGTGTAATGTGTGTAATGCATGGACTTGGGCTATATATGCTCTAACACTTCTAATATTCGGGAACTTTGTCACTATTATGGATCTAATTGTTTGTGATGATGATATATTTGTTTTATACTGCATGCTGTGTATTCTGCTGTTATATTGTATACCTATATGCGCCACGCATATGCCAAAATGGTGCGCCACCAATAGGATTTTTTCCACTAGTGAAACAAGCATGGAACATTAAAAATTATAGATAGGTTTGAGACGTATCACCCCTTTTATCCCCCTCTAGCTACATGGCAATGGATCTGTGGGAGGGTGTCACTTGCAACGCTCCTCACTACCATGTCTCTAGAGGTAATTCCCTCTTTGGTCCCAAGGACAAATATTGCATGGAGCTCTTGACACAATATCAAAAGAGATAAATAATATTCAACACATGAGTAAAACATAACGATCTTTATTTCATATATATAGTTTATGCTAGGGTTTCTCCATCTCCCCAAGAACAAAAGAAACTACTCACATATGAAGGCAACCAACATGATCAATAGAGTATGCACGGGATATAAAGGTACAATTGTATATGAGATCAAATCCACACTAGGGTTTGGATACAACCAAATAAACAAAGGGGATCGTGCGATGGAGATGATGTTGATGATGATGATGATGGAGATCGATGTGGAGGCCTTCAAGATCCTAGTCTCCTTCTCCTCTTTGTGTGGTGGTGGTGATGGAGACCTTTGTGGCGGCGACTATGGAGGTGGCGGAGCGGCAGGGTTTCGCCGTGGTGGCTATGGGGTGATGCGTGCTCTCCCTTGGCTCCTCACCTGTTTAAACAGGCTCAAGGAGGCCTCCCAGTGACCCCTTGGACGTTCCCTATGACCTAGAAAAGGTGTGGGAACAAACAAGGGCGAAATCAGTGAAGAAACATGTCCGTTTGCAAGGTTTCCGTTGCCTAGAACCCGCGGTATGGGTGGGCGGTATGGCCTGACCCGGCCATACCGATGTCCGCTAAACTTTGATATGTCTCGGTTATTTTGGCCGCCATTTTATCATATAGACTCCGATTTGGGTGTTCTTTGGCTTGTCAAAATCGTATAGACGATAGCTCAAATACTATGGTCTTGAATCTTAATTTTGAGTTGATGGAAATATTCACTTTTTCTACTCCTCAAATGGTTAAGTCTGGTGCCTGCAGCTCCTCCATATTACGTCACCTTTGCTCTGCTTGCCTTTGTTTATCCATAATCGTCCAGAATACCTACACACATGTCGAAGACAAGGAAAAGTGATAAAATTTTACCTAAACTACTAGTTGTGTCAAGCTCATATGAAAATAATTGAAAACCGATAATCAATTATAATAGGTATTGTTGTAGCTAGATTAAGCATGAGATGAGTGATTTACATGCATAAAGTATGTTGTAAATATGCTTCAAAAATACACTCATGTCTTAACAACATTCTAGGGATGGCAATTTTAAACCAAAAACCCATCACATAACCTGAACTGAACAAGACAACCCACTGTGCTCGAATTTCTAGTTTCAACCTACTCCCTTGGTCCCAATGGATGTGGAACCATTGTTTTGCATGTTTTTAACTTTGTCCAACAAATTGACCTATAATACGTATGTTACTTATTTTAAAAATTATACCATTAAAACCTTTATTTGAATACAAATTCAATGATATAACTTGTGTGACTGATAATTGATGTTTCGTTGGCAAAATTTATGGTCAAAGGTAGACGTCGAAAAGCATGTGCACCACCTAAAAAGGGACAGAGTGAGTATGTGTTAGTTTCTTTTTATCTTTGATATTTTTTTAGTTTCCATCTATTATATTATTACGGAAGAGTCATGGAACACACGAGGCAACTACAACTACTCCGCTGCGGGGAAAAGGGATTCGAGCAGTAACGAAAACAAATCAGAATCGTACGGAGAGTCCAATTTACGGAAGAGTCATGGAACACACGAGGCAACTACAACTACTCCGCTGCAGGGCAAAGGGATTCGAGCAGTAACGAAAACAAATCAGAATCGTTCGGAGATATAAGGAGCGGCCAATGGCATGGCTGGGATAAGAAAAGACGGCGTCGCGCTGCCGTCGTCGATGCGACGAACGCACCAAGAAGCCTGCATATCGATTGCTGATATGCTGCAAGAACGCATGAGCCCGTCGATCTCGAGCCTCCTGGATTCAATCTACTATATTAATTACCGTCTCTCCTCATCGGTCGTCTCGAGATTATTTGATTCCAGATCACGGGACATGTCTGCCATCTCCGATACGAGAGTGATACTGAACGGGGTACGTGAGTGCGGACGGTCGGAAACAACGGCCAGATGACAACCATGAGATGCTCATGCCCCGTAAACAGCAGCTACATCTCACCGGCGTTATCTTGAACAAGGATTTGGCGAGGCAGTGAGGTTGTTAGGGTTGATAGCGAGTTAGCGACGCCAAGCGGCTGACATAAAGGCAGCATCACAGGTTGACTCGAATTAGGATGAGTGCCGGACAAAGCGACATCCATGGCGTCATAGGGACTCCAATCGGCAGACGTAACACGGGGTAGCAAGGTTGGGCTCCGATTATTTTCTGATCAAACGAGTACACTTGAGTTTAGATTTCAAATCCATGGCTCAATCAATCAGATATTCTGGAAGGTCCTATTCTCTTGGAACTAACATGCGATGCATTCGCTGTGCTTTATCCACAATAAGAACTAGCTCATACGAGAGCATGTGGATGCATCATTTGACAAAATAGAACCAGGTAAGAGTCAGCCCGTGTGATATATGATAATTAAGGCTGACAGGAAACTGTCTCGGGGGACAACGTCGAGCCATAAAAATGCTAAATGAGCATGGAGCCAAAGGGGATTAACACAAGACCATAAATTCAATAAGGACCTATTACATAAGCGAGCAATACTCTAATATATGAGGTATCTGTAAGTATATATTATGCAAGATATAATAGTAATCATAGAGGCAAATGCGAATGTGACCAATGTTCACTTGGTTCAGATATGAGGAAGTTCTGAAAAAAAATTGATGCAAGATATATGAAGAGGCAAAAGGAGTGGATCAAAGAAAAAATTAAATGATTAGTAAGATAATCTATATATGATTTTGTCTAGCTATAAAGGTTCTCACACTTAATCAATAACCTATCATACTTTCTCAAAGTTATATTTCTAGCTAGCGGGATGTAACCATGTGTACATGGGAAGCTTCGACTATAATATATTTCAGCGCTATCCGGTAAGTAATGAATTAGTTATTTTTATCTCTGAATTACGAGGAGAAAATGTGATCACCCCAAAGGGTTGAGACCCTTTGTCACGCCGCCGAGGGTATAGGACAAGCTTGATATCAATCTGGAGACAAGCGTTGGCAGATTAGATTCATATATTATCATCTAGATCACATATTCCTCTTGAAATCCCGAAGGAAGAGTACATAAAAAAGACTGGGCGTACTTCACAGTCAAAATATCTCAATTGTTTAGATTCATGAGCATCCACGGATCCACCTGAGATTAATTGATCTCTTCCAATTCATAAAGGGCGCGCTGGACAATGCTTTTCCTTGAAAAAAAATATGTTGTACATAATGGAGTGGGTACAATTTTTTTAAGTATACATACTTATTTAGAAGCTTCAGAAATCATCTGTTTTGACCTTCAGGACAGCACAAATTGTATATGATTAAGTAATTCTAATAGGAGTTTTAGGTTTTCATCGGTTTTTGTTACATAAAATTACAGTTCAGACAATAATTTCAAATATGTGATGCCCGAGTCAATGCACACGATTAATAGCAAAAATATAGGCTAAGATTTAAGGCCAGTTTATTATTAACTGACACGTACATGGGTATGTGCATACAAACTTGGCCATTAGGAATAAATAAAAGACATGTTAAAAAAGGAGTTTTGAGCAACCACAAAGAAAAAAAAATCATAACTAGATTTCTATCTTATTAATTTATCCGCCTGCAATGTTTCTTCGAATTCTTACACAAAATTTTACGATTGGACTACAATATTATAGTTCACACGACTGGTCAAGAAGGATTATTATCATTAGTACATAGCATAATCAGATGTCGCAAATGAGTCCAGCTGGTACAAGTTGAATACAACACCGCTTGAATGTTCAAGTCCTATACTAGAACTTGGAGAAATAAAAAATAAAATAAAATTATAGGGGTTTTGTATTCTGAAGTTTTATTACCACAAGATGGAAACGTGTGAGTAGTATAGAAGCTCTATGATTTTCGTATAGAAAAATAAATATATTTACACCTTTTATTTCTCTTAAATCGTTAAAGAAAATGGTATCAATAAGAAAAAATAGTACATTACATATAATGATTCAAATAGTCTCATTGCTAGCCGCGCAATTGCGCGGGCCCTCCAGCTAGTTCTATATAAATTGATCACACCGAAAAACTTAGCCTCATTGTAGCTTGATTGCGCATTATTTTAGCAAAATAGTCTCACTTTATTCATTATCTAAATAAAATAAAATACATCAAACTAAATAGACAAGAACAAAAACACATGATAATGTTCCAAAAAAAAGTTTAAAGTTACATCGTGATATGTTTAAAGTCTTCATCTCTAGGTTCCTCTTTTTGCCCACACCATCAATGACTTCATCTCGCGCACAAACTAATTATTTTTTGCAACGGATTACCCCTTGACTAGCACAATACCCGTGCGTTGCTACGGGTAGACTAAGTGGTCAAGTTTATATATTTAATAAACAAATATTTATCTCTCGTTCACTGAGATCTATTCCCCGCAGAGTTCCAATATTTCTCGTATAACACAACGAATTTTTGCTTCTATGTAAAGCACACCAAGTTTTCAAGAGTTTTAGATATTCACTCAACTTAAATTTCGTCGTATCAAACTCGGTGATTTTCTATCCCTTCCAACAACATTACCACAGGCCTCGGTTTAGTGTGAAGGAAGGCAAAGAGAAAAAGGAACTACAATTGATAATTAACCAAAGAAATATGTAAATTTGACTAATAGAGAGAGAAACAAACATACAACGAGACTTTGATGTCAGTAGATCTGATTGCAACGGATCAATGGCTTCTTGATCATTCTTCAAGCTTCATTCAACATAGTATTTTTTATGGGCTCATTCAACATAGTTTTGTAGGCTTAGTAAGTGATTTGCAAACATGTGATACTGATGAATCATCCAAGAAGCATGTCATGCGAAGTTTGGATTCTGTTCAGACTCATTCATAATGCAAGAAATATGCGGGCCAATTTCCTCAGAATCCCTTCATGCCTTCTACTTATAATCTTTGTGGAGCATCTTGAATTAAAACCGAGTAAGGCAATAACTTACAAATCACATGACATCAACTTGAGTTCAGAAACCAAAGCATCATAAATCTTCCTAGTGCCACACACAATCCCGACAGAATTCATTCCATCAGCAAGAACCTATTTTTTGGTGAGGATATGCAGGTTAACGTTTAGAGTTTCTTTGTGTTAATATTTATTACACAGACAAACTTGTAAAACATTTTTTACAAAACTGCAATCATGTATCAGCACATTCATCACAGACATATCTTTATTCCTTGAGCAATCAGGCCTTGAGCAAGGATTAGAGAAGTGGTACACCCGTCGACGGCAATATTAGGAATGCAAACCATGTGAAGTAGAACCTCTAGATAGATATTACATACAGAATGCTAGCTACTAGCATATGCTTTTGATTGGTGACTGAACAACTTCAATTACACATATTTGAGAATACAATAAGCACATGTCCTAGACTAATTTAACTCCTAAATTTTCCAATGGGTCCTCCAATTCGATCTTGTGTAACCCAATGAGATAGTAACAAACTTTAGTTTACTGAAATATCTGAATTCTGGTAACTCCGAATGAGTGTAAGACAACCATCATTCCTAAGAAGTAAGAACACATACTGAATTTAAAGAACAGAACACCAAGAGATGAATGGCAGTACCTCCTTAAGGACATAAGACAGTCTCACTGTAGTTGACGATCTTGGGAGGGCCATACTTGTTCCTGAGCACCACATTCCTCCCCTTGGCTCCACGATCACCCCGACCAGCTACACCATCAGGTCCACGCTTAGCTGCAACCAGTGCAGACCCATTGCCATCGCAAGAAACAATTAAGTACTCTTGTGAAGTATAACCGTGGCATAAGGATGGCATGCTGTTGTGTTACTTGCAATTTATCCAAGGAGAGGGGCAACTAAAGAGATGCTTCTTAAGCCAGGTGACAAAGAAGGAGCTCGGGCCGGTGATTTTTTGAAGCGACGAGCGGCGATGTTGGTCGTTGCTGGCGCGTGGGTGACGGCACCAGAAGATTCCTTGTGCGTGGTGAATAACCAGCCAGTTGGGAACCCCAAGAGGAAGGTATGATGAGTATAGCAGCAAATTTTCCCTCAGTTAAGAAACCAAGGTTTATCGATCAGGAGAAAAGCAGACAATAACGACTGAAGGTGATGCAGACTGGCTTAGCGACAGCTTCGGACAATTTATATATGGTGCCTCGTCCAAGCTTTGCTTTGCTAGCTGCAACGCGGAACCTGCACACAACACAACCAAGTACTTTGTTCCCAACTTGCGATGAGGTTGTCAATCTGACCGGTTTGCTTGAAACAAAGATTATGAGCGTATCGAGTGGAAAACAGTAGAGTATGCAAGTAAAGTAAACAGTGCGAGTAAAGTAAACATGTGATAGCAATATGATGGAAATAGGACCGGGGTCCACAGTTCACTAGTGGTGTCTCTCCATAAGATAAATAACACATGCTGGGTAAACAAATTAGAGTTGGGCAATTGATAGAATAAAGATAAACGTGATATGTCAAGAAGATCACTATGAGATTTACTCTGGGCATTACAACAAAATACATAGACCGCCATCCAACTGCATCTATGACTAATAATCCACTTGTGGCGAATCAATCCGAGAACTCCACAAGTATTAAGTTGCAAACAACAGATAATTGCATTAAGCAAAGTGTGTAATGTAAACAAAGCATATGCCCTTGAGCATATGAATGTTGTTTTCTCCCTATTAGTAACAGCACATCTACAACCTTAGAAGTTTCTGTCACTCCCCCAGGTTAAATAGAGGCATGAACCCACTATCGAGCATAAATACCCCCTCTTGGAGTCACTAGCAACTACTCGGCCAAGATAGCTACTAACAACGGAGAGCATGCAAGATCATAAACAACATAGAGATAGCAAAAGATAATATTTAGTACAGCAACTCAATCATAGCACCAATATTCATCGGATTTCAACAAACCAAACATATAGAATTACATAACGGTGATCTCAATCATGTAGGGCAGCTCATGAGATCTAAACATGAAGCACATGGTGGAGAAGACAACCATCTAGCTACTGCTATGGACCCATAGTCCAAGGTAGACTACTCACTCATCGCTCCGGAGGCAAGCATGGCGATGAAGAAGACCTCCGGTGGCGATTCCCCTCTCCGGCAGGGTGCCGGGAAGAGCTTCTGGACCCTCCCGATCTTCAGGTTGACGGCGGCGGCGGATCGCGATGTGTTGTGGAAAAGTGATCGGGTGTTTAGGTTTTTCCCGTCAGGGGGTCTTTATAGGCGAAGGGGCGATGTCAGAGGTGGCCCCAGGCCTCCTCACACCATGGCGGCGCGGCCAGGGGCTGGGCCGCGCCAGCCACGTGTGAGGAGCCCTAGTGGCCCCTCTCCTTCTCTCCTTTGGATGACTGGAAGCTCTTGGACAAAATAAGACTTCAGGAACTTGTTTCGTCCAATTCCGAGAATATTTCCTGTGTATCACTTCTGAAACACTAAAACAGCAGAAAACAGGGAACTGGCACTGTGGCAACTTGTTAATAGGTTAGTTCCGGAAAATGCATAAAAGTGCCACGAAGTGTAACGAAACAGTAGGCAAATGGTGTAAAAACAAGCATGGAGCATAAAAAATTATAGATATGTTGGAGACGTATCAAGCATCCCCAAGCTTAACTCCTGCTCGTCCTCGAGTAGGTAAGTGATAACAAAAGAATAATTTTTGAGGTGACATGCACCTACACAATCTTGATCATATATGTAAGCATTTGTGAGCTGGGATCATAAGAACTTAAAACATGGGCATGAAAGATATAATCTTGACAATAAGAACTTAGCAACCATGTTGTAAACATGCAAATGAACACAAACAAAAGATCATGAAAATGAAACAATGAAAGTCAAACGTGTGTTCAAATCATAAGGAAAAACATACAAATGGTTTTCAGCTTGTCCTTCAAAGAGAGCAAAACATAAATGCATAGGACACCTTCAAGTTTAAGAGGGCGACTAGATACAAATAATTTGAGAACAAATGAAACCAACAATATGAATCAATCAATGAACTTTGGGACAATGCATATTACACTAAGAATGACAACTATGCTCTCTTAATGGTGCATAAAGATAGAAGGTGGTGACTCAACATAAAAGTAGAAGAAAGGCCCTTCGCAGAGGGAAGCAGTGATTGCAAGTTTTATAACCTTCAAAAATTATGGTACTTACCGGCTTTGAGCTCTCATTGCCCCCATCATAAGCATCTTGAATGGTTAAAGTTAATGCGAGAACAATTATGATGCATATGCTTGACAAATCATAAGTTGAAAACCTCGTGTCCCGTGAATACGAGTACCCAAACCTCATGCTACTTTACTTAGAGTCCCAAGCAAGGCTCCTGTCATTGTAAATATATGCATATCATTGAGAACCGCCAATGGGGTACCTCCGTGCCCGATGACATGGAACAAGCCCACATCAAAATGACAGGACAAGCAGACAATGAACACCTCGACATCTCTTTTATTTGCCATTTGTTTAGCTTTTTATTGTGAGATGCGTCGTCGAATGTTCACCATGGGTATGCTGCAAATTTCCACCATGAATTATGCATGGCTTAGATTAGCGGCCCGGCGTTTCCCTAACACATATACAAACTCCATGATCCCCACAAGATTCCCAATTCATTTCACACCGCGGGCATCCATAAACAAAAGATCACGATATCAACTCAAATAAGAAGTGCAATGTTGAAAGCTTGCCCATGACTTCATGGCTGGGCTAGTCTCCAACTTACAACTTGCAAGCATAACAACTCAACATAAGAGACCACAATGTCAAAATTTTAAGAACAGGAAAAAGTAAAGTGTGCCTTCCGGTTCGTGAGAGCTTTACTGACCGAATTTCGCATAACACTGGTAAGAGTTTAATTTTGAAGAGAAAATAAAAGCAAGTCAAATTTACTTGGAATAGCAAATTGCTAGTAGGTATGTATGGTGGACACTTTGGAAAACTTTGGCTTTTGGAGTTGGATGCACGAGTAGAGCTCATACTCAGTACAAGGCGAGGGCTAGCAAAAGACTGGGAGCGACCAACTAAGAGAGCAATAATGGCCATAATCATGCAAAGCGACAAAGCGACATTAAAAGAAGCATAAGATGGCATCAAAAGTCAAAAACTAAATGATCATAGAGGCTATTGGCGACTTTGTAAGAGTCTAACATGTGTGAGCATGCGCCAAGTCAATCCAAATAAAGCATCAAGGAGAAAACCAAAATAATGCTTCCATACAATAAAAACAACGCATGATTTTTTCAAAGGCTCATTAAGCAATATCAGTTATTTGAGACAAGTCATGCTACAGCAAAACCACTAAGCATACTATCAAAAAGACATCAAGCATGACATGAAAAAGCCTAAGCCGCAGTCTACACAAGCTCCTTCTTGTACCACTATTTTTTGCACAAAGCTTTTTCTCCTTTCCAACACCATTTGAAATTTTTAAAGACACCTCTTTTAATGAAAACCAATGAAGATCAGAGGAAAAAATACACCTTGATAAAAATATATGACAAGGTCTGAACGCAAATCAAGGCGAAAACAAAAACCAAAAGCAGTAGGAGAAAAAGAAGAACATCCAGTGAAATTGTAAGAATGAAAAACGGAGTGTTCTTGGCAAATAAAAACGAGTACATCTCCTCCAAAGGAAATTTGTTGGGGTCCAACCATTTATTGCAGCAAACAAAACTAAACTAACTAAGAAAACTAAAACAACTGACGCTCCAAGAAAAACACATAATGCATGAAGCAATAAAAATATAGTGTCTTGAAAGGTGACCTGATTTTTGCCGATGAAGAAGGGGTGCCTCGGGGGCATCCCCAAGCTTTGACGCTTGTACTTCTTGGATATTTCTTGGGGTGATGTATGGGCATGCCCAAGCTTGAGCTTTTTTCCATTCTTCAACTCATCTTATTATTCTCCAATCCCTACACTTGAAAACTTCCTTCATACAAAACTAAACACAAATCTATTAGCAACATTAGTGTAGCATAACATATAATCAACCTCTTTTTCCTTCAGGTTTAAACTCAAAACCACCACATATATAGCAAATAATACTGTAGCAACTTCCCCAAAAGTTCCATGATCAAAAGAACTCAAAAGAAAGCGATAAAGTGGCAAACACAAATATTGGCAGAAATCTGTCAAAACAGAACAGCTGACAAAGGACGAATTTTTGAGGGGTTTTCTGTTGCTCAAATCAAAAAGTGTTCAACTAATGAAAGTTTGGATATAACCTGGGGAATATGCACAAGAAATCGCAGGTTCAAAAGATATACAGAGAATTTATACGAATTTTTACGGTGCAGCACCGAAAACAGTTTCAGGATAGCAACATCCCCAAATCTTTACCTCACTCGAATTAGAGGCTCCTCTTGGCACAAAAACGAAATACACAAGATAAGGAGCGGTCATTACAGTAGTAATGACTTCCAAGACTCAAATAAAAGAAAAAGTACTGAAAATAAAACATTGGGTTATCTCCCAAGAGTGTTTTTCTTTAACGCCTTTGAGCTAGGCGCAGAAAATTGCGAATCAAGTAACATCAATAGATGAAGTGCTAGGATCAGCGGGTGCCTTACGTCTTCCTTTCTTACCTTTGCTCTTGACTCTAGGAAATACATGGCTATTGCAAGGTGGAGAGATAAATCTTATATTGCCTTTTCCCACATCAATGATGGCGCCCAGGAGCTTCAGGAGGGATCTTCCAAGTGTGATTTGTCCTTTTCCTACACATTCAATAACAAGATAATCAGTAGATATCATTCTTCCTAGGACTTTTGTAAAAACTCCTTCAGCTATTCCAATGGGAAATATAGTGGCATTGTTAGTGAGAGAAATTCCTTCTCCCCCTTGTTGCTTAAAACTACGAACTTCTACTTCAGGATTACTCATTTTAGCAAAACTAAAAGCAAACAAATAAAAACAACTACCAAGGATTCTAATTTTTTTGGGGGTTTTGATATAAAATGATGCAGGTAAAATAAATAAAGTAAAGCAAAACAATAACAAAGTAAGGATGTGCGTGCGAAAACTCCCCTCACAGAAGTCTTCAACTCTTTCCCGGCAACGGCGCCAGAAAAAAAGCTGCTGGCGCATGGGTGACGGCACCAGAAGATTCCTTGTGCGTGGTGAATAACCAGCCAGTTGGGAACCCCAAGAGGAAGGTATGATGAGTATAGCAGCAAATTTTCCCTCAGTTAAGAAACCAAGGTTTATCGATCAGGAGAAAAACAGACAATAACGACTAAAGGTGATGCAGACTGGCTTAGCGACAGCTTCGGACAATTTATATATGGGGCCTCGTCCAAGCTTTGCTTTGCTAGCTGCAACCCAGAACCTGCACACAACACAACCAAGTACTTTGTTCCCAACTTGCGATGAGGTTGTCAATCTCACCGGTTTGCTTGAAACAAAGATTATGAGCGTATCGAGTGGAAAACAGTAGAGTATGCAAGTAAAGTAAACAGTGCGAGTAAAGTAAACAGGTGATAGCAATATGATGGAAATAGGACCGGGGTCCACAGTTCACTAGTGGTGTCTCTCCATAAGATAAATAACACATGCTAGGTAAACAAATTATAGTTGGGCAATTGATAGAATAAAGATAAACGTGATATGTCAAGAAGATCACTATGAGATTTACTCTGGGCATTACAAAAAAATACATAGACCGCCATCCAACTGCATCTATGACTAATAATCCAATTGTGGCGAATCAATCCGAGAACTCCACAAGTATTAAGTTGCGAACAACAGATAATTGCATTAAGCAAAGTGTGTAATGTAAACAAAGCATATGTCCTTGAGCATATGAATGTTGTTTTCTCCCTAGTAGGAACAGCACATCTACAACCTTAGAGGTTTCTGTCACTCCCCCAGGTTAAATAGAGGCATGAACCCACTATCGAGCATAAATAACCCCTCTTGGAGTCACTAGCAACTACTCGGCCAAGATAGCTACTAACAACGGAGAGCATGCAAGATCATAAACAACATAGAGATAACAAAAGATAATATTCAGTACAGCAACTCAATCATAACACCAATATTCATCGGATCCCAACAAACCAAACATGTAGAATTACATAACGGTGATCTCAATCATGTAGGGCAGCTCATGAGATCTAAACATGAAGCACATGGTGGAGAAGACAACCATCTAGCTACTGCTATGGACCCATAGTCCAAGGTAGACTACTCACTCATCGCTCCGGAGGCAAGCATGGCGATGAAGAAGACCTCCGGTGGCGATTCCCCTCTCCGGCAGGGTGCTGGGAAGAGCTTCTGGACTCTTCGGGTCGACGGCGGCGGCGGATCGCGATGTGTTCTGGAAAAGTGATCGGGTGTTTAGGTTTTTCCCGTCGGGGGGTCTTTATAGGCGAAGGGGCGATGTCAGAGGTGGCCCCAGGCCTCCTCACACCATGGCGGCGCGGCCAGGGACTGGGCCGCGCCAGCCACGTGTGAGGGGCCCTGGTGGCCCCTCTCCTTCTCTCCTTCGGATGACTGGAAGCTCCCGGACAAAATAAGACTTCAGGAACTTGTTTCGTCCAATTCCGAGAATATTTCCTGTGTATCACTTCTGAAACACAAAAATAGCAGAAAACAGGGAACTGGCACTGTGGCAACTTGTTAATAGGTTAGTTCCAGAAAATGCATAAAAGTGCCACGAAGTGTAATGAAACAGTAGGAAAATGGTGTAAAAATAAGCATGGAGCATCAAAAATTATAGATACGTTGGAGACGTATCAGTCGTGTACACCTATTCTGATCGGTGGAGAAGACAACTCTGGGCGTCCTGGCAGGAGCGGAGAAGGGAACTTGTAGCCGGAGGCGGAGGCGCTCGCCCTCCTCCTGCAGTCCTGCTTCACAGCCTCGCTGGAGGCCCGTCTCCTGATGTATATCCTTGCCTGTGGCTCGCCATCTGCATAGCCATGCCAGCGGCCCACCTCCTGCCGCATAGCCTCTCCGGCAGCCCGCCTCCTGCTGAACAACCTCGCCTACGAAATAATCAAAAAATTATATAAACACATAAATAAAAAAATTATAGTCTAAAAATAACTGTTGTAAATTGGAAAAGGATGTTCGATGGCATGTGGTCTCTATTTATACATCGCATCGATAAAGACCGGCGACTGACGGATGATACGTCTCCAACGTATCTATAATTTTTGATGCTCCATGCTTGTTTTTACACCATTTGCCTAATATTTCGTTACACTTCGTGGCACTTTTATGCATTTTCTGGAACTAACCTACTAACGAGTTGCCACAGTGCCAGTTCCCTGTTTTCTGCTGTTTTTGTGTTTTAGAAGTGATACACAGGAAATATTCTCGGAATTGGACGAAACAAGTTCCTGAAATCTTATTTTGTCCGAGAGCTTCCAGTCATCCGAAGGAGAGTAGGAGGGGAGGCACAGGGGCCCCACACGCCAGGCCGGCGTGGCCAGGGCCTGGGCCGCGACAGCCAGGCGTGAGGCCACCTGGCTCCACCTCTGACATCGCCCCTTCGCCTATAAAGACCCCTCGACGGGAAAAACCTAAGTACCCGATCACTTTTCCAGAACACATCGCGATCCGCCGCCGCCGTCGACCCGAAGAGTCCAGAAGCTCTTCCCAGCACCCTGCCGGAGAGGGGAATCGCCACCGGAGGTCTTCTTCATCGCCATGCTTGCCTCCGGAGCGATGAGTGAGTAGTCTACCTTGGACTATGGGTCCATAGCAGTAGCTAGATGGTTTTCTTCTCCACCATGTGCTTCATGTTTAGATCTCATGAGCTGCCCTACATGATTGAGATCACCGTTATGTAATTCTACATGTTTGGTTTGTTGGGATCCGATGAATATTGGTGTTATGATTGAGTTGTTGTACTGAATTTTATCTTTTGTTATCTCTATGTTGTTTATGATCTTGCATGCTCTCCGTTGTTAGTAGCTATCTTGGCCGAGTAGTTGCTAGTGACTCCAAGAGGGGGTATTTATGCTCGATAGTGGGTTCATGCCTCTATTTAACCTGGGGGAGTGACAGAAACCTCTAAGGTTGTAGATGTGCTATTACTACTAGGGAGAAAACAACATTCATATGCTCAAGGGCATATGCTTTGTTTACATTACACACTTTGCTTAATGCAATTATCTGTTGTTCGCAACTTAATACTTGTGGAGTTCTCGGATTGATTCACCACAAGTAGATTATTAGTCATAGATGCAGTTGGATGGCGGTCTATGTATTTTGTTATAATGCCCAGAGTAAATCTCATAGTGATCTTCTTGACATATCATGTTTATCTTTATTCTATCAATTGCCCAACTGTAATTTGTTTACCCAGCATGTGTTATTTATCTTATGGAGAGACACCACTAGTGAACTATGGACCCCGGTCCTATTTCCATCATATTGCTATCACCTGTTTACTTTATTCGCACTGTTTACTTTACTTGCATACTTCTACTGTTTTCCACTCGATACGCTCATAACCTTTGTTTCAAGCAAACCGGTGAGATTGACAACCTCATCGCAAGTTGGGAACAAAGTACTTGGTTGTGTTGTGTGCAGGTTCTGGGTTGCAGCTAGCAAAGCAAAGCTTGGACGAGGCGCCATATATAAATTGTCCGAAGCTGTCGCTAAGCCAGTCCGCATCACCTTCAGTCGTTATTGTCTGCTTTTCTCCTGATCGACAAACCTTGGTTTCTTAACTGAGGGAAAATCTTGCTGCTATATTCATCACACCTTCCTCTTAGGGTTCCCAACGGGCTGGTCATTCACCACGCATCAAGCTAATTTTCTGGCGCCGTTGCCAGGGAAGAGTGGAAGACTTCTGCGAGGGGAGTTTTCACACGCACATCCTTTACTTTGTTATTGTTTTGCTTTACTTTATTTATTTTACCTGCATCGTTTTATATCAAAAACCCAAAAAATTAGAATCCTTGGTAGTTGTTATTTCTTTACTTTTAGTTCATCATGTTGAACCCTAAGTACGTTCTGGAGGACCTCTCAGTAGGTAGTGGTTCAATTATTGGAAAAAGTAACATTGAGGAGTTCTTTAATCATATTAGTATGCATGAGGAAGTTGAGGAATTTTTTTTGGTTGAGCTAGCTCCTAGTATTGAAGTTGCTTCTGCTTATTTGATTCACATGTTGGAAACTAGGTTTGCTAGTCTTAATCCTTTTACGCAATACATGTTCCTTAAGCTTCATGAAATTGAAGATCCTGAAAAGAAAGCCTTTATCTTGGAAACTTTGCGTATAGAATTCAGAGATGTTGCAATTGAGGCTAGGAAAGTTTTTAAGAAGTTTAGTAAGCTTGGCTCGCCTGTTGAAATTGTTGGTACACCCAACGAAGATTCTAGATTGCCAATACCTTGTAAGCTCGTAGGAATTCATAATGCCTTGGTAGCTAATACTAGTTGGATTTGTCCTGAAAATCTTTTTGATGAAAATAGTGTACCAAAGTGTGATTACAAGGGATACTCAAAACCTCAATTGGATAGTATTCATTTCTTTATTCCTATAGTGGATCCTGATCCCCCTTTCATTATTACTTGATTCGCAATTTTCTGCGCCTAGCTCAAAGGCGTTAAAGAAAAGCACTCTTGGGAGATAACCCAATGTTTTATTTCCAGTACTTTTTCTTTTATTTGAGTCTTGGAAGTCATTACTACTGTAATGACCGCTCCTTATCTTGTTTATTTTGTTTTTGTGCCAAGAGAAGCCTCTAATTCGAGTGAGGTAAAGATTTGGGGATGTTGCTGTCCTGAAACTATTTTCAGTGCTGCACCGTAAAAATTCGTATAAATTCTCTGTATATCTTTTCGACCTGCGATTTCTTGTGCATATGCCCCAGGTTATATCCAAACTTTCGTTAGTTGAACACTTTTTGATTTGAGCAACAGAAAACCCCTCAAAAATTAGGCCTTTGTCAGCTGTTCTGTTTTGACAGATTTCTGCTAATATTTGTGTTTGCCACTTTATCGCTTTCTTTTGAGTTCTTTTGATCATAGAAATTTTGGGGAGGTTGCTACAGTAGTATTTGCTATATATGTGGTTGTTTTGAGTTGAAACCTGAAGCAAAAATAGGTTGATTATATGTTATGGCTACACTAATGTTGCTAATAGATTTGTGTTTAGTTTTGTATGAAGGAAGTTTTCAAGTGTAGGGATTGGAGAATGATGAGATGAGTTGAAGAATGGACAAAAGCTCAAGCTTGGGGATGCACATGCATCACCCCAAGAAATATCCAAGAAGTACAAGCGTCAAAGCTTGGGGATGCCCCCGAGGCACCCCTTCTTCATCGGCAAAAATCAGGTCACCTTTCAAAACACTATATTTTTATTGCTTCATGCACTATGTGTTTTTCTTGGAGCATCAATTGTTTTAGTTTTCTTAGTTAGTTAGTTTTGTTTGCTGCAATAAATGGTTGGACCCTAACAAATTTCTTTTGGAGGAGATGTACTCGTTTTCATTTGCCAAGAACACTCCATTTTTCATTCTTACAATTTCACCGGGTGTTCTTCTTTTTCCGCTACTGCTTTTGGTTTTCGTTTTCGCCTTGATTTGCGTTCAGACCTTGTCATATATTTTCATCAAGGTGTATTTTTGCCTCTGATCTTTATTGGTTTTCATCAAAAGAGGTGTTTATAAAAATTTCAAATGGTGTTGGAAAAGAGAAAAAGCTTTATGCAAAATAGTGGTACAAGAAGGAGCTTGTGTAGACTGCGGCTTAGGCTTTTTCATGTTATGCTTGATGTCTTTTTGATAGTATGCTTAGTGGTTTTTCTGTAGCATGACTTGTCTCAAATAACTAAGATTGCTTAATGAGCCTTTGAAAAAATCATGCGTTGTTTTTATTGTATGGAAGCATTATTTTGGTTTTCTCCTTGATGCTTTATTTGGGTTGACTTGGCGCATGCTCACACATGTTAGACTCTTACAAAGTCGCCAATAGCCTCTATGATCATTTAGTTTTTGACTTTTGATGCCATCTTATGCTTCTTTTAATGTTGCTTTGTCGCTTTGCATGATTATGGCCATTATTGCTCTCTTAGTTGGTCGCTCCCAGTCTTACGCTAGCCCTCGCCTTGTACTGAGTATGAGCTCTACTCGTGCATCCAACTCCTAAAAGCCAAAGTTTTCCAAAGTGTCCACCATACATACCTACTAGCAATTTGCTATTCCAAGTAAATTTGCCTTGCTTTTATTTTCTCTTCAAATTAAACTCTTACCAGTGTTATGCGAAATTCGGTCAGTAAAGCTCTCACGAACCGGAAGGCACACTTTACTTTTTCCTGTTCTTAAAATTTGACATTGTGGTCTCTTATGTTGAGTTGTTATGCTTGCAAGTTGTAAGTTGGAGACTAGCCCAGCCATGCAGTCATGGGCAAGCTTTCAACATTACACTTCTTATTTGAGTTGATATCGTGATCTTTTGTTTATGGATGCCCGCGGTGTGAAATGAATTGGGAATCTTGTGGGGATCATGGAGTTTGTATATGTGTTAGGGAAATGCCGGGCCGCTAATCTAAGCCATGCATAATTCATGGTGGAAATTTGCAGCATACCCATGGTGAACATTCGACGACGCATCTCACAATAAAAAGCTAAACAAATGGTAAATAAAAGAGATGTCGAGGTGTTCATTGTCTGCTTGTCCTATCATTTTGATGTGGGCTTGTTCCATGTCATCGGGCATGGAGGTACCCCATTGGCGGTTCTCAATGATATGCATATACTTACAATGACAAGAGCCTTGCTTGGGATTCTAAGTAAAGTAGCATAAGGTTTGGGTACTCGTATTCACAGGACACGAGGTTTCCAACTTATGATTTGTCAAGCATATGCATCATAATTGTTCTCGCATTAACTTTAACCATTCAAGATGCTTATGATGGGGGCAATGAGAGCTCAAAGCCGGTAAGTACCATAATTTTCGAAGGTTATAAAACTTGCAATCACTGCTTCCCTCTGCGAAGGGCCTTTCTTCTACTTTTATGTTGAGTCACCACCTTCTATCTTTATGCACCATTAAGAGAGCATAGTTGTCATTCTTAGTATAATGTGCATTGTCCCAAAGTTTTCATTGATTGATTCATATTGTTGGTTTCACTTGTTCTCAAATTATTTGTATCTAGTCGCCCTCTTAAACTTGAAGGTGTCCTATGCATTTATGTTTTGCTCTCTTTGAAGGACAAGCTGAAAACCATTTGTATGTTTTTCCTTATGATTTGAACACACGTTTGACTTTCATTGTTTCATTTTCATGATCTTTTGTTTGTGTTCATTTGCATGTTTACAACATGGTTGCTAAGTTCTTATTGTCAAGATTATATCTTTCATGCCCATGTTTTAAGTTCTTATGATCCCAGCTCACAAATGCTTACATATATGATCAAGATTGTGTAGGTGCATGTCACCTCAAAAATTATTCTTTTGTTATCACTTACCTACTCGAGGACGAGTAGGAGTTAAGCTTGGGGATGCTTGATACGTCTCCAACGTATCTATAATTTTTGATGCCCCATGCTTGTTTTTACACCATTTGCCTAATGTTTCGTTACACTTTGTGGCACTTTTATGCATTTTCCGGAACTAACCTACGAACGAGTTGCCACAGTGCAAGTTCCATGTTTTCTGCTGTTTTTGTGTTTCAGAAGTGATACACAGGAAATATTCTCGGAATTGGACGAAACAAGTTCCTGAAGTCTTATTTTGTCCGGGAGCTTCCAGTCATCCAAAGGAGACTAGGAGGGGAGCCACATGCGCCCCACACGGCAGGCCGGCGCGGCCAGGGCCTGGGCCGCGCCAGCCAAGTGTGAGGCCACCTAGCTCCACCTCTGACATCGCCCCTTCGCCTATAAAGACCCCCCGACGGGAAAAACCTAAGTACCCGATCACTTTTCCAGAACACATCGCGATCCGCCGCCGCCGTCGACCCGAAGATCGGGAGGGTCCAGAAGCTCTTCTCGGCACCCTGCCGGAGAGGGGAATCTCCACCGGAGGTCTTCTTCATCGCCATGCTTGCCTCCGGAGCGATGAGTGAGTAGTCTACCTTGGACTATGGGTCCATAGCAGTAGCTAGATGGTTGTCTTCTCCACCATGTGCTTCATGTTTAGATCTCATGAGCTACCCTACATGATTGAGATCACCGTTATGTAATTCTACATGTTTGGTGACAAGGGTATAGTTAATAGAGCCCGTTAGTTGAGTACCCCTGAGGCCCGATAAGCTAGGCCCAATTGTAATGATAGTCGAATACGAGTTATTACCGTATGTCGATATTGTAATCTGTATCGTACCCTACCCGATCCTCGAGACCTGGACACCTATATATAGGGGCCAGGAGGGGACGGTGGAGGGCAGATTGAAAGCAAGCCAGGTTAAACACCCAAGTTTACTTTTAGTACACACTTATTTCGACTAACCTTTACCTTCGAGTTCATCCAACGCCCTATCTCCCCGATCCTAAGTCCTTCATCTAGGACATTTGTCGAGTTAACCCTCGTCAATTGGCGCCGACCGTGGGGAACTTGGGCATTGGAATCATGAATTCGACGGCTTTTTCGCTTTTAGCAAACAACAGTTCAGAAGTCGACGGAAGTCAAGAGGTGGAACTAACCATCGGAAGTCTGAGCATCCTCATCGGGCCGTCGGGTTTGTCCCGTCTTTCGGACCCGACGAAACAAGATCCATCGGCAAGAGAGCCTGAAGCAACAGAAACAATGGAGTATTCTGACGGCTCCTCCAGCGAGGTAAACTCGCTGGTCAGCCTAGAAGAAGTGCAAAAAGAAAAGATCGCAGAAGACAACGAAGAAAAGGAAAATTTTGACGTGGAAGTCCAACTCGAAGATCTCACGATCTGCCTCGACGATACGACAGACAAGTCAACAGATACATGGAAGATAGGATTAGAGCTTTCTGAAGATGGCGACTCGATCTTCTCAAGCTTCAACAACAACATCGGCAAGCAATGCCAGGTACTCGCCATTGTGGGAGACAACTCAGAAGAATTCGATGAAAATAACAACCCAGTGATAAACCCAGCAAATATTGATAGAGGAGCAAATCATCTAGCAGAAGGGCAAACAGTGGAATCCCTCACAGCCAGGGAAAAAATTCGACTATCAGTCGACGAGTGGAAAATAATAAGAGAAGCCATAGAACACGGCACGCCAATACCATCAAATTCCAGCAAAGACATGCTTTTTGGGTATCATTACGCCCTACGGCAGCAAGCAAAGCAGTTAGCAAAGGAAAAGATAGAGATACAAAGAAGGAAAAATTCAGCCATTGCAGCTAGCGAAGCCGCTCGAAAAGCACGAAGCGACGCATCATACAGCAACGCAAGGAAAAATCGTCGACATGGCTCAAGGTACGACAACCTTGAGTACTCCGACAGACAAAGTATCTCGAAAAACCTCGACTCGTCCTTCCTATCGGTCGACGAGCAGGGGAACATCCTACCAAAAACACCTGAAGCAGCATTAGTAGCAGCGCAGGCATATCTGCTCACAACTCGACCAAGTCCAGGAGATCCTAGGGAGCACATGCACAGAGCAGCATTGAACGGACTCAACATGGTAGGCCACAAGCTATCAGCAAAAGGAGAAGAAGCACATCACCACAAGGAAGTGCACAAAGCAAGGTCACCTCGCCATCACAACAGTCCTCGACATAGAAGCAGCAAACATCGATCTTGATCGCCGTCACCAAAACAGCATGGTGGAACTCGAAGATCGCGATCCCCAAACGAAAGGCGCGACTATGAAGACGATGAAAAAGAGATGGGGGCATCGTGCTTTACCCGCAGGGTTCGCACCACTCCAGTTCCTAAGGGATTTAAGCTACCTCATGATCAGCAAAAATACGATGGATCACAGGAACCACAATCATGGCTTGCTGATTACCTGCAAGCATCTCAAATACTAGGAGGAACCAAAGAAACAGCAATGCAAAGTTTGCAACTACACCTCACCGGCGCAACAAGGTCATGGTTGAGCAAACTAGAGAAAGAATCCATTGGAAGCTGGGAAGACCTCACAAAGCAATTTACAAGCAATTTTAGGTCGACATACAAACGGCCAGCATCAATAGAAGAAGTCAAAGCGTGCGTACAGCAACGCGACGAAACACTGCGGGCATACATCCAAAGATGGAGCCTCATCAAAAATTCAGCAGTCGAAGTTTCAGACGAAAGAGCAATAGACGCATTCATCATTGGATTAAGGCGAAGAGACCTAGTCGAAGAGATGGGTAGAATCAAGCCGAAAACAGTGTCAGACCTCATGGACACAGCAAATAGATTTGCAGATGGAGAAGATGCGTGCAACAACAAACGGACACGATCTCCAGAGGACGACAGAAGAAACAAATATGGAAGTCAAAGGAGACGGTCCCGAAACTACGATACCTACGGCCCTCATAGCCAAGTCGCCGCAGGATACAAAGACAACAGTTATCAAGGAAACGAACGCAGAAGCTCGGGATATCGAAGCTATGGAAAAGAGGACTATAAGAAGTTCCCACCAAGAGAATCCAGAGAGTACAACCCGTCACCAGAAGATATGCTCAATGGGCCTTGTCATATACACTCAGCGTTCATCGATGGGAAGCGAGTATCAAGGCATGCAATGAAAGACTGCACGACATTCCTAAAACTACAAGAAGCAGCAATAAACAAACAAACCGAAGCAAGGCGACAAGGATTCGAAGGAAGTAACAATCCCCCGACAAGCCAGCAAGGAAACAACGGAGCTCCTCAGGGACAAGACCAGCAAAACAAGGGACACGACGACGACGACGAAGGGTACGTCCCATCAAAAGGACACATCACAGCAATGATACAACCTGTGCCCAAGTCGAACAAAGAAGAAAAGAGTATAACTCGACAAGTCAATCTAGCAGTCTTGTCGCCTCCAGCTACAACAGAATATCTGCATTGGTCAGAGCAACCAATAGAGTTCAACAGAGAAGATCACCCTATAACAGTACCTCGGCCAGGAAACGCGCCTTTGGTACTCAAAGCTCAAATCGGCGCGTACGATGTCGACAGAATATTCATGGATGCAGGGAGTGGAATTAACTTGATATACGTGAAAACACTCCGAGCAATGCATATATCACTAGAGTTCCTGAATCCAACAGATTGTTCCTTCCATGGAATCGTACCAGGAAGTGCCAATTACCCGCTGGGTCGAATAGCACTCAATGTTTGCTTCGGCAACCGACAAAACTATAGAAGAGAAAAGCTAGACTTCGAAGTCATGGACTGGCCATCGCAATATCACGCGATCCTCGGACGACCCGCGTTTTCGCGATTCATGGCAGTGCCTCACTACACATATTTGGTACTCAAAATGCCAGGACCAAGAGGAATCATTACAGTGAAAGGAAGTTTTGAAGTTTCAGATCTCTGCGACAGGGAGTTCCACAAAATGGCGCAAAACTTTGGCATGATAGCCAACTATGTGGAAAAGGTGAAGAACACGACTACAGAAGGCATCAAGCTACTCGAGGGACGCGTCGCGGAGCCCGAGGCAGAGAAACCACGAGTAGAAACACCAGGAGAAGGCAAAGGCGCAGGAGAAGAAGAGAAAACTGCGATGTTGTAAACATAAAGAAGAGCAGGACACAAAGGCTATAAAAGCCACGAGTTATACCAGGGGCAATACCCTCTAGATCCAGAACACAGGTCATCGGCCAGATCTCTTGGGTCACCCCATGTATCTTATATTACAAGTATAAATAAAGATAAATCGTTCCTCATATTCGAGTTTACGAATCTTTCCAAAGGGAAAATGCGGCAAACGCACGACTCACACAATAACGCTTTGAGAATAAAATTTTTGACACAACAGTCGCAAAATAAGGTACTCTCGCGTTCCATATACGCAAAACATTACAACAACGGGTTGTCAGAATCATCTACGCCTAAAGGGTCCAAATAATGGTACTCACGAAAAAATGCAGCATCCGCTTCCAGAAGCCTAGCCACGAGTCTCCGAGCAGGCTGCAACGTGTTCTCGATATGTACTCGAAGGCTAGCTCCACCTGGAGCCAAACTTAGGGACATAGTGCTGTAATTCAACCTCGGGTGCCACTTGCGTATCCACCTGAGAGCAAAATTGGCACCAGCTACTAAGTTCAGCTCTATCAGCCTATGAATACGATGACTTGATCTGAAAGTATCAAGAAGAAGAGGGAAAGTTGCAGGTAAAGGATTACGAGGAAGCATGACGGAGTGCATAGTTGTGAGAGCTCGTCGGCAACCATCAACTGATTCGCCAATATGCTGGGCACGGTCTTGAAGCAATACAATGGCGCTCCGGCGTCGAGGATCAGACCACAAAGTCTCGCAGCCAGTCGACATTCTCTCCAAAGCAGTATTCCGCTCAGCAACTCGACGTTCTTCAGCAGCAAAATCCAAACAAGTACCTACAATGGCAAAGAGGTCACAAGAGTAGCAGCGCACAAACAATGAAAGAAGGAGTCGAAAGAAAACCCACATCGCAACAGCTCGCAAGCAGACTCGACAATGCCAAGAATAAAGGACTCGCACTCTTCATTATGAACAACCTTGCCATTAAGCTGGAGACCTTTTCTTCAAGGGAAGAGATTTTCTTCATATAGCCACTGGCTTGGCTAGCCTTTTTAATAGCCATCTGTGCTTGGCGTTTGGCCAAAGATAGGCGAGTCTCAAGGTCAGATATCCTCGAAGAATATTCTGCGCATTGATTGCATCGACTATGAGTCGACGAAATCTGAGGATCGAATCCACGGGCAGAGGAAGGAGCAGAACCATGAGTCAAAGGATCAGGAACATGTATCGACTACAAAAGAAAAGAAAAGAGAAACAATTTCAGAGAGGCAGCATAAAACTTCATACGAAGAGGATATATTTACATAAGAGTACAACCCTATGGCTAAAGTTCTCGGGTTGCACTTTACATTCAAAAGGAGAAAACTAAAAAGCTACAAAGAAGCTGAGTCTACGCCACCTCAGCATTTTGATCCGTGGTAGAAGGGGGTGCGGCAGCTTCCTCGCTAGAAGTCGACGGTGGCACCGGATCTTTCGCCGCTGGAGGTGGTGCAGCAGGCACCGCAGAGGCTGCCGAAGGAGAAATCGTTGTCAACAATGCAGGTGCCAACTTCTTTGCCTTCTCGAAAAACACCTTCATCTGGTCACGGGTGTGGCCATGAGGGGAGCTAACCCTCTCCCAGTCGAAGTCCGTACCGTGCGCAAGGGAAAGTGCAATAGCACCCTCGGCGCCGCGCTTAATGGACAGCCCTTTCAGCTGGAGAGTGGGGTCTTCATCGCTGTCAAAAGATTTGGCGAGTTCAGTCAGGTTGTCCTTCGGAATCGCCATCCTTTTCTTCGGCCACAACCCGGCAAACAGCCGTGACAGAACGCGGCCAGCCAACTCAAAAGTTTCCTGGATAGATATCCAGTTTTCTTCGAGTAGGTTAACCACATCCATAAGAGGATCATCGTCTGTTTGCAGGGACGACGGAGATACCCCTGTGAATTCTAAGCAATAGAAAAGAAAAGAAGAGACAAGTGTCAAAAAATACACCAGTGCGACAGGAGACGAAGACAGAAGACAAGTCGAAGAACTCACTTTTGGCAGCAGTAGACATGGTGTGGAGACGCTCTGCCACGGCCTGCTCCCGCTGAGCATTCTCCTTGTTGGCATCAGCTAAAGCCTTTTCCGCTTTCTTCGCCTTGGCAAGCGCAGATTTCTGCGACTTCTCAGCAATGGCCTTAGCAGCGGTCGCAATGTCATAAGCCTTTTGCGAAGCTTTGAGCTCTGCCTCCAGCGAAGCAATTCGAGCATTGGCGGCTGCTAAAGCAGCTGCATAGGAAGTCGACAGAGAATCAGATAGATAACAAAGGATGAAGTGCAGACGACAAGTGGTGATTGGACATTAAAATTGTACCTTTGGAAGCTTTCGCAACCTTTAGGTACCCCGCGCACTCCGTGCCCAGGGCGATAAATCTCTTCACCAAGGCCTGATAAAAGAAGTGTGTAAGAGTATAAGTGCATGAAAGGAAAGAAGGGAAAGAAGAATTACTTACATCATCAGAAGAAACAGTAGATGCGTGAGCTTCCAGAGAAACTTCGGCTTCTTTGGCCTTCTTTGAGCGTTTCGACTGTCGAGTTTGAGGAACCTTCCTCACGCCGGACCTAGTGGCCCTCGGCGCAACATCTGGTTCGACAGGCTCATCAATCGTCACCGGAGAAGGTGGTCGAACAGCCTTAGCATCTGTTGGTGGCTCTTCGTCATCACTACATAGAAGGTATAAGTTAAGGAAACAAGACAAGAACAAGGCAATTGAAAAGTTCGACTACAACACTTACGATGCAAGCATGTCGAAGTACTCCATATCTTCTGCACGAGCGGGGGTTTTTCCAGCCGCTGCAGAACTCGATGAAGCAATTTCGTCGACACGTTTCCTTTTCTTGTCGACACCAACATCTTCAGCAAGTACCGGAGGAGTCGATGTCGATGAGCTGGTTTCCTCTTCTGAATCTTCGACATCATCTCCGTCCTGACTTTCATCAACCTCGGGGGCTTCAGATGAAGGAGAGGCTAGATCAGCCGGAAGGGGCCCTTCCTCTGGAAGAGGAGGGTGCGAAACAAGAAATTGGTGACCCTGTATATAAATAAGTAAGCAGAGTGCAAAGTCAAATAATGATGCAAGTCGAAACAAGCAAAAGTTTGAGAAAAAGTGGACGTAAAAATACATACCTCAGGAAGAGGGTGCACAGAGTCGAAAAAATCAGCGGCTAAATCCGCAACTGCATGTTCCTTTGTGAGCTTGGTGAGATTCCGGACTCGCTTGTCGACATCTTCTTTCGACATCAGGTCTTCAGATATGCGAGTAGGATCTTCCAAGCCAGAGAAACTCCAAAGTTTGGAAAGGCGGTGATGTAGGGGTTGAACTCGACGTTGAATAAAGAACGCCATGAGTTGCATACCCGATAGAGCCCCCCTTGACCTCCTTTTAAAGATTTGATACGGGAAAGAAGAGGAAGAATTTCTTGTGCTTCCGCATCTGAGGGGAGTGCATCCCATGATGTCAATTTCTTTATCTCTTGGGAAGCATCAAAAGGAGGCAGGCCAAATTCGTCTCCAGGAGAGGATTTGCGGTCCTTGATATAGAACCACTTTGTCCTCCATCCCTGGACAGACGCGGCCATGGAAAATTCAAAGTATTGCGCCTCAGGGCGCACAGAAATGACGGCTCCACCCAGTTCGGGTTTCCTAGCCAAAGAAACATTGGGGCGGAGTCGAAAGATTGATCTCCAGAGAAGGAAGTGGGGCTCAATGCCCAAAAATGACTCGCAAAGAGTCACGAAACAAGCAATGTGGAGAAGGGAATTTGGTGTGAGCTGATGGAGCTGCACACCGTAGACAAATAGCAGCCCACGAAGAAACTCGTGGGCGGGAAGGGACAAACCGCGGAGGAGGAAAGCAAGGAACATTACCCGGTAACCGCTCGAGGGCTTCAGGATCCGTTCGGTACTGGGAAATTTGATGGAATCTTCAGCAGCGATGAGGCCGTCCGCCGTGGCCTTCTCCACCTCCTTCTTGGTGATGGTGGAGCGAACCCAGTTGGTGGCAGAGGACTTGGCCATATCGCTCTTGGTGGCCAGATGCTTCACGTGCATTCAGCACAAAAGTGCGCTTGGGGGCTCCGCAAGAGAGGAAGAGGCAGAGGAGATCGGCAATGGAGGCGGCGGAGGCAACGAGCTGGTAAATAGTACGATTCCCCACTATGCCATTTATATATCTTCTGAGAGAAGGATCGTGGGCTGAGACGTGGCGCAAAGATCGGAAACGGCAGCCCACCAACGGTCAAAAATCGTGCAGCTCGTTAAACGGTCACAAAATCGCGGAAGTTACAGTGTTACCCAT
This sequence comes from Dactylis glomerata, assembly GCA_007115705.1. Classification (NCBI taxonomy): domain Eukaryota; kingdom Viridiplantae; phylum Streptophyta; class Magnoliopsida; order Poales; family Poaceae; genus Dactylis; species Dactylis glomerata. The sequence continues at coordinate 489,706 of QXEO01001193.1, forward strand.
AAAACGGTTCGCACTGATGAAGAGCTACGTCATCATTGACACGATAAAGTAAATATATAAAGGTAAAAGGATGGCGCCGACAAATGCTGAATTTATGAAAAGGATCATCTATGAAGGATTTTTGGTTATAGCCTTGGGGGCTGTTACTTTCAAAAAAGTCGAATAGAACTCTTCATTAAAGTAGTGGACTAATACTCGACGACAAGGTGTTCTTGAAAGTATCTCGAGTTGAAGAATCTTGAAGTTGAAGTGTTTCGAGTTAAAGTATGACGGGCTACATTATGTCTTGAGCCTATACTCGAAAAACCCTTTTTCGACTATAGCCTCGGGGGCTACTCCCATCGGGAGCGCTGAGCGCGCACCCGACGATATTCATTGGTAAAGCATTGGAGATTGGAGAAGTGTTACTCCCATCGGGAGCGAGTTTTATGGTTGTAGAAACCCGAATATTTTTAGTCAAAATTTGACTGCGACATAAGATTCTCGAGTTGCGTTATCGCAACGAAACTCGAATGCCGTGACTTGTCACGAAGGTAAGACCCCGGGATCCGTCCTGTGTGGCCTGGTATACGCACATGGATGCGCTCTGCTGGTATGTATCCGTGTCTACGACGCGAAGAAAATCCTGGTGGACGCACTAGGTACCCTGAGAACCACTGGGATTCATTCTTTGTAAGTCCTAAATGCGGCAAAAGAATGGATTTGACCGGTATCCCGTATTCAAGTCCAAGGGGATTGAATTTGAAGTAGGTGACAAGTATCTGTTCTGGCAGTTAACTGACCTCTTGATCCATCAGAGTTGTCAGGCTTGCTCATCAAAACCCCTTGCGAAAGAATATCATGAAAATAAGTCGAAAAGACTAAGTCGAAGATTTGAAGATATGAAGAAGTCGAAGAAATTGATCAAGTCGAAGATTTAAAGATTAGAGATTCAACCTGAATTTATAATTCTGGTAGAATCTCAGGGGCTACTGACAAGGGTATAGTTAATAGAGCCCGTTAGTTGAGTACCCCTGAGGCCCGATAAGCTAGGCCCAATTGTAATGATAGTCGAATACGAGTTATTACCGTATGTCGATATTGTAATCTGTATCGTACCCTACCCGATCCTCGAGACCTGGCCACCATATATAGGGGCCAGGAGGGGACGGTGGAGGGCAGATTGAAAGCAAGCCAGGTTAAACACCCAAGTTTACTTTCAGTACACACTTATTTCGACTAACCTTTACCTTCGAGTTCATCCAACGCCCTATCCCCCCGATCCTAAGTCCTTCATCTAGGACATTTGTCGAGTTAACCCCCGTCATTTGGTTTGTTGGGATCCGATGAATATTGGTGTTATGATTGAGTTGCTGTACTGAATTATATCTTTTGTTATCTCTATGTTGTTTATGATCTTGCATGCTCTCCGTTGTTAGTAGCTATTGATACGTCCAATTTGCATCACTATTTTATATCATAATTTGCTGTTATTCATTGATATATTTCATATGTAGACATGATACTTATGTTATTTCCTCTGTTTTCACATGTTTGATGATCATCGGAGGAGTTGCTGCCGGAGTCAGGATTCTGCTGGAAAAAGGACCATCAGGAGACAATATTTTGAAGATCAGGAAAATTCCAGAAAAATACCCAGAAATTATATTTTACCAGAAGACTCACGAAGCCAGAAGGAGGAGTTGAGAGGAGCCAAGGGGGCCCCACACGCCAGGGTGGCGCGGCCAGCCCCCTGGCCGCGCGGGCCCCACGTGAGGCCACCCTGGCCCACCTCTGGTCTATCCCCTTCGCGTACATCATCGTCCCCGAAAACCTAAGTCAAGGGGGGGTTCAGAGTTAGACACAGCCGCCTCTGCGGGGCGGAGAACACCAGAGAGAGAAAGCTCTCCGGCAGGGAGAAATCTGCCGGGGAAATTCCTTCCCGGAGAGGGGAGATCGTCACCATCGTCATCATCATCGCACTGGACTTCATCGGGATCATCATCATCATCATCTCCATCACCAGCACCTTCATCTCCACCATCACCATGCCGTCCCGCTGTAACATCTTGAGTTGGATCTTGTTATATTCATAGGGGAAACTTTCCCGGTGTTGATTACTCTTGTAGTTGATGCTATTGAGTGGAACCGTTGAATTAAGGTTTATGTTCAGATTGTTATTTACCATTATTTCACCTCTGATCATGATCCATATGATGTCTTGTGAGTAGTTCGTTTAGTTCTTGAGGACATGGGAGAAGTCAAGATGTTAGTAGTGAATTATTGTTGAGAAATATTTAATGGTTTGATATTGTTGTGGTGCTATTTCACTAGTGGTGTCATGTGAACGTCGACTACATGATACTTCACCATTTATGGGCCTAGTGAGATGCATTGTGTATTTGGCTACCGATTGTGGGGCTGCTGGAGTGACAGAAACCTAAACCTCCGTTAGGAAACCATTGCACCAGGGAGCGTAGGATCCTAGAGTTTAAGGCTGTGGTTAGATTTATCTTAATTACTTTCTTGTATTTGCGGATGCTTGCAAGGGGTATAATCACAAGTGTGTATTTATCCTAGTAAGGGTAGTGCGCTAGCACAGGTTCACCCCCATAACACTTACCAAACCAATAAATACTATTGGCTCTATGAAGCGAAAGCTCTTGACAGAAAACTCCCGTGTGTCCTCGAGAACGTTTGGTTATTATAAGAACACAACCGGCTTGTCCTTTGCTGAATAAAGGATTGGGCCACTTGCTGCAATTGTTACTACTGTCTTTTATTTACTCGCACTTTATTTACTCGTATTACCAAATACCCCTGAAAACCTGTTTGCTAGTATTTACAGTGATTCCTTGATCAAAACTGCTCATCAACACCTTCTACTCCTCGTTGGGTTCGACACTCTTATTTATCGAAAGTACTACGATACACCCCCTATACTTGTGGGTCATCAAGACTATTTTCTAGTGCCGTTGCCGGGGAGCTTAGCGCTATTGAAGAGTGGAATTGGTAAAGGTAACCGTCGCTGTGAGTATTGTTTTTATTTTGTCTTTTATTTTTGTTTTACTCTGCTATGGAGAACTCTCCATTTGGTTTCCTATTTGGAAACACTTCTACTACTGCTGCTGCTGCACATGCGGAGGAATCACCACCGCCACCGCCTGCTGAAATTGATCCTTTTAAAATACCTATGAAAATTGTTGGGCGTATTATGGATAACTGTTATTCAGGAGATGGAACTGTCCATCCGGGAGATCACTTATTATTTATACATGAATTATGCGAGTTGTTCAGATGTGCAGGTATTTCACCAAGCCAGGTCAAGAAGAAATTATTCTCATTATCATTGAAAGGCAAAGCTGAAGAGTGGTATCGGCTACTCCAAGATGGTCCATCTATGGCATGGGAGGATATTGTGCCTCTCTTTTATTCCAAGTTTTATCCTCCAAGTGAAATTCATAAAGACCGTAACCGGATATATAATTTTTGGCCTCATGATGGAGAGAGTATTGCCCAAGCGTGGGGGAGATTGAAGTTACTAATGCTCAAATGCCCCATTCATGAGCTTCCCAATAATATTGTTATTAATAATTTTTATGCGCGGCTTACTCTTCCTGATAAGGATTATTTGGATGCCTCTTGTTTTGGATCATTTACTCATATGAAAGAAGATGCTAAGTGGAAACTTCTTGACCGTATACAAGAGAATGCTGAAGGTTGGGAAAACGACAAAGGTAGGAAGTCAGGTATAAACTATGATTATGAATGCATTAAATCTTTTATGGGAACCGATGACTTTCATAGTGTTAGCGCTGCTTATGGTCTTGATTCCCAAATACTTGCTAATTGTCTTAAGGCCTTTGCCTCTTATATTGATGTTCCAAAGAAAGATTGGAACAAATATCATGCGCCTTATAAAGATTCTATTAGTCATATTCCTGCTGCAGCTACTGAAGTTTGTACTGTTGATAGCATTGTGCCTGAACCTTATTTTGAGAAGACACCTTTCCCTGCTAAGGTAAAAAAGTATTCTACTTTGGTAAGTGTGTCTAATAAAAGTACTAAGAAAGCTGCAGAACCTGATGAGCAAATTACTATTAAGTCCCCTGTAGCTATATTGAAGGATCTTGTTACTAAAGATGTAGGGGATGAATATATTCTTTTTTGTGAAGATGCTTCTAACATTCTTTCACATCCTAAAAAGCACAGGAAAGCAAGTGTTCCTGTTATTTCTGTCAGGATTGGAGATCATTGCTATTATGGTTTATGTGACATTGGTGCTAGTGCAAGTGCTATTCCCTTAGAGCTCTACAAAGAAATCATGCACGAGATTGGCGCTTGTGAACTTGAAGATATTGATGTGGTTGTTCAGCTTGCTAACAGAGAGACAGTTTGGCCTCTTGGTATTGTCCGAGATGTGGAAGTTCTTTGCGGTAAGACTAAATACCCTACTGATTTTCTAGTACTTGGTAAGGAGGCTAGTAAAACTTGTCCTATTATTTTTGGTAGACCCTTTTTGAACAATTGTGGTGCCGTGATAGATTGTAAGAAGGAGAATTTTTTTACTAAGTTTAATAGAGAGTCTTATGAGTTTAATTTTTCCAAGTTTGCTAAGACTTCTTATGAAAATGACACGCCTAATGAAAATTTTCGAGTTGAGCAGCTTGCTTCTATTGCTCTTGCCCCTAATAATGCCTTGCAGCAATTCATGGAAGATCACGAAAGTGATGTTTTTAGCAAGGAAAGAGAAGAGATTGACGACATTCTTCTTCGTCAAACACCGTTACTCAAGCATAATCTACCTGTGGAGGATCTTGGTACCACTTTGCCGCCTAAAGAAGATCCTGTGTTTGAATTAAAGCCTTTGCCTGATGACCTCAAATATGCTTATATTGATGATAAGAAAATATATCCTGTTATTATTAGTTCTAAACTTTCAGGAAAGGAAGAAGAAAGATTATTGGAGATATTGAGGAAACACTGAGGAGCTATGGGATATACTCTGGATGATTTAAAAGGGATTTCTCCTACTTTATGTCAGCATGCCATTAATATGGAGAAAGATGCGAAGCCAGTTGTGGAGCATCAGCGCCGCCTAATTCCGAAGATGAAGGATGTGGTAAGAAATGAGCTATTAAAGCTCCTTGATGCTGGTATTATTTATCCTATTGCTGATAGTAGATGGGTTAGTCCTGTTCATTGTGTTCCTAAGAAAGGAGGTATGACTGTTGTACCTAATGAGAATAACGAGCTTACCATTGTGCTCCTTGATGCTGGTATTATTTATCCTATTGCTGGTAGTTGTTGGTTATAGAATGTGCATTGATTATAGGAAGGTAAACAAAGTTACTAAGAAAGATCATTACCCCTTACCATTTATAGATCAAATGCTAGAAAGGTTGTCTAAGAAGACTCATTTTTGTTTCCTTGATGGTTATTCTGGTTTTTCTCAAATTGCTGTTAAGAAGGATGACCAAGAGAAAACCACTTTTACTTGTCCTTATGGAACTTATGCTTATAGACGTATGCCATTTGGTTTATGCAATGCTCCTGCTACTTTTCAAAGATGTATGTCTGCTATTTTTCATGGCTTTTGTGAAGAAATTGTGGAGGTCTTCATGGACGATTTCTCCGTCTATGGAACTTCTTTTGATAATTGTTTGCACAACCTTGATAAAGTTTTGCAGAGGTGTGAAGAAACTAACCTTGTTCTTAATTGGGAGAAATGCCACTTTATGGTAAATGAAGGAATTGTTCTTGGACATAAAATTTCCGAAAGGGGTATTGAAGTTGACAGAGCAAAAGTGGAGGCAATTGAGAAAATGCCTTGTCCAAGAGTTGTTAAAGGTATTCGTAGTATTCTTGGTCATGCTGGTTTCTATAGGAGGTTTATTAAGGATTTCTCTAAGATTTCAAAGCTTCTTACCAATCTTCTTCAAAAGGATGTACCATTTGTCTTTGATGATGATTGTAAGGAAGCTTTTGAAACTCTTAAGAAGGCTTTAACTACTGCTCCTATTGTTCAACCACCTGATTGGAATTTACCTTTTGAAATTATGTGTGATGCTAGTGATTTTGCTGTTGGTGCTGTTCTTGGACAGCGCGTTGATAATAAGTTGAATGTTATTCATTATGCTAGTAAGACTCTTGATGCTGCTCAGAAAAATTATGCTACTACTGAGAAAGAGTTTCTCGCTGTTGTTTTTGCTTGTGATAAGTTTAGATCCTATATTGTTGATTCTAAAGTTACTATTCATACTGATCACGCTGCTATTAGATATCTTATGACTAAGAAGGATGCTAAGCCTAGGCTTATTAGATGGGTGTTACTTTTACAAGAGTTTGATTTGCATATCGTAGATAGGAAAGGTGCTGAAAATCCTGTGGCTGACAACTTGTCTAGATTGGAAAATATTTCTTTTGATCCTATTCCTGTTAATGATAGTTTTCCAAATGAGCAGTTGGCTGCAATTAATGTAACTTCACGAGACCTTCCTTGGTATGCTGATTATGCTAACTTTATTGTTTCCAAGTATTTGCCTCCGACCTTTACAGCTCAGCAAAGAAGAAAATTCTTCTACGATTTGAGGCATTATTTTTGGGATGACCCACATTTATATAAAGAAGGAGTTGATGGTATCATGAGAAGATGCATACCAGAATATGAGCAACAAGAGATATTAAGAAAATGTCATAGCAGTGCTTATGGAGGGCATCATGCTGGAGATAGAACCGCGCAGAAGGTTCTACAATCAGGTTTTTATTGGCCAACCCTCTTTAAGGATGCCAGAAGGTATGTTTTATCTTGTGATGAATGTCAAAGAGTTGGAAATATTTCTAGACGAAATGAAATGCCTATGAATTACACTCTAGTTATTGAACCGTTTGATTGTTGGGGATTTGACTTTATGGGTCCTTTTCCTCCTTCAAAAGGCTATACCCATATACTTGTTGCTGTTGATTATGTTACTAAATGGGTAGAAGCCATACCCACAAAGAGTGCCGATGGTGAGACTTCGTTAAAAATGCTTAAGGATGTTATTTTTCCGAGGTTCGGAGTGCCTAGATATCTTATGACTGACGGAGGTTCTCATTTTATTCACGGTAGTTTTAGAAAGACTCTTGCTAAGTATGATGTCAATCATAGAATTGCTTCTGCTTATCATCCCCAAACTAGTGGGCAGGTAGAGCTTTCAAATAGGGAGATCAAGTCTATCTTGCAGAAGACTGTTAATAAATCTAGGAAAAACTGGGCTAGTAAGTTAAACGACGCTTTATGGGCTTATAGAACTGCTTATAAGAATCCCATGGGTATGTCTTCTTATAAGATGGTTTACGGAAAAGCGTGTCACTTGCCTTTAGAATTAAAACACAAAGCTTTTTGGGCAGTGAGAGAGCTTAATAGAGATTTTAAACTAGCCGGTAAGAAGAGGTTGTTAGATTTGAGTTCTCTAGATGAGTGGAGAAACGAAGCGTATGAGAATGCCAGACTTTTCAAAGAGAAAGTCAAGCAATGGCATGATAAGAGAATTCTTAAGAGAGAGTTTCATGTTGGTGAGAAAGTTCTTTTGTATAGGTCTCGTCTCAGATTTTTTGCAGGAAAATTACTTTCTAAATGGGAAGGACCATATGTTATTGTGGAAGTGTACCGCTCAGGTGCTATCAAGATTGCTTCATTGAAAGATGATTCTACACAAGTGGTGAATGGGCAAAGACTCAAGCATGATATTTCTGGAGATTCTTATAATAAAGATGTTGATGTTATTGAAACAGTTTCTCCGGAAGATTACATCCAAGACAAACTGCAGGAACCTGCAGAGTTCGCTTTCGAATAGGTAACAGTTCTAGTCAGAAAAGTTTCGCGAAAAGTTCTTCTTTTTAATATTTTTGCTGTTTCTACTAAATATGAAAAATCACGAGATGAAAAAGGGCAGGAAAAAGAGTCCGTGTGTGTCTCACACACGGGTGGCGCGGGCCCACCCCTGGCCGCGCCACCCCTGTGTGAGAACACACCGGAACTCGTTTTCGTCCCTTTTCCTCCTGTAACTTCGTTTCGATGTATAATTTTTGCCTATTTAACCCCCCGGAGTCCCCGAGGTCTGTATATCGTTTTCTCGTCGTGTTTTGTTTCGAGCTGTTTCTGTCAGGAGTTGATCTTAAGCTTGGGGGAGTCATGGCCTCTTCAAGCGGTGACAAGGAGAAGACACCTCCGGAAGATGACACCAAAGATTTCCGGCTGAAAGAAGAAGTTGAAAGCGAAGACGAGGAGGAAGATCAAAGTCCAAGGCCGAACACCGTGATTGCCAGCATAGGGGTGGTGACAGATCATGACAAGTTCAAGAAGAGTGCTCGCATAAGGACCGGAGGGGGTGTGCCACGTCACACCTTATCTCCACGGACATCTCCGCCAAGCCAAAACCCTTTCCATACTCTAATTCACGAACATCAGTTCCAAAAGGTGCCCAAATCACGATTACCCTCTGGCTGGGATATAGATCGTTCTAACAATGCAGGGACAGGGAGCTCCAAGAGTGAAGAAGGATGGGGAAATAATTCCAAGAAGTGGGATTCTCTTGCTGACAGGTTCATGAACCGTGTTGAGCACAATTCCGAGATGATTCGTAACCTCGAGTACAAGATTGATGATTTGAAGGACTTGATTGAGAAGCTTATTAGAGATTATCCACCGGCGCCACCAAAGGAGTAATTCATCATCGGTATAGGCATCCCCTTGGTTTGTCCCAAGCTTGGGGGAGTGCCTCGGTATCACATCATTACCTTTCGCTCATTTACTTTTCAAGTAGAGTCTTATCATGAATAGAGAAGTTATCATATAGAATAGTTTGCAGTTGGAAGTATCCTCCTTAGTTAGTTATCTATGTATCCCTTGGTGTGAGTTGCGGTAATGAAATATTAATGAGAAGTTTTATCGTTTACTTTTCGCACACTTTATGTTAGTCTGCAATCTCTCTTGTATGACTAGTCTTGTTGATTGGTATTGGTATCACATTGGGAGCATGAGTAGATTTAGTTGGTTTTGGCAAACCTAGCTTGGTCAGTAGCAACTTTACCTTGAAGTTTGAGTAGAAAAGAATAAAGAAGTGCTTGCAGTTGCATCCCTTCAGTTTTCCCTTATGTTTGGCTTATAAGCATTATTATTCTTAAAGTTAAAATCGTTGTACTTTCAAGGGAGGTTGCATGATTGTTCTTATTATATGTATGTTTGTTTGTTTCATGCAACTCTTATGCTTGCTACCCAGCCTTGCTAGCCAAAAACCTGTACCGAGAGGAAATACTTCTCGTGCATCCAAACCCCAAAACCAAGTTACTTCCAAAGAGTCCACTATAAATTCCTATGCATGGTATTTTAAGCCATTCCAAGCAAATTTTCATGTGCTACCTTTCAAAAACCTTCAAACATTTCTCATTTTGTGCCACTGTTTTTAGCTCATGAGGACGTAGTGGATGGGTTTGTTATCTTCCATACTAAATTAAGTACCCTTCGACTAGGCAGCTTCATCTGCTCGTCATTAATTTTGCAAGGGAGCTGGTCAGACCATTATAATCTTAAAAAGAAAAAGAAAGAAAAAGGCACTCCTCCAATGGAATGTGAAAGTTGGTCGGCACCCGATGGAATCGGTTAGCCATGGTTTGAGAAAGGAAAAAGGTGGGGAGGAGTGCAAAGCTATAAAAGAGCACCAAAGTGCCAATTAATCAAACATCTCGGAACCGCTCTCACTTGTTTAGTATGGAAGATATCAAGAACTCCGTTGCTAGTCGTTGACAAAAGCAACCACCTCTCAAAATAACTTTTACCTCTGTTTTACAGATGAAAAGCTCTAGCACATGTTTAATCCCTGCTTCCCTCTGCGAAGGGCCTATCTTTTACTTTTATGTTGAGTCAACCTATTTCCCTCTGTCTCAAGCAAGCATTTGAGTTGTTATGTTTCACTCATCCATATGTTGATCCGTTTAATCATGTTTACTATCTTCCTTGTTTTGTATAATGCTTTTGACTGAAGGAATATATCTTTGAAAGTTTTCTTTGAATGCAAAAGTTTATTTTGTTGAGCATATAGTCTTTGCTATATTAGCTCTGTTTTAAAAGGCTCCGTTTAAAAGAGAGAATAGTTTGTTCTCCGTTCTTTGACCAAGAACTAAGGTTTGCCATTGCTAATTAATTTACTTTGTGCATCTTTACATGTGATTCCCTTTTACCTATTGCAAGTCTATATCTTATAAAGGGAAGTTGCTGTCTATTATAATTTGTGCCTTAGTAAATGTGATGCTTCTTGTCCGTATTTTGATTATCGACACTTCACTCCATAAACCTGTGGTCATGTTTACCGAGTTTAGTTTTCGCTTGGGGACAAGCGAGGTCTAAGCTTGGGGGGGTTGATACGTCCAATTTGCATCACTATTTTATATCATAATTTGCTGTTATTCATTGATATATTTCATATGTAGACATGATACTTATGTTATTTCCTTTGTTTTCACATGTTTGATGATCATCGGTGGAGTTGCTGCCGGAGTCAGGATTCTGCTGGAAAAAGGACCATCAGGAGACAATATTTTGAAGATCAGGAAAATTCCAGAAAAATACCCAGAAATTATATTTTACCAGAAGACTCACGAAGCCAGAAGGAGGAGTTGAGAGGAGCCAGGGGGGCCCCACACGCCAGGGTGGCGCGGCCAGCCCCCTGGCCGCGCGGGCCCCACGTGAGGCCACCCTGGCCCACCTCTGGTCTATCCCCTTCGCGTACATCATCGTCCCCGAAGACCTAAGTCAAGGGGGGGTTCAGAGTTAGACACAGCCGCCTCTGCGGGGCGGAGAACACCAGAGAGAGAAAGCTCTCCGGCAGGGAGAAATCTGCCGGGGAAATTCCTTCCCGGAGAGGGGAGATCGTCGCCATCGTCATCATCATTGCACTGGACTTCATCGGGATCATCATCATCATCATCTCCATCACCAGCACCTTCATCTCCACCATCACCACGTCGTCCCGCTGTAACATCTTGAGTTGGATCTTGTTATATTCATAGGGGAAACTTTCCCGGTGTTGATTACTCTTGTAGTTGATGCTATTGAGTGGAACCGTTGAATTAAGGTTTATGTTCAGATTGTTATTTACCATTATTTCACCTCTGATCATGATCCATATGATGTCTTGTGAGTAGTTCGTTTAGTTCTTGAGGACATGGGAGAAGTCAAGATGTTAGTAGTGAATTATTGTTGAGAAATATTTAATGGTTTGATATTGTTGTGGTGCTATTTCACTAGTGGTGTCATGTGAACGTCGACTACATGATACTTCACCATTTATGGGCCTAGTGAGATGCATTGTGTATTTGGCTACCGATTGTGGGGTTGCTGGAGTGACAGAAACCTAAACCTCCGTTGGGAAACCATTGCACCAGGGAGCGTAGGATCCTAGAGTTTAAGGCTGTGGTTAGATTTATCTTAATTACTTTCTTGTATTTGAGGATGCTTGCAAGGGGTATAATCACAAGTGTGTATTTATCCTAGTAAGGGTAGTGCGCTAGCACAGGTTCACCCCCATAACACTTACCAAACCAATAAATACTATTGGCTCTATGAAGCGAAAGCTCTTGACAGAAAACTCACGTGTGTCCTCGAGAACGTTTGGTTATTATAAGAACACAACCGGCTTGTCCTTTGCTGAATAAAGGATTGGGCCACTTGCTGCAATTGTTACTACTGTCTTTTATTTACTCGCACTTTATTTACTCGTATTACCAAATACCCGTGAAAACCTGTTTGCTAGTATTTACAGTGATTCCTTGATCAAAACTGCTCATCAACACCTTCTGCTCCTCGTTGGGTTCGACACTCTTATTTATCGAAAGTACTACGATACACCCCCTATACTTGTGGGTCATCAGCTATCTTGGCCGAGTAGTTGCTAGTGACTCCAAGAGGGGGTATTTATGCTCGATAGTGGGTTCATGCCTATATTTAACCTGGGGGACTGACAGAAACCTCTAAGGTTGTAGATGTGCTATTGCTACTAGGGAGAAAACAACATTCATATGCTCAAGGGCATATGCTTTGTTTACATTACACACTTTGCTTAATGCAATTATCTGTTGTTCGCAACTTAATACTTGTGGAGTTCTCGGATTGATTCACCACAAGTGGATTATTAGTCATAGATGCAGTTGGATGGCGGTCTATGTATTTTGTTGTAGGGATTTCTATTTTCGTGCCCTCAGGTCGTTAGTTGTACTCAGTTTTCCCCAGCTCCTTAGTTTTTCCTCAGTTTTCCCCAAGCCATTGTCTGAAACCCTCAAGGAGCTCGGACGTGAGGATTCCCGTTAAGTTGACCGTTTCCGTGCTGACGTGTGGGGCCGCGTCGTGTGGGGCCGCGTCGCGTGGGGCTGGTAGAAAGGGACCGCGTGGGACAGGACGAGACCGTGTTTGGTTGTACGTGAGAGCTCGGTTCTGTCTCTCTCTGGCCAAATTGGCATTGACTTTTCAGAGCGCCTTTTCAGAGCGCCTTTTTCCCCTCTCTCTCTGTAAACAGTTCTCTCTCTTTTCACCAAATTAGTATCAAATCTAGAGAAGCTTCTATTTCTGTCTTTCTTCAATGATTGCTGCCTTTTGGCCCTCGTTTTTTGCCCAATATGGTAACAAATCTAGAAGCTAGTATAGTATAATACATAAAATGCATACAGCAGCCAAAAGAAGCCAATAACGATGTTAATATTCACGACAAACTAAGCTGAAAATAATATAAGACGCAATGTATGCCCAACATGAAGGTTCTTCATTCTTCATCATATATTTCGGAGTCGCTATATTCCATGAGACGAAAAAAATATTGACTGAACTCCTTCCGTCTGCAGTGTGCAGCCAATAGATCCTCCAAACGGTATGGCCTTTGTTCTATTTTCATACCGTTGGAATCTAATCTATCCACAAGTCATGGCCACTCATCCCAGGCCTTTCTATCATCAAAGTACTATCTGATATAACCGCCCTCGTAGTAGATGCAGCCAGGTCGAACTGTCGGGTGCACTCTGGTGTCGACGGAGATACACCGTTTATAACTGACGAAGAAGGCACGACTGCCAATGTTGACGGCATGGAGAGAGCGGCTCTCAGTGTCCACACGGTACACCAATGGTTGACCTTCCTCCAAATACCTATTGCCAGGGCTGCCGCCGAACAACACAAATAGCAGATCACCATCAGACTCCACAAGGTAGAACTTGTCATTTCCAAGTTCTGGAAATGAAAATAGTGTGTCCATGTTGATAGTGCTCGCGCGCTTCTCCAACTGGACATTCTTGGTGCACACTAATGTTCCAAACTCAAAATTGTTCACAGCTATTGCATACAATTCACTATTGAACGGGGTAAGGCAACGCAGAGAATGGTCCTCGATCGAAAATCTTCCTTCTCCCCAATCTTCTACATCTATATCCTTAGTAGGAGAGCTCTCATCGACCCAAGCAATTTCATTGGGGTAACCTGTGCAAATGAAGACCATAGTCGGGGACTTCATTACAGCGACTGACTCCACAATCATAGATGGCATTTGCGCCTCAAACGTAGCGTTCAATGTCTTTGTGAGTGGGTTCAGAAGCCGTATCTTGTGCGGCTGGTTCCTCTGGGCAAGCACGATGACGCCACGGTAAAAGCCGACGAAGTAGTATCTAAAAGGGAGTTGATGAAGATAACATTCAGCACTAAGATGTTTACGATTGAAAATAAAAATAGATTAACTCTATAGATATGGAGGAATTTGAACCTTGCATGAACTTCCGTTAGATCGATGGTGACGTAGCGGGATGTGCGGAGGTTGAGGAAGGAGAACTCAGCGGCGCGTGGAAGGGCGTGTTCTACCACGATCCATTCGTGCAGGTGCACGTCGGGCTCAGGTAGATCTGAGCGCCAATTTGTACAAACTTGCCTCAAAGCAGCGTAGGTGTCCACGTACTCCTCGTTCGCCAGTAAGCAGTCGCCGATCTTGTGAAGTGGTCCGTCACCCTTAAGAGAGGCCCAGTTCACGGAGGCGCCGCGCTTGGATGCGCCGCCCTCGGATGCGACGGGCTCGGAGGCGATGGGCTCGGAGGCGATGGGCTCGGAGGCGACGGGCTCGGGGGCGACGGCCGCCAGCGCATTCTTCTTCTCCATCGCCGGCAGGGGAGCGCGCGTAGGGCGGCTGGGGTTTTTTTGAGAAGGTGATGGGACGTGAGAGGCGTGGTTGCGTGCGTGAGTTATGATGAGACTGTGTGCAGAGGGAGGGAGAGGGGCTCTGTACTGGCAAAGTGACGGTTCGTCTCAGCAGTTGACGTTTTGGTCTCAACACGCGCACCGCGCGGCTAACCGCTGCTCACCGCGACACGCGTCCGTGGGACTACACGTCAGCACCGTTACGTGTACTCAGTTCTACCCTCGAATCTTACACTGGAAAAATATCTGTACTCAGTTTTCCCCTCGAGTACTAATACTGCCTAGTGCAATATACTCAGTTTTACCCTCAAGTGGCTGGTCAACAGAGAGTCAACAGATGGGATTAAGCCATCTAATTGAGTCATTTCATGCGCAAAAAAAATCAAAAAAATAAAATCATAGTGCCTCCAACTCATGCGCAAAATAAAATCATAAAAAACATAAATCAAGTTTTCACACAAATGGCCACTTCTGAAATCACTAGTAGCTATGAAGGTTCATGGCTTTCCACTCAAACCCTTCTCAAAACATCTATACCCAAAACATAGTTTGTCTGAATGAGGCCATAATTTTTACACTCATGTATATTTGAATTGCTAATACTTTGAGGTAGGCCAACATGGGTTTCATTGTACAAAACATGTGTTTTTCTTTTTCTAAATCTCTTATTTGAATTCCTTAGCCTGTTTACTATTTACTTGCCCTTGTATCCTTGATACTACTCAGTTTTACCCTCTCCCTTCTCACAGAAGCCCAAACTTGGCCTGATTGGTCGAGCTGTTGTCACACGGATCGTGCCCACCTACCGTCGATCCTATGATCCAACGGGCAGGATCGTGCCACCCTCTCTCTATCTGTCGGTGGCAAACTACTACCCCTCTATGTATGCTAAATGACGAGTTTGCCACCGGATTCAACAAGTTGGGTAATCACGAATTTCTTGTAGGCATTACTTTTCACGGTAAAATGATAAACTATCACGAATTTCCATTTCTTGTAGGCTTTACTTTTCACGGTAAAATGATGAACTATCACGAATTTCCATTTCTTTTAGGCATTACTTTTCACGGTAAAATGATAAACTATCACGAATTTCCATTTCTTGTAGGCATTACTTTTCACGTTGAAATGATAAACTATCACGAATTTCCATTGCTTGTAGGCTTTACTTTTCACGGTAAAATGATGAACTATCACGAATTTCCATTTCTTTTACGCATTACTTTTCACGGTAAAATGATAAACTATCACAAATTTCCATTTCTTGTAGGCATTACTTTTCACGCTGAAATGATAAACTATCACGAATTTCCATTTCTTGTAGGCTTTACTTTTCACGGTAAAATGATGAACTTTCACGAATTTCCATTTCTTTTAGGCATTACTTTTTTTGTTGAGATATAAACCACCCCCACAACGGTCATCTCCTCCTTAATTTATTGTGTAAACCCCACAACGGTCATCTCTACCTTAATTTATGGTGTAAACTCCACAACGGTCATCTCTCCCTTATAAACCCCCACAACGGCCATCCCTCATGTCAATAGGTTCTGCCTCTCTCTTCTTCGTTTCTGCCTCTCTCTTCTTCGTTCACATACACTTGATCCATTGCCATGGCTTCCATGTCTCGGACGCCGACCGAAAGGGGAAGGGGAAGGGGAAGGGGCGGCCGGGGTGGTGGATCATCATCATTAACACCACCACCGTCAACACTGCCATTGATCATAGAGGAGTTCTTCATCACCATCTATGAAGACCCTTTGGCCAAGAAGGTACGTACGCGTTCCCACATATATGATGCATGTGATTAATTATGTGCATGTTCTAAAAAACCTTTAATTTCTTTGCAGGCACTCCCACAAAAGTTTGCGGACTATCTTGACGGCCAGGAGCCCGCAAAGGTGTATCTGCGAGCAGCTGACTGCGGTCCTCGTCTCTGGACCGTGGAGGTCCTATTTGACGGACAAGGCCGGATGTACCTCGATAAGGGCTGGGAGAATTTCGCCATCGCGCACGGTGTGGATTTCGGCTGCTTCCTACACTTCAAATATGAAGGCGATTATGTGCTCACAGTGAAGGTGTTCGACAGAACAATGTGCAGGAAGTACTACTACACGGACGACGAAGATACTGACGATGAAAGAGACGACGACGTGAAGCCATGCATCTAAGGGGATTATGACCAAGAATATATATGTAGCTTCATATGCATCGATTTATAGATCTAGCTATTTTCTATATATTATGCATGTAAAAATAATAGGAAATCGCAATTTCCACTATGATTCGAGCACCACAGCCTCCAAACGATGCCGATGCCGATATCGGCATGGTCCGAACGGGTATGCATGCTCGCCGCCACTGCTAGGTCACCGTCGGGATGCACCCTCAATCCCATCCCCTCATTCGATCACTGACACACCAGAGATACCGCCGAGGCCAATGACGAACATACATGCTGATGCCAATGCCGAACATGCACGCCGCTGTGGGCACGGCCACGCCGCCCCGCTATGCTGGACGCCACAGACCACCGCGAGGTCTTTCCCTTCGCCACCACACTCCCCTAGCACCTATCTATACACGCCAGAAAGGAGAGACACTAGTTTTCTCTACATTGCTCGCGTTCGTGTCCGACACCGTCAGTCAAAGTGTTGAGGTCGTCGTCGATATCCTCGACCATTTCTTCTCTTCTTTGCATGGTTAAACGTGTCTAGTTCATATCTATCTAATGCGTCTGGTCTCGCCTCATGCAGTTCTTTGTGGACGTCGATCTCATCTCGGCACCCCGCAGGCCACCTCCTCCGTGCCATCGCTTTAGAGCTCCGTTTAAAAATCTAATCCCACCCGTGTATTGCCCCTTGTATCAGCGTCATGGCCCCACTTGTCATTCGATATACCGAAGCCCCACTCGTCCGCGTTTTGGTCAGGGATACGGCGATGCTTACGGTCAAATAAAGATGGATGCTCTGACGTGTCTTTGCGGGCTCTACGTGGCCCCACTAGTCAGCAGTTAACGGTCAAAGGTGTTCAACCGTCGGGCAACCGGCCGTTTCAGCACTGGTGACGGTTTCAGACAAGGGCTTGGACAAAACTGATGAAAAACTAAGGAGCTGGGGAAAACTGAGTACAACTAACGACCTGAGGGCACGAAAATAGATCTCCCTTTGTTGTAATGCCCAGAGTAAATCTCATAGTGATCTTCTTGACATATCACGTTTATCTTTATTCTATCAATTGCCCAACTGTAATTTGTTTACCCAGCATGTGTTATTTATCTTATGGAGAGACACCACTAGTGAACTGTGGACCCCGGTCCTATTTCCATCAATTGCTATCACCTGTTTACTTTACTCGCACTGTTTACTTTACTCGCATACTTCTACTGTTTTCCACTCGATACGCTCATAACCTTTGTTTCAAGCAAACCGGTGAGATTGACAACCTCATCACAAATTGGGAACAAAGTACTTGGTTGTGTTGTGTGCAGGTTCCGCGTTGCAGCTAGCAAAGCAAAGCTTGGACGAGGCGCCATATATAAATTGTCCGAAGGTGTCGCTAAGCCAGTCCGCATCACCTTCAGTCGTTATTGTCTGCTTTTCTCCTGATCGACAAACCTTGGTTTCTTAACTGAGGGAAAATCTTGCTGCTATATTCATCACACCTTCCTCTTGGGGTTCCCAACGGGCTGGTCATTCACCACGCATCAACGGATCTAGTGAAAGGACACAGATGTCGCCTAGAGGGGGGGTGAATAGGCGATATCAAATTTTACGAATGGCTTGAACAAAAGCGGAATTAAACTAGCGTTTATTTTGTCAAGCACAAAAAACCTAAATAAACTAGGCTCACCTATGTGCACGAACAACTTATGCTAAGCAATACAAGTAACAAGGTGATAGCAAGATATATGACTTCAAGCACGAAGGCTATCACAATGTAAAGTGCATAAGTAAAGAGCTCGGGTATAGGAATAACCGAGGCACGCGGAGACGATGATGTATTCCCGAGTTCCTCCCTTGAAAGGGAGTACGTCTCGTTGGAGGGGTGTGGTATCGCCACAAAGGCCTAACCAATGCCACAAAGGCCTCACCCTATTCTCCGGTGTGAGCTTGCGCCACAAAGGCCTAGCTCACTCTTCCACTAAGGGGTTCCTCAAGGCGGAACCGGGCCTTTACACAAATCTTGGGGCACGCATCCACAACTTAATTGGAGGCTCCCAAGAATAGCCACAAAGGCACCACAAAGCCACAAAGCCGTCTAGGGTTCCAAGAACCCAAGAGTAATAAGCTCACAAACTTTCACTTACTCAAATCTCCGGGGAGAACTCAAACCGATGCAACTTATGCAATGGCAAGAGCACACAAGGTGCTCAAATCCTTCTCACTCAAATCCTACCAAAGCAACTAATGCTATGGAGAGATATGAGAGGAAGAACAAAGGAAATCCACAAAGAACTCCAAGATCTAAATCCACAAGAGGTTTCCCTCACTAAGAGGAGAGATGGATTGGTGGAAAGATAGATCTAGATCTCCTCTCTCTTTTCCCTCAAAAAGATGCAAGAATCATGGGAGGAATGGAGGAGGAAGGGCAAGCTTGCAAAGTCAACAATGGAGGAGAGAGAGCCCAAAAACGTGTGCAGCCCAAGGTGGAAGAAGGGGTATTTATACCCCCCCCCCCACGAAATATGGCCGTTGAGACTTGGAGGGGCGGATTATCCGGCCAAAATATGGCCGGAATATCCGGCTGGCCGGATTATCCGGCCCCCAGGCCGGATTATCCGCCCCCCTATACTGGGTGACGCCGAGCAAAGTCCTTAGCAGAAATTCCGAAACGAAATTTTCGCTCCCAGGCCGGATAATCCGCCCCCCCCCCTGGCCGGAATATCCGCCCCCCTTACTGGGTGACGCCGAGCAGAAACTGCAATACGAAAACGGTGATAACTTTTTCATCCGGACTCCGTTTTCGATGATCTTGGGCTCGTTGGAATCACCACAACGAGCTCTACAACTTCATCCATAGAAACATCATAGTCCAACAAGGGAGTATAAAACCAAATGATGAAAGGTTTGCCCTCTCTTTGAAGGCAAACCAGTAAAACCTCCAAATATCAAAAACGCAATAAGAGTTTCATGCGAAATCCGTTTTTGATGAGCTAGAGCTTGTCATGGAAATAACCACAAGCTCTAAAACCTCACATGGATAAAACCCAAATAAGAACCAAGAAAGATGATGCCAAGTATGCAAAGGTTTGAGCTCTCTCCGAACGATACAATTAAGTTACTCACTCGAGAGCCCCTCTTGATAGTACGGCTACCGATCCTATAACCCGGTCTCACAACAAACACCATGAGACCGGTAAGAAGGAAACCCTAACACTATCATACCTTTGCCTTGAGCATTCCACTTGAGGTGGATAAAGACGATCTTGATCTTCTCAAGTTGGACCACCTTTCTTGATTGAACTTGCTTGGTGAAGTCTTGCGGATTGCTCCCCCATACTCCACTATGGAAGAGACTCTCTTTAAGCATATCTTCACATATCCATGATCACAATAGAGATGGCAAGCTTCAAGCATATGTTCTCTTCTAGTTGCTCATCTTGAACTTGCGCTTTGACTTGATCAATCCTCGAATCAATTCTTCTTTCTCCATAATAATGGTGTCTTAAGGATACACATGAGAGCTCACTCAATCTTATTCTTCAAGACAAACTTGACATAAGCTCAACTCCCCTAAGACCAATCTTTGGATCACTCCTTGAATAGCACCTTGGTCAACACATAATCTTCTTCTTGCAACCTTGACTCCAACAAATGGTTCAAGCATTGTCTATGGACAAGTCCTACACATATAACTCAATGCAACCATTAGTCCATAGGGATTGTCATTAATTACCAAAACCACACATGGGGCTCGATATGATCTTTCAATCTCCCCCATTTTGGTAATTGATGACAATCTCTTTAAGAGGATTTATATAATGAATTCAAAGAACCAAAATGGTTGTACTAACATCAAATACTACAAAAGTATGTGATGTTAGTAACACCACCATATATAGAGCAAACTCCCCCACAATCTATGCACGTGTGAATGATCTTGATTTCATTGCATATATTGCCAACCAAGGTTGTTGGTGGAGTTTCCACTATATACTCAACCATGCAAAGCATGCAAGGCAAATGCTTAAGAACAAACCAAAGCATAAAAGCCAATTCTCTTTAAACCCTCGAAACTTCTCCCCCATTGGCATCCATTGCCAAAATGGGCGAAAAACTTAGAAGGCCAATATAGTGTGAGTTCCTCCAAAACGGTGTGCATATCCAAAAGAAATAAGTGAAGACACATGCACATATGCAAAGACAAATATATGAAGGAAACCAAACTATATTGAGGATCAAAGATTGCACAAAAAATAAGATAACACGATGGATAAACTTCAACAAATGAAGATAGCAATCAAACAATCCAAAGAACAAATTGAATAAGGATATTATGATAAGATCGAAAAGGTGCTCTAAATAATATGAGGAAGCTCCCCAAGGTGTGTGCACAAAATATTCTATTTGAGTTGAAGTATAAGGTGCACACATATGGAATCATCACTCCCTCAATATTATTCAAAACAAAATGATACCAAGTGAAATTAAATACTATGCTAACCGCAAAATGGTGCTTTAAATGAAATGAGGAAGCTCCCCAAGGTACGTGCAAAAATTGGAATGTTTATATTTGAATACAATTTGCACAACATGGAGTCCTCACTCCCTCAATAACATTTAAAACACAACCATTTGCAAGAGATCATAGAGAAGAAATTAAGCTTACACTTGCGTCAACCAAATGGTTGAGCAACAAGCAAGGGATAATATATTAAAAGGCTCAACCAAAGAAATGTGTGATAGGAATGACAAAGAATATTATAAGACTAACACAAGGATAAGCATAGAGCATCCACATAGTCTTCAATGAATGAAATTGCTTAGCATTCTATCCCAACACATAAGGTTCAAATAAGATATCAAATAATGAGATATCATCTCTCATGTGTATAAGTTTCTAAGTAGACAATATCACAAAGATAATTATCACAAAGAAACATGTACACACAAAATAGATACTAAGAATAGAACATGATATCCAAAATGAAGGCATGCAATATACCAATGAGATTTTTGCTTTTAAAGCATGGCCAAAGGCTCAATTTATCTTATTGTATATTGACAAACTTCAACCACCAACATGTTAAAGACATCACAAATATCAACAAGGGAAAGAAGATAGTTGGGATGCTTTGATAAAAATAACAAGTATCATAACGAGGGATACCAAACGGAACAAATAAATTTGCAATTTCATCAATATTGCACATGTGAGCTTATTGAGGAATTGATATGCAAAAAGATTGCTAAGTTGACATATATGGGATAAGAGAATCATGAGCATGATTTTTATATGTTCCCAATAATATGTCCTCATCTCAACTTGCTCACATTTGCAATAAAGAGGTTTCATTAGAATCCTTGCAAAAAGCACAACATTTGCAAATAAATATTTTCAATGCCATAAAACAACCTACACAAGGTTGGATACTAGAGAAGTATGCATGAAGAAGATACTTGTTACCAAGATATAATGGTAGGATGTAGTAGATAGGAGTTTCTTCAATAATCCTAGCTTGCCTCAAATTATCATTTAGTCACCACTTCATCCTTATTATTGAGACAAGCACCAATATATCTCCATGTACCTAAAACAAAGTTCAAGTACAAGATGGTCCCCAAACTCATTGGGTCCAAAGTAGTTAGAAACTACAATATATAGGACAAACTCCACAAAAATATGTGCATATATATATGAAATAGAATTTCATGCACATCTTAGCCAATTTAGGATTTGATGGAGCTTCTCCTATATATTTGATCAAAGAAAGGAAACGCATGCCATACAATATACATTTAGTAAATATGCATGCACAAGACTTTCAAGAGCCAAAGGAGATACAATTTGGACAAAACACCAAGAAGGACAAGCGAGCACACAAAATTGTGAAGCTACAAAAGGTTGTCCAAATTATATCAAAGAATCAAATCAACACAAGATTGACTCCAAAGTTCAACTAGTGAACCAAGCAAAAGCCAATGAGCATAAAGCATAACTAAAACACACATGCTCAAAGACATATCTCATTTTAAGAGTAAGAAATAAATAATAAGGAATGAGATCACCAACTCCCAAAGAGGGCAAGGTTCAAACAAACAAACCAAACTCTCCACACTTTTTATGATGGCACACTAAGTACCAAAAAGAAAAGATTTGTCTTCCAACAAAAACCAATACCAAATGAAGTAAGCACAAAGAGTGTGTTATAACAAATATAGGAGAGCTCCCCCAAGATTAGTGCATTATTTATAATTTTGCATTTGAATACAAAATGCACACAAGTGGGATCTTCACATCTACCTACATAGAAATAAACACAAAACAAGTTCAACGAAATCAAATGGAATAACAAAAAGTCAAGGAAGACAATGGGAGCTAAAACAAATACATTTTTGGCTAGAGATAAGGCAATTAAAAGCAATAGCCAATGTGAAGATGATCAATATACATGTGCCACATGATATAGTACCAATTGTCCAAGAACAAGAGGTATTTGGATTTATTTTCCGGTGGTAGTTTACATATAAATCCAAGATCATCTTCACAACAAAGAAGCATACGGAGAAGGATAAGAATTAATCACCATGCTAAAGAAGATATTCTTGATAGACTCAAATAGTTAAACAATCACACAAAGCAATGATTAAGATAACTTGAAGCAAATGGTTTTCCAACTTTGATGTAGAATTCCACATTTTAGGAAAACCCTATCAAGAAAGTATCTCACAAACAAGATCCAAAACAAGAGGAATAAAACAATTTGGCAAATTGGAACTTGTTTGAGAAAACATGCCACATAGAAGCAAGATAATTTACAATATCAACACTATGTGACACAACCTCAAATATACACATTATATTGGTTTGTAGTATGCACAAAGCATATTACTCCCCCATAATGTGATAAAACATTTATTTTTCATAAGAGGCAAATAAACCCAACAAGATGATTAATGGACATTATAGAATTTGAATTTCTCATGAGAATGACATACCACATAGAAACTAGATAATCTTCAAATATCAACACTAAGTGGTATTCCTCATGTACACACATTTTTAGGATTGTGAAGTGCAAAGCATATCACTCCCCCAAAATGGGATGGTCCAATAATCTCTCACAAGAGCCAAGTAAGATAAAACGAGATGCAAAAGGCTCAACAAGAACAACCATACATGGTGTGCAAACCAACATGCACATACTTGATTACTCAAAATGAAGCAAGTAGGAAGCACAACATATACACACACATGCAAGATACAAAACCCAACACATGCAAAGGGGCGAGTAACTTTCAAGGTAGATAAGTTGAATACATGTTACCGCAAGGAGGAACATTGGATATATGATAGAAATAAGATAATCCAAATGACTTGGCTTGAGAAAATATAATTGATGAAGATCCCTTAATTCTTCATGATATAGCCAAGTCTTCAATGCCCTCCAACAACACCTATTGTTCAAGTAATGGCTTGTTGGTCCCCAACCAAGTTGGGTCCTAAGAAGTTAGAAACAATAGGTTTGGCAACCCAAATGGTTCTTTTCTTGACACCACTTTGAGCGCCAACAAATTTGGCAAACACATTGCCAACCTTATCCTTGCAAAGTGAATAAACATCTTCAATTATGATAGGGTTGGATGAGTTACCACTAGTGCATGAAGAAGATAGGTGACCCTTCTCATGGCATATGTAGCAAGTTCTCTTCTTCACCTTCTTCTCACTTGATTTCTCCACAAGGGGAGCATTAGCTTGATTTTTCTTGGGAAGTGACCTTTCTTCAACTTGAGGTTGAGCAAGGGCTTGAACTTGAGGCCGCTTCCCTTGTTGCTTCTCACTAAGTGCCTTTTTCTTCAAAGGGCAAGATCTAACATGGTGCCCTTCAATTTTGCACTTGAAGCAAACAATCTTGGCCAAATTCTTGACTTGTTCTTGGCCCTTCTTCTTCTTGTATATTTTGGACTTCTTCTTGTTGTTAGAGATAAATCCAAGTCCACTCTTGTCATTGGGGGATTGTTGCACACTCAAGATCTTGTTGAGTGTGGACTTCCCTTCATGACGTTTTTCCAAGTCTTTCTTCAATGAAGTAACTTGGGCCTTGAGCTCTTTGATTTCCTCTACATGGTTAGTGACAACACAAGTACTAGTGGAAGTAGAGGCTACATTGTTAGAGCAACAAGGCAAGGAGGGTAATTCATCACTAGATGTAGCAATAGTATAAGTGGATGAATTACTAGGACTAGCACATGTCAATATAGCATTTTGAGAAATAGTGCTAGCGTCCACATGAGGCTCACAAGATGTTACCTTTGTAGATATAGCCTCATGAGCTAACATTAGGCGAGCATGGGACACTAAAAGATCCTCATTAGAGCTAGATAGCTTTTCATGACTTTCTTCCAATTTCCCATACTTGCTAGTTAGCAATTCAAGTTGAGCCCTTAGCTCAACATTCTCCTTCAAAATAGATGCTTCACAAGAAGTAGAGTTAGTAGCACATGCATCATTATCATTATGAATGGGAGAAGACAACTTGGCAAGAGTGAGGTCACGTTCTTTAGTGAGTTTAGAAATAATTTCATTACATGACTCCTCAATGGATTCAAGCTTCTCCTCAAGAGAAACCCGAAGCTCTTGCTCTTCCTCTAGAGCATATTTTAAATCATGGATATCATTGGCATACTCACGCTCAAGAGAAAACATTTTATCAATTTGTTCTTCCTTCATCTCAATGAGTTTTGTGCTCTCAATAGCACAACTCATGATTTCAAAGAAGTTGGGCAAAACATTTTTATGGTTATGCAAAGCATCAAAGACCACCTTACCCTTCTTGTTTAAATACTCAATATAGTCTTCTTCATTTTCCTCATCCTCACCATTGTCCTCAACATCATTATGATTTGAAGACCTAGCCATAAGGCATATGTGGGAACCGTGAGAAGAGGAAGATGAAGAAATACATGAAGCTCCATTCAAGACCTTGTCTTGGCCCAAAGACTCTTCGGTTTCCTCTATATGGTTAGCATCACAAATACTAGAGGAAATAGAAGCATTTGTATCATGGCAACAAGACAAAGCAAGCATATCATCATGAGATTTATTCGAGAAATTTACACATGATATGCAAGGACTATCAACACAAGCATGTAAAACATTTATGGGGCTACAAGTGTTTAAGTCCAAAGATGAAGCATTGCAATGAGATAGAGATGAAGGATCATCAAAAGTAAGCATACTATCACCATTGCAAGTTTCATCACCACTCACCATATCATTACCTTGTGTCTTGCCACACTTTGGTGAAGTGGATGAAAGTTCATTGCGGCCGGAAGTGGAAGGAATACAATCATCCCCAATAATCTTGGACACACAATATTTTTCTTGAAGCTTTGTCCATATCTCATGAGCGCTCCGAAAAGGCGTGATGGAGAAGGTAACTACATCGCTCAAAGCATTAACAATCACATGAGTAGCTTGAGCATTGAGATACAAGTTTTTCTCATCCTCTAAAGATAGATTTTGAGTATCCTTTGGAGGAGAAAAACCCGCATCTACAATTCGCTCCATAGATGGGTCCATGACCCGAAAATAATTAAGCATGTGAATTTTCCAAGTATCATAATTTGTGCCATCAAATATAAAAGTGTTATTGTGCACTAATCCCCTAGCCGACATCTTTGCTCTCAAGGCGGTGAAGCCTAAAATGAGAGACCGGGCTCTGATACCAATTGAAAGGACACAGATGTCGCCTAGAGGGGGGGGGTGAATAGGCGATATCAAATTTTACGAATGGCTTGAACAAAAGCGGAATTAAACTAGCGTTTATTTTGTCAAGCACAAAAAACCTAAATAAACTAGGCTCACCTATGTGCACCAACAACTTATGCTAAGCAATACAAGTAACAAGGTGATAGCAAGATATATGACTTCAAGCACGAAGGCTATCACAATGTAAAGTGCATAAGTAAAGAGCTCGGGTATAGGAATAACCGAGGCACGCGGAGACGATGATGTATTCCCGAGTTCCTCCCTTGAAAGGGAGTACGTCTCGTTGGAGGGGTGTGGTATCGCCACAAAGGCCTAACCAACGCCACAAAGGCCTCACCCTATTCTCCGGTGTGAGCTTGCGCCACAAAGGCCTAGCTCACTCTTCCACTAAGGGGTTCCTCAAGGCGGAACCGGGCCTTTACACAAATCTTGGGGCACGCATCCACAACTTAATTGGAGGCTCCCAAGAATAGCCACAAAGGCACCACAAAGCCACAAAGCCGTCTAGGGTTCCAAGAACCCAAGAGTAATAAGCTCACAAACTTTCACTTACTCAAATCTCCGGGGAGAACTCAAACCGATGCAACTTATGCAATGGCAAGAGCACACAAGGTGCTCAAATCCTTCTCACTCAAATCCTACCAAAGCAACTAATGCTATGGAGAGATATGAGAGGAAGAACAAAGGAAATCCACAAAGAACTCCAAGATCTAAATCCACAAGAGGTTTCCCTCACTAAGAGGAGAGATGGATTGGTGGAAAGATAGATCTAGATCTCCTCTCTCTTTTCCCTCAAAAAGATGCAAGAATCATGGGAGGAATGGAGGAGGAAGGGCAAGCTTGCAAAGTCAACAATGGAGGAGAGAGAGCCCAAAAACGTGTGCAGCCCAAGGTGGAAGAAGGGGTATTTATACCCCCCCCACGAAATATGGCCGTTGAGACTTGGAGGGGCGGATTATCCGGCCAAAATATGGCCGGAATATCCGGCTGGCCGGATTATCCGGCCCCCAGGCCGGATTATCCGCCCCCCTATACTGGGTGACGCCGAGCAAAGTCCTTAGCAGAAATTCCGAAACGAAATTTTCGCTCCCAGGCCGGATAATCCGCCCCCCCTGGCCGGAATATCCGCCCCCCTTACTGGGTGATGCCGAGCAGAAACTGCAATACGAAAACGGTGATAACTTTTTCATCCGGACTCCGTTTTCGATGATCTTGGGCTCGTTGGAATCACCACAACGAGCTCTACAACTTCATCCATAGAAACATCATAGTCCAACAAGGGAGTATAAAACCAAATGATGAAAGGTTTGCCCTCTCTTTGAAGGCAAACCAGTAAAACCTCCAAACATCAAAAACGCAATAAGAGTTTCATGCGAAATCCGTTTTTGATGAGCTAGAGCTTGTCATGGAAATAACCACAAGCTCTAAAACCTCACATGGATAAAACCCAAATAAGAACCAAGAAAGATGATGCCAAGTATGCAAAGGTTTGAGCTCTCTCCGAACGATACAATTAAGTTACTCACTCGAGAGCCCCTCTTGATAGTACGGCTACCGATCCTATAACCCGGTCTCACAACAAACACCATGAGACCGGTAAGAAGGAAACCCTAACACTATCATACCTTTGCCTTGAGCATTCCACTTGAGGTGGATAAAGACGATCTTGATCTTCTCAAGTTGGACCACCTTTCTTGATTGAACTTGCTTGGTGAAGTCTTGCGGATTGCTCCCCCATACTCCACTATGGAAGAGACTCTCTTTAAGCATATCTTCACATATCCATGATCACAATAGAGATGGCAAGCTTCAAGCATATGTTCTCTTCTAGTTGCTCATCTTGAACTTGCGCTTTGACTTGATCAATCCTCGAATCAATTCTTCTTTCTCCATAATGATGGTGTCTTGAGGATACACATGAGAGCTCACTCAATCTTATTCTTCAAGACACACTTGACATAAGCTCAACTCCCCTAAGACCAATCTTTGGATCACTCCTTGAATAGCACCTTGGTCAACACATAATCTTCTTCTTACAACCTTGACTCCAACAAATGGTTCAAGCATTGTCTATGGACAAGTCCTACACATATAACTCAATGCAACCATTAGTCCATTGGGATTGTCATTAATTACCAAAACCACACATGGGGCTCGATATGATCTTTCAATCTCCCCCATTTTGGTAATTGATGACAATCTCTTTGAGAGGGTTTATATAATGAATTCAAAGAACCAAAATGGTTGTACTAACATCAAATACTACAAAAGTATGTGATGTTAGTAACACCACCATATATAGAGCAAACTCCCCCACAATCTATGCACGTGTGAATGATCTTGATTTCATTGCATATATTGCCAACCAAGGTTGTTGGTGGAGTTTCCACTATATACTCAACCATGCAAAGCATGCAAGGCAAATGCTTAAGAACAAACCAAAGCATAAAAGCCAATTCTCTTTAAACCCTCGAAACTTCTCCCCCATTGGCATCCATTGCCAAAATGGGCGAAAAACTTAGAAGGCCAATATAGTGTGAGTTCCTCCAAAACGGTGTGCATATCCAAAAGAAATAAGTGAAGACACATGCACATATGCAAAGACAAATATATGAAGGAAACCAAACTATATTGAGGATCAAAGATTGCAAAAAAAATAAGATAACACGATGGATAAACTTCAACAAATGAAGATAGCAATCAAACAATCCAAAGAACAAATTGAATAAGGATATTATGATAAGATCGAAAAGGTGCTCTAAATAATATGAGGAAGCTCTCCAAGGTGTGTGCACAAAATATTCTATTTGAGTTGAAGTATAAGGTGCACACATATGGAATCATCACTCCCTCAATATTATTCAAAACAAAATGATACCAAGTGAAATTAAATACTATGCTAACCGCAAAATGGTGCTTTAAATGAAATGAGGAAGCTCCCCAAGGTACGTGCAAAAAGCACAACATTTGCAAATAAACATTTGCAAAAAGCACAACATTTGCTTTAAATGAGGAAGCTCCCCAAGGTACTATGCTAGCATATGCTTTTGATTGGTGACTGAACAACTTCAATTACACATATTTGAGAATACAATAAGCACATGTCCTAGACTAATTTAACTCCTAAATTTTCTAACGGGTCCTCCAATTCGATCTTGTGTAACCCAATGAGATAGTAACAAACTTTAGTTTACTGAAATATCTGAATTCTGGTAACTCCGAATGAGTGTAAGACAACCATCATTCCTAAGAAGTAAGAACACGTACTGAATTTAAAGAACAGAACACCAAGAGATGAATGGCAGTGCCTCCTTAAGGACACAAGACAGTCTCACTGTAGTTGACGATCTTGGGAGGGCCATACTTGTTCCTGAGCACCACATTCCTCCCCTTGGCTCCACGATCACCCCGACCAGCTGCACCATCAGGTCCACGCTTAGCTGCAACCAGTGCAGACCCATTGCCATCGCAAGAAACAATTAAGTACTCTTGTGAAGTATAACCGTGGCATAAGGATGGCATGCTGTTGTGTTACTTGCAATTTATCCAAGGAGAGGGGCAACTAAAGAGATGCTTCTTAAGCCAGGTGACAAAGAAGGAGCTCGGGCCGGTGATTTTTTGAAGCGACGAGCGGCGATGTTGGTCGTGTACACCTATTCTGATCGGTGGAGAAGACAACTCTGGGCGTCCTGGCAGGAGCGGAGAAGGGAACTTGTAGCCGGAGGCGGAGGCGCTCGCCCTCCTCTTGCAGTCCTGCTTCACAGCCTCGCTGGAGGCCCGTCTCCTGATGCATATCCTTGCCTGTGGCTCGCCATCTGCATAGCCATGCCAGCGGCCCGCCTCCTGCCGCATAGCCTCTCCGGCAGCCCGCCTCCTGCTGAACAACCTCGCCTACGAAATAATCGAAAAATTATATAAACACATAAATAAAAAAATTATAGTCTAAAAATAACTGTTGTAAATTGGAAAAGGATGTTCGATGGCATGTGGTCTCTATTTATACATCGCATCGATAAAGACCGGCGACTGACGGATCCAGCAGATCCCGCCGCTTCCGACTCTCTGGAGCCTCTCCCATGACCCCACGACCGCCAGCTCCCCAAGCCATTCAGTAGGCCCCGAGCCCCCGATGGTCTGATCCATATCGTTTGACTTTGCGGTGGACTCCCTCTGCTCGCATTGCACCAACGCCACTCTCCCTAGCGGCGTCCACTCAGCTTGTCACGGCAGCCCCGCCTCCGTTAGGCTAGCAGCGAGAGGGGAAAAGAAAAATCCAACTGGTAAGTCACACGGTGGTACGACACTTAGACGAACACGTATTTTAAATGTATGTCGTTCTTATCATTATTTTTAAACTTTAGCATACAGTATGCTAAAGTTGTGAGATTTTTTCCCATCAAAAGAATCATAAGGACTTGAATTATTTCCTTCCTCTATACATATTCATATAGAATTTCTCATAAACTAATGCCCAAATCTTTTCATTTATTAATTGAATTCCTATAACAAGTATTTTATTTCAAGATTAAGTTACCTATGTCTCACATACCATTGCAAGCTAGCTGTTAAGAAAAGATCATAAAATGCAGTGTATTTTCTGTTGACAATATTTGGCATTTATGTGGTGTCTATTGATACAATTTTATATTTATCTGAGGTATTTAAACCAAAAAGATTAAGAATAGCAAAATAGACTGAAACATACAATGTGAAGGAGACCGTTAAGTGCTAACATATAATTTCTTTATTGGTGAATGTAGAAAATAACGAAGGCCTTTGGCAGTTTGGCTACGATACCATTGGAAAGCAAATGAAGCAGAATATCCCTTCTCCTACGTCCTCCCGGACCCTGTAGCAAGATCGATTTCTTCCTGGATAACTCCAATTTGGTTATATCTGCTCTGCTACTGCTGCCCCAGTTCATAGAGAGGCAAGATCTAGAGGCGACGGGGATGGGACGAGGACATCGGTCGCCGGGACTCCCAAGACTCCCTCTCCTCCTCCGCCGCCGGTGGTGGCCGGCGGGTCCAGTGAGCCTCCTGCCACCTCAGGTTCCTTGCCTGCCCGTGCTGCCTCACAACGTCCACTCGCATCGTCATCGCGCGGCTTGCGGGCGCAGGCCAAGACGCCGAGGCCACGGCATGGGAGCGTGATGTATGCGGCCAGGCCTCACCGCCATGCCGGCGCACGGGCGCAGTGGCTAGCAAGCGCGACAGGGAGGGCCATCTCCTCCTCGGTGGCCTGCAGGGAGGACGGGGCGCTGGCGTCTCCCAAATGGGTTCGCCGGACACCCTCACAACGTCCACTCGCATCGTCATCGCGCGGCTTGCGGGCGCAGGCTGAGACGCCGATGCCACGGCATGGGAGCGCGATGTATGCGGCCAGGCCTCACCGCCATGTCGGTGCACGGGCGCAGCGGCTGGCAAGCGCGACTGGGAGGGCCATCTCCTCCTCGGTGGCCTGCAGGGAGGGCGGGGCGCTGGTGTCTCCCAAATGGGTTCGCCGGACACCGCATCGGTTGGACGGGACAGGGAACCGGCGGAGGCGGTCGGAGATGGTGACGAGCGGCGGGTATGCCCTGCCGCCGTTCGCCGTCACGCGAGCTCCAGATCAAGATCCGTCGCCGGCCGTTGAGCGCCTCCAGCTGCTCCAGCACGTCTCCGTTCCTCCCCCGCCATTGACATTTGTGCTGCTCGTTTCCCTCATAGTTGCCAGAAATCCTGGTCGTCCGGATCGAGGAAAGGGGTCGAGGGTCGAGGGTCGCCATCCCAGGGAACAAGGGTCGACGAGGGGTATACATCTCCGGTACCACAATTTGGAACGTGGGTCGGGATCCACTAAATTTTGGGTCAATGACCCCGGTTCGATAACAAATGGTAGTGGTAAATATCCTGCCAGAAATTTCATATGTAGCAAATTTTTTTGTCCCCAAAAAATAGTAGAATGTAACAAATAGAAAAGATCAAAAAATATGAGGTCCGCATATCATCCCACTACCACGTCTTTTTAGGGGCCCACTACCAACGTTTTTTAACACACTACCACGTCAGTTGACTCTAGCACTCGATCTCCTTCTTTTCGATGCATCTCATCTGCTTCTTCCCCATGAAGCAGGAAGCCATCCCCAAATCCTTCATCTATTTCTGTCCAACGTTGCCTCCGACTTCCTCTAGAACCCACGCGACGGCGGTGACAGAAGAACGGAGTAGGGCAGGCCCAGTACACTGGCGACGTGAGACTGGGACTATCCGGTCAGCCGCCGCCGCCGCCGGCGTAACTATCAGTGGCTGGACGGAGGTGGGGTAAAGGGCGGACGACGGACTTGCGGGATATCTGGTACCTATTCTTCTCCTCGCAATCTCTCAGAGCCTTCTGCTTGCTCCTCTCCACTCGAGACCGGACCGAAGACGATCTGAGCGAGCCAACCCCGTGGAACGGAAAACCCGGTTTTTTTTACGGACGAAATTAGTTTTTTTGACGTACCACGATTTTGTGACCATCACGACCTCAAGCCGTATTATTAGTAGAGATTCACTAGCAAAATAGAGTCACTAGGTGGCTCCGCACATGTTGTACGGTGTGGGTTGGTTCAACCATAAGTTGGAGATGTTGCCTCCTAGTATAGAAGAAGTGATAACGATGACACTTTTGTGAGGCCTTCTTTGCAGAGGTCTGTGTGATTTTTGAGTATGTGCCGCTCAGAGATGTTGCGATGGTTTTTGCTTGGACTTTTATTTAATTAACTTGACATTTTTTTCTATTTAATTAATGAATAAGACAAATCTTTTGCCTCTATTTAGAAAATAGAGTCATTGGTCTCTCTACAGTGCTCAAGAGGCGACAGCGAGGCGACTCCACAGATGCAGCCAAAGGAGGCCAGCGTCGAACTGTGGGCATCCTCTCGCAAATGCCAGTCAGTCGCATTCAGATTTCAGTGGATGCACAGGCAAAAGTCTCGAGCACTATTTTTCTTTCATCAGCTTATCATCCTCCCCAAATGGAAATTTGGTAGGAGTAGAAAACAAATCGAAAGAAACGTGCTCGTGAGGCTGTGACGCACGAGTCCTCTCCACTTCCACTTCTTCCTCCTTGGACTCCTCCGTGACGTCGACATTCCAAGCAGAGGGAAGCTGCCGGGCAGCTTCGTACTGTACCACTCGCTGCAGCTCCGTCGCTGGCCGGCGGGCCCCACGGTCCTCGCTTTCCCCTTCCGCTCCCGCCCGCCGAACCCCAACAAAACCTCCATCTCACTCTGCCAAAAAGCTCCCAAAAGGGAGTCGTTGCCGTCTCGTCCTCCTCCCCCCCCGCCTCTCCTTCCTCCCGCCTTCCTCCGAGCAGCCCAGCCGCCGAGGCCCTCCCCGTGCTCCTCTTATAGCGCTCCCCGCCCAAACCCTACCTCGGGAGCCCTAGCGCGCGGCGGACGGCAGCCCATCTCCGCTTCTCGCCATGTCGCTCGAGATCCGCGAAGGTGAGCGGGCTCCGGACTGCTGCCGCGGTGGCCATTTTTCAGAATCCGGATAACCTTTTTTGTTTTCTAAGGGAAGGAAATGGAATTTGGCTCACTGTGCTGATTGATTTGGACAGAGGGCGGCGGCGGCGGCGGCGCAGGCACGAGCGGCGCGGCGGCGAAGGTGATGTCGGTGTCGCTGAGCGGGAAGCGGGGCCGGTACGTGCGGCAGGTCACGGGCCGGCACAACGACACCGGCCTGCACGTGGCGGCGCGGGCCGGGGACGCCGCGGCGCTGCGCCGCGCGCTGGACGAGGCGGCGGTGGTCGCGGCGACCGGGGAGGCCGGGGAGGAGCTGGAGGCGGTGCGCCGCGCGGTCGCCGCGGAGGCCAACGAGGCCGGGGAGACGCCGCTCCTCGCCGCGGCCGAGAGGGGCCACCTCGAGGTGGTGGTGGAGCTGCTCCGGCACCTCGACGCCGAGGGCGTCGCCGCCAAGAACAGGTCCGGGTACGACGCGCTGCACGTCGCCGCCAGGGAAGGGCATCATGGTGAGATTTCTTCTTGAGCGCCTTTGCTTCGCTGCAGATTGCGATTCTCTGTGGTGAATGATGGACCCTTGCGCTTGGAATTGAGCAGTTTGTTACTTAGCTGGCTTTTGTAGCAACTGCCTACTGGTACTAGTATACTCTGTTTCTTCCAGGATCTGGAAATGTATGCAAAAGTTAATATAGACTAGTGAAGTTGTGTACCGCGTGATTTCTTCCCAATATGAAATTTGGTGTAGTTTTTTTTTTTGCCATTGCTTGTTTTGCAATTAGCTGCCAGTTGGGGAAAACCATTTATTTAAGGAATTAATAGGATTTTTTTTGGAAGAAAGGCCATGCGGCCTGCTTTAAGAAAACAACATGTCTACATCTGGGAGTACCAGATTAGCCCGAAAATACAAAGCAAGCAAAAGCAAAAGGAAGATAGCATGAACATTCAGCTTCTGCATAAAAAACATCCGACAGAAAAGTACACTATTAATAAGACTTACTGTGGTAGTCTGATATATTTTTGCCCTTCACCCCTGTACACCATAATCAAGCAGGAAGCAGTTAATTATGATACAAAATACAGAACATATGTGACCACTCAATGTTTTAGTCTGGGCAGTTCTTTGCTGATTGCTTTGTTTATTTGAATATTAGGTGTTAGATATCTGTTTGCTTGCCTCTGAGCTCAGTGTTTATTTGTTTAGATTAAACTATAGCACTTCAAAGACTGCGCTACTTGGGTAAAATAGCGTAGGGAACTGGTGTCTACCAGGATGGCAGCAGCCCACGGTCTTGTGCGCGCTCCCGCGAGGTCGCGTGTTTGAGCCCCCTGCTCCGGGACTTTGCGCCTAGAGCTCCTCCTTCTTAATACAATACCGCAGGGGCTCCTCCCCCTGCTGGTCTCGTTTTTTTTGTAAACTAGCGTGCCAAATAGGAAAACATTTTTGAGGATAGTATTATTTGAAAATGTTTGGTGCATTAGCTGGATGTTTGACATGCATTATGTGATGGCTGCAAACACCTATAATTGTAGATTCACATCAATTTTGTATTCCTTTGGTGTGTTTCTGCATACTATGGATCCCGTGTTCTTCATTCTATCTTGCCCATCAATTATGTAGGAAACTATGTTTCCTAACTGGTACGTGTTTTGTCAGCTGTTGTGCAGGAAATGTTACGTCTCAATAGGATGGCTGCCAAAACATTTGGCCCCTCAAATACTACCCCACTTATATCAGCAGCTACGAGGGGACATACTGAAGTTGTCAAATTGTTACTAGAACAAGACGATTTTGGATTGGGGGAAATGGCCAAAGACAATGGCAAAAATGCTTTACATTTTGCTGCTCGACAGGGACATACAGAAATTGTTAATGCATTACTTGAGAAAGATCCACAGCTAGCAAGACGAAACGATAAGAAAGGTCAAACAGCACTGCATATGGCTGTAAAAGGAACTAATTGTGATGTTCTTAGAGCACTTGTCGATGCTGATCCAGCAATCGTAATGCTGCCAGACAGAAATGGAAACACTGCCTTGCATGTAGCAACAAGGAAAAAGCGAGCAGAGGTATTTATATTCTTCCCACTATTACTTTTTTACCTTAATAATGTCTACCCCACTTGTTCTAGACATCTTTCTTCCATTTTTAAGAAACAACATGCAAATATATCAGCAAGTACTTGGGAAATCTTAGTTTTAGATAATGGAAGCTTTATTACCCCCTGCCCCTGCATCAAACTTGGGATATTTATAGATCATGTGTACATAGAATACATCTGCTAGTCTGAAATGAAACTTTAACTCTGCCTGCTGATTATACATTGTTACTAGAATGATTAAATATCAACTATTATGTATATTCTCTGATACATTAGAATTAAGTGGTGCACTTCCATTTCATCTTCCAGAAATATCCTGATAACTTTACATACTTACATTGTTATACTTACACTTTAACTTTTGGTGAGGGACGTCATCCAAGCAAATGGATTAGAGACTAGTAGATTACTTATGTTATACCTTTAGTGAGGGACATCATCGAAGCAAAGGCATTAGAAACAAGTTTCTCTAGGGCTCTTGGCTGATGAGATTGTGTCTAGTATGAAATGTAAACACTTTCTTATGGTACAAGTTAGTAAAAGACTTGCTTGTGTGCCCTCCAGACTATAGCTTTGCTAACCTTTTAATTGTATGGTGAACATATTTCAAAAATTACCATAACTTGTTAATTTGCATATCTCGAAAGCTATCACTTGCCTCAACATATTTTATACTTGACTTTATGACATAAATACCAATACTCAATGTGACATACTGTTTTTCCTATTTACTACAGATAGTTATTGTTCTTTTGCGGTTACCAGATACCCATGTCAATGCACTGAACAGAGATCACAAGACTGCTTATGATATAGCTGAAGGGTTGCCACAGTGTGAGGAGTCTTCTGAAATTAAGGATATTTTGTCTCAACATGGTGCACTCAGATCTAGGGAGCTGAATCAGCCTCGAGATGAACTCCGCAAGACGGTGACAGAGATAAAGAAAGATGTCCACACACAGCTTGAACAGACAAGGAAAACAAACAAAAATGTGCATGGCATCGCTAAGGAGCTCAGAAAATTGCACAGAGAAGGCATCAATAATGCAACAAATTCTGTAACTGTTGTTGCTGTGCTTTTTGCTACAGTTGCTTTTGCAGCTATATTCACCGTACCTGGTGGAAATGATAACAAGGGAGTTGCGGTTGTTGTCCAGGCTGCCTCCTTTAGGATATTCTTCATCTTTAATGCCATAGCTCTTTTCACATCATTGGCGGTGGTCGTGGTTCAAATAACAGTTGTCAGGGGAGAAACCAAGTCTGAGCGAAAGGTTGTTGAGGTGATCAACAAGCTTATGTGGCTGGCATCAGTTTGCACTACCATTTCTTTCATTGCCTCATGCTATATTGTGCTAGGGCGCCACTTCCAGTGGGCAGCAATACTGGTTAGTTTGATAGGTGGTGTTACGATGACTGGTGTTCTTGGTACGATGACATACTATGTGGTAAAATCAAAGCGCATGAGGAAGATTAGAAAAAAAGAGAAGATGTCAAGAAGAAGTGGCTCAAGCTCCTGGATAGACAATACTGAAATCTCAGAGACTGAGCTTAATCAAGTGTATGCCTTGTAAAGAGACGGGGTGTTTGAACTCAACCTCATCTCTAGAATTGAGAATGTACATAGGCTAAATCAAGTGTATGCCTTGTAAAGAGACAGGGTGTTTGAACTCAGCCTCGTATCTGGAATCGAAAATGCACATGAAAATTCTAGATGCACACATTAACAAATACATTAGCTCACATTATTCCTTGATTGTACACAATCCTTTCTGTATTAACAAACCATGCATAACTAAAAGGTAGGCCTGTTGTGTCAGGCTCCTGCAGTTTAACAACCCACTGGGCTCTATCTGCTGTACAAGTGAGTTGCACATCTTTTGTTTTCCATTCCATTTTCAGTTCCCCTTTTTTTTTTGGCATGGATGCATCTATTTGTAATCTGTCATGCAACTGCAAGCGTACATTTCATAACTCAAGTAAGCTCAGGGCATTCATTCTTAACTCTGAATTGCTCCTCGGTTAATATTCTTATGCATGTAGCAATGCAACTGCCGGCTCTGATAGTTCTAGTTCCTCATCACAATAGGTCATCATGTTTCGAGGATGCTGTTTTTTTATGAACTTGTAAGATGATGCTTTAATGCTACATATATTTTTATATTGCATATGTGAAAAATGATTTGTTGACCTTGTCCTGAAACTTTGATCTTAAGAATTATTATTTCACTCTTGATATAAAGTCAGTGACTGTAACTTCATTTTTTCTGGATTTCCTGGATCTCTTTCAGTTTTCTATCGAGTATGCAAGATTTCCTGTAGAAGTAGCTAATTTATTCCCAGTTCTTCCTATTCTTCTGTTGAACGTGTCTAGCAAAGCTGCTAGTGTAACAATGAAGTATACACGGACCTTGCCAGTAAGACAATTTGCAGTGATGTTTATTCAATCCAGAATGATATTTTTTTTGGTGAGAAACCAGTTTATCTTCTATTATCATTAGGAAATAGTTGGACAACCTGTGCTACCCTGGTTTTTTCGTGCATTAGTGCATAACATTGGCATGACCATTATGGGACACTTAAAAGAATCGAAATACATCCCAAAAGTATGTTGTGGAGTTGACGTTTGGCAAGTCACTGGATAGAAGACAAGGTTCATTACTTTTTTCCCTTTTGTATTAATTTTGTAGAGGAAGGTTCGCCATGAATAACCTATCATTACTTTACTCACTGATTAGGAAACTGGTATCCCAAGCTAGCGGGGTAATCCAAGAATACTTCCCTTTTCAGGTTTTGTCATCCAAGAATACTTTAAATCTTTGCATAGCAGTAAAGCCTTGCATGTCATGCAAACTACGTATGCCTGATAAACAATGCAAACTTTTCACTAACTGTGGGCCCTGTTACATGCCCTGTTAGTTGTAACTTGTAACACTGCTAAACATCATCAGTGTGTTGGTTAAGCCTGCTTACCTTTTGCTTCAATCTTGTCCTGCTTTTTCTTGACATGCCTTCTCAGTTTAAGGTATATTTGTCTTTCACATGACCATTTCTTGGTCATCATCAATGTTCATTTTTTAAGCTAAGTGACACAATGGTCCCTTGGGTGGCATTCTATTGAATTGATTTTGGATAGATTCTGTCATTTTGATAACCAGTATTTTTCCGATAATCATTAGATGCATACACTGATATTTTATATCTGATATTTATTGTAGTTCTACAGTGGGGCTGAGTTCACCTCTTGTGTGATATATTTCAGGTGTGTAGCTTGCTGCCGGTTGACTCTTGAAAGATATCTCTCGTTATAATGTCTTTGGCTTAACAGTTGAAACATTTTCATCGTCTGTTCTTATCTCGGTGGTATGACCTATTTTCAGGATAGAAAGAATCAGTAGTCCAAGAGATTTTTTAAAAACTGCGCAAACGCACCAGATGCTAAGAAGCTATTCATAGAACCATAGCAATCAGTTTTTTTCTTATTTGTCATGTCTCAACTTGTCTTCCACTACGTACTAGAAGTTGTTGCCGCCTCTGTTTTTACACTTATCATTTATTTTCCTTTTTCGTTCATTTTATTGTTTTCTGACAGTTCATATCTTTAAAGATGTGCAATCTGTACATATAGGCAATTCACCCTTTGCATTTACTCTCCCAATTTACTTGTTTTATTGTACTACTATTTTTTGTTTGTGACAGCAAGAAAGGTATCTGACTTTTCCTTTTTGCCTTTCATGTTTTAAGTGCGGACCAACAGTGCTGTATATTTCCTAAACTAGGTCCCTGATATAGTATTTGGAAATGTTTTTCCTGATTAATCTAGAGCTATGAGAACCCCTACATACACAAGAATCACCATTCAGAAGAGTAAAGCTGAAGGTGCAAACTAATTGATAATATCAAGGTGCAACTTGCCAGAAAAGATCTTTAATATATAAAAGTTGGATTTCTATGGGTTACTTATTTGTGCCATTACCACCTGCATAAGTGTGGTATTTGTCATAATTTAATATTCAAGCTGCAGCTAGGTTGCATAATTTAAGGTTCACCATCTTGGCTTCTCTGATAATCTCTTCCATAATATGTACATAATTTGCTTGTTCCTTACTTATGTTACATCACAGACACACATTTGAAACACAATCTTTTGAAAGTATGTTTCTTGTGTTGCGTACAAGAAACAGAAAGCAGCTAGGATTTAATCAGGAACTAATTTCTGCTTTTGGAGATAGCTAGTGTACCAAGCAAATAACAAACAGATAGCTGGTAGGATACAATTGGCTGTCTTCTGTTAACTATGGCTTGTTGCTTTCACTTAAGAACTTGTTTCCTTACTTCTCTTTTTTGGTTATGGACTTGCTACATGTGCATCTGTATATGGATACTGATCAGAGAAAAGTTTGTTTAAATTTTGTTTGTTGGTGGGGTTCTATCTGCACTTTGGTACTTCCACAACCATGCCAAATGCCGAATATACTATTTGAAACATAGTGAAACTGTTCGCTCGTAAAAAGAAGTTACATACATAGTTACATATCTGCATTTTGAAGGAATAACATGTCTTATGGAAGCACATGACCAAAAGTATACAGAATTAGCAGGGTGTTGAAATCTTATATGTCTACTATCGTCGCCTCTCACCTGCATATGTTGAGAATGTCTTCTGCATCTTCAGATTCTGCAGCTATCTTTGACGCCGATGATGACATGAACCGAAAGCCTGCATCGCTTGCACTCTTCCTCACTGAGGCCAGCTGCTGCGACTTCTTGCAGTATGCAATTGCGCTCTGGATTGGATTATCCATCTCTGAGCTTGCACTGCTGCTCCTCCTCAGCACTGGCCCCAAACCTGAGTCATTTGAGCTTCGGATGGAGGAGGATGAATTTGATGAAGAGCATGACGATGACGAAGCAGATGACGTCTTGTTTGATGACGGATATCGGATAATGATGCTGGAGAATGACCTCCTATGGCCGAACTCATCTTCTTTAAGCTTCCCTCCCAGCGGGGCGCTGTTGCTGATGGGCGAGGCTGTGTACCTGTTGCTTCTGATCTGGACAAATGGGTTTTTCCTCCAACTCTTGACATGGGCAACAGGGAACTCATTTGCTCTTCGTGCACCACCCTTTTCATCTGGATCCCCTGCTTTAGTTGCAAATATTGTCTTGAGGTAAGCCTTTGATGCCTTAAGCTTGAGGCCAAGGTTGAGATTCTTGATGAACTTGAGCTTCTTGGACCATGGCTTTTTTTCGCATGCTGCTTCCACCTCAGCAGCAGCAACACTGGCGGCCATGCACTCGCTGAAGTACTGCTCTGCATTGAGCTCACCACTGGCATAGCATGAATTTGCTGGTGAAACACTGCATGACTTGTATGGTGTTGTCGGGGCAGTGCTCGCGGAGAGGAGGCCCTTGTCAGCCGCAATCTCGAGCAGCCTTTCAACCATCTGGATGCGTGGTGGAAGGTGGAGGGGTAGCAGCTTGCCCTTGTAAAAGAGCTCATCTGCTGGTGATGCCATGGGCTCCCAGTGGTCAGTCGGACCTGACATCTGGAACTCAAACTCCCTCGAGTGTTGCGGGATGGCTGCCATGGCTGTGGTGTAGCAGAGCAAGCTTGATGTATTGGTGACCACCTCTGCAGCTCCAGGTGAGCTCAGCTCCAAGTCTATATAGTCCTCTTCTTGGAGTGGTTGGTCATGGATTTGAGGGGCATGTCTTGCCATTGCTGTTGCCTGGCCTTGTGTCTTTGGTGAGTCGAGCTTTTGGTGTGGTTTGGTTTGGTTTTGGCAGAGATGGTGGTTGTGTTTTAGGAACGAAGTTGAATGAGCTCGATCAAGCTTTAAAGCTGAATGCCTGTAGCGAGAAGAGGTTTATAAATTGGCTTATACTCCTTTTGAGGGACCTACTTTCCCCCTATGATCTGCCTTTTGTTTGCATCCTAATCCCCTCTGTCACGGCTATACGTGATGTAGTACTGTAGTGCATAGTTACTGTCGTTCTCTATTATTGCTCTATTTGTCGCTGCAGTGTATTAGGTGATTAGGTTATTTTACTTGTTCCTTCCTTTGCATGCTTCTCCTCTTTCCATGTCTTGACCTATTTGTTTGGTGGGTGTGTAGGATTACAAGGTAGCCATTAAGTGGTAGGCTAACAAGGTGCACACTTCTCCAATACAAGTGATTCACAAACTGCATGGCGCCTGGGAAGGTTGCACTGGGGAAATGTCTATTCTCACATGCAAGGTGGTTAGATTCAAAGGCCACATTAGGGTGGAAGGAAGCATGAGGGTAAATGTAAATTTGCGGCGCGAAACAATATGAATTCAGCCAGACACGTTCAAGCAAACAAAGCCACTGTGGCGTGGATTTGCTTCCAAGATACAAGAGCTTGACCGATTCATGTTCAAGCTTGTGATTTTAAATTCGGAGGGATTGGCGCATGCCCTCAAAACATGGAGCAACCTGCCATTTGTTTATTTCATCTCCATGTCAACCTATGGAAGTGTGAGGGTGACATCAGTGGCGAGAGATCGGGCCCCTTGTTTAAGTTTCCTGTCCAAACTGCGCGTGCGCGGCTAGATGTTGTCTATGTCCTTGGGTCTTTCATCTCTCCTGCGCTTGCATGAGTTCCTTTCCTTTGATCCAATGTCAACTTTGTCTCTCTGGTGTAATTATTGATTAAGGGGCGTGCAGCTCTGGGCGTGCATTAGCGCTCATCGAGGCCTTGGTGGTGCGTTAATGATATCTGTCTTATCTAGCTATAGGATTCTACTTGTCGTAAGGTTGGTTTGTTTTAGGTGACTTTATCAGTATGTTCGTTCTGACCCAGGCTAAGACAATTTTCTCTCTCTAAGTTACTCCTTGTTTTTTATATGCAGATCTTTGACATCAAGGTGATAACTTGCCTCTGAAGATATCCTTTAGCACAAGAACCTGGAAAGGCCCCAAATTTCGGCAAACAAGATGTATTTGTTGCTTGGTAAAAGAGGTACAATTTTCTGTGAACAAATTATCATCTAGTTGTCATCTGCTACATGTTAAAGTATTTTATGATATTCTTCTGGACCTTTCTTTATATCTGCTAGTACCCCTGGCACCAGCTAGAGCACTAAGCAAGGTTCCACAAATTGCTTAAAAATAATCATAGGAATGACATCTGCCCCAATACTAACCCATGGCATTATTTAATCTTAACCTAACATGATATATGACACACTCTGGCCCTGTATTCTTTTGCAGGTGAAAGAGCTGATTAGATAGGGATGTCAACTAGGTTAGGTGTTGTATCAAGTGCCTAACACCCCCTACTAACGCCATACATTGAACATCTATATGAAAATATCGCCGTACAAAAAGTTAACAACTGGAACAGTTAATCCCCTGAATTGCAGGTCTAAAGACATGAATATTTCTATAGCAGTGTTACGTGGTTGCTGGTGGTTGGAACTTGCAAAAGATGCGTACTTGACCACTACACATTCTTAGGTACCTCGAAACATTATAGAAACAGTGCACCACCCCTGCAAAAATTCATACCCACCTCTTACCGACATACTGACATCCCGTGACATAACTATACCCGAAACGCGTGAGAGGCCACTATAAACCCTAAACGATTAGCTTATGTTAGACTAGTACGTAGTTATCTTTTCCCTGTACAGTAATCTAACAAGCGGCAGGATGCTTTAACTGTATGTGTTACGAAAAATAAAAGGAAACTTCAGCATGCCAAGCTCAGCGGCCGGACATTTCGTCGTGGGAGCCTAGCATTTTCTTTCTGTTACCCTGAAAAAGGAAAGGAGGGCCCTATGAGAGCTCTCAGAGCTCGAGGTGTACTTTGCCGCTTCTCCAAACTTGGAACCAAGCACAAAGGTCTCCTTCTTGCAGCAATTTTGGGGTCACTGATCACCTAAAGGCAGAAAGTTCGTGCAGAGTTTTGACTGCTTAACTCTCCAGGTCCTGATCCTAATCATTACTCCGTATGACATATGGCAACGACCAGTCATCTTGGCTTGCGTTTCCATGCTTGAAATGCTTAGGCTGCTTATCCCATGAGCACTCTATATTCCCGTAACTATCGACATAAAGCCGAAACAATGGTTCGTGGGTAACTTGGTTACAACCAACCCCACCAGGTTTTCTTTGTACTGTTCCCATATTCTGCGATGTGACTGAACTAGTTGATTGGGAGATAACTTATTTTAGAAGAATGGAACAAACTTCTTTTATCAAGAGAGGGAAAAAGGCTTATCTTATGGCAAAGTTGCACTTGCAGGTTGCAGCTACGTGGCCTTCTTTACCGGAGTGAGTGCACGCGGATGCAAGTGCGGTACATGCACCATGCTGTCTGGTTCGCACCTGAGGCGCCATCCCTGAATCTGTGAAAGCATTGCATCCCATACCGACACGGTGAATCGGCCACAGGCGCTGCACGCTTGTGCTTTTCCTATTAACCTTTTTCCGTTATTCGAGGTCACACATGCATGTTGCGATCGGTCACCAACCATGTAATATGGTAATTTATATACATAATGTTGCGAAAATATAATTCCTCTATCACCAGACCGAAGCTTATTTGGGTGATGTAAAAGAAAACTGAATCTTATTTGGGAACAAAGAGAATGAATAGGTTGCATTGAGCTTACTTCTGAGCTTGCCTCGCCCTTAGATAGCTCTTTCTGCTCCACCTCAAGCTTTAGAGTTGTTGATTACCATCCTGAAGGTCCATCCTTCCTATTAGAGCCAGGCTGGTCCCGCATTCCTGCATAAGAGAACTAGTATTAGTAACACGATAGTGTTGAATGCTGACTGCAGAATAGGGTGGAAGATGATGAGAGGTACGCTGGCAACTCTGCCGCCAAGATTGTGCCACTGATGTAGCAACAATCCAAAAAAATCATGTCACCAAGGGGGCACACGTCTCCTTATTGC
Source organism: Dactylis glomerata (assembly GCA_007115705.1). Taxonomy (NCBI): domain Eukaryota; kingdom Viridiplantae; phylum Streptophyta; class Magnoliopsida; order Poales; family Poaceae; genus Dactylis; species Dactylis glomerata. The sequence continues at coordinate 534,337 of QXEO01001193.1, forward strand.
TACGTGGAGCAATCTAGTCCTGAATTCCCAGTCCGAGAAATATGCTGGTTCATTTGGCAAAGCAAATGGCACTTCAGTGCATTGGATTCATTCGACAGCCCTACTATCCCCTATAGTGACTCCTGTCACTCGTCTAACACTGAAGGTTGTCGTCTGCGTTTAGAAAATCATCAGACAGGATTTCTTGCCGGAAGCTTGAGATGCCGCCAAGATGTCCCAGGACAGGAAGAAAAGACAATCAACACGAGCGGTAGGTCTCAGTTTTTTCCTCTCCTCTTGAGAGTTAACTAGCAAAAGTGCCCGTGCGTTGCACCGGAAGAAACTAAAACTCAATTCGACAAAAGTGGTTATGTTTTTTAACTGGAAATATGTTTTCTCTTATCAGAATATGTTGTTACAAGCATAACACCCACTGTAATGACATGCAATATCAAGCCTTAATTATTTTTGTCCCAAGAAAAATGAATAGAAAAGTGAACATCAATTGAACAATATGATAATTAATCTCTGCATTTCTAAACTACAATCACATACATAATGTGTAAATAAAATATGGTTATATTCCCTGAATGTTTCTGCTAGAAAGCATGTTTGTACAAATTGTTTCTGCTAGAAAGCATGTTCGTACAAATTAGATACATGTATAAGTCTAGATATACTGCTCTAGTAGTATGTAATGTGATCCTCAAAAAAATGTAGCATGTAATGTTAATTTTGATCTAAATAATGCCCTAAGGGAAAGGCTTACCGTAAGTTCTAACTTCTGAACATATAATACAGTTGATAACTGTCAGTTCCTCATATATACCCATCGAAATTTAAGTCAGCAATATAGAGTGTTTATAACATACATACGTAATATTCATAGTATTTGTAAACTCACTGACATCAACGTCACCGGCGAGGTTGAGGGAGGACGTGCAGATTCGTCCTCGTGGGTGCGAGTATATACAGCCGCGTACCTCAGAAGCTCTATGCATCCATGACGCATGGCTCCTGTTCAGATCAAGCAAACATATAAACAAGAAAACGTGAGATTAGCCCGAGCATTCAATAAATGAATAAACTGCACCTAATTAGTATAACAGTTTCTTAGAGGCATAGATACAGTAAATTGCGGTAATCTCTTAACAAGACTACTGTAGACTGCAACAAGCGTCTGCCCTTTTGCAGATAGAGGATACTATTTGCTGCCCCGTGCTCGCTATTTAGACTGACGGCTGTATCTTGGTGAGGAAACGTGATTGCAGCGTAGGCACCTCCGGGCTCGGCCCTATGGCGAATGCTAGCATCGCGTCCTGCTGCCGCACGGCACCCCGCATCCGGCTGTGAGCGCGCCGCCACTGCTACTCAGAACAGCGCTACTGGCCCCGTGCAATGCATGGGATTGGGATAGAACCGCCAGTGGATTTATAGGCAGAGGCGAGCGCACTGTGGGTGGCTGGGATGCAGGTCGGAAGAGCAGGAGAGGGGTGGGCGTTCCTAGATCAAGATCGCCTCTGGTAACCCTAGTTTCTCCCCAAGGCGCCACCGCCAGTTTGCCTCTTCCTCCCCTCGTTTTCTTCCTCTTCTTCACGCCTCTGAACCTGACCACCACCTCCACATAGCTCCGCTATCTCGGGCCTCCCCGAGCTCTTCCGCGAGCGCCTGAAGCTCTGCAGCGTCGTCCTATATCCACTTGAGCAATGCATCAACCATTGCGGACGGTGCTTCACGCTCAGGTGTGGCGACAGCAATGTGTTATTACATAAAAAGCTAGTGCTTCATTGACGACGGATTATACCCTGCCCTGGGGAGCAGATTGTTCTCACATAGATCAAAGCAGATTCAGAGGGTCCTGACCTTTGATCCTTTCTGCTTTTAAAGAAAAAGCTCATCAGACCAAGTACCCTCACCCTCCTCTCTCCCTACGCTCTCTACCATCCACAATCCTTGGGTCGGCGGCGACCATCGATACGACGGCCGGACGCGCCTCAGGGCTCGGGCGTAATATAAACTGAGGAATGAGTTTTTCTACACAGACGGTGGCAGGGACCGTGATTTCTATTGAAACCATTTTTTAACTTACAGGTGGCAGAGGGGTAATAAATATTTTTTTGAGAGGGTAAATCGGTTTAAAAAAGTGTTGAACGAACCAACCACGAAAACCTTACGTCCTTTATTATTACTAGGAAATATGCCCGTGCGTTGCAACGGGGGAGATAATTTTTTTTGCATCAGGAGTTCAGGACACGTAAAACAAATTTATGTCACTACACCGCATAAACCAGCTAGCTCCATCGCGCCCACGACGGCGTCACGTTGAGGTCCGCCACCACTACCTACTCTATGTGTCACCTAAGCGAGGCCACCAAGATCCGTGCGCTGCGGCGCCACCCAACCCCGCTATGTGAAGGCCTTCATCTCTCTCATGGTCAGAAGTAGAGAAAGCAGAGAATGGCAGATAAATTGTCCAGGAGGAACCAAGGTGTCGATTAAGTTAACTAACCCGAATTAACTAAATTATCAAGATATTTCAGTTTTCAGGTGCATCAACCATGCATAGTCCTTCTACCACAACAAACTGAGTAATATAACTCTCCTCATAATTTGTATTCATTTATTTGAACAGCTACTGATATTTCCACTTAATACACAAAGAACAACCAAATCACCAGCACTTCTGAACGCAGTGGCCTGTGTATATAGTATATACGCAGTTACTTCCACTCTCCTAATGCTATCTTTTAAAACACTACTACTGTATTTTGCTTTTATATGACAAAATCAAAGTTTGATTGACACATGAGACAGGTGTTAATAATAGCAATTGATTGTTTTTGGGATTAAGTAAATCAACAAAACAAATGAAGTTGTCTAATTAGAAACATTCACATTTAGTCATGAAGTAAATCAAGATTATAGTACTGACCTCACCTGCAACTTCGCATTCCGCAAACCATGAAAGATTTGCACGAACTTTAGCTCAATGTCTTATTTCTGAAAAATCGTAGCTGGTTCTGTTATTGTATCTATCTTTGAGTTTAGTAAGTTGTTAATGACAATTCTGCTATAAGCATTAAATTTCATAACAATAAGTCCTCACTATAACAAACTTATCGGCCTCCACAAGACCAAAACGCTAGGACGTTGCATTTGACAGTGCACCCGGCCGGCCTGTAGTCGTACATGTTCGACGCCGCGGTATATAGAGCACAATACGCTTGAGAGTGCTCACCTGGCATGCCGCATCTCCTCGTGCGCGGCGACGCTGACGTACTGGACGGCGCACAGCAACCTGCGCGCGGCTGCGCCAGCCTCCACCTTGAGCGTTAGGGCCTCGACCGCCGCGTGCACGCCGGCCTTGACGCCGGATGGCTTGAGCACCCCTCGCTCCCGGAGGCAGGCACGAGTCAATCGCAAGACAACCAACCCTCCAGTGGGCTTCCTCCTAGGAGCAGCAATCGCTAAAATAAGGCTTCCACCTCCAGTTCTCCACCTGAATTGTTCCTTGATTAGATTGGAAGGATGCACAATTACACATGTGGATTGGACAGGTTGCTACATGCACACATGGAGGATTCTAGCCGCTTGAGGCGTGGTGACCCTCACTGTCATGGGACGGGAGTTGGGGATCGACTTAGGCCGAGGGCAGCAGCTTCATTAGCAGCAGACTGCAGGCATGGGGCACCGGAGACGGAGGCGCCATGGCGAGAGGGCACCAGAGACCAAGGCGTCATGGAGCTCAGAGGCATAAGAATCAAGGATAGGACCAGACACCAGGAAGATCGCATCCATGTAAAGAATCCAACTATTGAGCTGAGCGCTCCACGCCTGATGGTTGGAGTGCAGCCCTGCTGCGACCGGCGCCGCCGCACCATGCGCCAACGCCTCCCTTTCCCCTTCTCTAGCCGGATTCTTCACTAATTATATTCCTCAAACACCAGGGAAGATGTAGGGGTCAATTTCGGCGGATATTATGTCTGGTAAATATCGGCTCGTCTTGGTGTAGAGATCGGCTGAGCGCCTGAGCCCATGGCACAAAGGCCTGCCCGGGGTCAATCAACAAATAAATCGAACAGTTTTTTCACTTACCGGTGGCATTGAGGGTAATATGTAGTTTGGTGAACAGTTTTTTCACTTACCGGTGGCATTGAGGGTAATATGTATTTTGCATGTAAAGAATCCAACTATTGAGCTGAGCGCTCCACGCCTGATGGTTGGAGTGCAGCCCTGCTGCGACCGGCGCCGCCGCACCATGCGCCAACGCCTCCCTTTCCCCTTCTCTAGCCGGATTCTTCACTAATTATATTCCTCAAACACCAGGGAAGATGTAGGGGTCAATTTCGGCGGATATTATGTCTGGTAAATATCGGCTCGTCTTGGTGTAGAGATCGGCTGAGCGCCTGAGCCCATGGCACAAAGGCCTGCCCGGGGTCAATCAACAAATAAATCGAACAGTTTTTTCACTTACCGGTGGCATTGAGGGTAATATGTAGTTTGGTGAACAGTTTTTTCACTTACCGGTGGCATTGAGGGTAATATGTATTTTGGTGGAAGGGTATATCGGTTCAGAAAAATGTTGGACGAACGAACCAACAAACGAACCACGGAAACCTTACGTCCTTTATTATTAGGTATAGATTAGGTAGGTATAGATTAGGTATTAAGTATAGATATAGATATAGATTTAATCTCATTATCGAAAGCACGGCCTTTTACTCCCTACACGCTCTGTTCGATATCGGCTATATCCTGTTATATAGATTTCTTCTTGTAGTTTCTACGAATTAAGTGCCATAGTTTTGTACATAAAAACATTATATACCTTTAAATTATTCGTACGATGTGCACTTATGCAGCAGAGTTAAAACGCGGGCATTGCTAGCCTAAGCTGTTTAGTCGTGGAGACGCTGTATAACGAGTATGTGCAATAATCATGCAGGATTATATAACAGAAAAAAAATCAATTGATAAATTATTATTTTTCCTATGATTAGTAATTGATCTAATCGCTACAAAAAAAAGCTGAAGTACTGGAGTGATGGCAGAGTGGTTTCCTATGATTACTGGATGTCTCCTTTCCCATCCATCCACTAATATCCCTGATGCACCGTGTATTTTTTTCTTCTCACTACAACGAACTAATCTGAATCTGAACATTCATAATATCACAGGTGGGTGGATGCAGCGCCCTTGCAACATGCTATCTGGATTAGCAAAAACGTGTGGTGTGATGTAGTGTTGGTAAAGGAGATGCAGCGCTTATGTACATCGATGCTAGCTGCTGTTGTTGCCCTGTCCGACGAAAAAGAGAGCGTGGCTGGTTCTTGCACTGCAGCTGGTGGAGGCGTTGGGCGTCGACCCAAGCGGACGAACGAGGCCGGCTGTTGCATGTGGCGTTGGCGGGTGAAGAGCTGTCAGCTAGCTGCGGTGCGGAAGGAAGTAACGCGGCGGCGACCTAGGAGTAGGGCCGGCGGGCGACCGATCTGGGGGCTGGGTCGGCGGCGAACATGGAGATTGGGCGCACGACCACCTGGTCGGCGGTAACTCCAGCCAGGTACCAGACGCAGCGGCGCATCTGGAAGAAATATCGGCGGGTCTAGGGGCCACTGGGAGCAGGCAGGCCAGCCGTGCGCAGACCTTACATGCGGCTGTACTGGGCCATCCAGGCAGCGGCGCGAGATGGAGGTCGGGATCTGCCGGCGTTCTCCTGTTTCGGCGGCTGGGTGCGGTCCTAGGCCCCATGGCCGGCCGCTGGGTTCTTCCCTTGTCCGCTGCATCCAGTCATCAAATCAGAACAGCTAGCTTCTTCCACCATCGGCGCTTTTTTTGGCTACAGCGAGGAGACGGGTCAAGGGTCGTTCCCCACCCCAGAGATGTGGAGAGCCCGCTGACGGAATCCTCCGACGCGTAATTCCAGAAAAGATTTAGATCGAGACTAATGACACGGATCTTGGGTCCTCGTCCTCATGGTCTCGCCGTTCTGGCCATCGGCGAGCGTGATATGGATGCTGGGCCGAGCGCGATACAGATAAGGCAGGCTACATCATGGAGGAGGAAGAGCGCGGCGTCGTGGTGGAGTAGGGAGGTCGGGTCTCACCAGAGAGAAGACTCATGCGGGGCAGCGCGGGCATCAGGAGGAGAAAATGCGACGGCAGAGCTCGTCGAGCTCCATGGAGAAAAAGCTAGGAGGGCTGGACTTTTATGCTCGGGAATTACTACCGTTCTCGTGCCGGATTGGATTCCAGAACGGATCGAGCGATCTCTTTCCCGGTCAGGACGGACTATGGACGAACTGAGGCTCTGACCCGGTTGGCGACGCAGAGGTACACGAACTGCGGGTTGATTTCAAAAATGTTGAAGAGTTATAGTGCAAAAAGGACGACGGACAAAACCAAACAATGGAACCCTTGCTCCCTTTATTATATACTAGCAAAATTGCCCGTGCGTTGCATCGGGAGTGAACAAAATTTACATACATACCTAGTTTCTTGGAGACAGTTTTACCACCAGTGACAACGGCCGACGACCATGATAACGAACTCGTATCACCACCTAGTTCTTCTTCACGCAACCAACAGATACGTTCAAGTATCGCCGATTGACAAAGTATGGGTAGCATTTAGAAAATTGTAGGAATATACAAGAAGGTCTGCCAAGGGGTTGAGCTCTTTCGGTCAACTCGTTGGCTGCAAATTGAACAAGAGCTTACGTTCTTCTAAAACATATTGAAATCGTGCAAAATCTGACAGGAAAAATGACACCACAAATTGCAAACTAAACTGACTCTGTCTTCCTCCTAGTGTAAATTCAAAACCTGCCTCTGTTTACACATATTAAGAAGGCTTTTCTTTCTTTCTTTGGGCAGAAAAGCTTAGGCGACAAAGACCTGATATGCAAGCAGTAGCAATCCTTGTAGTATTCTTCTCAACAATCTTTCAGCTCCATGACTGCAACTAATAGGCTTATTCTCTAGTCTGTACTGCAACCGCTGCATACGATGATGATGGCAAGGTGTTGCACAATGCCAGGAGCGTTGTTGCTGCTTGCAGCTCATAGGTGAGCATGTCAGAACCTGATCTCCGCATACTGGTACCTACAGGTTTATACGTGAGCACGTCCTTGGAGCACTGGAGCTTCAGTATGCCACTGATGTCTGCATTATAATCGGGACTGGAAGCATACTGTCTGTGGACATAACCAGAATCTGCACATCGGCGCCGTGCCTGCACATGCGCGGCTGGTGCACGATTGTGGTTGATGGTTTGCTAAGCATGTTCAAGCCCTCAAGAATCAGGCAAAGGACCAATCTTAGACCAGACTCGTGTCCCTCTCATCGCTTCCTGCAAACATCCAGGCAGCACTCTGCTTCCGAACGGCATCAATCTAATCGATGGGCGCGGACGGCAGCTCGTCATGACGGTATTCATCGAATTGCCTGCACTACTACCTCCCGGTCCTTTCCCCTGAATCAGCCGACATCCTCGCAAGCGGACGCAGGTCCCAGAGCCCTTTCTCGACATGTCGTCGCTCCGGCGACTGTCGCAGTTGGGTGTACCATCGTTCCCGTGCGTCCCAGTACCCAGCGAACGTCCAATGGAGGAATCCGCACCATGGAAGGGATACGTCGAGGTGGGGGCGAGCAGTTCCGTTCCTCCCGTTGGAGGAGGGCGCAACGATGGCTGTACCTAGGGTTTGACCTGCGGGCGGCTGGGAGCGGAGGCGCCCCATGGGATAGACGAGCCGGCTATGTATCGCTCAGGTCTTTTCTTTTTACGTGAACCTTTTTTCGCTCGGTGCCAATCGTTAAGCCCATGGCACAAAGGCCTGCCCGGGGTCAATCAACAAATAAATCAAACAGTTTTTTCACTTACCGGTGGCATTGAGGGTAATATGTAGTTTGGTGAACAGTTTTTTCACTTACCGGTGGCATTGAGGGTAATATGTATTTTGGTGGAAGGGTATATCGGTTCAGAAAAAATGTTGGACGAACGAACCGACGAACGAACCACGGAAACCTTACGTCCTTTATTATTAGGTATATATATATAATATATATTATTATTATTATATTATTATTATTATTATATTATTATTATTAATATTAATTATAATTATATATATATATAATATATATATTATTATTATTATAATAATAATATTATTATATATATTATTATTATTATATATTATTATTATGTATAGACTAGGAAAAATGCCCGTGCGTTGCACTGGGAGAGAAAAACTTAGCTGATATCGGCACGACAATATTAAGATGATCGCGATTCCATCATCGGGAGTTCACAGGCTGCATGGATCTGCAAACTTATACTTGTCGTAGTTACTCTTGGTTTGTCAAGGTGACACTGCGGTCACTCGCGAGAAAGTATGGCACTGTAAAAATTTACAATCTATAGATCGATTCTCTAATTATATTAAATCATTTTATATAAATCCATAGGTTGCGAATAGGAAGATATGAAAATTGTATATTCCAACTTAAAAAATCACAATTAAAGACAAAGATCAGTGTCCTAAAAACTTGCAAAGCTCTCGTTGGCTCTTCTATTAGTCTATTTGACATGTTGACCAGAGAATACAAACATTAAGAAATAAATTTCTATAATAAGTTGAAGAAAGACTACAAATAGAGAAATTTTAAAAAACTGTTGTGGGTTGATCATAGCAGGTTTACCTCCGAGGCATACAATTAAGATTATCTCATGGTGGAATAAAGCTTGACTATTTACATCCGGTAAACCTGCAACAACATTTAGGTGTGTGATTTGACATCTCTTTCCGATAGGAAGAATTATTCAGCATGTAATAGCACAGCTTATTAGCCAACGGATGCAAATAAATTTGCAGTATATCCTGGACGACCGTTCTGGTGGCTGCCCTGAGCGTGGCCGGCCTTAGAAGCTGTGATGAGGACATCCCTACGGTTGATACAACCGTTGCACCTACAGCCACACTTCCTCACGTTTCACAATTCCAAGGACCTCTCACAAGAGCTCGTGCACGCCAACTGAATTATCAGGTACTTTCATTTCTAGGAACTATTCCTAATATTCATGAGAATATGATGTTGTCTAAATCAGATGTGTTTATGTTACTTAGGAATAATGGGCATAGCATGGATGAGAGGGACAAGCATTGGAGCATGATCATGCATGGAGATGATGGCAATAATCGTGTGAGGATTCAGGATGACGCTGCAAGTGAAGATTTCCGAACTTTGAAGCCACCATAATGATGCAAGGATGCTTGGACGAGATTCACAAGTTATCAAATCATCAAATGAGTCCAAGGCTTTATATGGTACCGCGTCACCTTATTTTATGGGTTAAACTCATGTATTTTCGTCCTAGGTATTTTAGGGATTTTCTGGAGGTCGTTTGAGTGGAAAAGGGCCCATCTAGGGCTATTTTCGGATGAACCATTAGGGTTGTACGAAAATCCCTGCCATTTCCCTCATATATACCTCTTTCTAGCCGTCATTTGAACTCAGATTTTGTTTAGTTAAAGACTTAGCCAGGAGCTACTCTTCGCCATAGGCACAAGTGTCAAACCGACCTTTTGTACTGCGCACAGACTGAATCCCACCTCTTCAATAAAGCCTTCATCTATATTCGCAATATCTTGATTGCATCTATAATTCTTGCTGGTTCTTCGATTGCTTGCAGGGATTGATCCTCGTGATCAGGTTGATCTAGCTCCGACATGATCAATAGCCTCGGAAGTTGGTGTATCGATTGCTAAGGCGCAACGTCTCGCACGTTTGTAGTTGGATCGTCAACGTCGACCTCCACCATAATCGATAGTTATCATCTCATCGAAAGATCGGGCACCTTTACCCTATCAAGTGGTATCAGATTTCAGGTTAATCGGTGAGATTTACTGTTTTCGTAGTCTAGATCGCATCTTTATACCTAGAATCCACGAAAAAACCAAAAATATTAGGATTAGATCTTTTCCTAGAAACAGTTCGAGCCTTTGCATCTTTTCTTTTCAGTACTTGCATTGTTGAATTCGTGTCTACATCGTCGTGTCGAGTGCTGGCTGTAGCGTCTTGATCCTTAGAGTTTCGAGTTCTGCTCACATACGTCTTGCCGCCGCCGTCGCACCGCCACCACCAAAAACCCTAGCCACCACTCATTTTCGCATCACCACCATAATCATCCCCACCGCATCCATCGACCGCTGCCACCCCCACCCTCATTACCGCCGCCACAACCTTTCCCCCGACTTAGGGTTTCTTTCCCTGTTCCGTTTGTAAAAAAAAGGAAAAAAATGAAAAAAAGGAGGGGACGTGGGGCTGAACCAGCCACCCCACGCCGCACCTAATTCTCAGTTAAAAACAAAGGAGGGGACGTGGGGGCCGAACCAGCCAATAACCCCGGTCGCGCTGTTTTGGGAAGTTTTTGTCTACAAACCTTAACTGGCCATAACTTTTGCATACAAACTCCGTTTTTGACGTGCGACCTGTCAAACTTGAAAAGTACCCAAAGTCACTCGTAATCATCAAAAAAGTGAGGAAAGGGTGAGTTTTTGGCCTTTTAAGTTTCAGAACCAGTAATTTTTCCGTGATCTTCACTTATATCTTGCTTTTGAGCTATTCCTTTGTGCTTCTGGCCGCCGCGCATTGACTAGTTGGTGTCCTAGGATCGCGTCTCTAGCACGATCTAGTCTACGGCCAGCACGGTACCATCGTTGAGCATTTATTCAACTTGTTGCATTGCTGTTTTGAATTGTTGCTACAGATATTGCAGCCACCCAGAGCTCCACATATTCCTACACCATGCGTTGACACCACCTGGCAATCGCTCTATTCAATCTTCCTGAAGTTTGATCACGACGGTTGCTGATCGCCACCTGCTGCAGGGTAAGAACGGGTAAGAGTATTGGTTTGCTTGATAGATTAAGCGTTTTCCACCCCTGTTCATGTTGTATCTCTATTCTATAACTGTGTTTTTGCATACTAATCATGCCACCAGACAACGCCGAGTGACGAGGGTTAACTTGACAAATGTCCTAGATGAAGGACTTAGGATCGGGGAGATAGGGCATTGGATGAACTCGAAGGTAAACTCAGTCAAACAAGGTGTGTATCGAAAGTAAACGTGGGTGTAGAACCTGGCTTGCTTTCAATCTGTCCCTCACCGTCCCCTCCTGGCCCCTATATATAGGTGGCCAGGTCTCAGGGATCGGGAGGGATCCGATACAGATTACAATATCGACATACGATATGAACTCGTATTTCGACTAACGTTACAATTGGGCCTAGCTTACCGGGCCTCAGGGGTACTCAACTGTCGGGCTCTATTATCTATACCCTTGTCAGTAGCCCCCAAGATTCTACCAGAATTGCAGATTCGGGTTGAATCTCAAATCTTCAAATCTTCGACTTGATCAATACTTCTTCTTCATATCTTCGAATCTTCGACTTGGTCTTTTGACTTATATTTTTATTATAATGTTTTGCAAGGGATTTTGATGAACAAACCTGACAACTCTGACGGATCAAGAGGCCAGTTAACTGCCAGAACAGATACTTGTCACCTACTTCAAATTCAATCCCCTTGGACTTGAATTCGGGAAACCGGTCAAACCCATTCTTTTGCCGCATTTAGGTCTTACAAAGAATGAATCCCAGTGGTTTTTAGGGTACCCAATGCGTTCACCAGGATTTTCTTCGCATCGTAGACACGGATAAGTACCAGCAGAGCGCATCCATGTACGTATACCGGGCCACACAGGACGGATCCTGGGGTCTTACCTTCATGATATATTTCAACCACGACATTCAAGTTTTGTCGCAATGACGCAACTCGAGAATTATATTTCACAGCCTTGTTTGACTGATTCAGTATATCAAAAAAATTCGAGTTATCCTTTTTAACTTTCATGAATAGCTCCCGATGGGAGTAATCGATGTTCATTTTGTCGACAATGTGGCCGAAGTTCCTTGCTGACGAAATGCAACCGATTACGTCTAAACCACGCGTCCATCAACTGGCTCTTTTTTTATCAACTTCAACTTCTCTCCTTCTTTCTGTCAACTTCTTTCTATCGGGTGCGCGACAGCGCTCCCGATGGGAGTAGCCCCCGAGGCTATAGCCGAATTTTTTTCGGGTATAGGCTCAAAGACTATAGACGTACCTATCTCATATACTATGTCTTTTGATATTTTTCGACATATTCCGCCCTTCTGGTAATTCTGCTCTTCTTTTCTTATGACTTAAGCCCCCTAGTCCAAAACTAGGTATGTTGTGCTTCTTGATAGATAACTTTTTTTTTCTTTTTTCTCTTTTTTGTTCGTACCTTCTCCCTTGATACGTTGAGCCTTCTTTTATCATCTGCACTGGGTAGAATACAAGATCCCGTAAATATACTTTGGACCTTACCTTTGTAAAGGCCCATTAGTGCATACTTATAAATAAAGCACGTCTAGCGAGGGTGAAAAACCCTAATCCAGTCATTAGCTCCTTCTTCCGCCGCATCATCTTCCTCCTCTTCATCTCATCTAGGGTTTCTTCTTTCCAACATTTGTCTCTATGGCCGATGCGGGTGGATCACTGATACGTCTCGAACGTATCTATAATTTTTGATGCTCCATGCTTATTTTTACACCATTTGCCTTGTGTTTCGTTACACTTCGTGGCGTTTTTATGCGATTTCCGGAACTAACCTATTGACAAGATGCCACAGTGCCAGTTCCCTGTTTTCTGCTGTTTTTGTGTTTCAGAAAAGCTACATAGGAAATATTCTCGGAATTGGACGAAATAAGTTCCAGAACTCCTATTTTTCCCGGAGAAGGACGAGGACCAAAAGAGAGCCGGAGGGGGGCCAGGGGCCAGCCTCACACCAGGGCGGCGCGGACCAGGCCCTAGCCGCGCCCCCTATGTGTGAGGAGCCCCTGGCAGCCCCCTGACGACGCCCCTTCGCCTATATAAAGCCTCGGGACGGAAAACCCTAGGGGAGTCTGCAAATTTCCAGAAAGAGTTCCGTAGCTCCGCCGCCGCCACCGACGAATTTTGGGGGATAGAAGTCTCTGTTTTGGCACCCTACCGGGACGGGGAAGTGCCCCCGGAGCCATCTCCATCGGTCTCCATCGCCGTCTCCATCGACCTCACCGCCATCTCCATCAACCTTGCTGTCTCCTATGATGAGGAGGGAGTAGTTCACCCCGGGGGCTGAGGGCTCTACCAGTAGCTATGTGGTTCACCTCTCTCTCCCATGATGTGATCTTTATGTGACCGTGAGCTTTGTATCTAGTTGAATTGGTAGATGTTATTATTCAGATATTATGCTACTCCTATGCCTTATTATTATACTCTCCGGAGATACCTCGTACCATGGTGTAAAGGTGACTAGTGTGTGCATCATGTGTATCTTTTTGGTTAATGTCTCTATGAAATGTTGGTGTTTGTTGGAACCATCTAGTGCGTTCACGATGATAGTGTGGGACAATCTAGTTTGGGTACATACGGACTTTGAGGAGTGCTTCGTAGCCCTACGCATGATTAGTGTTCGTTTTCCATTGGAAAAACTGTTTTGAGTTGCATATAGATGATAGTATCTATTGGTTCTATTATGTTATATTTGTTGGGAGTGTGTCCACTAGTGAAAGTATGATCCCTAGGCCTTGTTTCCAAGCATTGCACACCGTTTACTTCCTGTTTTGTTACATGTTTGCTCGCAGCGATATTTATTTTAGATCACATTTACTACTTATAATCATCACTACTACTTCTATTTCACTATCTCTTCGCCGAACTAGTGCACCTATACATCTGACAAGTGTATTGGGTGTGTTGGCGACACAAGAGACTTTCTGTATCGTAATTGCAGGGTTGCTTGAGAGGGATAGCTTTGACCTCTTCCTCCCTGAGTTCGATAAACCTTGGGTGATCCACTTAAGGGAAACTTGCTGCAGCTCTACAAACCTCTGCACTTGGAGGCCCAACACTGTCTACAAGAACAGACGCGTGCGTAGACATCAAATTCTTTTCTGGCGCCGTTGTCGGGGAGGTAAGGTAAAAGGTACTCGCATTCTCTTGTGTGAGTGCTCGGAGTTATTTCCTTTAGATTCTGCAATTATATCTTTTTGTTTCTTGTTTTTATTTTCACTAGTTAGGCTTAATGGAAAACAAAGAGTTCTTTAGTCTTTTTCCTGAGTTTAGATTTGAAGAGAAAATTGAAAAACCTTTGGAGCTTATTTTGCATAGCAATGTTATTAGTACGAATGCTTTGAATCCCATTATTGCTAATGCTATGGAAAAGTCTAAGCTTGGGTGCTACTCCAAGTTGATGTGGGAGCAAACTGTCCTTGTGCGTGGTGGATAACCAGCCCGTTGGGAACCCCAAGAGGAAGGTATGATGAGTATAGCAGCGAGTTTTCCCTCAGTTAAGAAACCAAGGTTTAATGTCGGTCAGGAGAGGAGAGACAATGACGACTGAAGGTGATGCGGAACCTGCACACACACAAACAAATACTTTGTTCCCAACTTGCGATGAGGTTGTCAATCTCACCGGTTTGCTTGAAACAAAGGTTATGAGCGTATCGAGTGGAAAACAATATAGTATGCGAGTAAAGTAAACAGTGCGAGTAAAGTAAACAGGTGATAGCAATATGATGGAAATAGGACCGGGGTCCACAGTTCACTAGTGGTGTCTCTCCATAGATAAAATAACACATGCTGGGTAAACAAATTACAGTTGGGCAATTGATAGAATAAAGATAACGTGATATGTCAAGAAGATCACTATGAGATTTACTCTGGGCATTACAACAAAATACATAGACCGCCATCCAACTGCATCTATGACTAATAATCCACTCCCGGGGATATCAATCCGAACACCCTAGAAGTATTAAGTTGCGAACAACAGATAATTGCATTAAGCAAAGTGTGTAATGTAAACAAAGCATATGCCCTTGAGCATATGAATGTTGTTTTCTCCCTAGTAGCAATAGCACATCTACCACCTTAGAGGTTTCTGTCACTCCCCCAGGTGAAATAGAGGCATGAACCCACTATCGAGCATAAATATCCCCTCTTGGAGTCACTAGCAACTACTCGGCCAAGATAGCTACTAACAACGGAGAGCATGCAAGATCATAAACAACATAGAGATAACAAAAGATATAATTCAGTACAGCAACTTAATCATAAACACCAATATTCATCGGATCCCAACAAACCAAACATGTAGAATTACATAACGGTGATCTCAATCATGTATGGCAGCTCATGAGATCTAAACATGAAGCACATAGTGGAGAAGACAACCATCTAGCTACTGCTATGGACCCATAGTCCAAGGTAGACTACTCACTCATCGCTCCGGAGGCAAGCATGGCGATGAAGAAGACCTCCGGTGGCGATTCCCCTCTCCGGCAGGGTGCCGGGAAGAGCTTCTGGACCCTCCCGATCTTCGGGTCGACGGCGGCAGCGGATCGCGATGTGTTCTGGAAAATTGATCGGGCCTTAGGTTTTTCTCGTCGGGGGGTCTTTATAGGCGAAGGGGTGTTGTCAGAGGAGGAGCCAGGCGCCCTCACGCGGGCCCGGCGCGGCCAGGGGGCTGGCCGCGCCACCCCTGCGTGTGGGGCCCTGGTGGCCCCCCTCCTACTCCTCTTCGGATCTCTGAAAGCTTCCGGGTAAAATAAGACTTCAGGATGTGGTTTCGTCCAATTCCGAGAATATTTCCTGTGTATCACTCTGAAACACAAAAACAGCAGAAAACAGGGAACTGGCACTGTGGCACTTCGTTAATAGGTTAGTTCCGGAAAATGCATAAAAGTGCCACTAAGTGTAACGAAACAATAGGCAAATGGTTTAAAAACAAGCATGGAGCATCAAAAATTATAGATACGTTTGAGACGTATCAAGCATCCCCAAGCTTAACTCCTGCTCGTCCTCGAGTAGGTAAGTGATAACAAAAGAATAATTTTTGAGGTGACATGCACCTACACAATCTTGATCATATATGTAAGCATTGGTGAGCTGGGATCAATAGAACTTAAAACATGGGCATGAAGATATAATCATGACAATAAGAACTTAGCAACCATGTTGTAAACATGCAAATGAACACAAACAAAAGATCATAAAAATGAAACAATGAAAGTCAAACGTGTGTTCAAATCATAAGGAAAAACATACAAAAGGTTTTCAGCTTGTCCTTCAAAGAGAGCAAAACATAAATGCATAGGACACCTTCAAGTTTAAGAGGGCGACTAGATACAAATAATTTAAGAACAAGTGAAACCAACAATATGAATCAATCAATGAACTTTGGGACAATGCATATCACACTAAGAATGACAACTATGCTCTCTTAATGGTGCATAAAGAAAGAAGGTGGTGACTCAACATAAAAGTAAAAGAAAGGCCCTTCGCAGAGGGAAGCAGTGATTGCAAGTTTTATAACCTTCAAAAATTATGGTACTTACCGGCTTTGAGCTCTCATTGCCCCCATCATAAGCAACTTGAATGGTTAAAGTTAATGCGAGAACAATTATGATGCATTTGCTTGACAAATCGTAAGTTGAAAACCTCGTGCCCCGTGAATACGAGTACCCAAACCTCATGCTACTTTACTTAGAGTCCCAAGCAAGGCTCTTGTCATTGTAAGTATATGCATATCATTGAGAACCGCCAATGGGGTACCTCCGTGCCCGATGACATGGAACAAGCCCACACCAAAATGACAGGACAAGCAGACAATGAACACCTCGACATCTCTTTTATTTGCCTTTTGTTTAGCTTTTTATTGTGAGATGCGTCGTCGAATGTTCACCATGGGTATGCTACAAATTTCCACCATGAATTATGCATGGCTTAGATTGGCGGCCCGGCATTTCCCTAACACATATACAAACTCCATGATCCCTACAAGATTCCCAATTCATTTCACACCGCGGGCATCCATAAACAAAAGATCACGATATCAACTCAAATAAGAAGTGCAATGTTGAAAGCTTGCCCCATGACAGCATGGCTGGGCTAGAATCCAACTTACAACTTGCAAGCATAACAACTCAACATAAGAGACCACAATGTCAAATTTTTAAGAACAGGAAAAAGTAAAGTGTGCCTTTCGGTTCGTGAGAGCTTTACTAACCGAATTTCGCATAACACTAGTAAGAGTTTAATTTGAAGAGAAAATAAAAGCAAGTCAAATTTACTTGGAATAGCAAATTGCTAGTAGGTATGTATGGTGGACACTTTGGAAAACTTTGGCTTTTAGGAGTTGGATGCACGAGTAGAGCTCATAATCAGTACAAGGCGAGGGCTAGCAAAGGACTGGGAGCGACCAACTAAGAGAGCAGTAATGGCCATAATCATGCAAAGCGACAAAGCGACATTAAAAGAAGCATAAGATGGCATAAAAAGTCAAAAACTAAATGATCATAGAGGCTATTGGCGACTTTGTAAGAGTCTAACATGTGTGAGCATGCGCCAAGTCAACCCAAATAAAGCATCAAGGAGAAAACCAAAATAATGCTTCCATACAATAAAAACAACGCATGATTTTTTTTCAAAGGCTCATTAAGCAATCTTAGTTATTTGAGAAAAGTCATGCTACAGCAAAACCACTAAGCATACTATCAAAAAGACATCAAACATGACATGAAAAAGCCTAAGCCACAGTCTACACAAGCTCCTTCTTGTACCACTATTTTGCACAAAGCTTTTTCTCTTTTCCAACACCATGTGAAATTTTTATAAACACCTCTTTTGATGAAAACCAATAAAGATCAGAGGCAAAATACACCTTGATGAAAAGATATGACAAGGTCTGAACGCAAATCAAGGCGAAAACGAAAACCAAAAGCAGTAGCAGAAAAAGAAGAACACTAGATAAACGATAAGGAGTGAAAAACTGAGTGTTCTTGGCAAATGAAAAGCAAGGCAACTTCTCCAAAAGAAATTTGTTGGGGTCCAACCATTTATTGCAGCAAACAAACAAACTAAACCAACTAAGAAAACTAAAACAACTGACGCTCCAAGAAAAACACATAGTGCATGAAGCAATAAAAATATAGTGTTTTGAAAGGTGACCTGATTTTTGCCGATGAAGAAGGGGTGCCTCGGGGGCATCCCCAAGCTTTGACGCTTGTACTTCTTGGATATTTCTTGGGGTGATGCATGGGCATCCCCAAGCTTGAGCTTTTGTCCATTCTTCAACTCATCTCATGATTCTCCAATCCCTACACTTGAAAACTTCCTTCATACAAAACTAAACACAATTCTATTAGCAACATTAGTGTAAGCATAACATATAATCAATCCTCTATTTGCTTCAGGTTTCAACTCAAAACCACCACATATATAGCAAATACTACTGTAGCAACCTCCCCAAAAGTTCCGTGATCAAAAGAACTCAAAAGAAAGCGATAAAGTGGCAAACACAAATATTGGCAGAAATCTGTCAAAACTGAACAGCTGACAAAGGTCGAATTTTTTAGGGATTTTCTATTGCTCAAATCAAAAAGTGTTAAACTAACAAAAGTTTGGATATAACCTTGGGCATATGCACAAGAAATCTCAGGTCCAAAAGATAAACAGAGAATTTTCACGAATTTTTACGGTGCAGCACCGAAAACAGTTTCAGGACAGCAACATCCCCAAATCTTTACCTCACTCAAATTAGAGGCTTCTCTTGGCACAAAAACGAAATAAACAAGATAAGGAGCAGTCATTACAGTAGTAATGACTTCCAAGACTCAAATAAAAGAAAAAGTATTGAAAAGAAAAACATTGGGTTATCTCCCAAGAGTGCTTTTCTTTAACGCCTTTGAGCTAGGCGCAGAAAATTGCGAATCAAGTAACATCAAGTGATGAAGCATCAAGCTCATAATTTGCTCTAAAAATAGAGTCAAAAAGTAATTTCTTTCTTTTCCTAGGGAAGTGTTCCATACCTTTCTTTAGTGGGAATTGATATTTGATGGTGCCTTCCCTCATATCAATGATGGCACCTACAGTTCGAAGAAAGGGTCTTCCCAAAATAATAGGACATGAAGCATGGCATTCAACGTCCATAACAAGAAAATAAACGGGAACAAGGTTATTGTTAACCATAATAAGAATATCATTAATCCTTCCTAAAGGTTTCTTCTTAGCAACATCAGCAATAGGAACATCAAAATAACATTTTTCAAGCGGTGGCAAATCAAGCATGTCATAAATCTTTCTAGGCATGATAGAAATACTAGCACCTAGATCACATAAAGCATGGCAATCATAACCATTAACATGCATATCAATGATGGGTTCCCAACCATCTTCTAGCTTCTTGGGAACAGAGGCTTTTTGCTTCAACTTTTCATCCCTAATCTTTATGAGAGCATTGGTAATATGCTTAGTAAAAGCAATATTTAAAGAACTAGCATTGGGAGTCAAAGCAAGCTTTTGCAAGAACAAAATTACTTCAGATATATTGCAGCCATCAACATCAAAATAATTAAAAGAAATAGAGCTATCATCCCCCACACTCCGAAAAATTTCAGCACTCTTTTGAGAAAAAGTTTTGGCAGTTTTAGGCTTTTTAACACAAGGAGTGGGAGTTTTCTCTACAACAATCAAAGTAAGAGGATTGCTAGCAGTAGGAGCAACATCATTAGAGGTAGTAATAGTACATACCTTCATCTCTCTAGCCATCTCATCTTCTCTTTCCCACCTGGCATGCAATTCCGCTAACAATCTAATATTTTCATCAATTCCAACTTGGATAGCATTAGCGGTAGCAAAAATATTGTTCTCTTTCACATCATTAGGAAACACTTTTAATTTCAGGAGTTCAACATCATGAGCAAGGCTATCAACTTTAGAAGCAAGAATATCAATTTTGCCTAACTTTTCCTCAATAGACTTGTTAAAAGCAGTTTGCTTACCGATGAAGTCCTTGAGCATTACCTCAAGCTCGGAGGGTGCGGCCCTAGTGTTGTTGTAGGAATTACCATAAGAGTTACCATAACCATTACCATTGGTAGAAGGATACGGCCTATAATTGTTACTAGCAAAATTGTTCCTATAAGCATTGTTGTTAAAATTATTGTTTCTAATGAAATTCACATCAACATGCTCTTCTTGAGTAACCAGAGAGGCCAAAGGAACGTTATTAGGATCAACATGAGTCCTATCATTAGCAAGCATAGCCATAATGGTATCAATCTTATCATTCAAGGAAGAGGTTTCCTCAACAGAATTTACCTTCTTACCTCGTGGAGCTCTCTCGGTGTGCCATTCGGAATAATTTACCATCATGTTGTCGAGTAGCTTTGATGCGGCGCCCAAAGTAAGGGACATGAAAGTGCCTCCAGCAGCTGAATCAAGTAGGTTCCTTGAAGAAAAATTCAGTCCTGCATAAAAAGTTTGGATAATCATCCAAGTAGTCAGTCCATGAGTGGGGCAATTCTTTATCATAGATTTCATTCTTTCCCAAGCTTGAGCAACATGTTCATTATCAAACTGAGTAAACTTCATAATATTGCTACGCAAGGATATAATCTTAGCAGGAGGATAGTATCTACCAATAAAAGCATCCTTACACTTAGCCCATGAATCAATACTATTCTTAGTCAAAGACAGCAACCAATCTTTAGCTTTTCCTCTCAAAGAAAAAGGAAACAACTTGAGCTTAATAATATCACTATCAACATCCTTATATTTCTGCATCTCACATAGCTCAACAAAGTTGTTGAGATGAGCTGCAGCATCTTCAGTACTAGCACCAGAAAATTGCTCTTTCATAACAAGGTTCAATAAAGCAGGCTTAATCTCATAAAAGTTTGCAGCAGGAATAGGTGGTGCAATAGGAGTGCAGATAAAATCACTATTGTTCGTGCTAGTAAAGTCACACAACTTGGTGTTTTCAGGATTGGCCATTTCAGCAGAACGAAAGTAAACAAGTAAAAACAACTACCAAGGATTCTAATTTTTTTTGGGTTTTTGATAAAAAGCAATGCAGATAAAATAAAATAAAGTAAAGCAAAACAATAATAAAGTAAAGAATGTGTGTGCGAAAAACTCCCCTCGCAGAAGTCTTCTCTTCCTCCCCGGCAACGGCGCCAGAAAAGAGGCTGCTACTCCAAGTTGATGTGGGAGCAAATTGTCCTTGTTTGTGGTGGATAACCAGCCCGTTGGGAACCCCAAGAGGAAGGTATGATGAGTATAGCAGCAAGTTTTCCCTCAGTTAAGAAACCAAGGTTTAATGTCGGTCAGGAGAGGAGAGACAATGACGACTGAAGGTGATGCGGAACCTGCACACACACAAACAAATACTTTGTTCCCAACTTGCGATGAGGTTGTCAATCTCACCGGTTTGCTTGAAACAAAGGTTATGAGCGTATCGAGTGGAAAACAATATAGTATGCGAGTAAAGTAAACAGTGCGAGTAAAGTAAACAGGTGATAGCAATATGATGGAAATAGGACCGGGGTCCACAGTTCACTAGTGGTGTCTCTCCATAGATAAAATAACACATGCTGGGTAAACAAATTACAGTTGGGCAATTGATAGAATAAAGATAACGTGATATGTCAAGAAGATCACTATGAGATTTACTCTGGGAATTACAACAAAATACATAGACCGCCATCCAACTGCATCTATGACTAATAATCCACTCCCGGGGATATCAATCCGAACACCCTAGAAGTATTAAGTTGCGAACAACAGATAATTGCATTAAGCAAAGTGTGTAATGTAAACAAAGCATATGCCCTTGAGCATATGAATGTTGTTTTCTCCCTAGTAGCAACAGCACATCTACCACCTTAGAGGTTTCTGTCACTCCCCCAGGTGAAATAGAGGCATGAACCCACTATCGAGCATAAATATCCCCTCTTGGAGTCACTAGCAACTACTCGGCCAAGATAGCTACTAACAACGGAGAGCATGCAAGATCATAAACAACATAGAGATAACAAAAGATATAATTCAGTACAGCAACTTAATCATAAACACCAATATTCATCGGATCCCAACAAACCAAACATGTAGAATTACATAATGGTGATCTCAATCATGTATGGCAGCTCATGAGATCTAAACATGAAGCACATAGTGGAGAAGACAACCATCTAGCTACTGCTATGGACCCATAGTCCAAGGTAGACTACTCACTCATCGCTCCGGAGGCAAGCATGGCGATGAAGAAGACCTCCGGTGGCGATTCCCCTCTCCGGCAGGGTGCCGGGAAGAGCTTCTGGACCCTCCCGATCTTCGGGTCGACGGCGGCGGCGGATCGCGATGTGTTCTAGAAAATTGATCGGGCCTTAGGTTTTTCTCGTCGGGGGGTCTTTATAGGCGAAGGGGTGTTGTCAGAGGAGGAGCCAGGCGCCCTCACGCGGGCCCGGCGCGACCAGGGGGCTGGCCGCGCCACCCCTGGGTGTGGGGCCCTGGTGGCCCCCCTCCTACTCCTCTTCGGATCTCTGGAAGCTTCCGGGTAAAATAAGACTTCAGGATGTGGTTTCGTCCAATTCCGAGAATATTTCCTGTGTATCACTCTGAAACACAAAAACAGCAGAAAACAGGGAACTGGCACTGTGGCACTTCGTTAATAGGTTAGTTCCAGAAAATGCATAAAAGTGCCACTAAGTGTAACGAAACAATAGGCAAATGGTTTAAAAACAAGCATGGAGCATCAAAAATTATAGATACGTTTGAGACGTATCATTGGGGAAGCTGGTTTTATTAAGCATGATATTTTTAGTTCCCCAGCTTTAGTGGAGAAATTTGTTCTGATAATATTTTATCTCCCATATGTGATGTTTCTAATGATGCTTGTGCTCCTCATCCTTTTAAAATACCTATGAAGATTGTTGATTGTGTTAAGAATAACTGCTATTTAGGAGATGGAACTGTCCATCCTGGTGATCATTTTCTTTTTATACATGAACTAGCAAAGTGGCCCGCGCACATGCGCGGGCGCCCCTTGAATATTTTTTCATATTAGCCATTAAAGAGAAAGAATTCCATAAAATGTAGTATTGATCTATTTTCAAACTCGATGGATCGTGTTAAATTACTACTCAATTGATCTTGTACGATTGATCTATTTTTAAATGTGATATATATGGTTCTAAATTTGTATATATAGATGTGAATTAGTTCACTTGCATTTTGTCCGAAGTTTATTATGCATCATCTTACCTTGTGATTAAGTACGTTTTTTTTTGTTAGAGAAATAACAAAATAGTAGTACAATATTCTTTACTTCTCTTCCATGAAATGTCCCCCTTTTCCCCCACAGCTCATCGTTCCATTTTTTTTTCACCGCTGTTGTTCCCCCGCAGCTGGTCTCCGCTCCCATCTAAAAAATGTAGTCTCCAGTCCAAGGAATCCATGGATATCAGATCTCCGACTCTCTCCCTCGCGTACACATGGATCTTCTATTGGAGAATGGGGGTACTGTAGTACTGCTGTTTTACATGGAGGACCATGGCGGACAGTCGGGCAGAGTAGGGTGAGGCACCTTCGGTCCGACCAGGAGCTCGAGGCTTGCGGCCCATATTTGGGCTAATGGCCGGCGGTCTGTTGGTTTTCTACCTGAGGAATATCGAGAGCATGGTGCCTGCCGATGGGCGCGCGTTCCTGTGAATCGGCGAGGACGCCGCCATGAATTGGTACCAGTCCGGATTTTCCCCATTTTGCAATGAAAGTATCAGTATATTTTGTACTGGTATCCTACGATGCTCTTTTCTCTTCTTCCACTAATTTGTTTATTCAATCTCAGTGTCATTTTCATATGGCGTTCCCAGGTTCAGGGAGCTTTCAAGATCAGGTATTATCCATATGTTGCTCATAATATTTTCCATTCCATAGCATTAGGTTTGGAAACTAAATGATTTCTACAACTGGAATTAGCAGGCATATTTTTGTTTCTTTTTTGTTTTGCTCATATTATATGTAAAGATAACAATGCGGTATTAGTCATTCTCTGCCATTAGTTTGACTGCCTACCTGCAGTAATCCATTCTTTTTAGATTCAAGGGTCATAATTTCTCATTTTTTTGCTGTTTTTGTGTACCACTTTTCTCACTGCTAATGTTTAAAGAGGTCACACGCCAATGATTCTAGTGAGGTTCATGCCAGTTATGTTTTGGTTATATAATGTTGAGATAGATTTTGCACTGGTCTTGTTTTGAGAACCTCCGTTCTGCAATTTGTGTTGTTATGCACTTGGCCATTTCAGCAATTGGCCATTTCAATCTTTCTGCTATCTAACTTTATGATGAAATATATATTTGTCCCTTTCTTCCATTTTGTATATTTGTTCCTTCCTTCCATTGCAGATTTCATTGCTAGATCAGTACTGTTGTTCTGCATCCATTGTTTATATTTGTCCCTTTCTTCCATTGAAGATGCAGATTTCATTGCTAGATGATTATGCCATTTAGTACATGGCTACACTAAATAATCTCCTCTGCACATCTCTACCCTTCTCGCACAAAAAACAGGTTTGTGCTGGGATTGTTTCTCAAATATACAATTAGGTCCATATTTTATGAGAACATGGTTTTCTAGAAGAATTCAATGCTTGCAAAAGCTCTTTGTCATATTCATCTGCGTGTTTATCCATCCATGTTCAGTGAGGACAAATATATTTAGACTTGACATGTCCACTTTAAAGAAAAATCCCAAGACAGGGTAATTAGATGACCTATCATTAGTGACTTATCTGGATATAGTTATGAATATATACTGCTTATTAGCATTTTATAGAGTTATTTCATACATTAGTATAATTTTTATATTAGTAATAACATTATTGTGTAAAAATCATTGAGGAAATTACGTTGAAAATAAAAATATATATGTGCTGTTGCAATCATATGTACACCATATATTGTAGTGTTTCCTCTGCAACCTGGCAAACAATATCTCACGTCGTGGAATTATTAAAAATAGTGTGCTATTTAGGAGTAAAACGTAAATGAAAATATTAAATTATATTATATATTTGTAATTACAAAGCACGTAGTTGTAAACACACACATTTATTTAGCTTCCCTATTTAGGTTGTTGTATAACCACTCTATTATTTTGCAAGTAGTAATTAGAGGACAAAGAACACCGTAGGTAACAGCTTAGCTATGATATTTTATCATGAAAGAAAGCAAACATGATGTCTAGGAACCACGATCAGTTGAATGGACATGCGCGGTGATATATGATACCTAGTGAAGATGCAGTTCAATGACAAGGGTGTTCATTGGCAGGTCCAAAGTCCAGAATCCAGTATGTTATCATTATACTGGTATCTTAGTTGTAGAATACAAACCTACAAACAAAGAGAAAATATTCATACTTTTAACGGAAAATTGATAGATATGTACCATGAAAAGAGAAATCATACTGAACTACAGAAGGCAAATAAATCCCTGTGAGAAAACTTCCTACGTACTAATATTTTGTAATTTGTTACCTCCTGATGTAGTATGAAATAACCATTAGCTATTACTTCTGTATAGACTAATACTGTATGCCAAAACTCATAGAGACAAGTATGAATTAACCGTTAGCTATTACTTCTGTAGAGACTAATACTGTATTTCAAAACTCATAGAGACTAAAATTGAAGCTTTAGTGACGGTTCCCAATGCTACAGAACATCTTTATCTGCTTTCCAAAAGCATATTCTGGGAAGAGAAGATTACCAGTAAGTAGAAGGTCTTCTGAGTTTCAAAGTAGCACTCTTGGCTAACATGGCATTGGAATTCTTTGCAGGCAAACCGTAGAACACATGAGGAACGTTCTCTGCTTGCTAAGGCGCGTTATTGCTCTTCTCCGGCAGCTGCAGTTGCGTGTCTTACTCCGAGTTAGACTTGTTTTTCTCTTGCTGATTACTACAGAACTACCTGCCCGCAAAGTGCAATTGATTGCAAAGAGGAGCACCTAGGGAGTAGCGATGACAGAGTTACTCATCACCTTAGATGAACACTATGTTTTGTCGCTTCACTTTCATCTCTGGATGGACCCATGAGCCTCTCTCATTAGGAAGTAGGAACAACTGAGACATGCACATCTCTTGCTTCCCCCTGTCTTCTCGTCATCAGTACATGTATATTAATCCTGTGAGTTTGCTGGCCGAACGGCAGCGATTGAGATTCACATGCCAGTGCACCGACGGTGACTCCAGATTGCGCCTCGTCTGAGTCGCTGTCAGCTTCAGCGACTTCGACGTACAAATTTCCTTGACTTAACTAAGATCTTGGTTGATTCTTAGATCTTGCTGTCAATTTCCTTGACTTCAACTAAGCTCCAGATCTGGACGCAGGCCAAAGCTGAGCTAGAGGATCTTAGATGCGAGAAAAGAACACGACCCAGATTGCATGTACTTCTTTTTTCAAGATATGGCCGCCCGTCACCATGATCGTCTAGCTACCTGTGCTGGACTGCTTGCTCGATCAGCTCGATCCATCAATTCGCATCTTAGATCAGGACGCTGGCGCAAAGCTGAACGTGACGATTCTGTGACGATACATAAAAGGAGCAGATCAAGCTCATGGAAAACCTACATGGCTATATGCGGATGGCACTTACAGGATATGGCGGCGGCGTGAGGATGGAAGGCAGCCTTTTTTTTTAGCACGCTCCATTGATTGATCAAATAAGATTGAAAAGGTACGGTGAACATTAAGTTATGGCATTGGTGGGTAATTTCCTTTAACTCTATTATTAATAAGTTAATTATATAATCTATTGGCTGAGGTTTGCTGAGCTAGTAAATCAACGATCAGATGATTCTGATTATTGTGGTAATTTCTAGCATAATTCTCTTTTTTCTGGTTAACCCGTAATGTACTTTTAATATATAATAGATTATGCGAGTTGTTCCAGTGTGCAGGTATTTCAATGAACCAAGTTAAGAAGAAGCTATTCTCTTTATCACTGAAAGGCAGAGCTAAGGAATGGTATAAAACACTGAAGGATGGTCGATCTATTGACTGGGAGGAAATTGAACCTCTCTTTTATTCTAAATTCTATCCTTCTAGTCAGGTTTATAAAGATAGGAATTATATTTATAATTTTCATCCGCATGAGGGAGAAAGCATTGCCCAAGCGTGGGGAAGATTAAAGTTACTAATGCACAAATGTCCTATTCATGATCTTCCCCATAATATTGTTATTAATAATTTTTATGCAAGGCTTTCAGGATATTACAAGGACTATCTAGATGCATGCTTTGGTGGGTCTTTCACAAGCAAGGATGTTAATACCAAGTGGGATCTGCTCGAAACAATTCAAAACAATATTGAAGGTTGGGATAGCGACAAAGGTAAAGGATCAGGTATGAATTACGAGTTTGATTGCATTAAGTCTTTCGCTGAAACTGCTGATTTTCAAGAGCTTAGTGCTAAGTATGGTCTTGATCCTCAAATTATGATTGATTGTTTTAAAACCTTTGCTTCCCATATTAATGTTCCTAAAGGAAATGGGGACGTGTATCATGAACCTTTTAAGGACACTCGTGTAGAAAATGATATTGTTGTTGATGATTCCAATAAACATGCTCGAACCTCTGAAAGTCCTATTTCCTATAAGCATGTTAATTTTTGTGGAGTACATAGACCTTGTGAACAAAGTTACAACAAGAAAGATTATTGTGTCCACCACGCAAATGAAGAAACCAGTATGTGGCTCAGGGATCTAGATGTGCTTGGTGAAAGGGTTTGTGAGCTTTATCCTTTTCTTTGTGAACTTTGCGGTAAAACGGGTCACTTTAATTTTCAATGCCCAATTAATCAAACGAGTACCGCAAATTTGTATTATGATGACAAGATTACTCTCAATCAGCATGATGAGCTTACTTTGTTTTTGAATTGTGAAGAGATATCTAGAAAGATTTATTTGTTGATATGAGAGATGTTGATATTAATAGCACCCTTCGTGGTTGTCATCTCTATTGTGCTAAAGATTGCCTCACAAATACTTACTTACAAGATCTTATAAAACATGATGTTTTGCCAAGCTATGACAGTACTAATAGATGTTTCGATCTTATTAATAGTGAGGAGGAATCCTCCAAAGTTTCTTCTGTTGTTTCTGTCAGCAAACCAGATTATGTGGAGAAGATGCCTTTCCCTCCTAAAGAATATGTGGAGAAGATGCCCTTCAAGTCTCTCCCTCCTAAAGGAGAGAGTAAGAAGAGTATGAAGAAGAAGAAGAGGAGTAAGAGGTGAGAGGACACGGTATCTTCCCCTAAGCGTTATGATCCTGGTATAGATTATGATAATTCTGATTGGGATGATGTTCCTATGCCAATTACTTATGTTAGTGATCATGATTGGGAAAAGCACTCTACTTTTGATATTGAAAATCTTTTTGGTACCTATTCTAAGGTTAATAATTGTTGTACCATCAGTGATATCCATGTTCCTTCTTATGATGATATGTTTGATGAATATGCTTTGCGACATAGTAGTTCTCTAGCTTGTGATGATACTGAACCTCTAGTTTATGATGGTTATGATGATGGGTATAATATTTTCAGTTCACCTACTTTTGAGGAGAAAAATAGTTATGATTACAATATGCCTCCTGTTTTTGATGATTATGGTGATGAGAATAATTATTTTGTTGAATCTGCTCTTACTATGATTGTTCATGTGGGGAGTATTAATTCTTTTATGCATGTGGCTCATGATAGGGATGCTTTATGTGATAGTTATATTATTAATTCTATTCATGATGCTACTAAAAGTTATTATGAGAGAGGGAAACATGGTTTGATGGATCTCAACAATATTGAGTTTCCCCTCTTTATGTTGCAACTCTTGAAGTTGTACTTGTTTTGCCTTCCTATGCTTTTTGCTTTGCGCTTTCATGACTTGTCTCTTTACAAGACTATTTTTCATAGGAAGTGGTTTAGATTTAAATGTCTTTCACATTTGCTTTTTGATGCTCTCTATTGCTTTAAGTTCCTATATGGCGCCTTTTCCTCAAGCTCTTATATGGCGCCCACATGAGCATCTTTGCAAATTACTGCGCCTAGCTCAAAGGTGTTAAAGAAAAGCACTCTTGGGAGATAACCCATTGTTTTATTTTCAGTACTTTTTCTTTTATTTGAGTCTTGGAAGTTATTACTACTGTAATAACTGCTCCTTATCCTTTTTATTTCGTTGTTGTGCCAAGAGAAGCCTCTAATTTGAGTGAGGTAAGATTTGGGGATGTTGCTGTCCTGAAATAGTTTTCAGTGCTGCACCGTAAAAATTCGTGAAAATTCTATGTATATCTTTTGGACCTGCGATTTCTTGTGCATATGCCCCAGGTTATATCCAAACTTTCATTAGTTGAACACTTTTTGATTTGAGTAACAGAAAACCCTCTAAAAATTCGACCTTTGTCTGTTTTGACAGATTTCTGCCAATATTTGTGTTTGCCGCTTTATCGCTTTCTTTTTGAGTTATTTTGATCACGGAACTTTTGGGGAAGCTGCTACAGTAGTTTATACTTTATATGTGGTGGTTTTGAGTTGAAACCTGAAGCAAAAAGGGTTGATTCAATGCTATGCTTACACTAATGTTGCTAATAGAATTATGTTTAGTTTTGTATGAAGGAAGTTTTCAAGTGTAGGGATTGGAGAATGATGAGATGAGATGAAGAATGGACAAAAGCTCAAGCTTGGGGATGCCCATGTCACCCCAAGAAATATCCAAGAAGTACAAGTGTCAAAGCTTGGGGATGCCCCCGAGGCACCCCCTTCTTCATCGGCAAAAATCAGGTCACCTTTCAAGACACTATATTTTTATTGCTTCATGCACTATGCATTTTTCTTGGAGCGTCAGTTGTTTTTGTTTTCAGTTTTATTTTGTTTTGTTTGCTGCAATAAATGGTTGGATCACATCATGTTCTTTTTGGAGGAGATGAACTTCGTTTTTCATTGCCAAGAACACTCTAGTTTTCACTCTTATCGTTTAACGAGTGTTCTCTTTTTCTGCTACTGCATTTAGCTTTCATTTTTTGCCTTGATTTTTGTTCAAATCTTGTTTTATCTTTGCATCAAGGTGTATTTGTACCTCTGGTCTATGTTGGTTTTCCTCAAAAGAGTTGTTTATAAAAAGTTCGAATGGTGTTGGAAAAGAGAAAAAGCTTATGTAAAAAAGTGGTACAAGAAGGAGCTTGTGTAGACTGCGGCCTAGGCTTTTGCATGTCATGCTTGATGTCTTTTTGATAGTATGCTTGGTGGTTTTTCTGTAGCATGACTTGTCTCAAATAACTGAGATTGCTTAATAAGCCTTTGAAAAAATGATGCGTTGTTTTTATCGTTTGGAAGCATTATTTTGGTTTTCTCCTTGATGCTTTATTTGGGTTGACTTGGCGCATGCTCACACATGTTTGACTCATCTAAAGTCGCCAATAGCCTCTATGATCATTTAGTTTTTGACTTTTGATGCCATCTTATGCTTCTTTTAATGTTGCTTTGTCGCTTTGCATGATTATGGCCGTTATTGCTCTCTTAGTTGGTCGCTCCCAGTCTTTTGCTAGCCCTCGCCTTGTACTGAGTATGAGCTCTACTCATGCATCCAACTCCTAAAAACCAAGTTTGCCATTGTGTCCACCATACATACCTATTAGCAATTTGCTATTCCAAAGTACATTTGGCTTGCTTTTATCTACTCTTCAAATTAAACTCTTACCAGTGTTATGCGAAAATTGGTCAGTAAAGCTCTCACGAACCGGAAGGCACACTTTATTTTTCTTGCTTTTAAAAATTTGATATTGTGGTCTGTTATGTTGAGTTGTTATGCTTGCAAGTTGTAAGTTGGAGACTAGCCCAACCATGCTGTCATGGGGCAAGCTTTCAACATTGCACTTCTTATTTGAGTTGATATCGTGATCTTTTATTTATGGATGCCCGCGGTGTGAAATGAATTAGAAATCTTGCGGGATCTTGGAGTTTGTATATGTGTTAGGGAAACGCCTGGGCCGCCAATCTAAGCCATGCATAATTCATGGTGGAAATTTGCAGCATACCCATAGTGGACATTCGACGACGCATCTCAAAATAAAAAGCAAAACAAATGGTAAATAAAAGAGATGTCGAGGTGTTCATTGTCTGCTTGTCCTGTCATTTTGATGTGGGCTTGTTCCATGTCATCGGGCATGGAGGTACCCCATTGGCGGTTCTCGATGATACATATATACTTACAATGACAAGAGCCTTGCTTGGGACTCTAAGTAAAGTAGCATGAGGTTTGGGTACTCGTATTCACGGGACACGAGGTTTTCAACTTATGATTTGTCAAGCATATGCAGCATGAGTGTTCTTGCATTAACTTTAACCATTCAAGATGCTTATGATGGGGGCAATGAGAGCTCAAAGCCGGTAAGTACCATAATTTTTGAAGGTCTATAAAACTTGCAAACACTGCTTCCCTCAGCGAAGGGCCTTTCTTTTACTTTTATGTTGAGTCACCACCTTCTATCTTTATGCACCATTAAGAGAGCATAGTTGTCATTCTTAGTATAATGTGCATTGTCCCAAAGTTTTCATTGATTGATTCATATTGTTGGTTTCACTTGTTCTCAAATTATTTGTATCTAGTCGCACTCTTAAACTTGAAGGTGTCCTATGCATTTATGTTTTGCTCTCCATGAAGGACAAGCTGAAAACCATTTGTATGTTTTTCCTTATGATTTGAACACATGTTTGACTTTCATTGTTTCATTTTCATGATCTTTTGTTTGTGTTCATTTTCATGTTATAACACTAGTCATCAACCCGTGCACCTGCACGGCTAGCTATGTTGATAAACACATTTTGAATTAAAAGGTTTATATTTTAAAAAATTATTATTGAATTCATTATTTATGCATGCTTTAATGGTCACGACAATATCCATATTTTTCAGTTCAATCACTTAACCGTTACTTGAGAATTTTTTCTTCTGTTGGGAATTTAAAATTTATCAACATAACCTCAATAATATTGTCATGTATATGATTTTATGATTGAAACTAATTATATACCTCGGCTGGCAGATTAATTTCAATTCTTCTCAACTTGGCAAACAACAACTATTATTTAGGCCATAGTCTTAAATCTTAGATCTTGGAGTACATATTACATAATTTTTAATTTTATAATTTGTCGTTGTAATCGAAAAAATTAGTGTGGAAAACATTATTTTGTGGGGAACTCAATCTATTGGCAACAACTGTGTCCAAAATTGCAATTAATGAACATATAAAATTGGTGCTAAGCCTGACTGCACCTTCTATGTGATAGTATCCAAAAAGAATTATAAGTCATAGTGACAGCGTGTTTTTTCATCTTGTACCATGTGTGCTGCTTACACATAAGAGCAGCTCTTGGTTATTTCGGTTGGTGATCCTGCTACCACCCCGTCCCTAGAATACCCTCCACCATGGATATCAAAATAGTGACCCGTGGCCGCATTACCATGCCCACATAGGACTCTTCTCGTCAATCTAAGAGATTTAAAAACAAAGAACGAAGGCAAGAAGGGCATATATGTTACCTTTGTTATCCTTTTGAAGCAATAGAAAGCATGTTCACGATGCTACTCGGATTGACGAAACACATTGTTCTCATTGTCCTTTAACTATTAGTAATTGCATAAGAAAGGAGCAAAATTTTCTAGATAGGAATCCGCAACCTGAAAACAAAGATGATGTCATCTGTGCATCATTGGCCGCCACACAATACTCGCAGCATGCTGACAACATCCTCACCTCCTTTCTATCATGCAAAGCACTGTGGTGATGTGAAATATTCGAGAGGCCGACGTAGTTCCCTAAAACAGCGGCCCTAGTAAGCATTGGTACATCTACTCCTTCGTTACCTGTTTTAGATGTACAAATAAAATTAGTGTAGATATATGAACTCTACAGTCTAACTTACTTTAATCTTAGGAAGCATAGTTATGTTCCCCACATGAATTTAAGTATGTAAAAAATACCTTTGTTTTGTAAATGGACCATAAACTTGAATATACGTGAGTTTCCTATAGAATACTTGAATCATGCTCACCACCGATTAGCAGACTTCACTTAGAATTAATTGATGTGTATGACATACCTTACCGGATGAGATATGACCAAGCGCACAGAGTGGTGCGCATGTTAATCACCCGATGACCAACACACATATACTGATACCAATCAGATACAATTAGATCTTCAAAGGTGAAATCAATCTCGGGAGGCAGCCTGTGATGTCATCGATCAGCTACGATAGAGAAGGACTCAGATCAGATAGGAAGTGGACAGGCGCATCGCTTACCATCAGTAAGCTAGATTAGTGCCAGATCGATCGGAGCTGAACCTAAAGCAGACAGTCCAATGCTCCAGGTCATGCCGAGCTCGATCGGGGACGCAGAGCCAGAGGTGGACTCAAACCAATCGGGAGAGGCCCTCGGACCTCGTGAGGACAGTTGCGGCCTTGGTCCTGCGGCAAGAGATCAAGGCCTCATGACTGCGGCAACAGATTGTACTTTCGTTGTCATTGGAGAAGCGATGGAGTCATGGAGGTGATCATCACAGCCGGCGGCGATCATGCGTAATGAAGACGTGAGGGCGGAACAGATTAGGTATCCCATTGGCTCGTATGCTTCTAGGACTTTACCCGCAAAAACTAACTAAAGTAGGTATCCCATCCGTAGAAATTTGATCTTATGGTTGTTTCAGACGTTTTCACTAGGATTAACGTGGTGTCTCATATGGTGCCTCCAATTAGTAAATATAAGATGGTTGCTAAGTTTCTTCTATCAAGATCATATCGTTCATGCCCATGTTTTAAGTTCTTTGATCTCAGCACTCAATGCTTTACCTATATGATCAAGATTGTGTAGGTGCATGTCACCTCAAAAATTATTTCTTTTGTTATCACTTACCTACTCGAGGACGAGCAGGAGTTAAGCTTGGGGATGCTGATACGTCTCGAATGTATCTATAATTTTTGATGCTCCATGCTTGTTTTTACACCATTTGCCTTGTGTTTCGTTACACTTCGTGGCATTTTTATGCGATTTCCGGAACTAATCTATTGACAAGATGCCACAGTGCCAGTTCCCTATTTTCTGCTATTTTTGTGTTTCACAAAAGCTACACAGGAAATATTCTCGGAATTGGACGAAACAAGTTTCAGAACTCCTATTTTTCCCAGACGAAGGACGAGGACAGAAAGAGAGCTGGAGGGGGGCCAGGGGCCAGCCTCACACCAGGGCGGCGCGGCCCAGGCCCTGGCCACGCCCCTATGTGTGAGGAGCCCCTGGCAGCCCCCTGACGACGTCCCTTCGCCTATATAAAGCCTCGGGATGGAAAACCCTAGGGAAGTCGGCAAATTTCCAGAAAGAGTTCCGTAGCTCCGGCGCCGCCACCGACGAATTTTGGGGGACAGAAGTCTCTGTTTCGGCACCCTACCAGGACGGGGAAGTGCCCCGGGAGCCATCTCCATCGGTCTCCATCGCCATCTCCGCCGTCTCCATCGACCTCACCGCCATCTCCATCAACCTTGTTGTCTGCTATGATGAGAAGGGAGTAGTTCACCCCCGGGGCTGAGGGCTCTACCGGTAGCTATGTGGTTCACCTCTCTCTCCCATGATGTGATCTTTATGTGATCATGAGCTTTGTATCTAGTTGAATTGGTAGATGTTATTATTCAGATATTATGCTACTCCTATGCCTTATTATTATACTCTCCGGAGATACCTCGT
This sequence comes from Dactylis glomerata, assembly GCA_007115705.1. NCBI lineage: Eukaryota > Viridiplantae > Streptophyta > Magnoliopsida > Poales > Poaceae > Dactylis > Dactylis glomerata. The sequence continues at coordinate 569,015 of QXEO01001193.1, forward strand.
ATCATGGTGTAAAGGTGACTAGTGTGTGCATCATGTGTATCTTTTTGGTTAATGTCTCTATGAAATGTTGGTGTTTGTTGGAACCATCTAGTGCGTTCACGGTGATAGTGTGGGACAATCTAGTTTGGGTACATACGGACTTTGAGGAGTGCTTCGTAGCCCTACGCATGATTAGTGTTCGTTTTCCATTGGAGAACTGTTTTGAGTTGCATATGGATGATAGTATCTATTGGTTCAATTATGTTATATTTGTTGGGAGTGTGTCCACTAGTGAAAGTATGATCCCTAGGCCTTGTTTCCAAGTATTGCACACCGTTTACTTCCTGTTTTGTTACATGTTTGCTCGCAGCGATATTTATTTCAGATCACATTTACTACTTATAATCATCACTACTACTTGTATTTCACTATCTCTTCGCCGAACTAGTGCACCTATACATCTGACAAGTGTATTGGGTGTGTTGGGGACACAAGAGACTTTCTGTATTGTAATTGCAGGGTTGCTTGAGAGGGATAGCTTTGACCTCTTCCGCCCTGAGTTCGATAAACCTTGGGTGATCCACTTAAGGGAAACTTGTTGCTGCTCTACAAACCTCTGCACTTGGAGGCCCAACACTGTCTACAAGAACAGACGCATGCGTAGACATCAATCACGTCTGAACATTGGTGCCCCAGTGGAGAAAAGGGGTCGCGGCCGCCCTTGCGGCAGTAAGAACAAAGCTACAATCGAGGCTGTAGTCGCTTCGTCGTCCGCTCCGGTGAAGCGGCGCCCCGGCCGTCCGGCCAGGAGTAAAAATAAGCCCAAGGTGCCATCTGCTGCACCAGGTCCAAGTGCTCCTTCTGCTAATGCTTCTCCTTCTCCGCCCAGAATCTAATCCTTCTTTTGCATCGCCGGCGCGCAGTGCCGTGAGATTCCGCGCTTACCGTTGAAATTCACCAGGTTTATGGATGGGCGAGAACTGCGGGAAGTGGTTCTTCGTGAACACTCTGGGGGAGGAATTCCCTATGAAGTGGAGGTCTGGTATGATGGCGCCGGTGAGCAGTACTTTAAGGGCGGCTGGTCGCAGTTTGCAGAGGACTATGATCTCCACCAAGGCTTCTTTATGACTTTCGACTTTCACGTCGGCATGTCGAAGTTTGACATGAGGATCTATGACGGCACCCAGTGCCAGAAAGAATATGAAGCCGAAGTGTATTTTCACTAGATTCTCTTTATGCAATTTCTTTGTACTAGTTGTTCTTCCTCGTACTATCTATAATAAGTAGTCGTATTTGGATTATGTGTTGTCCTTACTTTATTAATAGACCATGGGAACGGATCATGGTTCCGAGGTATGCACTTTAATATATTATTGGGTTCCTTTGAACCGTTTTTGTTGCTGCCGAATATCGGGTTGCAATCAACCTTGTAGTATGTCTCAGATAATCACAAATCTCGATAACTTGTTAATATTATTTCGTATGACTCGAGGGTCTGAGCCCCCGAGTGGAAAGTAAAATATTTACACATATTGTCGATTTGACCCAAGGAACCCGACCTATGGCCTCATGTTCTGGGTTAGGAGGGTCATAACTCAAAAAACTCTTTGTCGCCTTATGTCGCCTATGCGTAGAACCATCGTAGTTGCTCTGCATTCCACGGGTTACTCTCGTCTTTCCCCGTTTTCTTATCTTGTAGTCGATAAGCTCCTCCTGGTATTACTTTTGTCACGATGTAAGGTCCCACCCATGGGGACTCGAGTTTTCCATGACCATCTTGCTTGAGTCGTAGAACTAGATCTCCCACCACGAAAGATCGTGGACGAACTCGAATACTGTGGTAGTTTCGTAGATTTTGCTGATATTGAGTAGCTCTAGCTAGTGCTACATCTCTTGCTTCGTCGAGTGCATCGACATCATCCTGAAGTGCTTCTGTGGAAGTTGTCTCATCATATGCTGCGATTCTTGGAGCTTCATGGGTGATCTCGACTGGAAGAACGGCTTGTGCGCCATGGACTAGGAAGAAAGACGTTTCTTGAGTAGTTGCGTTAGGTGTAGTTCGGAGACTCCAGAGTACGGAGGGTAGCTCATCTACCCAAGCGTGCTTAGCTTTTTCGAGGGGTGCTAACAGCCTTTTCTTTATCCCATTGCATATCAAGCCATTGGCTTTCTCGACTTGCCCATTTGTCTTTGGATGCGCCACAGATGCGAATTTCAATTTGATTCCCAAATTTTTACAGTAATTCTTGAACTCCTTCGATGTGAAGTTTGTCCCATTGTCTATGATGATACTGTGCGGTACTCCGAAGCGAAAAACTATTGACTTGATGAAGTTGATTGCCGCTGTAGAATCTTGGGTTGTCACGGGGGCTGCCTCTACCCACTTGGTGAATTTATCGACTGCTACCAGCATATAAACATGCCCTCCTGGCCAAAATTTGTGCATTTTTCCTACCATGTTAAGACCCCATTGTGCGAAGGGCCAGGATAATGGTATTGGTTGCAACTCCGCTGCTGGCGCATGTGGTTGAGATGCGAAACGTTAACAAGCCTCGCACCTTCTTACTATGTCTTTCGCGTCCTCGATGGCTGTTAGCCAATAAAATCCTGCACGAAAGGCTTTAGCTGCAATGGCTCTGCTGCTGGCGTGATGTCCACATACCCCTGCGTGGATGTCCTTTAAGATTTCTTGCCCTTCTTGAGGAGTAACGCACCGCTGCAAGACGCCTGTTATACTTCTCTTGTATAATTTTCCTTGCAACATGACGAAAGCCTTGGATCGTCATATTATCCTTTTTGCTTGTACTGTATCTTCGGGTAGTGTTTTGTTTACCATGTAAGCCAAGTACGGTTGCATCCAAGTTTCCTCGATCATCATGACTTCTTCGGGTTCAGCTGTGCTTGTTTTTCCAGCCCCCGAGCCTGTTGCTTGGTGCTGGCCTTGTTCCTCTGTAGTCGAAGTTTTACTGCTTTTTATTGATTTCTCTATGATTTCTTCCCAAAAGACTCCTTGTGGTACGGGTAAGCACTGGGACCCGATGTTTGCTAGATTGCCGGCTTCCTCGTTACTGGCTCTACTGACGTGCGAAACTTCGCATCCATCGAATGTTCCCTCTAGATAATAGTATAAGTTTCTGTACGTTGTCATATTGTCATTAATGGCGTCGCACTTGTTTATTACTTGTTGGACGACGAGGTTTGAGTCTCCAAATATTTTCAGTCGCGTTGCTCCACATGCCTTGGCCATTTTCATGCCATGGAGTAACGCCTCGTATTCGGCTTCGTTATTAGAAGCTTTGGGAAAACTCATCCTTAACACATACTTCAACTTGTCGCCTTGTGGTGATATCAAGACCACTCCTGCTCCTGCGCCTTGGATTCTTTTTGAACCGTTGAAGTACATTGTCCATACACTCGATAGATCTGGCGGTCCTGTGCTTTGTAACTCAAGCCACTCTGCTGTGAAGTCTGGTAAAACTTGTGATTTGATCGCCTTTTGCTTTTCGTACGTGATGTCCAAGGGTGATAACTCAATTCCCCATAAGGAGACACATCCTGTTGCTGAAGGGTTATTCAATATATTGGATAGTGGTTCTTCGTTAACCACTATGATTGGGTGTACCGCGAAATACTGTCGTAGTTTTCGTGTTGTTGTGAATATGCTGTATGCGAGCTTTTGATAGTGCGGGTACCTTTGTTTTGTCGGAGATAGTACTTCGCTGACGAAATATACTGGCCTCTGGACACCGTGAGCTTTTCCCTTCTTACTTCTTTCGACTACCAATACTGTGCTCACCACCTGATGTGTTGCTGCAATATATAGTAGTAATGGATCCTTTTCCTTTGGTGCGACCAACACGGGTGGTGTGGAAAGCACTTTTTTCAGTTGTGCAAAGGCTATGTCCGCTTCTTCCGTCCACTCGAATTTATCATCTGACTTTTTCATCAATACATAGAAAGAAAGTGCTTTCTCTCCTAGCCGTGCCACAAATTGACTCAGTGCTGCGTGATACGTCTCCAACGTATCTATAATTTTTGATGCTCCATGCTTGTTTTTACACCATTTACCCGATGTTTCGTTACACTTAGTGGCACTTTTATGCATTTTCCGGAACTAACCTATTCACGAAGTGCCACAGTGCCAGTTCCCTGTTTTCTGCTGTTTTTGTGTTTCAGAGTGATACACAGGAAATATTCTCGGAATTGGACGAAACCACATCCTGAAGTCTTATTTTACCCGGAAGCTTCCAGAGATCTGAAGAAGAGTCGGAGGGGGGCCACCAGGGCCCCACATGCATGGGTGGCGCGGCCAGGCCCTTGGCCGCGCCAGCCATGTGTGAGGGCGCCTGGTCCCACATCTGACATCGCCCCTTCGCCTATATAAAGTCTCGGGACGGAAAACCCTAAAGGAGTTGGCAATTTTCCAGAAGCAGTTCCGCAGCTCCGCCGCCACCGTCGATGAATTTCAGGGGACAGAAGTCTTTGTTCCGGCACCCTGCCGGGACGGGGAAGTGCCCCCGGAGCCATCTCCATCGGTCTCCATCGCCGTCTCCGCCGTCTCCATCGACCTCACCGCCATCTCCATCAACCTTGCTGTCTCCTATGATGAGGAGGGAGTAGTTCATCCCCGGGGCTGAGGGCTCTACCGGTAGCTATGTGGTTCACCTCTCTCTCCCATGATGTGATCTTTATGTGATCGTGAGCTTTGTATCATGTTGAACAAGTAGATGTTATTATTCAGATATTATGCTACTCCTATGCTTAATTATTATAGTGTACTCTAGTGGTTGTTATTAAAGTAATCTATTCCTCCTGCCATGGTGTAACGGTGATAGTGCGTGCATCGTGGTGGTACTTGGTTTCGGCTATGATTATGATCTCTTGTGGATTATGAGAGTAATTATTACTATGATAGTATTGAAGTGATCTATTCCTCCTTTCATGGTGTAATGTTGACAGTGTGTGCACCGTGTTAGTACTTGGTCTAAGTTGCAATAATATCTATCTTGAATTGTGATCTGATTTGGATGTCTCTATGAGTGGTGTTTGTCAAGTACTTGATGAACTTTAAGGGGTGCTTCTGTAGCCACTACACAGTGATTAGTGTTATTCAATAGGAGAGTAATTCAGAGTACCATAGTGGAGAGAAGTTTTTTATTTGTTCATTCATGTTATATTGTTGGGAGTGTGTCCACTAGTGAAAGTATGATCCCTAGGCCTTATTTCCAAGCATTGCACACCGTTTACTTCCTGTTTTGTTACTTGTTTGCTCGCAGCGATATTTATTTCACATCACGTTTGCTACTTATAATCATCACTACTACTTGTATTTCACTATCTCTTCGCCGAACTAGTGCACCTATACATCTGACAAGTGTATTGGGTGTGTTGGGGACACAAGAGACTTTCTGTATCGTAATTGCAGGGTTGCTTGAGAGGGATAGCTTTGACCTCTAACCTCCCTGAGTTCGATAAACCTTGGGTGATCCACTTAAGGGAAACTTGCTGCTGTTCTACAAACCTCTGCACTTGGAGGCCCAACAAGTGTCTACAAGAATAGAAGTGCGTAGACATCAAGCTCTTTTCTGGCGCCGTTGCCGAGGAGGTAAGGTAAAAGGTACTCGCATCCTCCTGTGTGAGTGCTCGGAGCTATTTCCTTTAGATTCTGCAATTACATCTTTTTGTTTCTTGTTTTTATTTTCACTAGTTAGGCTTAATGGAAAATAAAGAGTTCTTTAGTCCTTTTCCTGATTTTAGATTTGAAGAGAAAATTGAAAATCCTTTGGAGCTTATTTCGCATAGCAATGTTATTAGTACGAATGCTTTGAATACTGTTAATGCTAATGCTATAGAAAAGTCTAAGCTTGGGGAAGCTGGTTTTGTTAAGTATGATATTTTTAGTTCCCCAGCTTTAGTGGAGAAGGTTTGTTCTGATAATATTTTATCTCCCACATGTGATGTTTCTAATGATGCTTGTGCTCCTCATCCTTTTAAAATACCTACGAAGATTGTTGAACATGTTAGGGATAACTGCTATTTAGGAGATGGAACTGTCCATCCTGGTGACCATTTGCTTTTTATACATGAATTATGCGAGTTGTTCCAGTGTGCAGGTATTTCAATGAACCAAGTTAAGAAGAAGCTATTCTCTTTTTCGCTGAAAGGCAGAGCTGAGGAATGGTATAAAACATTGAAGGATGGCCGATCTATTGATTGGGAGGAAATTGAACCTCTCTTTTATTCTAAATTCTATCCTTCTAGTCAGGTTTATAAAGATAGGAATTACATTTATAATTTTCATCTGCATGAGGGAGAAAGCATTGCCCAAGCTTGGGGAAGATTGAAGTTACTAATGCATAAATGTCCTATTCATGATCTTCCCCGTAATATTGTTATTAATAATTTTTATGCAAGGCTTTCAGGATATTACAAGGACTATCTAGATGCATGCTTTGATGGTTCTTTCACAAGCAAGGATGTCGACACCAAGTGGGGTCTGCTTGAGACAATCCAAAACAATATTGAAGGATGGGATAACGACAAAGGTAAGGGATCAGGTATGAATTACGAGTTTGATTGCATTAAGTCTTTCGCTGAAACTGCTAATTTTCAAGAGCTAGTGCTAAGTATGGTCTTGATCCTCAAATTATGGTTGATTGCTTTAAATCCTTTGCTTCCCATATAAATGTTCCTAAAGGAAATGGGGACGTGTATCATGAACCTTTTAAGGATACTTGCATAGAAAGTGATATTGTTATTGATGATTGCAATAAACATGCTCAAACGTCTAAAAGTACTATTTCTTATAAGCATGTTAATTTTTGTGGAATACATAGACCTTGTGAACAGAGTTACAACAAGGAAGATTATTGCATCACCCACGCAAATAAAGAAACCAGCATGTGGCTCAAGGATCTAGATGTGCTTGGTGAATGGGTTTGTGAGCTTTATCCTTTTCTTTGTGAATTTTGCGGTGAAAAGGGGCACTTAAATTTTCAATGCCCAATTAATCGAACGAGTACCGCAGATTTGTATTGTGATGATAAGATTACTTTCAATCAGTATGATGAGCTTACTTTGTTTTTGAATTGTGAAGAGATATCTAGAAAGATTGCTTTGGTAGACATGAATGATGTTGATCTTAATAGCACCCTTCGTGGTTGTCATCTCTATTGTGCTAAAGATTGCCTCGCAAATACTTACTTACAAGATCTTATTAAACATGATGTTTTGCCAAGCTATGATAGGACTAATAGATGTTTCGATCTTATTAATAGAGAGGAGGAATCCTCCAAAGTTTCTTCTGTTGTTTCTGTCAGCAAGCCAGATTATGTGGAGAAGATGCCCTTCAAGTCTCTCCCTCCTAAAGGAGAGAGTAAGAAGAGTAAGAAGAAGAAGAAGAAGAAGAAGAAGAGGAGTAAGAGGCGAGAGGACACGGTATCTTCCCCTAAGCGTTATGATCCTGCTATAGATTATGATAATTCTGATTGGGATGATGTTCCTATGCCTGTTACCTATGTTAGTGATCATGATTGGGAAAAGCACTCTACTTTTGATATTGAAAATCTTTTTGGTACCAATTCTAAGGTTAATAATTGTTGTACCATTAGTGCTATCCATGTTCCTTCTTATGATGATATGTTTGATGAGTATGCTTTGCGACATAGTAGTTCTCTAGCTTGTGATGATGGGTATAATATTTTCAGTTCACATACTTTTGAGGAGAAAAATAGCTATGATTACAATATGCCTCCTATTTTTGATGATTATGGTGATGAGAATAATTATTTTGTTGAATCTGCTCCTACTACAATTGTTCATGTGGGGAGTATTAATTCTTTTATGCATGTGGCTCATGATAGGGATGCTTTATGTGATAGTTATATTGTTAGTTCTATTCATGATGCTACTGAAAGTTACTATGAGAGAGGGAAACATGGTTTGATGGATCTCAACAATATTGAGTTTCCCCTCTTTATGTTGCAATTCTTGAAGTTGTACTTGTTTTGCCTTCCTATGCTTCTTGCTTTGCGCTTTTATAACTTGTCTCTTTACAAGACTATTTTTCATAGGAAGTGGTTTAGATTTAAATGTGTTCCATACTTGCTTTTTGATGCTCTCTATTTCTTTAAGTTCCTATATGGCGCCGTTGCCTCAAGCTCTTATATGGCGCCCACATGAGCATCTTTGCAAATTACTGCGCCTAGCTCAAAGGCGTTAAAGAAAAGCACTCTTGGGAGATAACTCAATGTTTTCTTTTCAGCACTTTTTCTTTTATTTGAGTCTTGGAAGTCATTACTACTGTAATGACCGCTCCTTATCTTGTTTATTTCGTTTTTGTGCCAAGAGAAGCCTCTAATTTGAGTGAGGTAAAGATTTGGGGATGTTGCTGTCCTGAAACTGTTTTCGGTGCTGCACCATAAAAATTCGTGAAAATTCTCTGTTTATCTTTTGGACCTGCGATTTCGTGTGCATATGCCCCAGGTTATATCCAAACTTTTGTTAGTTGAACACTTTTTGATTTGAGCAACAGAAAATCCCTCAAAAATTCGACCTTTGTCAGCTATTCAGTTTTGACAGATTTCTGCCAATATTTGTGTTTGGCACTTTATCGCTTTCTTTTGAGTTCTTTTGATCATGGAACTTTTGGGGAGGTTGCTACAGTAGTATCTACTATATATGTGGTGGTTTTGAGTTGAAACCTGAAGCAAAAAGGGTTGATTCTATGTTATGCTTAAACTAATGTTGCTAATAGATTTGTGTTTAGTTTTGTATGAAGGAAGTTTTCAAGTGTAGGGATTGGAGAATGATGAGATGAGTTGAAGAATGGACAAAAGCTCAAGCTTGGGGATGCCCATGCATCACCCCAAGAAATATCCAAGAAGTACAAGCGTCAAAGCTTGGGGATGCCCCCGTGGCACCCCTTCTTCATCGGCAAAAATCAGGTCACCTTTCAAAACACTATATTTTTATTGCTTCATGCACTATGTGTTTTTCTTGGAGCGTCAGTTGTTTTAGTTTTCTTAGTTAGTTTAGTTTGTTTGCTGCAATAAATGGTTGGACCCCAACAAACTTATTTTGGAGGAGATGTACTCGTTTTTATTTGCAAAGAACGCTCTAGTTTTCACTCTAATTAAAAATCGAGTGTTCTTCTTTTTCCGCTACCGCTTTTGGTTTTCGTTTTTGCCTTGATTTGCGTTCAGACCTTGTCATATCTTTTCATCAAGGTGTATTTTTTCCTCTGATCTTTATTGGTTTTCATCAAAAGAGGTGTTTATAAAAATTTCAAATGGTGTTGGAAAAGAGAAAAAGCTTTGTGCAAAATAGTGGCACAAGAAGGAGCTTGTGTAGACTGCGGCTTAGGCTTTTTCATGTCATGCTTGATGTCTTTTTGATAGTATGCTTAGTGGTTTTGCTGTAGCATGACTTGTCTCAAATAACTGAGATTGCTTAATGAGCCTTTGAAAAAATCATGCGTTGTTTTTATTGTATGGAAGCATTATTTTGGTTTTCTCCTTGATGCTTTATTTGGGTTGACTTGGCGCATGCTCACACATGTTAGACTCTTACAAAGTCGCCAATAGCCTTCATGATCATTTAGTTTTTGACTTTTGATGCCATCTTATGCTTCTTTTAATGTCGCTTTGCATGATTATGGCCATTATTGCTCTCTTAGTTGGTCGCTCCCAGTCTTTTGCTAGCCCTCGCCCTGTACTGAGTATGAGCTCTACTCGTGCATCCAACTCCTAAAAGCCAAAGTTTTCCAAAGTGTCCACCATACATACCTACTGGCAATTTGCTATTCCAAGTAAATTTGACTTGCTTTTATTTTCTCTTCAAATTAAACTCTTACCAGTGTTATGCGAAATTCGGTCAGTAAAGCTCTCACGAACCGGAAGGCACATTTTACTTTTTCCTGTTCTTAAAAATTTGACATTGTGGTCTCTTATGTTGAGTTGTTATGCTTGCAAGTTGTAAGTTGGATTCTAGCCCATCCATGCTGTCATGGGGCAAGCTTTCAACATTGCACTTCTTATTTGAGTTGATATCGTGATCTTTTGTCTATGGATGCCCGCGGTGTGAAATGAATTGGGAATCTTGTGGGGATCATGGAGTTTGTATGTGTGTTAGGGAAACGTCGGGCCGCCAATCTAAGCCATGCATAATTCATGGTTGAAATTTGCAGCATACCCATGGTGAACATTCGACGACGCATCTCACAATAAAAAGCTAAACAAAAGGCAAATAAAAGAGATGTCGAGGTGTTCATTGTCTGCTTGTCCTATCATTTTGGTGTGGTCTTGTTCCATGTCATCGGGCACGGAGGTACCCCATTGGCGGTTCTCAATGATATGCATATACTTACAATGACAAGAGCCTTGCTTGGGACTCTAAGTAAAGTAGCATGAGGTTTGGGTACTCGTATTCACGGGGCACGAGGTTTTCAACTTATGATTTGTCAAGCATATGCTTCATAATTGTTCTCGCATTAACTTTAACCATTCAAGATGCTTATGATGGGGGCAATGATAGCTCAAAGCCGGTAAGTACCATAATTTTGAAGGTTATAAAACTTGCAATCACTGCTTCCCTCTGCGAAGGGCCTTTCTTTTACTTTTATGTTGAGTCACCACCTTCTATCTTTATGCACCATTAGGAGAGCATAGTTGTCATTCTGATTATAATGTGCATTGTCCCAAAGTTTTCATTGATTGATTCATATTGTTGGTTTCACTTGTTCTTAAATTATTTGTATCTAGTCGCCCTCTTAAACTTGAAGGTGTCCTTTGCATTTAAGTTTTGCTCTCTTTGAAGGACAAGCTGAAAACCATTTGTATGTTTTTCCTTATGATTTGAACACACGTTTGACTTTCATTGTTTCATTTTCATGATCTTTTGTTTGTGTTCATTTGCATGTTTACAACATGGTTGTTAAGTTCTTATTGTCAAGATTATATCTTTCATGCTCATGTTTTAAGTTCTTATGATCCCAGCTCACAATGCTTACATATATGATCAAGATTGTGATGGTGCATGTCACCTCAAAAATTATTTCTTTTGTTATCACTTACCTACTCGAGGACGAGCAGGAGTTAAGCTTGGGGATGCTGATACGTCTCCGACGTATCTATAATTTTTGATGCTCCATGCTTGTTTTTACACCATTTACCTGATGTTTCGTTACACTTAGTGGCACTTTTATGCATTTTCCGGAACTAACCTATTAACGAAGTGCCACAGTGCCAGTTCCCTGTTTTCTGCTGTTTTTGTGTTTCAGAGTGATACACAGGAAATATTCTCGGAATTGGACGAAACCACATCGTGAAGTCTTATTTTACCCAGATGCTTCCAGAGATCTGAAGAAGAGTCGGAGGGGGGCCACCAGGGCCCCACATGCATGGGTGGCGCGGCCAGGCCCCTGGCCGCGCCAGCCATGTGTGAGGGCACCTGGTCCCACCTCTGACATCGCCCCTTCGCCTATATAAAGTCTCAGGACGGAAAACCCTAAAGGAGTTGGCAATTTTCCAGAAGCAGTTCCGCAGCTCCGCCGCCACCGTCGACGAATTTCGGGGGACAGAAGTCTCTGTTCCGGCACCCTGCCGGGACGGGGAAGTGCCCCCGGAGCCATCTCCATCGGTCTCCATCACCGTCTCCGCCGTCTCCATCGACCTCACCGCCATCTCCATCAACCTTGCTGCCTCCTATGATGAGGAGGGAGTAGTTCATCCCCGGGGCTGAGGGCTCTACCGGTAGCTATGTGGTTCACCTCTCTCTCCCATGATGTGATCTTTATGTGATCGTGAGCTTTGTATCATGTTGAACAAGTAGATGTTATTATTTAGATATTATGCTACTCCTATGCTTAATTATTATAGTGTACTCTAGTGGTTGTTATTAAAGTAATCTATTCCTCCTGCCATGGTGTAACGGTGATAGTGTGTGCATCGTGGTGGTACTTGGTTTAGGCTATGATTGTGATCTCTTGTGGATTATGAGAGTAATTATTACTATGATAGTATTGAAGTGATCTATTCCTCCTTTCATGGTGTAATGTTGACAGTGTGTGCACCGTGTTAGTACTTGGTCTAAGTTGCAATAATATCTATCTTGAATTGTGATCTGATTTGGATGTCTCTATGAGTGGTGTTTGTCAAGTACTTGATGAACTTTAAGGGGTGCTTCTGTAGCCACTACACAGTGATTAGTGTTATTCAATAGGAGAGTAATTCAGAGTACCATAGTGGAGAGAAGTTTTTTATTTGTTCATTCATGTTATATTGTTGGGAGTGTGTCCACTAGTGAAAGTATGATCCCTAGGCCTTATTTCCAAGCATTGCACACTGTTTACTTCCTGTTTTGTTACTTGTTTGCTCGCAGCGATATTTATTTCACATCACGTTTGCTACTTATAATCATCACTACTACTTGTATTTCACTATCTCTTCGCCGAACTAGTGCACCTATACATCTGACAAGTGTATTGGGTGTGTTGGGGACACAAGAGACTTTTTGTATCGTAATTGCAGGGTTGCTTGAGAGGGATAGCTTTGACCTCTAACCTCCCTGAGTTCGATAAACCTTGGGTGATCCACTTAAGGGAAACTTGCTGCTGTTCTACAAACCTCTGCACTTGGAGGCCCAACAAGTGTCTACAAGAATAGAAGTGCGTAGACATCACTGCGACGCGTCCTGCGAGCTTCTATACATCATGCAGCTTTGTTGGTTTCTCCATCGTTAGTATTGCTTGGATCTTCTCTGGATTTGCCTCTATTCCCCTTGCGGATACCAGGAATCCTAGGAGTTGCCCTGCAGATATCCCAAAAGAACACTTTGTCGGGTTAAGCTTGAGCTTGTACCTATTTAAGTTGTCGAAGGTTTCTGCTAGATCACTGATTAGTGACTCTTATTTTCTTGTGGTGATAACCATGTCGTCGATGTATACTTGAATGTTTCGTCTTATTTGACTTCCAAGGCAATTTTGCATCATCCTTTGATAGGTTGCTCCTGCATTTTTTAAACCGAAAGGCATGACTTGGTAGCAGAACACGCCGTATGGTGTTATGAAAGCTGTTTTTTCTCATCTTTCTTCAATTTGATCTGGTTGTAGCCAGAATATGCGTCCAGGAAGGAAAGCCTTGCGCACCCCACTATTGAATCAATTATCTGATCAATGCGAGGTAGAGGAAAGGGGTCCTTTGGATAGTGCTTGTTGAGAGACGTATAGTCGACACACACTCGTTGCACATCTGTATTTTTCTTAGGGACTATAACTGGATTAGATACCCAAGTCGACGCTTTGATTTCTCGGATGAACCCTGCGTTTTCTAGCCAGTGTAGCTCGGACGCTATTGCTTTTCTTTTGGGTTGGTCAAATCTTCTCAATGGTTGTTTGACTGGCTTTGCTTTGGGATCGACGTTTAGTGTGTGCTCGACGATTTCCCTGGGAACCCCTGGCATGTCTGAAGGACACCAGGCGAAGATTTCCCAGTGCTCACGGAGGAACTCGACGAGCACGCTTTCCTATGCAGGATCCAGATTTACTGCTATAGAGGTGGTCTTGTTCGGGTCCATGGGGTGGACCTAGATTTTCTTCGAGTCTTGCGTTGCATCGAAAGCCTGATCTGGCAGGGATCGTCCGACGTCGGGTAGCACGTTGTGGTCAGTTTTGCCTTTCAACCTTGCGTATTCTGCTGTCATGCAGAAAGTTTGTGCCAACCTGTTGAATTCCTTGTCACAAGTGTTGGATACTTCAAAGCTGCCTTGTACCGTGATTGTTCCTTTGGGTCCTGGGATTTTGAGCGTGAGATATGCGTAGTGAGGTACTGCCATGAATTTTGCAAATGCTGGGCATCCCAGGATTGCATGATACTGTGAAGGCCAATCCATGACTTCGAACTCCAGCTTCTCTCTGCGATAATTGTTGCTATTGCCGAAGCAAACATCGAGTTCTATTTTCCCGAGAGGGTAATTTGTGCTTCCTGGTACTATTCCGTGGAAAGAACAATCTGTTGGCTTTAGACTTTCCAGTGAAATGCACATTGCCCTCAGAGTTCTCGCGTATATTAAGTTTATGCCACTTCCTGTGTCCATGAATACTCTCCCGATGTCGTATCCCCCTATTTGCGCCTTTAGTACCATTGGTGCGTTCCCTGGCGTGGGAACTTTCCTCGGGTGGTCTACTCTGCTAAATCTGACCGGTTGATCGGACCACTGCAGGTACTCTGTAGTAGCTGGTGGTGATGAAATTGCCAAGTTGACCTGTCTGGATATGCTCTTCCTCTCTTTTTTCGACTTTGGTACTGGTTGGATCATTGCTGATATATATACCTTTGACTCCAGCTGTTTTGCGAGTCGTTGCATTTGATATCCTTGGCTTATGCTTTTTCCTCCCTATCGTGCTCCTTGGTTTGAATCCATGGCATTTTGCAACCTTAGGAAGGTTCTGCAATCCTTCATCTGGTGGTTGGAAACTCTTTTCCCATCTAGGTACGCATAATGGATGCGACAAGGACCATATAGCATGTCTTCTGCCGAAGGACCCGAGTACCTTGGTTTCTCTTTTCCACTACTATCTCTTGTTTGAAACTCTTTGTTTTCATAGCCTTCCTCTCCATCCTTCATATCCCGCGGCTATCTGATTTCGCCTTCCGTAGTTGTCGCCATTGCGGTATCTTCGCCTTTGCCTGCTTGTTTTGTCGACTTCTGGTGAACGCCCCCTTTTGTTGTTATACGCATCTTCTCCATCGGCAAATCTGTTTGCTACTTCCATTAGTTCTGACACTGTCCTTGGCCTTGTTCCCCCTATCTCTTCCACGAGGTCCGAACGACGAAGGCCAGCCGAAAAAGCATCTATTGCTCTTTTGTCAGAGATGTCTTCAGCTGAATTTTTGATTACACTCCAGCATTGTATGTAAGAGCATAGGGTTTCGCCTTTGTTTTGCATGCACGACTTGATTTCCTCCAGCGATGCTGGGCGCTTATATGTTGAGCAAAAATTTCTTGCAAACTGATTTTCTAACTCTCCCCAACTCCCGATGGAATCGTTGGGTAGGGTGTTCAACCAGGACCGTGCTGCGCCGGTGAGGTGTAACTGCAAACTTTGCATGGCTGTTGCTCTTGTTCCTCCTAGGATATGTACTGCTTGCAGGTAATCTGACAACCATAGAGTGGGTTCTTGCGACCCATCATACTTTTCTTGATCGTGCGGCAACTTGAAACCTTTAGGTACCCGCATTTTAGGAACCCTGCGGGTAAAGCATAATGTGCCCATCTCTTTTTCATCGTCTTTGTAATTTTCCTCTCTCCATGCATAACGCGAGTTGTTCACTCGTGCTTGTGCTATTATGTTTCGTGCGTCCTCCTGCCGTTTTTGTCGCCTCTCATCACCTGATGACTCGCTGGATTCGTTTCGCGAGGACTTGCGCTTGAATTCTTCCTTTCGCCTTACCTTATGATGTGTCGCCTTTTCCTTTGGAAGTTTTCCCATTAGCTTGTCTTCTATCAACCCGAGGCTTCGTATTGCGGCCTGATGCATGTGCTCCCACGGATCTCCAGGCTTTGGTTGTGTGGTTAGTAGGTACATTTGTGCTGCTACCAATGCTGCTTCTGGTGTTTCTTGCACGAAGTCTTCTTCCTCTTCTGACTGCTGCGCGCTTATACTTTTCGTATAGCTTTCTTCTCTTGTCTGTGTTGTTGTCCTCCTGTTGTGCTTTGGGTCTCTGCGCCTTTCCATGCTGTACTCTGATGCATCGTTATACTCATCCCAGTATCCTCCACTTGACATACTGTTGTCATCTCGGCTTCTCATGAACATGTCTTTTCCTCCCTTAGCTTCTTTTTGTGCTGGTGCAGCGTGTATTGATACCCATCAGAACTTCTCTCCTTGAATCCGCGGGTACCTCTGTGCCGTGATTGATGGCTGACATGATGACTCTCCACTCTCCGGTTGAAACGTGAATTTTCTCTTTTTCCTTTTTGCTGTTACTCCTTGGGTTGTCGACTTGCAGGTCGACCTCTTTGTTGCCTTTGTGATTATCCTCTTCTGCTGCTTCAGTGATAATAATGCATAACTGATGTACGCTTCTGGAGATGCCACTACTTTTGATGGCGAAGTCCCTTGAACTATCGTAAGTTTTAACCGCTATTGCTTCCACCTCAGGTTTTCCCCGAGTTTCGTCGAATTCCTCGAGTTTCTCTTGCATATCTTCTGTTGCTGTGAGACTGACCGACGAGTTTACCTCGCTGGAAGAGCCCACGGATGATCCAGATATTGTGATTCTCTCGGCTTTGCTTGCCGACGGACCCAATTTCGTCAGATCCGAAAGGCGAGTTGAACCTGAAGGTCCAACGTAGAAGCTTAAACTTCCGATCGTCAGCTCCATCTCTTGACTTTCGTTGACTTTTGGATTGCTGTTGGCTAAACGCGAAAAAGCCATCGAATTCATGATTCCAACGCCCAGAGTCCCCACGGTCGGCGCCAATTGACGAGGGTTAACTCGACAAATGTCCTAGATAAAGGACTTAGGATCGGGGAGATAGGGCGTTGGATGAACTCGAAGCTAAACTCAGTCAAACAAGGTGTGTATCGAAAGTAAACGTGGGTGTAGAACCTGGCTTGCTTTCAATCTGTCCCTCACCGTCCCCTCCTGGCCCCTATATATAGGTGGCCAGGTCTCAGGGATCGGGAGGGATCCGATACAGATTACAATATCGACATACGATATGAACTCGTATTTCGACTAACGTTACAATTGGGCCTAGCTTACCGAGCCTCAGGGGTACTCAACTGTCGGGCTCTATTATCTATACCCTTGTCACTGAGACACCGCCACTGGAGGGTGCAGCCTTGCAGGCTCACGTCACCAAACTTTTGTCTGACCATATGCAAGATGTGGACAAGCGTTTTAGTAACACGATGGAGCAACTCGAGGGACTCGAGACCACCTTCACCGCCAAACTCAACGCTAAATTCCAGGAGGTGCGAGCACGCTTACCACCACCACCGCCGGCTCGCGCGCCTCCTCCACAGCCGACTCGCGTGGCTCCTACACCGACCTTTTTGGGACGTGCACATTTGGATGATTATTATGGGGAAGATGAGTACGAGGGCGAGTACACGGACGACTTCACAGTTGATCAGCCACCTGGTCGTCCTAGGCCCTACATTCGCCATCCACCTCCTTGTCCGTTGGTACGTGATGATGACCATGTTGCTAAACTAAAATTAAATGTTCCTACGTTTGATGGTCACTATAACCCTGATGCATACCTCTCTTGGGAATTAGAATTAGACCAGCGTTTTGCATGCTTACATTATCCCGAGGATAGACGTGTTAGTGCTGCTACTTGTGAGTTCACTAGTTTTGCTTCCATATGGTGGTCTGAATACTGTCGTGCTAATCATGCTAATCCAGTCACTACATGGGATACTTTAAAACATGCTATGCGTATTCGTTTTGTTCCACCATATTATCAGCGTTCCATGCTTACCAAATTAGCACGTCTAGATCAAGGCAAAAATTCTGTAGAGGATTACTATCAGGAGTTGCAAACTGGCATGTTGCATTGACATATAGAGGAGGATAATAAAGCATTAATGGCACAATTCATAGGCGGGTTAAATAAGGAAATTTAGACCATTCTTAGATATAAATCTTATCACACTATTACCCGTTTGTTCCATCTTGCTTGCAATGCTAAATGTGAAGTGCAGGATCGTGATACGTCTCAAACGTATCTATAATTTTTGATGCTCCATGCTTGTTTTTACACCATTTGCCTAATGTTTCGTTACACTTTGTGGCATTTTTATGCATTTTCCGGAACTAACCTATTAACAAGTGCCATAGTGCCAGTTCCTTGTTTTCTAATGTTTTTGTGTTTTAGAAGTGATACACAGAAAATATTCTCGGAATTGGACGAAACAAGTTCCTGAAGTCTTATTTTACCCGGAAGCTTCCAGAGATCCGAAGGAGAGAAGGAGTGGGGCCACCAGGGCCCCACACACAGGGGTGGCGCGGCCAGGCCCCTGGCCGCGCGAGCCCCGTGTGAGGGCGCCTGGCTCCCCCTCTGACGACGCCCCTTCGCCTATATAAAGCCTCGGGACGGAAAACCCTAGAGGAGTCGGCAATTTTCCAGAGACAGTTCCGCAGCGCCGCCGCCGTCGAAGACAAATTTCGGGGGACAGAAGTCTCTGTTCCGGCACCCCGCCGGGACGGGGAAGTGCCCCCGGAGCCATCTCCATCGGTCTCCATCGCCGTTTCCGCCGTCTCCATCGACCTCACCGCCATCTCCATCAACCTTGCTGTCTCCTATGATGAGGAGGGAGTAGTTCATCCCCGGGGCTGAGGGCTCTACCGGTAGCTATGTGGTTCACCTCTCTCTCCCATGATGTGATCTTTATGTGATCGTGAGCTTTGTATCATGTTGAACAAGTAGATGTTATTATTCAGATATTATGTGTACTCTAGTGGTATTATTAAAGTAATCTATTCCTCCTGCCATGGTGTAACGGTGACAGTGCGTGCATCATGGTGGTACTTGGTTTAGGCTATGATTGTGATCTCTTGTGGATTATGAGAATAATTATTACTATGATAGTATTGAAGTGATCTATTCCTCCTTTCATGGTGTAATGTTGACAGTGTGTGCACCGTGTTAGTACTTGGTTTAAGTTGCAATAATATCTATCTTGAGTTGTGCTTTGATTTGGATATCTCTATGAGTGGTGTTTGTCAAGTACTTGATGAACTTTAAGGGGTGCTTCTGTAGCCACTACACAATGATTAGTGTTATTCAATAGAAGAGTAATTCAGAGTACCTTAGTGAAGAGAAGTTGTTTATTTGTTCAATCATGTTATATTTGTTGGGAGTGTGTCCACTAGTGAAAGTATGATCCCTAGGCCTTGTTTCCAAGCATTGCACACAGTTTACTTGCTGTTTTGTTACATGTTTGCTCGCAGCGATATTTATTTCAAATTACATTTGCTAGTTATATTCATCACAACTACTTGTATTTCACTATCTCTTCGCCGAACTAGTGCACCTATACATCTGACAAGTGTATTAGGTGTGTTGGGGACACAAGAGACTTTCTGTATCGTAATTGCAGGGTTGCTCGAGAGGGATAGCTTTGACCTCTTCCTCCCTGAGTTCGATAAACCTTGGGTGATCCACTTAAGGAAACTTGCTGCTGCTCTACAAACCTCTGCACTTGGAGGCCCAACACTGTCTACAAGAACAGAAGCGTGTGTAGACATCAAGCTCTTTTCTGGCGCCGTTGCCGGGGAGGTAAGGTAAAAGGTACTCGCATCCTCCTGTGTGAGTTATTTCCTTTAGATTCTGCAATTACATCTTTTTTTTATTTTTTTATTTTCACTAGTTAGGCTTAATGGAAAACAAAGAGTTCGCTAGTCTTTTTCCTGAGTTTAGATATGAAGTGTTTGAAGAGAAAATTGAAAAACCTTTGGAGCTTAATTTGCATGCTAATAGTGTTGTTAGTATGAATGCTTTGAACACCGTTGTTGATAATACTATAGAAAAGTCTAAGCTTGGGGAAGCTGGTTTTGTTAAGCATGATACTTTTAGTTCCCTAGCTTTAGTGGAGAAAGTTTGTTCTGATAATATTTTATCTCCCATATGTGATGTTCCTTCTTATGATGATATGTTTGAAGAATATGCTTTGCGAAATAGTTGCTCTCTAGCTTGTGATGATACTAAACCTCTAGTTTATGATGGCTATGATGATGAGTATAATATTTTTAGTTCACCTACTATTGAGGATAAAATTATTTATGATTACAATATGCCTCCTATTTATGATGATTATGGTGATGAGAATAATTATTCTGTTGAATCTGCTCCTACTACTATTGTTCCTGTGGTGAGTATTAATTCTTTTATGCATGTGGCTCATGATAGGGATGTTTTATGTGATAGTTATATTGTTAGTTCTATTCATGATGCTACTGAAAGTTATTATGAGAGAGGGAAACATGGTTTGATGGATCTCAACAATATTAAGTTTCCCCTCTTTATGTTGCAAATCTTGAAGTGGCACTTGTTTTATCTATCCATGCTTGCTACTATGTGCCTCGTTGATTTATTTTCTTACAAGATTCCTATGCATAGGAAGTGGTTCAGATATAAATGTATTTCACATTTGCTTTTTGATGCTCTCTATTGCTTTAAGTTCCTATATGGCGCATTTACCTCAAGCTCTTATATGGCGCCCACATGAGCATCTTTGCAAATTACTGCGCCTAGCTCAAAGGCGTTAAAGAAAAGCACTCTTGGGAGATAACTCATTGTTTTATTTTCAGTACTTTTTCTTTTATTTGAGTCTTGGAAGTTATTACTACTGTAATAACCGCTCTTTATCATTTTTATTTCGTTGTTGTGCCAAGAGAAGCCTCTAATTTAAGTGAGGTAAGATTTGGGGATGTTGCTCTCCTGAAACTGTTTTCGGTGCTGCACCGTAAAAATTCGTGAAAATTCTCTGTATATCTTTTGGACCTGCGATTTCTTGTGCATATGCCCCAGGTTATATCCAAACTTTCATTAGTTGAACACTTTTTGATTTGAGCAACATAAAACCCCTCAAAAATTCGGCCTTTGTCAGCTGTTCTGTTTTGACAGATTTCTGCCAATATTTGTGTTTGCTGCTTTATCGCTTTATTTTGAGTTCTTTTTATCACGGAACTTTTGGGGAAGTTGCTACAGTAGTATATGCTATATATGTGGTGGTTTTGGGTTGAAACCTGAAGCAAAAAGAGGTTGATTATATGTTATGCTACACTAATGTTGCTAATAGATTTGTGTTTAGCTTTGTATGAAGGAAGTTTTCAAGTGTAGGGATTGGAGAATGATGAGATGAGTTGAAGAATGGACAAAAGCTCAAGCTTGGGGATGCCCATGTATCACCTCAAGAAATATCCAAGAAGTACAAGCGTCAAAGCTTGGGGATGCCCCCAAGGCACCCCTTCTTCATCGGCAAAAATCAGGTCACCTTTCAAGACACTATATTTTTATTGCTTCATGCACTATGCGTTTTTCTTGGAGCGTCAGTTGTTTTTGTTCTCAGTTTTCTTTTTCTTTGTTTGCTGCAATAAATGGTTAGATCACATCATGTTTCTTTTGGAGGAGATGAACTCGCTTTTCATTTGCCAAGAACACTCTAGTTTTCACTCTTATCGTTCAATGAGTGTTCTCTTTTTCTGCTACTGCGTTTAGCTTGCATTTTTCGCCTTGATTTTCGTTTAGACCTTGTCATATCTCTTCATCAAGGTGTATTTTTTTGCCTCTGATCTTTATTGGTTTTCATCAAAAGAGGTGTATTTAAAAATTTCAAATGGTGTTGGAAAAGAGAAAAAGCTTTATGCAAAAAAAGTGGTACAAGAATGAGCTTGTGTAGACTGCGGCTTAGGCTTTTTCATGTCATGCTTGAAGTCTTTTTGATAGTATGCTTAGTGGTTTTGCTGTAGCATGACTTGTCTCAAATAACTGAGATTGCTTAATGAGCCTTTGAAAAAATCATGCGTTGTTTTTATTATTTGGAAGCATTATTTTGGTTTTCTCCTTGATGCTTTATTTGGGTTGACTTGGCACATGCTCACACATGTTAGACTCATACAAAGTCACCAATAGCCTCTATGATCATTTATTTTTTGACTTTTGATGCCATCTTATGCTTCTTTTAATGTCGCTTTGCATGATTATGGCCGTTATTGCTCTCTTAGTTGGTCGCTCCCAGTCTTTTGCTAGCCCTCATTTTGTGCTGAGTATGAGCTCTACTCGTGCATCCAACTCCCAAAAACCAAGTTTGCCATTGTGTCCACTATAAATTCCTATGCATGGTATTTGTAAGTCATTCCAAGTAAATTTTCATGTGCTACCTTTCAAAAAACCTTCAAAATACTTCTCATTTTGTGACACTGTTTTCAGCTCATGGGGACGTAGTGGTCGGATTTGCTATCTTCCATATTGTCCTATTCCAAAAAGGAAAAAAAAGAGAAAAAAGAAAGAAAAAAAGGCACTCCTCCATGGAATGTGAATGTTGGTGGGCACCCGATGGAATCGGTTAGCCATGGTTTGTGAAAGAAAAAAGGTGGGGAGGAGTGCCTAGCTTTATAAAAGAGCACAAATGTGCCAATCTCTCTCTCTCAAAAACTTGCTTCATTTTTGTATGGAAGATAGTAAGAACCCCATTGCCAGTCGTTGACAAAGACAACCACCTCTCAAAACCAATTTTCATCTCTCTGTTTTACAAATGAAAAGCTCTAGCACATGTTTAATCACTGCTTCCCTCTGCGAAGGGCCTTTCTTTTACTTTTATGTTGAGTCTTCACCTTCTATCTTTATGCACCATCTAAGAGAGCATAGTTGTCATTCTGAGTATAATGTGCATTGTCCCAAAGTTTTTCATTGATTGATTCATGATCATGGTTTCACTTGTTCTTAAATTACTTGTATCTAGTCACCCTCTTAAACTTGAAGGTGTCCTATGCATTTATGTTTTGCTCTCTTTGAAGGACAAGCTGAAAACCATTTGTATGTTTTTCCTTATGATTTGAACACACGTTTGACTTTCACTGTTTCATTTTCATGATCTTTTGTTTGTGTTCATTTGCATGTTTACAACATGGTTGCTAAGTTTTTATTGTCAAGATTATGTCTTTCATGCCCATGTTTTAAGTTCTTATGATCCCAGCTCACAATGCTTACATATATGATCAAGATTGTGTAGGTGCATGTCACCTCAAAAATTATTTCTTTTGTTATCACTTACCTACTCGAGGACGAGCATGAGTTAAGCTGGGGATGCTGATACGTCTCAAACGTATCTATAATTTTTGATGCTCCATGCTTGTTTTTACACCATTTGCCTAATGTTTCGTTACACTTTGTGGCATTTTTATGCATTTTCCGGAACTAACCTATTAACAAGTGCCACAGTCCAGTTCCCTGTTTTCTACTATTTTTGTGTTTCAGAAGTGATACACAGGAAATATTCTCGGAATTGGATGAAACAAGTTCCTGAAGTCTTATTTTACCCGGAAGCTTCCAGAGATCCGAAGGAGAGAAGGAGTGGGGCCACCAGGGCCCCACACACAGGGGTGGCGCGGCCAGGCCCCTGGCCGCGCGAGCCCCGTGTGAGGGCGCCTGGCTTCCCCTCTGACGACGCCCCTTCGCCTATATAAAGCCTCGGGACAGAAAACCCTAGAGGAGTCGGCAATTTTCCAGAGACAGTTCCGCAGCGCCGCCGCCGTCGAAGACAAATTTTGGGGGACAGAAGTCTATGTTCCGGCACCCCGCCGGGACGGGGAAGTGCCCCCAGAGCCATCTCCATCGGTCTCCATCGCCGTTTCCGCCGTCTCCATCGACCTCACCGCCATATCTATCAACCTTGCTGTCTCCTATGATGAGGAGGGAGTAGTTCATCCCCGGGGCTGAGGGCTCTACCGGTAGCTATGTGGTTCACCTCTCTCTCCCATGATGTGATCTTTATGTGATCGTGAGCTTTGTATCATGTTGAACAAGTAGATGTTATTATTCAGATATTATGTGTACTCTAGTGGTATTATTAAAGTAATCTATTCCTCCTGCCATGGTGTAACGGTGACAGTGCGTGCATCATGGTGGTACTTGGTTTAGGCTATGATTGTGATCTCTTGTGGATTATGAGAATAATTATTACTATGATAGTATTGAAGTGATCTATTCCTCCTTTCATGGTGTAATGTTGACAGTGTGTGCACCGTGTTAGTACTAGGTTTAAGTTGCAATAATATCTATCTTGTGTTGTGCTTTGATTGGGATATCTCTATGAGTGGTGTTTGTCAAGTACTTGATGAACTTTAAGGGGTGCTTCTGTAGCCACTACACAATGATTAGTGTTATTCAATAGAAGAGTAATTCAGAGTACCTTAGTGAAGAGAAGTTGTTTATTTGTTCAATCATGTTATATTTGTTGGGAGTGTGTCCACTAGTGAAAGTATGATCCCTAGGCCTTGTTTCCAAGCATTGCACACCGTTTACTTGCTGTTTTGTTACATGTTTGCTCGCAGCGATATTTATTTCAAATTACATTTGCTACTTATATTCATCACAACTACTTGTATTTCACTATCTCTTCGCCGAACTAGTGCACCTATACATCTGACAAGTGTATTAGGTGTGTTGGGGACACAAGAGACTTTCTGTATCGTAATTGCAGGGTTGCTTGAGAGGGATAGCTTTGACCTCTTCCTCCCTGAGTTCGATAAACCTTGGGTGATCCACTTAAGGGAAACTTGCTGCTGCTCTACAAACCTCTGCACTTGGAGGCCCAACACTGTCTACAAGAACAGAAGCGTGTGTAGACATCAGATCGACGCGAGGCGACACGAACTAATTATTCTGCAGGGCGTTCTACTTGGAGATCACCGAATTTGGCATCACGGGCTGCTGCACCTACACCTCCAGCGACCACTTCTGCGCGATCAGCAGCTTCTACAACACCGCCATTTGCTGCACGGAAGACTACTACGGGTCCAGTCCCGAGTGCTGCGTCCTCCATGGCATCTACGGGCAAGTCCAGCCAAATTCAGTGCGGTAAATGTGGTGGACTTGGTCACTTTGCACGTGATTGTGCCTCCTCCCGTGTGATGATTGCTCTTGAGGATGGTGGATACGACTCCGCCAGTGATTATGATGAAGATACTTTGGCTCTTATTGCATCTGATGAGCAATGTGCTACAGCACCCATGGAGCAAGATTCTGAATATATAGCTACAGAACATGTGGAGAAATACCCGAGTTTAGTTGCACAGCGAGTCTTGAGTGCGCAAATTACCAAAGCCAAGCCCGACCAGCGCCATAATCTGTTCCATACCAAGGGCGTGGTTAAAGATCGCTGTGTTCGCATTATTATTGATGGCGGGAGCTGCAATAACTTGGCGAGCATGGAGATGGTTGAAAAGCTTGCTCTTATGACACGACCCCATCCTCGTCCATATCACATTCAATGGTTTAATAACAGCGGCAAGGTTAAGGTAACACGTACAGTTCGTGTGCATTTTACTATTGCTGCATATGCTGATTATGTTGAGTGTGATGTTGTTTCTATGCAAGCATGTGCTCTTTTACTTGGTAGACCATGGCAATTTGATACAAATTCTATACACTATGGTAGCACAAATCAGTATTCTCTTGTTCATAATGATAAGAAAATTGTGTTACTTCCCATGTCTCCTGAAAGTATTTTAAAAGATGATCTTGCTAGAGCTAGTAGAGCATATAATACGGGGAAAAAGCTGAGCGAAAATTAGATTATTGCTAAGGAACTTATGCCTTCTACAAGTACTTCTAAATCTGCTCCAAAACATGCTAACGAAATTCATTTGAAAAGTACTTGTTTGCTAGCTAGCAAATCTAATATTTCTGAAATTGATGTGAGTACTACTGCATGTTATGCTATCATTTGCAAAGAAGTGTTGTTTTTGGCTGAGGAGATGCCTTCTTCTTTGCCACCTGCTATTGCTAACATTTTGCAGGAGTATGCGGACGTTTTCCCACAAGATGTACCTCCAGGACTGCCACCTATTCGTGAAATTAATCACCAAATTGATTTGATTCCTGGAGCATCTTTGCCCAACCATGCGCCATATCGTACCAATCCGGAGGAGACGAAAGAGATTCAGCGACAAATTCAAGAACTTCTTGACAAGGGTCATATTCGTGAGTCTCTTAGACCATGTGTTGTTTCTATTATTTTGGTACCAAAGAAAGATGGTTCTTCATGCATGTGTACTGATTGTAGAGCAATCAATAATATTACTATTCGCTATCGTCATCCTATTCCTCGTTTAGATGACATGCTTGATGAATTGAGTGGCTCTACCATGTTCTCTAAGGTTGATTTGCGTAGTGGTTACCACCAAATTCGTATGAAGTTAGGAGATGAATGGAAAACTGCATTTAAAACTAAATTTAGCCTATATGAGTGGTTAGTGATGCATTTTGGTTTAACTAATGCTCCCATCACTTTCATGAGATTAATGAACGAAGTTTTACGTGCTTTTATTGGACATTTTATGGTGGTATATTTTGATGATATATTGATATATAGCAAATATGTAGAAGAACATTTGGAACATTTACATGCTGTTTTTGATGCTTTGCGTGCTGCACGTTTGTTTGGTAACATTGCGAAGTGCACCTTTTGCACGGATAGAGTTGCTTTTCTTGGCTATGTTGTTACAGCACAGGGTATTGAAGTTGATCCCGCCAAGATTGAAGCAATTTCGAGTTGGCCACAACCCAAAATAGTCACACAAGTGAGGAGCTTCCTTGACCTCGCTGGATTTTATAGGCGCTTTGTCAAAGATTTTGGTTTCATTGCAGCGCCGCTGAACGAGCTTACTAAGAAAGATGTGCCCTTTGTTTGGGGCAATGCACAACAAGAAGCCTTCATGCTACTCAAAGATAAGCTTACACATGCTCCTTTACTCCAACTGCTTAATTTTAATAAGACTTTTGAGTTGGAATGTGATGCTAGTGGAATTGGTTTGGGAGGAGTATTGTTACAAGAGGGAAAACATGTTGCTTATTTCAGTGAGAAATTGAGTGGAGCTAGTTTGAACTATTCTACTTATGATAAGGAATTATATGCTCTTGTTCGGACATTAGAAACTTGGCAACATTATTTATGGCCTAAAGAATTTATTATACATTCTGATCATGAATCTTTGAAGCATATTCGTAGTCAAGCTAAGTTGAATAAATGTCATGCAAAGTGGGTTGAATTTATTGAATCTTTTCCTTATGTTATTAAACACAAAAAGGGTAAAGATAATATTATTGCTGATGCTTTGTCACGTCGTTATACCATGTTATCTCAACTTGACTTCAAAATCTTTGGGTTGAAAACTATTAAAGAAAAATATGTGAAAGATGCCAATTTTAAAGATGTTTTGCAGCATTGTCTAGAGGGTAGAACTTGGAACAAATTCGTCCTCAATGATGGGTTTGTATTCCGTGCTAACAAACTATGCATTCCTGAAGGTTCCATTCGTCTTTTGTTATTGCAGGAGGCGCATGGAGGAGGATTGATGGGTCACTTTGGAGTAAAGAAGACAGAAGACATACTTGCTACACACTTCTTTTGGCCACACATGAGAAGGGATGTTGAGAGGTTTATTGCTCGCTGCACAACATGTCAAAAAGCTAAGTCATGCCTTAATCCACATGGTTTATATATGCCTCTTCCTGTTCCTAGTATACCTTGGGAGGATATTTCTATGGACTTTGTTTTAGGATTACCTCGAACATAGAAGGGGAGGGATAGTATTTTTGTGGTTGTGGATAGATTTTCTAAGATGGCACACTTTATTCCTTGTCATAAGAGTGATGATGCTGCCCATGTTGCTAAATTATTCTTTTACGATGTTGTTCGCTTGCATGGTGTGCCTAATACTATTGTTTCAGATCGTGATACTAAATTTCTTAGCCATTTTTGGAGATGTTTATGGGCTAAGTTAGGGACTAAGTTGCTGTTTAGTACTACATGTCACCCCCAAACTGATGGACAAACTGAAGTAGTTAATAGAACTTTGTCTACCATGTTACGGGCTGTTTTAAAGACGAACTTAAAAATGTGGGAAGATTGTTTACCTCATATTGAATTTGCTGACAATCGTTCCGTGCATTCTACAACTAAGTTATGCCCTTTTGAGATTGTGTATGGTTTTATTCCTCGTGCACCTATTGATTTATTACCTATTCCATCTTCGGTGCAATATAATTTTGATGCTACACAACGTGCTGAACAGATTCTTACGTTGCACAGGATTACTAAGGAAAATATAGAACGTATGAATGCTAAATATAAAGTTGCTGGTGATAAAGGACGCAAACATATTATGTTTGATGTAGGAGATCTAGTTTGGTTGCATTTGCGCAAAGATCGTTTTCCTGATTTGCGCAAGTCTAAATTAATGTCACGTACTGCTGGTCCTTTTAAAGTGTTAGAGAAAATCTATACCTATTAATAAAGGGAGTAAGGGTTCCATGGTTTGGTTCTTCCGTCGTCAATCACTTTTTTAGGACCGATTTACCCTTTCACCAAAATACATATAACCCCTGTGTCACCAGATAGTTATTAGCCAAAATAAAAAGGTCCACCGAACCGAAAAGGCTCCTAAAAAGCGTCACCGCTCTCTCCCAGTGCCATGGCCCGACAATGGAGTATCTTCGACGTCTCTATGTGCTCCCGCGCGTTGTTCTCGATGAAGGAGAACATGCCACCGGTGGCCTCCGCGATGGTGTGCATCGCGGCCGAGTTGTGGTCGACGCCGAAGCCAAACGTGTGGATCAGCGTCGAGGCGCCGGTGTCAGAGCGCGCCAAGGACGATGGCACGAGGGCGTTGTAGTCAGTGGCAGCCATCGAGCTTGAACGCAGTGTGGCAGCCATCAAGCTTGAACACATTGTGTAGTTGTCCTGGCCGTCGAAGAGGAGGATGATGGCGGAGACGACGTTCTTGCCCTAGCGGCCGTCGATCACCTTGGCGGCTTCGCGGAGCCCCTCCTTGATGTTGGTCCTGCCGCTGGCGGCGAGGGACCCCACGGCGCTCTCGGAAGAGGCCCTCCCGGCGTCCGACATGTGCGTGAGCCGGGTGAGCCATTGCGCACGGCACGAGAAGGACACGAGGTTGAGGCGGTCGTCGGGGCCCAGCTTGTCGATGACGAACCCCATGGCCTACTTCAGCAGTGCGGTCTTAGGGCCGGACATGCTCCCACTGACGTCGAGCACCATGACGAGGTCCAGCGGCGCGCGCCGCCTTCGCCGCCATGGGAGCCAGCGCGGGGGCATTGGCGTGCACGAGCGCCGCGAAGCCGTTGCGGCTGGCATCCCTGGCGACGGCTAGATACTCGCAGTGCGTCTTGAGGACCATCACCCCGTCGCCGCCGGCCACCGTCGCCTGCATGCGGGGATGCGTGTCGAGCGGTTCGTCGTCGTGGAAGAGCAACGGCTGCGTGGGCGTGACGCCCGGCACATCGTGCCACGCCGTGAAGCAGATGGGACAGGCGGTGCGGAGGTGGAAGGTGTGGGAGCACTCGGCCGTGAAGGTGGCCTGGCCGTGGCCCATGCCGCCATGGCAGACATCGCACGGCATCGGCATCACCATGGATCAATGAAACATGCTCTGGATTTGCCGCACCTCTTCCTCGGCGTCGCCTACTGCAGC
This sequence comes from Dactylis glomerata, assembly GCA_007115705.1. Lineage (NCBI taxonomy): Eukaryota > Viridiplantae > Streptophyta > Magnoliopsida > Poales > Poaceae > Dactylis > Dactylis glomerata. The sequence goes on from QXEO01001193.1 coordinate 598,219, forward strand.
TCCAGGCCGAGGCGGTAATGCCCGTGCGTCGATTGGGTTCAACTCGAGTGGCGAATAGAAGTAGAGATGGCGCTAAATTAAAAGAAACAACAAAATTATCTACAAGCAAATTTTCAGGTTCATTCTGATATTTAGCTAAGTGCCCGCGCTTGCTGCATGCCTACGAGTTGCCTATAGGTTAAGTGGTATCCGTGCCCTCCGAATCCCACGCATGTGTCCACAAAAAAATTGGTTGAAGTTGCTGAATTCGAGTTATGTAGAGGGCATCAAACTATCCCGCCGCTCCTCTGAAGTCTGAACTTTGTTGGAGTCGTTTATGCGGTTTCAAAGCTGGTTTTGGGAACATAGGAGCGTTCGCGCTGTCGTTCATCCAGGCGGTAGCATACATTGGGTCATCTAATGCTGCTCCATAACGATATTCTTTGCGGCTTTGCCAAAGCTCAAGAAGAGCGACTTGAATTGGTCTCAAACACGGCAGTACTGCGAGAGGAAAAAATCCTATACGAACTCTACTCGGCCATGGGGCGCCCATAAAAATAGGTCTCGAATTAATCAACTGATTGAAGGTGGTCTGTGAGCTTCGTGACCTTGTATCGTGTGGGCGATGAGCGTCGTTTGGCAACTCATCTGAAGGGTTGAGTTGGAGCGTCCCGTGTTTGCTCCTCCCATAGCTTTCACGGTGTCTTTCTCTCCAGCTTTGGGATAAGGTCATCTCGTCTTAGTTGAGTGGTGTTGTGTGGGCTTGCCCCTGTTGTATCGGTTTTAGCCCGGTTTTCTGTTAATTAACCAGAAAACTCTTCTTCTTAATTAATTGAAAAGGCAAAGCTTTTGCCTCGTTTTTTTTTTAAAAGATTTCCGTCACATTGCAACATTGCCACGCCCCAATATCCGCTCGCCATCACGTCGTTCTGCTGACCTGAGGATCCACTCGCCGTTCTGCTGACCGGAACTCTCCGTTCGCGCTGCTCGGGTACGTGCTCCGCAACCATGAGTGTGGTACTTTGCCAGGTCAAGTTGGTCTCAAGTTGGTCCATCACTGAAGCTAAACCGATCAACAAATTCAACATATGTCCTCCCGGTAGGATAGCCAGGAGAAGTATCATCACAAATGAATCACCATTAAAAATCAAATAATGTATATTGGCAATTGTATGCAAAAAAAACTAAACGCTTGTGATGATACTTCTCCTCTGTGCCACCATCGACAAAGGTGTTTAAAGCGAAAACGTGAACACCTTGTTGCTTTTTAGCTGATTTTTAATGCAGAATCTCAAAGGATGATCCGGTGCCGAGTACTGCATGCTTGCCCCATGAACATGATGAGACCACACATCCCAAGGAATTAGGATGGCATCTCTCTGCAGTCTCCTCAAGCATTTCATAGGGGTAAACAAGGTGGACTCTGTAAGAGGTACTGGCACCTTTAAGGGACGGAAGGTCGCCTTATAACCAGCATTGTTGAACTCATTCAAGTTACCGGAGCAAGTCATGCTACTTGCCACAGGTACCAGATGGTCCTTAAGAATTCCTTTAGCAACCGTCTTCATAGTTGTTGAAAGGCGTTGGACAACTTGGTCATATCTTGAAGATGGATTCCTTTTCAGGGAAAAGGGATCTGTGGACGCTCTTATGGGCAGGAACAGGGTTCCATGGATTTGGGGAGTTGTCTCACAACATCGTAGGTCGGGATGAGGTAGACTTCGGTGGCGCTGGGCTTTGGAAGTAGGAGGAATTCTCATTGTTGGTGGTGGCAGTCTCGGTTGTGACTCTCTGGAGGGGGAAGAATCCTCTTTTATAGGCTCAGGGGTAGTCGAACAGGCTGTGTGGGGAGTCGAAACGAAAGGTTGGGGAATTGAAGTCGAAATTGAACCGTCTCAGCATTCAAGGTCCACTGAGAAAATGTTTTTGGATCGTGTAGTCGTTCCTCACCGTATTCTTACGTTTTGGCCACACTGGCACATTACGAGGGGTGTAACCTATTTATCCTCCTAAGGTCATGGTTTAAAGACGTCGTCTCTCATGTAGGTATGTCTCTCTAGGTGTGTAAAACCAACATTATGAGAGCGAATAATAAGAGTAGTAGGAATGGTGATCAATCCATCCTGCACCCAAATTATTACTTCATACATGGCTTGCAAACCTCGCATTCTAACTCTTGGTCAACCTCACTGGCTTTGCCAAAATTTTCTTGAAATGAGAACCTGTGTTTCAAATCTAAATTTTTAAAACAAATCTATCGTTCCTTAGCTAGGGTTTTGCGCACTCGGTTGTATGACGTTAACTCTTGAGTTATAAAACCTTCGGCTTGCCATCTCATTGAGAAATATAATTCATTTAACCAGGTTGTTCTTAACTCTTACAAGTCCTTACAATACTTATTAAAAGGTAGTAAAGGCATACAAGTTCTTCCAAATTGGCTACATCTTGTTGTGTTTCCTCCTTGTATATTGTAGCATACTTCAGTCGTTCCACGTTACTGAGGTCTTGGAGCACCCTTCTCTGGACATTTATCAGATTAGTGTCCCTTTTGTTTGCACTTGTAACAAGTGATCAAACGGATGTCTCCTTTTACGCTGTCTCGCAGTTTTAGCTTATTGAAACCTTCTGGGCATTTGGTCGCATAATGACCTAGTTCCTTGCAATTGAAGCACTGTACCTTGCTATTATCTTTCTTCTTCCTTTTGGTTACCTCTAATGCTAGGAGATCTCTTACTTCATTCTCTTCATATTCTACCATAGTTGTGGGAAACCTTTCTCGTTTCCTAGAGCAATTTCTAGACAAGTGTCCTTCTTCTTCACATGAGTAGCAACACTTGGTGGTGGGGTTGTGTGTAGTTTCCATGACTTTCAAGTCCACTTTTATCTTGGGACTCCCTTCTTCAGGGGTCTTTCTTAGCAGTTGGCTCATTTTATCCTTGGCTTGTTGATTCATTCGTTGCATCGTGGAATAAAACTTGCACTCAACAGGAACATGATTGGTTCCCTCGCAGAGGAAACAAGTAACTTGGCTCATGGGGCATTCTCCAATTGGGTGACTTGTATCGCAGTGGGGACACTCTCCATGACAGTCCTTAGAGGTGTGTCCTACTTCTCCGCATCTCTTACAGGCTTGACATATTATCTCGGTATCAATTTTTGTTGGCTTTTCTCCATGCTCATCTTGTGGCAGACTATTATGGGTACTAGCCACCATCTGGGACATCATTTGTACTAGTCGTGAATGATCATTTCGTACTTGCTGCACTCCTGGGGGTAGCTCTTTGCTATCGCGATTAGCCATATTCTGAGTCATCACCCGCATCATTCCTGTGTGAGCTTCAACTAACTGTTGCATTGCTATCTCCAACTGAGGGTTGTTGTGATTATTCTGACGTTGAGGATGCATCTGTTTGGGTTTAGGATAGGTTTAGGCCTTAGTATAGATGAGGGTTAGACAGAAGAGATCTAAGGAAGATCCTACCCAAACATAGCAGGTCAAGATAAAACATCTTTATACAAAATTATAACAAGCATTGCAACCAGCACTCGATAGCATAGACGATCACATCAAACATAGATCCTCAAGCACAATAGGTTGACTACAAGTTTTAGGAAAACAAGGTCTAAAAGGGTCATACCACTGGGTGGCATGACAAACCACTACAAGATCGTCGATTCAATACATAATGTGGTGGTATCACTACTTGAACTGTGCAAGATACGCTCTAGTGTTCCCTGTCTTGCATCGCTTCACCACAGGGCTAGGTGGCGCCGCATGGGTCTTCTCCACGGAATCTCCCTCTATCATGGGCTGGCAAGGCTCTAGCTTCTCAGGCTCTGCTCCAATCTGCTCTGAGGTCGACTCCTTCCTCTCTTCAGTAGGTGTTGTTCCTTTCTTGGGCGGCCAAGGCTTGTACTTCATTAGGTCCTTGTGAAGGTAAATGCACTGTCCTCGAAAGCCTACAATCTGGGCCTCCTGATCCTCGACCTTGCCTGACAGCTTATCATTGGCGGCCTCAAGTGTTTTGTTCTTCTCCTTCAGTTTCTCTATCGTGCTCTCTAGTTGTTCTATCTTCTCATACTTTTGCAGGAGCTGGTACTTGGCGTCATCTGTGGCATCCATCTCACTGCCTAGCATGTCCTCCAGGTTGAAGGCATAGGATCCCATGTCCTCTAGCTGTACCTCCGTCCATGGTAAATCCTCACGACGCCCTGGAGTCCTCAAGGCCCATCCCTCGTGGTTACGTCTCCCAAACTGGTAGATGGAATTGTCCAACTCTGATATCTCCTGGACGTACATACCACATATGCGGGCTAATGCCTCCTCCATGGCCATCATGACTCCAGTCTCCCAACCTGGGTACATCCTCGAGTACACCACTGTCTCCGTGGGAGTACCAATGGTGCGACCCTCAATCCTGGTCTCAATCTCCCAGCGGACGATCTCGGGAACCACACAGGGTATCACTCTGCCACGAAAAGTGGGAGGTGACAGGTTCAGCATCCGAGAGAGGCGGGATAGCTGATCACTAAACAGCTCATCGTCATCGTCATAGGGGACCTTCAGCTTGGTGAACGTCATCTAAAATTTTGGAAGGAGAGCAGTGTAAGTAAAATGAAAGTGATAAGCCTTACGAGAAAATAAAGCAAACTGTAATTATAATGCAACAAAAAATTTCAAAACACATCCTAAGCGCAATGATATCCATTTGATATCATTTTTGGGTTTCCTAGCCTAGTCCAAACCTAGGGTCTCGATCCTACATGCAACACTATGCTCTGATACCATTCTGTAACGCCCCAACCTTGAGAACAAGGTGGAACATCTGTGTTAAGTGTTATTCCCTGGATCAATGATAGCACCACAGAACAAAATGAAATATTCATTGCATAGTATCAAGATTACATCGCGGATCCAGATACAAAGTACTTAAACCTTACAATTTACATAGCGGAAATAACAAGGTGGCAAGGAGCCTCCATCTTCATCACGTGCCACAGGCAGCCATGTTGGAATGTAAGCTCGAGATCCTAATCCTGGTTCCTTACTCGAAGTAAAACCTGCACGTTGAATATGCAGCCCCAAAGGGGTCAGTACAATGATGTACTGGCAAATGACACATATTTGGTGGATGTTGTGAGGAGCCTATCTACATGAAAATTTTGGCTGGTGGATCTCACAGGCCGACTTGCATAAAGCCAGTTTTGTCCTACAGTTCTTTCTCAAAGTTTTTCTTTCAAGTTTTACATTTTCAAGGGTCGAATTAACCCCCAAATGCCACATACTAGCTAGGCATGTAGCACTGGGTGAAATTCAACAAAGCCGGAACCTCAGGCACCACCACCCCTCGGAGTGTATGGTCCTTAGTTCCTACCTATGGGTTTCTAGATAGATTTTAAATCATTCAGAAGAGGTGATGAGATTATTCCGTACATTCCATGTCTAGAGACTCAATTGTCCATAACCGAGGACACGGCTAATCGATTAGTTTTTATACACCTTGCAAGGGTTGTGCACGTTCACCTTACGATTCATTTTATGCCCATACATAAAATGAAACGAGACCTTTTAGAGGAGAGAACAACTAACTGGGCAAGATCCGCTCCCAACCTATAATTCAGCTACCACCATCTTCTTGCCGACAAGTTGTACTCCCACATCTAATCAGTCAAGACAGAGCCCATAATGTCATAAGGCTGCACTGGAAGTACACTAAGCATGGAAGACATAGCCATCTCTTTGTTCCTGGGTGGCAAACCACAAGTGTACGCCCAGGCAGCAACTACACAAAGTGTAGCCCCAGGTCGCCACTCAACATCGCCTCCATCATCAAACCAATCCACCCAGGTGTTTCATTTTAGTTGAAGTTCTTAAATTGTTCCCAAAACACTTTTCAAGTGACCTTAGCATAGCATCAATATTTTTCAAAGTATTTAGCATCCTATCAAGTGGGGTTTGAGGGATTGCTACACACTACTAGGATCTAAGCATTTGATAAAACAGTTGAGTAAAACACCTATCATGCATACTACAAGAGGTGAATATACTAATGCATAATAAAATGGGTAAAGGGGCATGTGTGTCACTTGCCTCCAGAAGAACACAACGTTTCTCTTTCCTCAACTAAGCGTGTAGTCCTTCGCACCAACTATAGTAAAAGAACAAGGTATAAACACTCCAAACATTCACAAACAATTAATTTAAACAATCGAAGGTATTGGTTTAGCCCTTTAGCTTCATTGAGATGTTGTGATTTGGAGGGTATGGTAAAAGATCATGAATGGAATTGAGGGCTTAGTTGGGAAGGATCAGTATGATTTGAGAGGGAAATGGTCCAGGCAACTTCAGGAGTGCTTGTACTACTCAATAGCACATTTGCAAGTTGAATAGTTCAAAACATGAAAACAAAACTAAGTGGGCATTGGATTGGGTATAAATGGTTGATATTTGGGGTCATAGCTCAAATGGTTCATTGATCATCATGGTGTATAACACATACTTGGTATGGGTTATAACAGCTCCACGTTAAGGGATTCTGGGCTTGAGATGAATTCATATTTTACTCAAGTAGCTCATTTGCTGTTTGAATATTTATATGAATTGACAAAGTATAATAAGTGAAGGATCTTTATGCTCTATCAAAGCCTATTGAATCTTGGAATATCTTATGTGGGTAGCTCACATAAGAGACAAAATAGTGTAATAACAATACTATCGAATAAGTGCAGTAGCAATTATCCTTGAATGGTATATGTATTACACTTAGTCATTGGGCTAGGAAAAGAAGCATTGAGTTACTCAATTAACTCATTTGTTAATTGAATGATTCCATGCAAGGCTAAGGTTGATTTGACATGAATAAATGGCTATAGGTATAGGTTAGGTATAGGTGATGTGTGAAATATGGTTTTAAGGTTCCTGATGAGTAAGTAGGATTTGGTTGGGTTCTATGATGTTGATTTGGTCAATACCAAAGTAGCAAGGTAGAAACTAAGATTGGAGTATCACACTTTACTCAAACGACACATTTGTAATTTGAATAAGTGGGCACTATATAGGACAGGTCTGAGTGAATATGATCTTGATCGAGATGTTGTTTAGATAGATATGACATTGGATCAAAGTGATCTCAAGATGATATCTGATAGCTAGGTATGATCGTAGGGTTTTCTAAAGTAGAAGGAATCATTGATTGAAATAGAAATAGAATTAATCTATATAGGAATACTCAAATTCTCATATTAGAATTTGAATAATTGTGGCATGGTTCAAGAAAATATGGGAGTCATACTACTGGATAGCTTGCAGTAATACAAAGTCACTGTAATTGGATTCACTCTAAAATAAGTTATAGAATTTGAACTATCACCAAAATAGTGATTTGGACAAATTTGAATGCACAAAGTGTGTGCACGTTTCAAATTTGGATTTTCTTGATCCTATGGTGTTCTATGAGTTCTAAGGAATCCAGAGACTACAAATTTGTAATTTTTGAATATTTGGTTCAAAAGATATGAACTAAACAAACTAACAGGAGGTTCATTCCCAATTTGAAAATAGTTTCAAATTGAACCCATGAAATAAAAGATTTTATTGTACTACTGGATTCTACAGGTTTCAAGGATTTCAACGGTATATTATTTGCTATTTTTGGACCTACAGCTCAAAAGATATGAATTTTGCAAGATTGGAACCAAATCTGGTTTGAAGTTCTAATTCGAATTTCTGTTTGAACCAGAGGCCGACACGCGGCGTGATCTGATTGGTCTGTACCGATTCGGGCGGATTAAGGTTGTGGGCCGTTGGATCTTAAGTGGATCGAACGTACCAGATCTACTGGTACCTCTTCGTTTAAGTGAAGTGATCTGGGCTTTTAGATCTCGATCGGACGGACGATAAGAGTCAGAGGGGAGAAGCTTACAGTGAGGCTAGGATTCCGGTCGTCGCCGGCGAGGAGCGGCCCTGGGGGTGGACGTTGCCGACGATGCCGAGGGTTCTGGTGGTGACGAAGATGCGGACGAGGTTCAGCTTGACGAGGGAAATCCGACGGTGGTGACGGCGTCGTCGATTTCTTCCTGCACTCGCGTGGAGAGGCGACTGGAGCGGAGATGGTCTTCGGGTTTTGACGTTGAGCTCGATTTGCTGCAGAAGAAGTTCGAAGGAGGGGTCAGGGGTGTGCGTCGGTTCAAGGCGAAGAGGATAGAGGCGAGGGGAGGGGCTCGGGCTCACCGTCGTTGGCGAAAACTACCGGGGATGCCCGCAGACGCGCAGACCTCCGACGAGGAATCCCGCAGTCTTCTCTGCGGCTCGAGCGGAATATCAAAAGGGGAGAGGGAGAGGAGGTTATGGCGTCTTTACGCAGGGGTTTAAAAGGGGCGAGGGTGCGTTACCGGGGAGTAATCGCCGGCGGTAAATGCTTCCAGTGAGAGGAGAGAAATCGGGGGAGAAGACAGTGCCGACAGGTGGGGTCCACTGTCAGTGGGAGGAAGAGAGAAAGAGGGCACCGGTTCGGGGGAAGACTAGATGGGCTGCGGGCTCATTTCTGTTGTTGGGCCGAAGGTTTCCCGGGGTCCAAGTCTATTTTTATTTCTTCTTTGCTTCTTTTTTTTTGTTTTCTTAATTCTTTCATAGATTCTGTAAAATGCTCCAAATCAATTCAAACCACTTTCATAAATTTTGCAAAATTCACAGCAAGGTTTTAAACCAATAGGAAGCAAGTTTTCAGAACCAAAACAAGATTTTCATAAAAGATCTTAACTGAGCCAAATGGCTATGCTTGCATAAAACTAAATTGGGTTTGAAGATAAATCCTTTGAGAATAAGAAATAATCCTTTATAGAATAATGTCTGAAAATATCCTTCAAACTTAGTTTCTTGAAATACCATCTCTACTAAATAAAACTCCTTTGGATCTCACTCCTTTGCAAGCAAACTTGCATAGGTTTGCATAAAGGATGGAAAATAGTATTTTGGGAATTGATCTTTTCTCAAAGAAGTTCTTCAAGAAAATAATAGAAGGTTTTAAATTCTTTTCAAATAAAACTTTCAATTAGACTCAAAAGTTTCAAATCCCTGTGAATTTCTAATCATCTCAAGCAATACAAAAGCGAAAAAAATTTCCCCCAAAATTTGACAAAATCTTGGGATGTTACAAACTCATTATAAGATAACATCTTTATTTCAATTGAAATTGAATACAACATAGTCCAAATTACGTACTCCTGCCGTTCCAATGAATAACACATAATCGTTTTTTGTGTTTTTTTACCAAAATTTACTTTAAATATATAAATATTATTGGCAGAAAATTAGCATCAATTGGAAGTATTTTTCAATAAAAATCAAATGATACTAATTATGTACAATGTAGTCAAGATTTACCAAAATTTTCTTTAAACATGTAAATATTATTGGCATAAAATTAGCATCAATTGGAAGTATTTTTCAATAAAAATCCAATGATACTAATTATGTACAATATAGTCAAGATTTTGTTGCTCAATTTTTTGGTCAGAGTTTATTTCTACGTCCAACTCACCGAAACGGAGGTAATATATGGATTAAGATAGGGAGCAACAATGATGCACTTAACTTGAAATAATTCTGCAACGATCCAACCTTGATAAACTCAGTTTTTTGTCCACACAATGCATTTCATGGCTGAATTAATTGGTACCCAAAACCAGCCTGCAATGGTAAGAGGGTGGTGCTCTAGCAAAATCTTTACGAACAATATTTCTAGCTTGACTCAATTAAAAATTAGCCTCAAGATGAAGGGAGGCAACCACTAAATATTGTTCTGTAGAACCGAAAGAAGAGGAGAACCACAGAGAGCATTGCCGTTCCTGAAGCCCCAAATCAGCTTGTGCTGAGAGCATGTCTAGTAGAGCCCCTAGACCCTTAAACCCTCAAATTTAACCGCTTTTTTGCAGGTTTGAGGGTCCAAAAGCCAAATACTAGAACCCTTAGACCCTCAAACCTGTAAAAAAATTTGCAGGCCGAAGCCGGGTCGGCCCTCCCAACCTGTAGAAGTAGGGGTTGGAGGGAGCCCAACCCCTCCAACCCGTAGACCCCCAACCGCTCTCTTCCCCGCGCGCCCCCACGCGGGAACCCCGCCGCCGGCCGCCGCCCTCCCTCCTCCTCCTCCGCCGCGCCGCCATGGACGGGCTCCCCGCCGGCTCCCTCCCGCCCACCTCCTCCCCCGCCGCTCCCGCCCTCGCGCCGTCCGTGGAGGCGGCCCCGGCGGCGCCGAGCCGAGCCACCGTGGCCTCGGTGGTGGCGGCCACCCACCTCGGCTACAAGCGGCGGCGGTCAGGGACGCACGTCGTCCCCGCCACCGCCCAGGCCGCCGCAGCCCCGCCGCCCGTCGCCGCGCCCATCCGTGCCGCCGCCGCGGAGCCGCCCGCCTTGAAGCTCCGTCGGAAGACGGCGGGTCTTGGACCGAAGGCCGCCAAGAAGGCGTTGGGCGGTGTCCCGGTCGTGAAGAAGGTCACGTCGAGGAAGAAGGCCGCGCCCAAGCCCCAAATCGACGACCCACCGCCCGCCGCGCATGACGTGCTCGATGAAATGGCCACACCGACGGGCTCGTTCATGGGGCTTCTCAATGACGCGGAGGTGAACATCGGGGCTCCTCCTCTCAAGCCTTTCGACTTTGAGGACGATGATTTGGAGGAAGAGGAAGAGGAGGAAGAGGGAGAGGAGGAGGTGACCGAGATAGGAGGGGAGGCGTTTGCCTCCGCCGCCGCCCGCCCGCCCATCATGCGCGCCACTAACTACAGCGAGGCCGAGGACATCCTCTTGGTTCGTGCTTGGGCTGCTGTGGGCATGGATGCGAGCACCGGTACCGATCAAACCGGTAAACGCTATTGGCAACGGATAGAAGACACCTATTGCAAGCTCAAGCCGAAGACCGGTGGGTTCGCCGCTCGTACATTCCGGTCACTTCAAGGCCGGTGGGAGTTGATGAAGCCGGCATGTGCTCGTTGGAGTGCGGCAATGACACAAGTGATTGATTCACCTCCTAGTGGAAGCGTGGAGAGTGACTATGTGAGTGCACATCTTTTTTCCATGTCTATGCTATTGTTTACTATGTGTGTTTACTATGCTTTTGTTGGTTTTGTAGGAGACCATTGCCGACCAAAGGTACATCCAAATGGCCGGTTCCAAGGGAAAATCATTCCCATTCAAGCATGCATGGAAACATCTTAAGAACTTCCCCAAGTGGAAGTTGAGGGATCAAGAGGCCGCACCCAAGAAGTCGGCAATGCATAGCATGGATGATAGTGATGAGGACAAGGATAGGAACGTCGACAAGCCCGAGGGCACCAAGAAGGCCAAGCTAAGGATAAAGATGGAAGGAGAGGCGGCAAGCATGAGGGAGAAGATTGAGCATATGATGAAGTCAAGGGAGATATTGACAACGAAGACATTGGAAACAAAGCTCCTTATCACCGAGAAGAAGAGAGAGGTGAAGCTTGCACAAGTGGAAGCAAGGCGTGAAGAAAGAGCCCGCAAGGCCGACTTGGAGGAGAGGATGCTCAAGATCAAAGAAGCAAAGGCATGGAAGGAGCTCATGGTGGAAGAGAAGGAGCACATGATGATGTCCAAGAAGGACATGGATGAAGACCAATTGAGGTGGTGGAAGGAGTACAAGGAGGACATCGCGGAGAGGAAGAGGATATTCCGTGGTGCATCTTCTACTCGTCCAAGTGACACTCCTATGAGTGGTGTTGGCGAGGGCGGTGTGGAGGACTCCACCACCGACGCCTATGGTGGTGGCGACGTCGCCGGAGGTGCTTGAGGCGTGGAGGTGGTCTAGGAGTTGGCGCCGAGTTGCAACTTTTTGGTGGTGCCAATGAGAAGGCCGAGGATGATGATTGTGTGATGTAAAACTATTAAAACCATGCATCAATGATCTTCATTTGGTAGTTTGTTTGAGGTTGATTGTGATTTTCTAGTGATAATTGTGATATGTGACAGTTTGAGGGTTTGAGGGTCTGAGGGTTGGGGCAAAGACTAGAACCCTCAGACCCTTAAAATTTGAGGGTTTGAGGGTTCTAGTCTTTGCCTCTGTTTTTCAGCCCGTAAAAGTGCCAAAAAATACCACTTTTCGACCCTCAAACTGCTTTGAGGGTTTGAGGGTCTAGGGGTTCTACTAGACATGCTCTGAACCCCGGCTGCTCCGACGTCTTCCGCTCCTGGTCTGCGGCTCAGCGGCTCGTCCACCAGCTCGTATCCTGACAAATATCGACCCTCCATGTCAACACTCCGGATGCCCCCAGGTACATGGGTGCCGCAGCTTGTTGCTACACGCCTGACGGCCTATTCCGTCCGCTAGGCCTGCTATTCTCGATTTTGCATGCTAGTTGTTGCTCGCCCGCGCTGGAGACTTGGGTTTGGGCGAAGGTTTTCTGGTGTTCTGTTGTCGCCTGGTACAGAGGGACGGTGTCGATTTTTCTTTCTGCGGACGACCGGCGCGCGAGCTGTCGCCTTGTCCTGTCATGGTCGCGCCACCCAACTTCTTGCAGCCTCAAGCCCATCCACGGTCTACCACTCTTCCCTCCTCCCCATGAACACCTAGTGCAATAGGACACCGCGTCAGGAGCAGGGCATGCAGCAGCATCACCGGTTGGCGACGAAAACGATTCCAGTGTTCCACGAGGACGACAGTGCTTGCTAGGGACAGAGGTGCCTGCACATGGACGGACTGATCGGGTGCCCGGCGTTCTGTGGACATACTTCATACTTGTCATACTTGTCGACTCTTCGACTGCAGTTCAGCACCACATTACCATCAGGCGGTGTTGAGCAGTTCAGCGGGCTTGTGTGACTTCTCCAGGACAGGACAACAGGGTGAAACCAGATCGACGCAGCACAACATCCACGCCGGCACAGTCGCACAGAGGAACCCCCTGGGCTATTGGCGTGCCAGCCTCTGCCCCGGTGCTCGCGCCTCCGTGCAGCAATCACTGCTTCAGAGATTCCCTCGCCCCCGTCTCTGTTCTTTCAGAGGATGTGGTCGTGCGTCCAAGCCGCTGTACCACGAGATACAACGATGGCGGCCAGAGAGAGGGGTGTACGGTTCACTGTGGCCTCCACAACCGCATCCATGGCGGCCACCCCTTGCCTCGCTCTGTTGCTTTGCGTCTCCACCTTGTTTTCCTCCCCCACCGCATCCAGTAGCCGATGGTCTCCAACACTGCTTGGTCGCCCGCGCTCGCTGCTCTCTGCACGTCTTGCTGCGCCGCCTGATTTCGGCTCGCTCGAGTTCCTTCTGTGGGCGCCGTTTCGCCGAATCGGGGCAGGTTCCCCTCTCATGGTGGGCATGCGGTAGGACGGAGACGGTGTCAACCACTGCAAGGTGCTCTGCCAGCCGTCCGGCGAGAAAGGTACGGCGATGTAAGATCAGATCCTCGACTCACGTCTTCTCTCGCTATATTTAGATCCCCGCGATGTCTAGAAGCCAAAGCTAGAATGGAGACTTTTTTATGGCTGAACGGGTAAATTGGAGTCCAAGCCGGACACCAAGATCGATTGCAAATTATGCGTGACACGGAGACGTGAACGACAGTTGACGGGAGGTTGTAAAGATAGATTTTACCTGTGGCAATTATTGGTAATATATAGGTTAGTGGAAGGGCAAATTAGTTTAAAAAAAGTATTGAAAGAAACTAAACCATGGAACCCTTACGTCTTTTATTATTAGGTATAGATTATAATAATTCTTCAGAACATAAACCGTGAGACGATCGAGCGGAATGCTTTATAAGCAACCACAAGTCCACAGCCAACAAACTATAAACCGTGAGACGGCACAACAGAAACGTGCTTTCGGGCCTAATTCATCCTCAAACGGGCCTCAAGTAAGTGACGATTAAAGCCCATCAAGTACTTCTTCGGAGGGCTTTAAGCCTATCATTTAAATGGCTCGATTGTAGTACGTCAAATCTCTGTTTTGGCCCATTTAATTTCTAAAATTGCAGCTCGTGAAGAGCTCCTATTCCCCGCCCGAGGATATTTTGTTTGCGGTCACCAAGTTGTTTGGCACAGGCTCACAGGTGTCTTTCTTGGCTGCAATCACATCGCGGTACCGCAAGTTGATGGGGTCAATTACTGAGAGGGTCATTTCAGGGTCAAATTCGAATAGCCCAAATAATACCGGTTGAAATCGTTTGAACACAAATATCTCCGTTATGGTGACGACTCGGCGCTCCACTTGGCAGGATACCCCTTTAGTGGTTTGCCACCGTGGCCGCCAAGTGGCGTACCTCGTCCACGTAACCTTTCTCTTCTCCCCCCATTGTTCTTCAAGCTCCTGCTCCCGCTCGCCTACCGAGATCTTAGAGTACCACAGCGCTGCTAGCGCCGCGCAGGGGACATGGCCTCGAGGTTGAAAGCGGGTTCTCCTCGCTACGGATCTGGCAAGATCGGGATCGGGAGTCCACGTAACCTTTCTCTTCTCCCCCCATTGTTCTTCAAGCTCCTGCTCCCGCTGGCCTACCGAGATCTTAGAGTACCACAGCGCTGCTAGCGCCGCGCAGGGGACATGGCCTCGAGGTTGAAAGCGGGTTCTCCTCGCAGCGGATCTGGTAAGATCGGGATCGGAACTGGGAAGATCTGGAGGAGGCTGTTCTCGTGCAGGAGAAGTTGGGGCGATAGCCAGTGATCATGCGGAGGTTGTTCTCGTACTGGAGAAATGGAGGCTGTTCTCAGCCTTCCATCAATTCCAGCAGCTCTAAGAGAAATAGAGAAGTAACAGATATGCAAAATCTGAATTCTCTCTGAATTTGAATATATACGATGAATACTCTCTGAATATGCACATATAACGCTGGATTCTATTATGTTGCTCTTGCTCTCTGGTGAATTGCAGATTATCATGTTCCAGGACAGCATCATCCTCTTGCTCTACTATGTCCTGAACTTAGTTATGATCATCAACCTTTCTGTCAACTGTAGCATTACAAATGTGATTATCTGCGGCATTTTTTTGCCAGGTATCCTCATCTCCTTCTCCTTCTTGACAAGTAGACTGTTCTGCTTCCGGTTGTGTTTCTTGTCATGTTCTATGACTTGTATGAATATCTACTGGTGGTTGTGGTTCTTGAGTAGTTCCATGATTTCTGTGAAATATTACTGGACACCAATTCCTTGAACATTTCTCTCATTTCTCTGATGTGATACAGTAGATATTATGTTGCCAAGTAGATGGTCAGTCTGACTGCTGGCTCATGTGCCCTTCCATGCTTGAGCAAATCACTTCTCAAACATTGCACAAATTTTGTGTGATCAGCATATAGGTTCAGTACTGTCAACTTTCAGTCGATGTCAACTATGTGTGTATCATTAACTAATTTACTATTTTGTGATGCTGGAGTACTTAGATCATGTCAATTAAGCAAATCCACCAACTGAACAGCTATGCTTTGCATGAAATCAACAAAAATGGTGCATTTTGTGAATCTTGCAAAGAACAGAGGGAACATGACTGCTTCCCGAGAAGGCTAGAGGGGGAATTGGCAGATAATCATAACACGACAAAATATGTCAATTTAGCAAATCCAAACAACAGAAGATTATTCCATTGCTTGGTCATACAGATAAACATAACACAACAAAATATGTCTGTTACAAGCAGATAATCAATCACAGAGTCATTACACATCATCATACTAGTGTTCGTTAACTAAAGTTTAAAAGTAGAACACTTCAAGGTAACTAGTCTTCTGGCTATTCCCAACGATGAGTTGGGGGAGCCCCAGGCATTGTTGGGAAGATCCACATTGGCGCCTCCCACTCATTGGGGAAAAATACAGGGAGGTCCCCTGGGGGTGTGGGACCCTAGAACCAAGGCCAAACCACGGTTCCCACCCCACCTGGCAGACATCGATGGCACCGCCGGGTCTGACCTAGATCTCGGAGGGGGCTCTGGGGAATTCAAAAAAAATCAAAAAAATGGAAAAGCAGTGCATGGAGTCATGGTGAGTGATGCATCACCTAGGAAAAATACCAAACATGCCATCCCAAGGGTTGACATGTGGACTCTCTCACAGAGAGGTGCTTCCAGGCAGGAGTTCTCTTGGTCTTCCTTGGCAGATGACCATGGTTTATGCAAGTTCCACAGCAAACTTTGGAACCATGGTCCCATTTTTGGTGGAGATGTGCATATTTGCATTCCCAACTACTTTTGCAACTAGTGTTTTTCCAGTTTCCACATAAAAAATGCATTTCCCATTTTCCGGGTGCCCGGAGGGGTCGAAACAGGTGCTTTTTTGTGAAGTGGCCACCATGGGCAGCGTGCAGAACATCAACACTCTATTTTTCATGGGTGGGGGACCTGCCAGGGGTGCCACATCCAGGAGGCTAGGAATTATCTCGGCCTGCTGCCATATAATGAATTATTTTTGCCCTAAATCCTTTTTAATCCAATTTTGCACTGGGGCTACAAGAAATGCACACCAGAAAAATTGGGGAAAAATACAGGGAGGTCCCCTGGGGGTGTTGGACCCTCGAACCAAGGCCAAACCATGGTTCCCACCCCACCTGGCAGACATCGATGGCACCGCCGGGTCTGACCTAGATCTCGGAGGGAGCCCTGGGGAATTCAAAAAAAATCAAAAAAATGGAAAAGCACTGCATGGAGTCATGGTGAGTGATGCATCACCTAGGAAAAATACCAAACATGCCATCCCAAGGGTTCACATGTGGACTCTCTCACAGAGAGGTGCTTCCAGGCAGGAGTTCTCTTGGTCTTCCTTGGCAGATGACCATGGTTTGTGCAAGTTCCACAGCAAACTTTGGAACCATGGTCCCATTTTTGGTGGAGATGTGCATCTTTGCATTCCCAACCACTTTTGCAACTAGTGTTTTTCCAGTTTCCACATAAAAAATGCATTTCCCATTTTCCGGGTGCCCGGAGGGGTCGAAACAGGTGCTTTTTTGTGAAGTGGCCACCAAGGGCAGTGTGCAGAACATCACCACTCTATTTTTCATGGGTGGGGGACCTGCCAGGGGTGCCACATCCAGGAGGCTAGGAATTATCTCGGCCTGCTGCCATATAATGAATTATTTTTGCCCTAAATCCTTTTTAATCCAATTTTGCACTGGGGCTACAAGAAATGCACACCAGAAAAATTGGGGAAAAATACAGGGAGGTCCCCTGGGGGTGTGGGACCCTAGAACCAAGACCAAACCATGGTTCCCACCCCACCTGGCAGACATCGATGGCACCGCCGAGTCTGACCTAGATCTCGGAGGGGGGCCTGGGGAATTCAGAAAAAATCAAAAAAATGGAAAAGCACTGCATGGAGTCATGGTGAGTGATGCATCACCTAGGAAAAATACCAAACATGCCATCCCAAGGGTTCACATGTGGACTCTCTCACAGAGAGGTGCTTCCAGGCAGGAGTTCTCTTGGTCTTCCTTGGCAGATGACCATGGTTTGTGCAAGTTCCACAGCAAACTTTGGAACCATGGTCCCATTTTTGGTGGAGATGTGCATCTTTGCATTCCCAACCACTTTTGCAACTAGTGTTTTTCCAGTTTCCACATAAAAAATGCATTTCCCATTTTCCGGGTGCCCGGAGGGGTCGAAACAGGTGCTTTTTTGTGAAGTGGCCACCAAGGGCAGTGTGCAGAACATCACCACTCTATTTTTCATGGGTGGGGGACCTGCCAGGGGTGCCACATCCAGGAGGCTAGGAATTATCTCGGCCTGCTGCCATATAATGAATTATTTTTGCCCTAAATCCTTTTTAATCCAATTTTGCACTGGGGCTACAAGAAATGCACACCAGAAAAATTGGGGAAAAATACAGGGAGGTCCCCTGGGGGTGTGGGACCCTAGAACCAAGACCAAACCATGGTTCCCACCCCACCTGGCAGACATCGATGGCACCGCCGAGTCTGACCTAGATCTCGGAGGGGGGCCTGGGGAATTCAGAAAAAATCAAAAAAATGGAAAAGCACTGCATGGAGTCATGGTGAGTGATGCATCACCTAGGAAAAATACCAAACATGCCATCCCAAGGGTTCACATGTGGACTCTCTCACAGAGAGGTGCTTCCAGGCAGGAGTTCTCTTGGTCTTCCTTGGCAGATGACCATGGTTTGTGCAAGTTCCACAGCAAACTTTGGAACCATGGTCCCATTTTTGGTGGAGATGTGCATCTTTGCATTCCCAACCACTTTTGCAACTAGTGTTTTTCCAGTTTCCACATAAAAAATGCATTTCCCATTTTCCGGGTGCCCGGAGGGGTCGAAACAGGTGCTTTTTTGTGAAGTGGCCACCAAGGGCAGTGTGCAGAACATCACCACTCTATTTTTCATGGGTGGGGGACCTGCCAGGGGTGCCACATCCAGGAGGCTAGGAATTATCTCGGCCTGCTGCCATATAATGAATTATTTTTGCCCTAAATCCTTTTTAATCCAATTTTGCACTGGGGCTACAAGAAATGCACACCAGAAAAATTGGGGAAAAATACAGGGAGGTCCCCTGGGGGTGTGGGACCCTAGAACCAAGACCAAACCATGGTTCCCACCCCACCTGGCAGACATCGATGGCACCGCCGAGTCTGACCTAGATCTCGGAGGGGGGCCTGGGGAATTCAGAAAAAATCAAAAAAATGGAAAAGCACTGCATGGAGTCATGGTGAGTGATGCATCACCTAGGAAAAATACCAAACATGCCATCCCAAGGGTTCACATGTGGACTCTCTCACAGAGAGGTGCTTCCAGGCAGGAGTTCTCTTGGTCTTCCTTGGCAGATGACCATGGTTTGTGCAAGTTCCACAGCAAACTTTGGAACCATGGTCCCATTTTTGGTGGAGATGTGCATCTTTGCATTCCCAACCACTTTTGCAACTAGTGTTTTTCCAGTTTCCACATAAAAAATGCATTTCCCATTTTCCGGGTGCCCGGAGGGGTCGAAACAGGTGCTTTTTTGTGAAGTGGCCACCAAGGGCAGTGTGCAGAACATCACCACTCTATTTTTCATGGGTGGGGGACCTGCCAGGGGTGCCACATCCAGGAGGCTAGGAATTATCTCGGCCTGCTGCCATATAATGAATTATTTTTGCCCTAAATCCTTTTTAATCCAATTTTGCACTGGGGCTACAAGAAATGCACACCAGAAAAATTGGGGAAAAATACAGGGAGGTCCCCTGGGGGTGTGGGACCCTAGAACCAAGACCAAACCATGGTTCCCACCCCACCTGGCAGACATCGATGGCACCGCCGAGTCTGACCTAGATCTCGGAGGGGGGCCTGGGGAATTCAGAAAAAATCAAAAAAATGGAAAAGCACTGCATGGAGTCATGGTGAGTGATGCATCACCTAGGAAAAATACCAAACATGCCATCCCAAGGGTTCACATGTGGACTCTCTCACAGAGAGGTGCTTCCAGGCAGGAGTTCTCTTGGTCTTCCTTGGCAGATGACCATGGTTTGTGCAAGTTCCACAGCAAACTTTGGAACCATGGTCCCATTTTTGGTGGAGATGTGCATCTTTGCATTCCCAACCACTTTTGCAACTAGTGTTTTTCCAGTTTCCACATAAAAAATGCATTTCCCATTTTCCGGGTGCCCGGAGGGGTCGAAACAGGTGCTTTTTTGTGAAGTGGCCACCAAGGGCAGTGTGCAGAACATCACCACTCTATTTTTCATGGGTGGGGGACCTGCCAGGGGTGCCACATCCAGGAGGCTAGGAATTATCTCGGCCTGCTGCCATATAATGAATTATTTTTGCCCTAAATCCTTTTTAATCCAATTTTGCACTGGGGCTACAAGAAATGCACACCAGAAAAATTGGGGAAAAATACAGGGAGGTCCCCTGGGGGTGTGGGACCCTAGAACCAAGACCAAACCATGGTTCCCACCCCACCTGGCAGACATCGATGGCACCGCCGAGTCTGACCTAGATCTCGGAGGGGGGCCTGGGGAATTCAGAAAAAATCAAAAAAATGGAAAAGCACTGCATGGAGTCATGGTGAGTGATGCATCACCTAGGAAAAATACCAAACATGCCATCCCAAGGGTTCACATGTGGACTCTCTCACAGAGAGGTGCTTCCAGGCAGGAGTTCTCTTGGTCTTCCTTGGCAGATGACCATGGTTTGTGCAAGTTCCACAGCAAACTTTGGAACCATGGTCCCATTTTTGGTGGAGATGTGCATCTTTGCATTCCCAACCACTTTTGCAACTAGTGTTTTTCCAGTTTCCACATAAAAAATGCATTTCCCATTTTCCGGGTGCCCGGAGGGGTCGAAACAGGTGCTTTTTTGTGAAGTGGCCACCAAGGGCAGTGTGCAGAACATCACCACTCTATTTTTCATGGGTGGGGGACCTGCCAGGGGTGCCACATCCAGGAGGCTAGGAATTATCTCGGCCTGCTGCCATATAATGAATTATTTTTGCCCTAAATCCTTTTTAATCCAATTTTGCACTGGGGCTACAAGAAATGCACACCAGAAAAATTGGGGAAAAATACAGGGAGGTCCCCTGGGGGTGTGGGACCCTAGAACCAAGACCAAACCATGGTTCCCACCCCACCTGGCAGACATCGATGGCACCGCCGAGTCTGACCTAGATCTCGGAGGGGGGCCTGGGGAATTCAGAAAAAATCAAAAAAATGGAAAAGCACTGCATGGAGTCATGGTGAGTGATGCATCACCTAGGAAAAATACCAAACATGCCATCCCAAGGGTTCACATGTGGACTCTCTCACAGAGAGGTGCTTCCAGGCAGGAGTTCTCTTGGTCTTCCTTGGCAGATGACCATGGTTTGTGCAAGTTCCACAGCAAACTTTGGAACCATGGTCCCATTTTTGGTGGAGATGTGCATCTTTGCATTCCCAACCACTTTTGCAACTAGTGTTTTTCCAGTTTCCACATAAAAAATGCATTTCCCATTTTCCGGGTGCCCGGAGGGGTCGAAACAGGTGCTTTTTTGTGAAGTGGCCACCAAGGGCAGTGTGCAGAACATCACCACTCTATTTTTCATGGGTGGGGGACCTGCCAGGGGTGCCACATCCAGGAGGCTAGGAATTATCTCGGCCTGCTGCCATATAATGAATTATTTTTGCCCTAAATCCTTTTTAATCCAATTTTGCACTGGGGCTACAAGAAATGCACACCAGAAAAATTGGGGAAAAATACAGGGAGGTCCCCTGGGGGTGTGGGACCCTAGAACCAAGACCAAACCATGGTTCCCACCCCACCTGGCAGACATCGATGGCACCGCCGAGTCTGACCTAGATCTCGGAGGGGGGCCTGGGGAATTCAGAAAAAATCAAAAAAATGGAAAAGCACTGCATGGAGTCATGGTGAGTGATGCATCACCTAGGAAAAATACCAAACATGCCATCCCAAGGGTTCACATGTGGACTCTCTCACAGAGAGGTGCTTCCAGGCAGGAGTTCTCTTGGTCTTCCTTGGCAGATGACCATGGTTTGTGCAAGTTCCACAGCAAACTTTGGAACCATGGTCCCATTTTTGGTGGAGATGTGCATCTTTGCATTCCCAACCACTTTTGCAACTAGTGTTTTTCCAGTTTCCACATAAAAAATGCATTTCCCATTTTCCGGGTGCCCGGAGGGGTCGAAACAGGTGCTTTTTTGTGAAGTGGCCACCAAGGGCAGTGTGCAGAACATCACCACTCTATTTTTCATGGGTGGGGGACCTGCCAGGGGTGCCACATCCAGGAGGCTAGGAATTATCTCGGCCTGCTGCCATATAATGAATTATTTTTGCCCTAAATCCTTTTTAATCCAATTTTGCACTGGGGCTACAAGAAATGCACACCAGAAAAATTGGGGAAAAATACAGGGAGGTCCCCTGGGGGTGTGGGACCCTAGAACCAAGACCAAACCATGGTTCCCACCCCACCTGGCAGACATCGATGGCACCGCCGAGTCTGACCTAGATCTCGGAGGGGGGCCTGGGGAATTCAGAAAAAATCAAAAAAATGGAAAAGCACTGCATGGAGTCATGGTGAGTGATGCATCACCTAGGAAAAATACCAAACATGCCATCCCAAGGGTTCACATGTGGACTCTCTCACAGAGAGGTGCTTCCAGGCAGGAGTTCTCTTGGTCTTCCTTGGCAGATGACCATGGTTTGTGCAAGTTCCACAGCAAACTTTGGAACCATGGTCCCATTTTTGGTGGAGATGTGCATCTTTGCATTCCCAACCACTTTTGCAACTAGTGTTTTTCCAGTTTCCACATAAAAAATGCATTTCCCATTTTCCGGGTGCCCGGAGGGGTCGAAACAGGTGCTTTTTTGTGAAGTGGCCACCAAGGGCAGTGTGCAGAACATCACCACTCTATTTTTCATGGGTGGGGGACCTGCCAGGGGTGCCACATCCAGGAGGCTAGGAATTATCTCGGCCTGCTGCCATATAATGAATTATTTTTGCCCTAAATCCTTTTTAATCCAATTTTGCACTGGGGCTACAAGAAATGCACACCAGAAAAATTGGGGAAAAATACAGGGAGGTCCCCTGGGGGTGTGGGACCCTAGAACCAAGACCAAACCATGGTTCCCACCCCACCTGGCAGACATCGATGGCACCGCCGAGTCTGACCTAGATCTCGGAGGGGGCCTGGGGAATTCAGAAAAAATCAAAAAAATGGAAAAGCACTGCATGGAGTCATGGTGAGTGATGCATCACCTAGGAAAAATACCAAACATGCCATCCCAAGGGTTCACATGTGGACTCTCTCACAGAGAGGTGCTTCCAGGCAGGAGTTCTCTTGGTCTTCCTTGGCAGATGACCATGGTTTGTGCAAGTTCCACAGCAAACTTTGGAACCATGGTCCCATTTTTGGTGGAGATGTGCATCTTTGCATTCCCAACCACTTTTGCAACTAGTGTTTTTCCAGTTTCCACATAAAAAATGCATTTCCCATTTTCCGGGTGCCCGGAGGGGTCGAAACAGGTGCTTTTTTGTGAAGTGGCCACCAAGGGCAGTGTGCAGAACATCACCACTCTATTTTTCATGGGTGGGGGACCTGCCAGGGGTGCCACATCCAGGAGGCTAGGAATTATCTCGGCCTGCTGCCATATAATGAATTATTTTTGCCCTAAATCCTTTTTAATCCAATTTTGCACTGGGGCTACAAGAAATGCACACCAGAAAAATTGGGGAAAAATACAGGGAGGTCCCCTGGGGGTGTGGGACCCTAGAACCAAGACCAAACCATGGTTCCCACCCCACCTGGCAGACATCGATGGCACCGCCGAGTCTGACCTAGATCTCGGAGGGGGGCCTGGGGAATTCAGAAAAAATCAAAAAAAATGGAAAAGCACTGCATGGAGTCATGGTGAGTGATGCATCACCTAGGAAAAATACCAAACATGCCATCCCAAGGGTTCACATGTGGACTCTCTCACAGAGAGGTGCTTCCAGGCAGGAGTTCTCTTGGTCTTCCTTGGCAGATGACCATGGTTTGTGCAAGTTCCACAGCAAACTTTGGAACCATGGTCCCATTTTTGGTGGAGATGTGCATCTTTGCATTCCCAACCACTTTTGCAACTAGTGTTTTTCCAGTTTCCACATAAAAAATGCATTTCCCATTTTCCGGGTGCCCGGAGGGGTCGAAACAGGTGCTTTTTTGTGAAGTGGCCACCAAGGGCAGTGTGCAGAACATCACCACTCTATTTTTCATGGGTGGGGGACCTGCCAGGGGTGCCACATCCAGGAGGCTAGGAATTATCTCGGCCTGCTGCCATATAATGAATTATTTTTGCCCTAAATCCTTTTTAATCCAATTTTGCACTGGGGCTACAAGAAATGCACACCAGAAAAATTGGGGAAAAATACAGGGAGGTCCCCTGGGGGTGTGGGACCCTAGAACCAAGACCAAACCATGGTTCCCACCCCACCTGGCAGACATCGATGGCACCGCCGAGTCTGACCTAGATCTCGGAGGGGGGCCTGGGGAATTCAGAAAAAATCAAAAAAATGGAAAAGCACTGCATGGAGTCATGGTGAGTGATGCATCACCTAGGAAAAATACCAAACATGCCATCCCAAGGGTTCACATGTGGACTCTCTCACAGAGAGGTGCTTCCAGGCAGGAGTTCTCTTGGTCTTCCTTGGCAGATGACCATGGTTTGTGCAAGTTCCACAGCAAACTTTGGAACCATGGTCCCATTTTTGGTGGAGATGTGCATCTTTGCATTCCCAACCACTTTTGCAACTAGTGTTTTTCCAGTTTCCACATAAAAAATGCATTTCCCATTTTCCGGGTGCCCGGAGGGGTCGAAACAGGTGCTTTTTTGTGAAGTGGCCACCAAGGGCAGTGTGCAGAACATCACCACTCTATTTTTCATGGGTGGGGGACCTGCCAGGGGTGCCACATCCAGGAGGCTAGGAATTATCTCGGCCTGCTGCCATATAATGAATTATTTTTGCCCTAAATCCTTTTTAATCCAATTTTGCACTGGGGCTACAAGAAATGCACACCAGAAAAATTGGGGAAAAATACAGGGAGGTCCCCTGGGGGTGTGGGACCCTAGAACCAAGACCAAACCATGGTTCCCACCCCACCTGGCAGACATCGATGGCACCGCCGAGTCTGACCTAGATCTCGGAGGGGGGCCTGGGGAATTCAGAAAAAATCAAAAAAATGGAAAAGCACTGCATGGAGTCATGGTGAGTGATGCATCACCTAGGAAAAATACCAAACATGCCATCCCAAGGGTTCACATGTGGACTCTCTCACAGAGAGGTGCTTCCAGGCAGGAGTTCTCTTGGTCTTCCTTGGCAGATGACCATGGTTTGTGCAAGTTCCACAGCAAACTTTGGAACCATGGTCCCATTTTTGGTGGAGATGTGCATCTTTGCATTCCCAACCACTTTTGCAACTAGTGTTTTTCCAGTTTCCACATAAAAAATGCATTTCCCATTTTCCGGGTGCCCGGAGGGGTCGAAACAGGTGCTTTTTTGTGAAGTGGCCACCAAGGGCAGTGTGCAGAACATCACCACTCTATTTTTCATGGGTGGGGGACCTGCCAGGGGTGCCACATCCAGGAGGCTAGGAATTATCTCGGCCTGCTGCCATATAATGAATTATTTTTGCCCTAAATCCTTTTTAATCCAATTTTGCACTGGGGCTACAAGAAATGCACACCAGAAAAATTGGGGAAAAATACAGGGAGGTCCCCTGGGGGTGTGGGACCCTAGAACCAAGACCAAACCATGGTTCCCACCCCACCTGGCAGACATCGATGGCACCGCCGAGTCTGACCTAGATCTCGGAGGGGGCCTGGGGAATTCAGAAAAAATCAAAAAAATGGAAAAGCACTGCATGGAGTCATGGTGAGTGATGCATCACCTAGGAAAAATACCAAACATGCCATCCCAAGGGTTCACATGTGGACTCTCTCACAGAGAGGTGCTTCCAGGCAGGAGTTCTCTTGGTCTTCCTTGGCAGATGACCATGGTTTGTGCAAGTTCCACAGCAAACTTTGGAACCATGGTCCCATTTTTGGTGGAGATGTGCATCTTTGCATTCCCAACCACTTTTGCAACTAGTGTTTTTCCAGTTTCCACATAAAAAATGCATTTCCCATTTTCCGGGTGCCCGGAGGGGTCGAAACAGGTGCTTTTTTGTGAAGTGGCCACCAAGGGCAGTGTGCAGAACATCACCACTCTATTTTTCATGGGTGGGGGACCTGCCAGGGGTGCCACATCCAGGAGGCTAGGAATTATCTCGGCCTGCTGCCATATAATGAATTAATTTTGCCCTAAATCCTTTTTAATCCAATTTTGCACTGGGGCTACATGAAATGCACACCAGAAAAATTGGGGAAAAATACAGGGAGGTCCCCTGGGGGTGTGGGACCCTAGAACCAAGACCAAACCATGGTTCCCACCCCACCTGGCAGACATCGATGGCACCGCCGAGTCTGACCTAGATCTCGGAGGGGGGCCTGGGGAATTCAGAAAAAATCAAAAAAAATGGAAAAGCACTGCATGGAGTCATGGTGAGTGATGCATCACCTAGGAAAAATACCAAACATGCCATCCCAAGGGTTCACATGTGGACTCTCTCACAGAGAGGTGCTTCCAGGCAGGAGTTCTCTTGGTCTTCCTTGGCAGATGACCATGGTTTGTGCAAGTTCCACAGCAAACTTTGGAACCATGGTCCCATTTTTGGTGGAGATGTGCATCTTTGCATTCCCAACCACTTTTGCAACTAGTGTTTTTCCAGTTTCCACATAAAAAATGCATTTCCCATTTTCCGGGTGCCCGGAGGGGTCGAAACAGGTGCTTTTTTGTGAAGTGGCCACCAAGGGCAGTGTGCAGAACATCACCACTCTATTTTTCATGGGTGGGGGACCTGCCAGGGGTGCCACATCCAGGAGGCTAGGAATTATCTCGGCCTGCTGCCATATAATGAATTATTTTTGCCCTAAATCCTTTTTAATCCAATTTTGCACTGGGGCTACAAGAAATGCACACCAGAAAAATTGGGGAAAAATACAGGGAGGTCCCCTGGGGGTGTGGGACCCTAGAACCAAGACCAAACCATGGTTCCCACCCCACCTGGCAGACATCGATGGCACCGCCGAGTCTGACCTAGATCTCGGAGGGGGGCCTGGGGAATTCAGAAAAAATCAAAAAAATGGAAAAGCACTGCATGGAGTCATGGTGAGTGATGCATCACCTAGGAAAAATACCAAACATGCCATCCCAAGGGTTCACATGTGGACTCTCTCACAGAGAGGTGCTTCCAGGCAGGAGTTCTCTTGGTCTTCCTTGGCAGATGACCATGGTTTGTGCAAGTTCCACAGCAAACTTTGGAACCATGGTCCCATTTTTGGTGGAGATGTGCATCTTTGCATTCCCAACCACTTTTGCAACTAGTGTTTTTCCAGTTTCCACATAAAAAATGCATTTCCCATTTTCCGGGTGCCCGGAGGGGTCGAAACAGGTGCTTTTTTGTGAAGGGGCCACCAAGGGCAGTGTGCAGAACATCACCACTCTATTTTTCATGGGTGGGGGACCTGCCAGGGGTGCCACATCCAGGAGGCTAGGAATTATCTCGGCCTGCTGCCATATAATGAATTATTTTTGCCCTAAATCCTTTTTAATCCAATTTTGCACTGGGGCTACAAGAAATGCACACCAGAAAAATTGGGGAAAAATACAGGGAGGTCCCCTGGGGGTGTGGGACCCTAGAACCAAGACCAAACCATGGTTCCCACCCCACCTGGCAGACATCGATGGCACCGCCGAGTCTGACCTAGATCTCGGAGGGGGGCCTGGGGAATTCAGAAAAAATCAAAAAAATGGAAAAAGCACTGCATGGAGTCATGGTGAGTGATGCATCACCTAGGAAAAATACCAAACATGCCATCCCAAGGGTTCACATGTGGACTCTCTCACAGAGAGGTGCTTCCAGGCAGGAGTTCTCTTGGTCTTCCTTGGCAGATGACCATGGTTTGTGCAAGTTCCACAGCAAACTTTGGAACCATGGTCCCATTTTTGGTGGAGATGTGCATCTTTGCATTCCCAACCACTTTTGCAACTAGTGTTTTTCCAGTTTCCACATAAAAATGCATTTCCCATTTTCCGGGTGCCCGGAGGGGTCGAAACAGGTGCTTTTTTGTGAAGTGGCCACCAAGGGCAGTGTGCAGAACATCACCACTCTATTTTTCATGGGTGGGGGACCTGCCAGGGGTGCCACATCCAGGAGGCTAGGAATTATCTCGGCCTGCTGCCATATAATGAATTATTTTCGCCCTAAATCCTTTTTAATCCAATTTTGCACTGGGGCTACAAGAAATGCACACCAGAAAAATTGGGGAAAAATACAGGGAGGTCCCCTGGGGGTGTGGGACCCTAGAACCAAGACCAAACCATGGTTCCCACCCCACCTGGCAGACATCGATGGCACCGCCGAGTCTGACCTAGATCTCGGAGGGGGGCCTGGGGAATTCAGAAAAAATAAAAAAAATGGAAAAAACAGTGCATGGAGTCATGGTGAGTGATGCATCACCTAGGAAAAATACCAAACATGCCATCCCAAGGGTTCACATGTGGACTCTCTCACAGAGAGGTGCTTCCAGGCAGGAGTTCTCTTGGTCTTCCTTGGCAGATGACCATGGTTTGTGCAAGTTCCACAGCAAACTTTGGAACCATGGTCCCATTTTTGGTGGAGATGTGCATCTTTGCATTCCCAACCACTTTTGCAACTAGTGTTTTTCCAGTTTCCACATAAAAAATGCATTTCACATTTTCCGGGTGCCCGGAGGGGTCGAAACAGGTGCTTTTCCCATTTCCCATTGCATGACATGGTTTCATAACAGTTCATAACATAATAAACACAAAGTACTTCAATGTGTTCAGTTCATTACATAATTTTATTGCGAAAGCACGACACATCAGGGTTCAAGCTGGGCGCGTAGCTGCTCGTTTTCCTTCTCAAGAGACGCCACGAGTTGGCAGCTTGCGAGGTATTTCATTTTGGAATCCACGAGCTCCCTGAGTGCTTTCTCGTTTTCAGCCAGCAGGTTCCTGCATGTGATCTCCAGGGTGACAGTACTGTTTGTTAGCTTTAAATTTTCCTCCAATAGATCTTTGATCCTGGCTGTATTCTTATGTGCCGAGGCTCTGGCTTCCTTGTGCAGTTCCGACCACTGTTGATTCTCCTTTACAAGCTGCTTGCGCTCACACGCAAGGCACTTGGCAACTAAGAGGACTTTAGCCCTATCCATTTCCTGGGCCAATTTTTTCTCCCTTTGTTTGGCTATCCGTTCATTAAGCCAGGACGCCATATCTGGGTTCAGCCCCACCTTCATTTCCTGTATAAAATAAAAACAGGGTTATTTCTACCAACGACGCCAACTAAGTGGCAGTGGCGTCCTCCCAAAAACCCCATTATAGGTAAAGCACTCTACTCTCACCTAAGTCAGAATCGCAAGAACCCCAATGCATGTCAACACAATTAGAGAGTGCTTACCTCGCTAAGCCGGGGAAATGTGGGCATCGGGTTCTGGATCGCCGCCGCCATTTTTTGGGAGAGAGGCACACCCTGCAAAACCATCATGGCTCCGTCGGCTCTGGAACATTTTATTCCACGGTAATGAGTTATAGAGGAGGAAGAAGAAGAAGAACAAAAAGATG
Organism: Dactylis glomerata; assembly: GCA_007115705.1. Classification (NCBI taxonomy): domain Eukaryota; kingdom Viridiplantae; phylum Streptophyta; class Magnoliopsida; order Poales; family Poaceae; genus Dactylis; species Dactylis glomerata. The sequence goes on from QXEO01001193.1 coordinate 627,329, forward strand.
ATGATGAAGAAGGAGAATTCGTCCCAGTACCCGGATGAGCCCTCGCCTGATTCAAGTTTTCCCTTCTCCACCAGGGAGAGCAAAGATTGCGCCTCTATGTGAGGGCTTTCTCTAATGGATGGAGCAAGTTCCTTCCGGCGGCGAGCTCTCTCCATTCGCTCCGCTTCCTGAGTCGTCAGGGGGCGGTTTCTCTTTCGAGGCATGGCTAGACAGAGCGGATGGGGGGCCGGGTAGGAGGAAGGAGAAGGAAGTAGGTGAATGAATAATATGGCAAGATAGTCAAACAGCCTAGCCTATGGTCCAACCACTACTCTCTGTCTTCTAGCCTTCTCATGCAAGCTATATGCTCCGTAATTGAAAAAATAGAGCCCCCGCCCGGCACGCGGGTGGATACGTGGCGCCGATTAACTGACGCTCACTGCCCCGTCCCATCGTGCCAGTGCCAGGGTCCTGGCTAGACACGAGAAGGCATGCCAGGACACGCCGGAAGATATAATGCATTATATTTTATATATTAACTAAAAATGGAAGGGTCAAATATTACGCAAGATAAATTGCATTGAACAGAAAATGGTAGCTAATATGCATGGCTTTTGCATTTTCTTCATAGATTACTAACTTAACCACTAGCTAAACCCAGTACATGACGTCGTCGGAGTCGTCAGAGTCGACCTCCATTGAGGCCTTGTCCTTGCCCTCTGCTTCATCCTCCATCGTGGTTGCCTTGCCCTTCCCCCTGCCCTGGGGTTCCAATGACCTGGTCATGGCTGTCTTCATGTCTCGCGCAAACTTTGCGGCGGCGGATCTTGGCTGCTCAGTGTTGACGCCGCCGTCCTCATCGTCCGATTCAAGATTGATGAACGGTACGGGTTTGAGGGCGGTCTTGAACCGGCCTACACTGCGAGGCCTGCTGGAGCCACTGCCAGACATGCTCGATGTCGAAGAAGTAGGAGTTGGAGTAGATGCATTGATGCTCGGTTCAAGCCACCATGGCCATCTGATGCGGCGACAACTTGACCTGCCGCGCTGTGCACGACCGGGCGTGGAGTTCCCGCTGTGGTAGTAAGTACCACCGCCGTGGCTGAAGCCTGGGGTGGCATGGCTGAGGCCTGGGGTGGAGCTTCCGCGTCGTGCGCGGGAGGTGTTGTAGCGGCCGGTGCGAGGCATCTGAACTATGGGGAGGGCTCGCTCGTGTGAAGAACAGGAGGCGGAGGCTAGTGTTCGTGGTGTCTGCCCAGAGGGAAACAAATCTTTTTGACAGGGTAGCTCTCCATGGAAGCACATGCCCCCAGCGACTGTGCATAGCTTGCACGCTTGTAAACAATACATTTTCTTAGTGTCCATGATGGCAATTTCATTGGTGGCATAGTTGCGTTGCACGATCCCACCTGTTATACTCAAACGGTCATATTCTGGGGGGCGCGCCCCCTGGTATAACTGCCGAATGCAAGAGCAGCGTCGTCACTCCGATTCTTCCTTCTTCCCATCTCCCCCTTGCACCTACGATTCTTTTCCGGGCTAGCTCACATCTGCTGTTCTAGTTCCCCACCCAGTCCCTCTGCTGTGCTCTCCCTTGGGTGCAAGGCAATGGTTCGCAGCTACTGCAGTTCTTCGCGGGCGGAATCAGGGACGGCTCACCGATGCTCCCCTATCCCGTACCAGAGTAAGCCCTACGACTATTCGCCGGACAAAATCTGTGACTGTGGAGTAAAGATGCCGAGATGGATTGCGTGGACGGATGAAAACGCTGGGAGAAGATTCTACAACTGCGGCATCCGCGTGGTATTATTGTAAACTAATCATGTTTGTTTGCCAGTTTAGTTATTTTAATTCTCACATCTTTCCTCTTCCTTTACTATGTTTTTGGCAGGAAGGCAAGGGCCGAGGCTGTGAGAAGTATGAGTGGATGGACGACCCGCTGCCAGTTTTCCAGAGAGAGCTTGTTCGTGATCTTCGTGATGCTGTATGGGAGAAGATGGAGGAGAACCGTGCGCTGCTTGATGAAAACAAGGAGCTTCTGGACCAACTTCGGAAGCTCGAGCAGAGTGGTGGTGTGCATGCTCAGTTGCAGAAGCAAGCAGCCGAAATAGAGCAGATCAAGGTTAGGGCAGATGGTGGAAACAATCTGCTTTTCATATGGATATGTTCCATGGCATTTGCAGTTTATGTTGGCATTATGATGTCTAGCACCTGAAAAGCAGAACTGTAAGGACCCAAATTTTGTGTAATGTGAAATGTTATCCTGTGCCATTTATTCTTCCTTTTCTGACTGTCCCTCTGAATAAAAACTCCAATATAAGAACATATGCATAATGTCAAACATGGCTTATTAAAAATGAGTACATAGTTTACAAATTACAAATTCCATAACAAATACAGTTCAGACAGAATTTCGGGCAGGTCCAGGGCCCCTGTTTTACAATGCACACACAAACACACATGTTCCGGAAAAATAGTTTTCAGAATTTTGCTGTATTACAGAGACGGAGCACTTAGAAAAAAGACTGAATTAGTCTTACTCCCACCTAGCTGTCTTCTTCCTCTTTGGGGATAGTTTTCTCGCCTTCTTGTATGTTGGATCAGAAGGTTCTGGAATGTCCGGCCAATCTGAATCAGATCCCGTGTCATCATCACTCCACTCAACTTCCTTGTGAAGCACATAGACAGCATCAGCAGTCTTGCACCTTGTCTTGCGCTTCCTGACAAATGTTAGAAAGCAGGTAAGCCCCAGCTAAGCATAGATATTACCTAATTATAAATAAAGATCATACATGCAAATACTTCATACCTAGGCTTTGGTCCGTTCAAAGGACACCCAGCTGCTCTATGTCCAATACATTTGCATTGCTTACATCTGTTTTTGCCTTTCTTGCTACCACTAAAAGGCATGCCCTGCTTCTCCATGAAATTCTTGAACCTACTCATCCTAGGTCTTCCTTTGACTCTTTTAACATTTGGTTGGCACAGCTTGAAAGGTAGTTGAACCACAGGCCACTGTGACTGGTCTGTGCAAGGAGGGACGGCACCTGCGTAGGTAGCTCGAAATCTAGCCAAAGAGAAGTACTCACTCACATATTGATCAAGGTGTGGCAGAGTTCTTTTGTGAACCAAGAAGATTAACGCGTGTGGGCATGGCTTCCCAGTATGCTGCCACTCTAAGCAGCTGCATTCTCTACTGTCAATCTTCACGACATGCCTCAGGCCATTCCGGCTCAAATCTCTCACCTCACAGCTGTGGTCGTTAGACTCTCCAACTCTAAGGTAACCAAGACCTCGACTTCTCTGGTTTATTTGCTGAATTACAGCGGGTAGAATGTGCCCTCTTAGTCTGTCCCCAATATATCTTCTTACTTTTATCAGCCTCATCGACATACCTCGTATGGTGTCCATCAACATATGAACTGGAAGGTCTTTTGAGTCTTTGACCCAGTTATTTACGGTTTCAGCAAGGTTGTTGTTTATGTAATCACACTTTATTGCGGGATTAAAAGCACTCCTCATCCATAAAAGGCTATGATTCCTTTCCAAGTATACGGCAAAATTAGAGTTCTCAGCATGTATCTTGTCCATAAAAAATTTGTAGCTCTCAGGCTTGTAGGCCCTAGCAGCAATCCACATGTAGCGATATACAGTGCCTGAGTAGTGCCTGTATAGGTTCAGCATCAAATAAGCATGGCATTCTCTTTGTTCAGCATGTGGAAATACTGTCCGAACTGCATTTGTCAATCCTTTGCATGCATCAGTGCTTATGGCCAGTGGTGAAACATCACCTATTGATCTATGCAGTTGCCTCATAAACCACTCCCAGATCGCCTCTGATTCTGACTGAAATAGGCCGAATGCCACCGGGAACATCCAGTTGTGCCCATCCAGTGCTGTCACTGATGCTAGACAACCATTCCATCTGCCAGTGAGGACAGTGGAGTCTATACTCAAATATGACCTACAACCCTCCTTGAACCCTTGAATACAGGGCTCAAGGGCCATAAAAAATGGTTAAAATATATGTTCCCCTCCTCCTCTTTCGTGTCAATCTCGACAACACTACCTTGAGACCTAGATTGTATTTCAGCCTTGAAGCTGTACAACAGCCTGAAACTATTTTCCCAGTCCCCGTATAGTGTTTGCAAAGCTCTCTCTTTACCTTTCCAAACTATGTGATACGGTAGCTCAATGTTGTAATCAGTCATAAGCTTTACCTGAATCGCCTTGGCAGTCTCATTGGGCGTTTTCTTAAGAATGGCCAAAGCATGCTTCTCAACCCATTCTTGAGTTGCACAAGAAGATCTTAGTTTGCAGCCTGTTGGACACTGTAACACCCCCGAGTTTATAACAAATTCGAAGTGCCCGTTATGCAATCCATCACAATCCCAGAATCATTGTTGTGATTTACATAACGTAGTTGATATCACCGTCATAGTCATTAATAGTAAATAAAGGGGATTACATAGGTGGTCGCACAGACCAAACCTTACATTACATCAACATGCAGCGGAATAACACTTTGGGTCCATATTGTCAAGCTTCAACCGCACAGGCAAAGCAGACAGTAGGAAACGAGCCTAATTCGCAAAGCCGTCAATGAGTCCTTCCTTCTTGATCTTGCTCCTTCAAGTCTGGCCAAGTTAATAGCCAGGGACACAGCCATGAGTACATTGGATGCACTCGCAAACCATCTTATAAACAAAGTGGTGAAAGAGACATGCATGGTTGATATGGTGGACTAAGCACTAAGTTTATTTGAAAAAACTAGTTTTGTTTCCCAAGAATGTTCATTAGAAGAGAAGAAGATTTAATTCTCTAAATTCAATCTAAAGAGGAACTTCAAGTGTTGGTCAACATCAATGTCAAGTCAAATCATTCACCAAGTTCACCATAAGTTGTTAACATTCTTGACAAAAGTCAAGTACAGCTTGCCAACTGTCCATGACCGCGGACGCGGCTATTCGAATAGTTTTGGAAACCTCTGCAGAGGGGTACACTTTACCCACAAGATTCGATACATCTGCCGGGAGAAATCCACGGATCATCATACACAAAGTATGCGAGGTTCAGATAATCAAACAAACTCTTTCACTTGTCTACTCTAGTATAGGATCCTTCCCTAAGAGTCCATTTTGGCACTCATAGTTTTGCCCGCTGCAGAGTGCTGCATGAATGGAAATTTCCACTCGGTTCGGAAGTACCCACGCACGGTGCACTTCTATAAAGGATGATACAAGGTCTCCCATACTAGAATAAACAAGCTATGGACTAAGCCCCTTCCCATTTAGGGGTAATGTGGTCGTACGGTATGGTTGGCTCACATAGTACCTCACTTATTATCATTTCGAAACTCATTCCATAGTCCTTAGTCAAGATTATTTTCTCTTAGAAAACCATCATGTGGGAGAAGTCTCCAATTCAAACCTTCAAGTTCAAGTCACCACTTTCAAATAGGGTTCCCCTATAGATGACTTCAAATTTATTAGCGACTAAGCAACTACTATGAGTGATGCTACAACTAAGGAGGTGTCGAATAAACTCAGCTTGATACTCTTGCTAAGCAAGATATCACTACACAACTATTATTCTATACTAGCAATTCAATCATGCAATTTAATGTGGAAGCAAGTAAATATGCAAATTGGAAAATGGGGTATTGAGGTATGATTCAAAAGATGGCTTGCCTGGCTTGACAAAGTCAAAATAGTCGTCATCCTCATCTTGGGTTGATTGATTTCCATCTCCATTTCTTGGTGAACTTCGGAATCCATTCTCCTTACCCTCGTTGTCGTCTAATCGTCAGAAAGAAAATAGGCATACAATCACCACTCAATTCACAAGCAACACATATTCAAGCAAATAAGGATACTTGGGTAAGGGGAGCGATCTAGGTAGTCTATGGAGAGTGGTTTCGATTTAATTGAATCCATAAAGATGAGATTATTGCTTTCTTGACTTAAGTGAGGATTTAATTTACTTTGAATCGTGAAATATCTCTTGCAAGTCCTTATTGACCATGGTCATAGACCACACGTAGATATTCAAGATTATGATTCAACCAAAGAGGATTCATAGGATTTATAGTATTTCTCTTTTATTGAAGCCATTTCTAGTTTGCAACTATTTACTGATCAAGTTTGAATCTATAAGTGCAATATATTAATCCTAGTTGACTTGGATCAGGGCTATAGATTAATATCTAAAAATGTGCTTGATTAGAATTGGTTTTATATCATTTCCATATTTTGAGATTGGTGTGCAAGTTTGAGTTTCTAATTACTACTATGTAGTATTAAATTTCCAAATACTTCCTACAAGTCCACATGGACTAAGATCAATACCTAAAGACAGGTATTTGGAAATGTGGTTTAACAATAAGAGTTCAATAGGTATTTTGATTATAGGTTTGAGTTTAATAAAATCCTATATGGCAAATGCTTATTTAACCATATAGGTAAATAGCATTTAATTTAAAAAGGTTCAAAAATGAGATCTAATGCTATAGGAAGATGGGTAACACTAATTGTGAAATTCTAGTGTTGGATTTATATTTTTAGGATTTTTATTTGATTTGATATGGATTTTCTAAGGTGGAAAAGATCATGTTTTGTTATTTTTGCTACAACCACTAAGTAAATCTAACTGGGTTCAAACCAATTCTACAGGATAGCTAATGTTCTAAGGTATCCAGATCATATTTATATGCTAGATTTTGAGCTATAAAACTCCGGGAAATTCCTTTCTAAGTTGGCATCTGAAAATTATTTCTAAAATTCGAAAAACTAAAATAACTCTTTTTTTTTACCCGGGCCGGACATACAGACTAATCTGGGCCGGCCCACTAGGCTGCACGCGGCTGGTGGAGAGAAAAAGAAAAAAAACTCTTTGCTGACAAATGGGCCCGGCTTGTCAGAACTTAATCTAACCCGAACCGGTACGTACGTGTGTCTTCCTCCTCGAGACAAACTCACCGTGGCTGGGCAGGGACGAGGGCAGCGATGGAGTGCAACGTAGAGGATGAAGAACTCGACGACGGTGTAGCAGAAAAGGTGGAGAAGCTCCTCCTCCTCCGCCTGGTACCCGCGGAAGCTCGAGAGGCGACTGGGAACGCCGGGAAGCAGAGGCGGCCGTGGCGGTGGCCTGCGGGGACGGCGTCGCCGGAGAGCTCGAGGGAGGAGTTGAGGGGTGATGGGACCTTGTATAGGAGGTTGCCGAGGGTCTACTCGGTCGCCTAGTCTGAGAATGGCGGTGAACGGTGGTCGGGAACGGCGGCGCTGCTCGGTGTCCGATCTCGCCGGCGGCGAGCTAGAAACCGAACGAGGGTAAGAGAAAAGAGGTGGTGATGTCTAGGAGACTCCCTGGAGCAGTGTGACTTTGCTGGTGTGATCGGAGGCTCCTTATATAGGCCGGAGAGGCCGGGGCGTGGGGTGGCCAGATCGTGGTCGCGGTATGGCCGTGACGCGGTCTTGGTCTTGCTCCAGTGGCAGGAATGGTCGGGGGAGCGTGGGCGGCGTCTGCGGGTGTCGGGGGGGACGTCGGTGGCGCGATGGAGTCGCCGGGTGACGACGGATGAGACGGGGAGCAGTGGTGTCTGCGGGAGCTCTGGAGGAAACAGTGGTCGTTGTCGTCTCGCCGTGTCTCGTCCAGAAGGTCTGCGGGGACAGCGCGGGATGGTCGAGGGGAGGTGTGAGGCGACCTCGGCACAGACTCGGGTAGAGGATGGGCTAGCAGGGGAGGGCCAGTGTGTCCACTGTGGAGCAATAGCCCCTCTGACTTTGTGTGTTTTCTGCACACAAGGCGTTTGATCAAATGCTCGCAAGAGTTCAAGTTTCCGATTTTTGAAATTTTCGAGTTGCGGTGGAACAAGTACTAGATAAGGAGGCTGGTCATAAGTTTCTTTGGTCCAGAGGTGGGGGTTTGGTTGAAAAAGAGATTGATATTGGAATGGTCTATGTAAAGGATTCAAAGTTTGGCAGAAGTTTAAATAGTGTTAGAAAATGTTTCGGGTTCCACACTTTGCAGTAATCTAAAGCCCATAACTTGTACTAGTTAATAGAGAAGAAATGCATCATGGTTTTGCTCACAGATTTCTTATTCCAGAGGTGTAAAGTAGTGTAATCAGTAATATTTTGAAGATAGCTTTTCTTATCTTTCCGATTCAGGGTTTTGTGTTTCTACTTATTTCTTTGTGTTTTCTTTCTTGTTGCATGGGATTGGATGCCTTTGTTCACTTGACTATTTCCAAATGGATTTAACATGCACTCATGCCAGATTTAAATAGAAGGAAAACTGTTTCCATTAAGTAAATCCTTTTATTAATAAAATTTGTTTGTTTTTCCCAAAATTTGGCTAAAGCAATCCATGCGGGATTTTTCAAAGGTTTTGGACAAAGGTTTTCCAAAAGGGTGAGTTTTGGAACAAAATCATAAGGGAGTACTTTTCAAAATGTAGATTCAGATATTTTTGGACATATCAACTTGAGAACATGATAGTTCGAAATTAGATCTTTTTATTTCACTCTTTTATAACAAAGCTAGTTTTTCTTGAGATACGATTTTACTATCTTCCCAAATAATGGTTTTCAAAAATTAGGCTCAAAGGATTGGAGTTCAAACCTTTCTCATACTCTTTTTATTTGAAGCATGGGAGCAAACGCTCAAATTCACCAGTTTTAAAAGACAAGAAATTAATCTTGTATTCAAAATAAAAGTTTTTGTTGTCTCCAAAATTTGGTATTTTAATAAATCTATTTATTTCTATTTCTCAAAAATTTGGGTTGTTACAATCTTCCCCCCTTAAAAAGAATCTCGTCCCGAGATTCATAAGTTAAGATTGAGATAGATTGAGAGATGAGATTACCAGATAAGAGATGGAGTATATATTGATTCCTATCAAGATAGAAAGATTGGGTACACCCAAAATGTGATAAGGCCAAATGGGCCAAAACACACCTTCACCAATCACATAGCATTTTCAACAAACAATCACACTTTTCAAAAACAAAATATTTGGCATCTAAACCATAGGCTTTTATTAAAAAGGGTCTTGCGGATTACAAGTCTCGCTCTTGATTTACAAAGAAATAAACAAGCCTACTAGTCCCAAACTAAGGTGACTAAGGCTTCTTCTCGGCTTGGATCCTCACACTTGATTCAACTTGTTCTTACTAACTTTATGGCTACGAGCAACTTCGGGGTATTCTATGGCTGATTCATGTTGATTGATCTTTTTCTTCTCTTCGTGTCTTGAAGTTGCCAAAGTTACTTCCCGGTGGTTTGTAAGGCTGCTTCCTTCCCCTGCGGAAGTTGAGGCTATAGAGTCCTTTGTGTCGTCGTGGTGAAACAACATATGCCATAGGATGGCTTAAATGGGGGCCGACTGTACGCTGGCGGATCCGGGAGAGGGGAAGCTCGGTAGAGACCGAGCACAGAAGTCACTGCTAACACATCGAGCTACCCAGGTTCGGGGCCCTCGTGAGGAGGTAACACCCCTACTCCTGCATGTCTGATCTATATGAGCTTCATATGAGAGCTACAATGGTGCTCCTTGAGCTGTTCCTCTGCCTATCTAAGGCTGCACTGGGCAGGAGCTAAAGAGCTAGTGCTAGAGAGCTCCCATGGAGCGAGAGAGAATGAGCCTCCTCCGGAGGCTTAGGGTGAACGATCCCCCTGGTGCCCCTTATATAGGGAGCCCAGGGGACAAGGGATGCCCCACAATACACTATGCACACACTCTAGCTGAGATGACTACTGGGGTCTTGTCACACTGTAGCCTGCATCAGCATGGTACCGCCCTTGGTACTGTGCGATGCGTCACGGTCATGGGCTAGTCCCATCGATGTCTGTACTTGGAGTCCTTGCCTTCGTCTTCTAGCGTCTGTCTTCAGGATCACCATGTCATCAGTCTTATCCTCCTCCTGAGGATAAGACTGACTAGGAGAGGAGGGATATGCTGGTCTGAGCTAAGGAGCGTCCCAAGACCAGCATATGATGATGAAGGATGTGCCAGTCCGAGCCCAGAGGCGTCCCAGGACTGGCACCAAGCAGTGGAGTCGATGCCGGATGAACAAAGTATGCCGGAGGGGACGAATCTCGGCCTTGGGGAGTAATAATCCGGCCTACTAAAGAGATAATCCGGCCTGGGCCAGGGATCCCAGCCTGGCCCAGCCGGATCACAATATCCCGGCCCAGCCAGGATTGCCAACTGCCGGCCTGGAGAAGAATCCCGGCCAGGCCGGATCCTCCTGATCCGGCCCAGCCGGGCGTGGTGGAGGATGGCGGCCTGCTGGAGGGAGCCCAGCCGGGACCGCAGCCCAGCCGGCAGACTGGCCCAGCCAGGAGGCGAGGGACTCGGCCCACCCGGGCGCCGGTGGAGAGAGGCCGAGGCGGAGCAGCTGGCTCGGCGGCCCAGCCGGGGCAAACAAGCCGGCAGCCCACCCGGGGACGAGGAGGAGCGGCCCACCCGGGGGCGGAGCGAGGCGGCCCAGCCGGGGAGCGAGCCCAGCCGGGGCAGAGCGACAATCGTCCCAGGCCGGAGCGGAGGGTAGCAGGCCCGACCGGATAACCGGGAATCCAGCCCAGCCGGGTTATAGCAGCGCCGGCCCAGCTGGTTTAAGACTTTTATTCCGGCCTGGCAAGGAATATGCCGGCCTGGTTAAGTATATTCCGGCTTGGGCTTGGTTAATCCGGCCCAGGTTGCTGTTTTACTCCTTTTTAATATCCTGCACACATAACTCATCATATATAACATATATTAGACATAATATAAAGGGGTACTTTGGTATATCCGGGTTTATATCCCCGACATTAGCCCCCGAGGCTGTGGAGGACTCGCAGAGTCGTGCACAGGCTTCAACAAGAAATATACCAAAGTCCCAAACTCATACTCACGAAGCTGATACGTTGGCCTGCACTGGCCAAATTCTACCTCATGCCATCATAGACAATGTCATGTTTGATATATACTCATATACGTGATATGCTAGCCTTCGCGGGCTATCTCAAAATACTATTATGCCTTCTTTGGCTATATCGACACTTTGCCTCTTGTGCTACGTCTCATCGACATCGTCTGCTTCGACAATGCCGGAATACTGCTTTGCCTTCTTTGGCCATATAGATACTTTACCTCTTGAGCTATGTGCCTCTTGGGCTACTCTGCCTCTTGGGCTACTTTTGCCTCTCGGGCTACTTTGCCTCTTAGGCTACTTTTGCCTCTCGGGCTTTATATAGACACTTTGCCTCTCAGGCTATGTCTCATCGACATTGTCCGCTTTGACAATGCCGGTATACTGATATGCCTCTCGGGCTACTTTGCCTCTCGGGCCTATATCGACACTTTGCCTCTCAGGCTATGTCTCATCGGCATTGTCTGCTTTGACAATGCCGGTATACTGATATGCCTCTTGGGCTGTTTTTGCCTCTTGGGCACTATATCGACACTTTGCCTCTCAGGCTATGTCTCATCGACATTGTCCGCTTTGACAATGCCGGTATACTGATATGCCTCTCGTGCTGCTTTGCCTCTCGGGCCTATATCGACACTTTGCCTCTCAGGCTATGTCTCATCGGCATTGTCTGCTTTGACAATGCCGGTATACTGATATGCCTCTTGGGCTGTTTTTGCCTCTTGGGCACTATATCGACACTTTGCCTCTCAGGCTATGTCTCATCGACATTGTCCGCTTTGACAATGCCGGTATACTGATATGCCTCTCGGGCTACTTTGCCTCTTGGGCACTATATCGACACTTTGCCTCTCAGGCTATGTCTCATCGGCATTGTCTGCTTTGACAATGCCGGTATACTGATATGCCTCTTGGGCTGCTTTGCCTCTTGGGCACTATATCGACACTTTGCCTCTCAGGCTATGTCTCATCGGCATTGTCCGCTTTGACAATGCCGGTATACTGATATGCCTCTTGGGCTGTTTTTGCCTCTCGGGCTTTATATCGACACTTTGCCTCTCAGGCTATGTCTCATCGACATTGTCCGCTTTGACAACGCCGGTATACTGATATGCCTCTTGGGCTGCTTTGCCTCTTGGGCTACTTTGCCTCTTGGGCTTTATATCGACACTTTGCCTCTCAGGCTATGTCTCATCGACATTGTCTGCTTTGACAATGCCGGTATACTGATATGTCTCTTGGGCTACTTTGCCTCTTGGGCTACTTTGCCTCTTGGGCTTTATATCGACACTTTGCCTCTCGGGCTATGTCTCATCGGCATTGTCCGCTTTGACAATGCCGGTATACTGATATGCCTCTTGGGCTGCTTTGCCTCTTGGGCACTATATCGACACTTTGCCTCTCGGGCTATGTCTCATCGACATTGTCTGCTTTGACAATGCCGGTATACTGCTATGCCTCTTGGGCTACTTTGCCTCTTGGGCTGCTTTGCCTCTTGGGCACTATATCGACACTTTGCCTCTCGGGCTATGTCTCATCGACATTGTCTGCTTTGACAATGCCGGTATACTGATATGCCTCTTGGGCTGTGCCATCGCTGGGCACTTGTTAGTATGCAAAAAATGATAAGACATGTTAATATGCTAAACCGGGATACTCTATGAAACCGGATATGATAAGAGATATGATGCTTGTTAGCTTTGAGATCGATGTCTCGATATATTACTGTGCCAGAATTGGTGATAACTGAAAGGATTACAGAATGCCGTGATATGGTGGCATACCGAAATAAACGGCGATATGAGTTATTGATAGATGCCTTGATATGCTGGCGAACCGAAATAAACGGTGATTGGGGATTTTGGTCGATGCCAGGATATGCTGGCATACTGAAATCTTACTCTTGCTATGATATGCCGGCATACCGAAATCTTACTTTTGCATTGATATGCCGGCATACTGAAATCTTACTCTTTGCCATGATATGCCGGCATACTGTAACTTTACTCTTGCCATGATATGCCGGCATACTGAAACACATATGACTCAAGATATCACTTAATAACATGATGTGCTAACAAACTGACATACCTGAGAACTGAGACTTTGAGATATGCTGGCCAAGATGTAAAGATATGCTGGCTGGGACATAAAATATGCCGGCCAGGATACAAAATATAACATATGCCGGTATACTGAAATTTTGCTCTTTGCCATGATATGCCGGCATACTCTGAAATACCTGAGACTTTGAGATATAAACTGAAACCCTGGTGATATATATAATAGTAATTTCTCCTCTGTAACGGCAATATGGAGAGTCATAGCCGGGTAATAGACATATATATAATGAGACATCCAACCTGTTCTGTAGTCATTCTAAAAGACATAGCAATGGTCATAGCATTTGGCATATTTGCAATCTAGCATATGGAGTTTGGCATATAGCCCATATCATTCGGTACATAGCACTTGACATACAGACTGAGATATAGCAATTTGACATATATGCTAACTTGGCAACTCACAAGGAAGAACTAGGCACTCATGTGCCGGCATATAAATGTAGACATACTGTAACTGGCATATAAGCAAACTTGGCATCTTACAACAGATATTTGGCACTCATGTGCCGGTATATAAATGCAAGTATACTATAACTGTCATATGAGATCTAGCATATAGCACGTAGCATGCAGAAACTGGTACTGAGATAGGCATATAACTGATCTGACTGTAAACTTGTAACAACTAGCACATGGCATTCAACATATAAAAAACTGGCATACGAGCCTTGGCATACGACAGCCGGCATATAACACATAGCATATGAGATAAAGCATTTGGCATATAAGTAGATACTGAACTTGATATGTTAACTGGCATACTGACTATAGCACTGTAGCAGATATACCAATTGGCATATGCAAAGACATATAACTTGACATAACATCTTGTTGTTGGCATATAAAACCGGCATATAACATGCCCAGATAAAACTTTGCATAAGATTACAGACATACAAACTGATACTAAGGATACTATGTATAGCAGGCATATGTAGTGATTTGGCATATAAACAGACATACAGGAGAAAACTGAGAAGCTGATATGCTAGCATGCGAACTAATATATACTGAAACAGTACTCGAGAAGCAACTTGCTGGGCTTTAGCCCAGCCCCCGAGCTATCTTTTCTATCAAGGAGACACTGATTTTCAGATAAGCTGACCAGGATATGGAGTAAACCAGCATAAATACTTACTTGCACCGTTGAAGAAGTTTGAAGTACCAGCAGATGCTCGAGGCGAAGGCGGAACAGTCCCTGGTACGACAAACACCAAATATGCCGGCCGGGACATAAGATATGCTGGCCAGAACGCAGGATATGCTGGCCAGGACACAGAATATGCTGGCCAGGACACAGAATATGCTGGCCGGGACACAGGATATGCTGGCCGGGACACCGGATATGCTGGCCGGGACACAGGATATGCTGGCCGGGACTCAGGATATGCTGGCCGGGACACAGGATATGCTGGCCGGGACACAGAATATGCTGGCCGGGACTCAGGATATGCTGGCCAGGACACAGGATATGCTGGCCGGGACTCAGGATATGCTGGCCGGGACTCAGGGTATGCTGGCCGGGACACAGGATATGCTGGCCGGGACACAGGATATGCTGGCCGGGACGCAGGATATGCTGGCCGGGACACAGGATATGCTGGCCGGGACACAGGATATGCTGGCCGGGACGCAGGATATGCTGGCCGGGACTCAGGATATGCTGGCCGGGACGCAGGATATGCTGGCCGGGACACAGGATATGCTGGCCGGGACACAGGATATGCTGGCCGGGACGCAGGATATGCTGGCCGGGACTCAGGATATGCTGGCCGGGACGCAGGATATGCTGGCCGGGACTCAGGATATGCTGGCCGGGACACAGGATATGCTGGCCGGGACACAGGATATGCTGGCCGGGGTCGCAGGATATGCTGGCCGGAGGAAGCCGAGCGCCGGCCCGGAGATGCCGATGTAGATCCGGGACAGCCGTATGCTGGCCTGGGCGAGTCGAGGTCAGCCCGGGAGTTGAAGAAGACCTGCTGTGCTCGGAGGCGTTGCTGATGTCGAGCCCCCGAGCAGATGAAGAAGATCCCGTCCGGATGTACTCCTACCAGCGCTTGATCTGCCCCACGGTGGGCGCCAAATGTCGTCGTGGTGAAACAACATATGCCATAGGATGGCTTAAATGGGGGCCGACTGTACGCTGGCGGATCCGGGAGAGGGGAAGCTCGGTAGAGACCGAGCACAGAAGTCACTGCTAACACATCGAGCTACCCAGGTTCGGGGCCCTCGTGAGGAGGTAACACCCCTACTCCTGCATGTCTGATCTATATGAGCTTCATATGAGAGCTACAATGGTGCTCCTTGAGCTGTTCCTCTGCCTATCTAAGGCTGCACTGGGCAGGAGCTAAAGAGCTAGTGCTAGAGAGCTCCCATGGAGCGAGAGAGAATGAGCCTCCTCCGGAGGCTTAGGGTGAACGATCCCCCTGGTGCCCCTTATATAGGGAGCCCAGGGGACAAGGGATGCCCCACAATACACTATGCACACACTGTAGCTGAGATGACTACTGGGGTCTTGTCACACTGTAGCCTGCATCAGCACGGTACCGCCCTTGGTACTGTGCGATGCGTCACGGTCATGGGCTAGTCCCATCGATGTCTGTACTTGGAGTCCTTGCCTTCGTCTTCTAGCGTCTGTCTTCAGGATCACCATGTCATCAGTCTTATCCTCCTCCTGAGGATAAGACTGACTAGGAGAGGAGGGATATGCTGGTCTGAGCTAAGGAGCGTCCCAAGACCAGCATATGATGATGAAGGATGTGCCAGTCCGAGCCCAGAGGCGTCCCAGGACTGGCACCAAGCAGTGGAGTCGATGCCGGATGAACAAAGTATGCCGGAGGGGACGAATCTCGGCCTTGGGGAGTAATAATCCGGCCTACTAAAGAGATAATCCGGCCTGGGCCAGGGATCCCAGCCTGGCCCAGCCGGATCACAATATCCCGGCCCAGCCAGGATTGCCAACTGCCGGCCTGGAGAAGAATCCCGGCCAGGCCGGATCCTCCTGATCCGGCCCAGCCGGGCGTGGTGGAGGATGGCGGCCTGCTGGAGGGAGCCCAGCCGGGACCGCAGCCCAGCCGGCAGACTGGCCCAGCCAGGAGGCGAGGGACTCGGCCCACCCGGGCGCCGGTGGAGAGAGGCCGAGGCGGAGCAGCTGGCTCGGCGGCCCAGCCGGGGCAAACAAGCCGGCAGCCCACCCGGGGACGAGGAGGAGCGGCCCACCCGGGGGCGGAGCGAGGCGGCCCAGCCGGGGAGCGAGCCCAGCCGGGGCAGAGCGACAATCGTCCCAGGCCGGAGCGGAGGGTAGCAGGCCCGACCGGATAACCGGGAATCCAGCCCAGCCGGGTTATAGCAGCGCCGGCCCAGCTGGTTTAAGACTTTTATTCCGGCCTGGCAAGGAATATGCCGGCCTGGTTAAGTATATTCCGGCTTGGGCTTGGTTAATCCGGCCCAGGTTGCTGTTTTACTCCTTTTTAATATCCTGCACACATAACTCATCATATATAACATATATTAGACATAATATAAAGGGGTACTTTGGTATATCCGGGTTTATATCCCCGACACTTTGACACTATCTTCAATAATGATGCGGTTTCGAACCCTGCCAATGTTGGTGGTGATAGGGTTGCCTCCTAAAGATGAAAGAACATTGGTAGGATCTTTAGAGAGACTGGGTTTGACCCTATCTTTAGTTTTGACACGTTTGCGAGCATGGGCAATAGGTTTGGGTGTGGTGTTCCTCTTATCTGGGCACTCATTGGAGTAGTGTCCCTTAATTCCACACTCCCAGCAATTAAGGTTAGTCTTCCGTCGTTTAATATGATCATCGTGCTCTTTGCTGGCCTGGACCACATGTGCTGCTAGTTGAAAATTGTTTGGCTGGATCTTGGATATAGCTGACACCAAGGTGTTGATGGGACACTTGGCTGGAACATGGGTACTACTCTCACATTGAAAGCAGGTGATATGACTTGTAGGGCATCCTCCCAATGGTTGTTTGTCTTCGCAGTTGGGACAGTTTCCGGGACATTTACTGGCTGGATGACCTTCTTCTCCACAACGACGACAAGCTTTCTTCTTTAGCTGATCCAGGTTTGCAATCTTTGGACTTTGACATTGGAGTGCAACATGTTGTGCTTCCCCACAAGCATAGCATATTTGTTGGGTGTGAAGATCTCCTTTCCTCTTCATTGGAAACTTGTGTAGGTTTGATGTCGCTTGGTACTTCCGGGCAATCCCTTGGAGGTGTAGTTCGAAGTCTGAGTTGGCTTGACCTCCTTTGGTACATATATTAAATGGTGGACTTGCGAGCATGGGATGTAGAAGAGGGGTAAAGTCCTGCAGTAGATGAGAGGGAACAACTTTAAAAAGGTTTCTAACGTGGGATTGGTATGGTTAGAGTTTGGTTTGGGCGAGAAAGACAAAAAACATTTTTTAGCACACAAGTTTTCAAAGTGGTTGCTACATGTTGCCGGATGGCATATGAGTAACACATCACAAATCAAATCAATCATTCATACACACAAGGCACTAAGCACCCTTAATAATCGTGAGGTAGGGGCAGCTTAATGAAATTAACTAAGCGTTTTCTATAAATCCTGTGGGTCAAAAGGTTGCTGGGTCTTCATCATTTCTGATCACTCTCTATTTGCTCTTGCAGTCTTTGTCTCACAGGGTTGACTCTTGTCGGAGGATTTCTGGATCAGGTGAAGAGACTCGCTTTTGATGGCAGCCGTCGTAGTTGACATCCAAGGTTGAAGTCTTGAAAAATATTGAGTCCCTCATCTTTTGATCCAAAAGTCCTTCGGTCATAGGTTGGTTTATCGTCCATAGCATATATTTGAAGTAGATGAGGAATAGAGTAAAACAAATATTTGAAAAGACTTTGTAATTAAAGAGGTAAATAAATTCTTTGTCAAAATCTTTTGAGAGTATAAGTTGAGAGTGTAAGATATTTGAAGTGAATAAGATGGGAGTATAAGTTGGGCTTTGGGTACCAAAGCAAATAAATTTCTTTTGTAGAAATAAGTTTTTGTCAACATATCACTTTCTTAGCTAACGACCATACTAACTAAGGTCTCCTAAGGTCATGATAGTCCTGATACCAAACTTGTGATATCAGAGATATCATTTTCTAACGACCATGCTAACTAGGGTTTCCTAGAGTCAGCCTAGGCTCTGATACCAACTTGTACCACCCCCGAATTTATAACAAATTCGAAGTGCCCGTTATGCAATCCATCACAATCCCAGAATCATTGTTGTGATTTACATAACGTAGTTGATATCACCGTCATAGTCATTAATAGTAAATAAAGGGGATTACATAGGTGGTCGCACAGACCAAACCTTACATTACATCAACATGCAGCGGAATAACACTTTGGGTCCATATTGTCAAGCTTCAACCGCACAGGCAAAGCAGACAGTAGGAAACGAGCCTAATTCGCAAAGCCGTCAATGAGTCCTTCCTTCTTGATCTTGCTCCTTCAAGTCTGGCCAAGTTAATAGCCAGGGACACAGCCATGAGTACATTGGATGCACTCGCAAACCATCTTATAAACAAAGTGGTGAAAGAGACATGCATGGTTGATATGGTGGACTAAGCACTAAGTTTATTTGAAAAAACTAGTTTTGTTTCCCAAGAATGTTCATTAGAAGAGAAGAAGATTTAATTCTCTAAGTTCAATCTAAAGAGGAACTTCAAGTGTTGGTCAACATCAATGTCAAGTCAAATCATTCACCAAGTTCACCATAAGTTGTTAACATTCTTGACAAAAGTCAAGTACAGCTTGCCAACTGTCCATGACCGCGGACGCGGCTATTCGAATAGTTTTGGAAACCTCTGCAGAGGGGTACACTTTACCCACAAGATTCGATACATCTGCCGGGAGAAATCCACGGATCGTCATACACAAAGTATGCGAGGTTCAGATAATCAAACAAACTCTTTCACTTGTCTACTCTAGTATAGGATCCTTCCCTAAGAGTCCATTTTGGCACTCATAGTTTTGCCCGCTGCAGAGTGCTGCATGAATGGAAATTTCCACTCGGTTCGGAAGTACCCGCGCACGGTGCACTTCTATAAAGGATGATACAAGGTCTCCCATACTAGAATAAACAAGCTACGGACTAAGCCCCTTCCCATTTAGGGGTAATGTGGTCGTACGGTATGGTTGGCTCACATAGTACCTCACTTATTATCATTTCGAAACTCATTCCATAGTCCTTAGTCAAGATTATTTTCTCTTAGAAAACCATCATGTGGGAGAAGTCTCCAATTCAAACCTTCAAGTTCAAGTCACCACTTTCAAATAGGGTTCCCCTATAGATGACTTCAAATTTATTAGCGACTAAGCAACTACTATGAGTGATGCTACAACTAAGGAGGTGTCGAATAAACTCAGCTTGATACTCTTGCTAAGCAAGATATCACTACACAACTATTATTCTATACTAGCAATTCAATCATGCAATTTAATTTGGAAGCAAGTAAATATGCAAATTGGAAAACGGGGTATTGAGGTATGATTCAAAAGATGGCTTGCCTGGCTTGACAAAGTCAAAATAGTCGTCATCCTCATCTTGGGTTGATTGATTTCCATCTCCATTTCTTGGTGAACTTCGGAATCCATTCTCCTAACCCTCGTTGTCGTCTAATCGTCAGAAAGAAAATAGGCATACAATCACCACTCAATTCACAAGCAACACATATTCAAGCAAATAAGGATACTTGGGTAAGGGGAGCGATCTAGGTAGTCTATGGAGAGTGGTTTCGATTTAATTGAATCCATAAAGATGAGATTATTGCTTTCTTGACTTAAGTGAGGATTTAATTTACTTTGAATCGTGAAATATCTCTTGCAAGTCCTTATTGACCATGGTCATAGACCACACGTAGATATTCAAGATTATGATTCAACCAAAGAGGATTCATAGGATTTATAGTATTTCTCTTTTATTGAAGCCATTTCTAGTTTGCAACTATTTACTGATCAAGTTTGAATCTATAAGTGCAATATATTAATCCTAGTTGACTTGGATCAGGGCTATAGATTAATATCTAAAAATGTGGTTGATTAGAATTGGTTTTATATCATTTCCATATTTTGAGATTGGTGTGCAAGTTTGAGTTTCTAATTACTACTATGTAGTATTAAATTTCCAAATACTTCCTACAAGTCCACATGGACTAAGATCAATACCTAAAGACAGGTATTTGGAAATGTGGTTTAACAATAAGAGTTCAATAGGTATTTTGATTATAGGTTTGAGTTTAATAAAATCCTATATGGCAAATGCTTATTTAACCATATAGGTAAATAGCATTTAATTTAAAAAGGTTCAAAAATGAGATCTAATGCTATAGGAAGATGGGTAACACTAATTGTGAAATTCTAGTGTTGGATTTATATTTTTAGGATTTTTATTTGATTTGATATGGATTTTCTAAGGTGGAAAAGATCATGTTTTGTTATTTTTGCTACAACCACTAAGTAAATCTAACTGGGTTCAAACCAATTCTACAGGATAGCTAATGTTCTAAGGTATCCAGATCATATTTATATGCTAGATTTTGAGCTATAAAACTCCGGGAAATTCCTTTCTAAGTTGGCATCTGAAAATTATTTCTAAAATTCGAAAAACTGAAATAACTCTTTTTTTTTTACCCGGGCCGGACATACAGACTAATCTGGGCCGGCCCACTAGGCTGCACGCGGCTGGTGGAGAGAAAAAGAAAAAAAAACTCTTTGCTGACAAATGGGCCCAGCTTGTCAGAACTTAATCTAACCCGAACCGGTACGTACGTGTGTCTTCCTCCTCGAGACAAACTCACCGTGGCTGGGCAGGGACGAGGGCAGCGATGGAGTGCAACGTAGAGGATGAAGAACTCGACGACGGTGTAGCAGAAAAGGTGGAGGAGCTCCTCCTCCTCCGCCTGGTACCCGCGGAAGCTCGAGAGGCGACCGGGAACGCCGGGAAGCAGAGGCGGCCGTGGCGGTGGCCTGCGGGGACGGCGTCGCCGGAGAGCTCGAGGGAGGAGTTGAGGGGTGATGGGACCTTGTCTAGGAGGTTGCCGAGGGTCTACTCGGTCGCCTAGTCTGAGAATGGCGGTGAACGGTGGTCGGGAACGGCGGCGCTCCTCGGTGTCCGATCTCGCCGGCGGCGAGCTAGAAACCGAACGAGGGTAAGAGAAAAGAGGTGGTGATCTCTAGGAGACTCCCTGGAGCGGTGTGACTTTGCTGGTGTGATCGGAGGCTCCTTATATAGGCCGGAGAGGCCGGGGCGTGGGGTGGCCAGATCGTGGTCGCGGTATGGCCGTGACGCGGTCTTGGTCTTGCTCCAGTGGCAGGAATGGTCGGGGGAGCGTGGGCGGCGTCTGCGGGTGTCGGGGGGGACGTCGGTGGCGCGATGGAGTCGCCGGGTGACGACGGATGAGACAGGGAGCAGTGGTGTCTGCGGGAGCTCTGGAGGAAACAGTGGTCATTGTCGTCTCGCCGTGTCTCGTCCAGAAGGTCTGCGGGGACAGCGCGGGATGGTCGAGGGGAGGTGTGAGGCGACCTCGGCACAGCCTCGGGTAGAGGATGGGCTAGCAGGGGAGGGCCAGTGCGTCCACTGTGGAGCAATAGCCCTTCTGACTTTGTGTGTTTTCTGCACACAAGGCGTTTGATCAAATGCTCGCAAGAGTTCAAGTTTCCGATTTTTGAAATTTTCGAGTTGCGGTGGAACAAGTACTAGATAAGGAGGCTGGTCATAAGTTTCTTTGGTCCAGAGGTGGGGGTTTGGTTGAAAAAGAGATTGATATTGGAATGGTCTATGTAAAGGATTCAAAGTTTGGCAGAAGTTTAAATAGTGTTAGAAAATGTTTCGGGTTCCACACTTTGCAGTAATCCAAAGCCCTTAACTTGTACTTGTTAATAGAGAAGAAATGCATCATGGTTTTGCTCACAGATTTCTTATTCCAGAGGTGTAAAGTAGTGTAATCAGTAATATTTTGAAGATAGCTTTTCTTATCTTTCCGATTCAGGGTTTTGTGTTTCTACTTATTTCTTTGTGTTTTCTTTCTTGTTGCATGGGATTGGATGACTTTGTTCACTTGACTATTTCCAAATGGATTTAACATGCACTCATGCCAGATTTAAATAGAAGGAAAACCGTTTCCATTAAGTAAATCCTTTTATCAATAAAATTTGTTTGTTTTTCCCAAAATTTGGCTAAAGCAATCCATGCGGGATTTTTCAAAGGTTTTGGCCAAAGGTTTTCCAAAAGGGTGAGTTTTGGAACAAAATCATAAGGGAGTACTTTTCAAAATGTAGATTCAGATATTTTTGGACATATCAACTTGAGAACATGATAGTTTGAAAATAGATCTTTTTATTTCACTCTTTCATAACAAAGCTAGTTTTTCTTGAGATACGATTTTACTATCTTCCCAAATAATGGTTTTCAAAAATTAGGCTCAAAGGATTGGATTTCAAACCTTTCTCATACTCTTTTTATTTGAAGCATGGGAGCAAACGCTCAAATTCACTAGTTTTAAAAGACAAGAAATTAATCTTGTATTCAAAATAAAAGTTTTTGTTGTCTCCAAAATTTGGTATTTTGATAAATCTATTTATTTCTATTTCTCAAAAATTTGGGTTGTTACAGACACCTGTGTGCAGGTCCCATCTTGTTCACCTGCATCGGAACATTCATTTTATACATTAGTTGCTTCATAATAATTCCTAAACTTGCTTCACATATGAAAACCCGAACCTGTCAGTTAGAAATAGATATTTATGTGCGAGGAAAGCTTGTCAGTACCCTAACTGTTTCTCCACCAGGAAGTATCCTAACGGAGATCTTCCATGGGCATTGATCCTTCACCCTCTCCCCATTGTAGTAGTCTAATCTGCACCTCGCCTCGTACCGTTTCCTTGTGTTTCTAGTTCTGAAGACGTCAAACTCTCCGATGATACAATATTGCGCAAATGCTTTCTTGAATTCTACCATGTTGGCGAAGTATGTGCCCACCATAATTACAGGTACCACTGGATCATATGTTATCGCTAACTCGCTAGTGACCTCATCATCTACCGGTATGGTAGCTTCCTCCATTAGTGATTCATCGATTACATCATCACCTGTTTCTTGTTCCAGCACCTCTATTTCACTGTCCTCATCTTCCCCTATGTCCGAAATGGGAGGACCTTCATTGTCATCCTCTACATCATCATCACTAGGTTCATTAGCGATGCCAAGTACATCACACATTGTTTTCTATGCCATGGGTTCATCGACGCCATCACCTCCCATGGGTTTGACATTGACAGTCTGCCAATCTACTTGCTGTGCTGAGAAATTTTCTCCCACATCTGTCTCTACTAGTGATGGTGGTTCTGCCCTTTGTTCAAAAAAATCTTCCTCCAATTGGCATTCCCATTGACAAGTATCATCGTTATCTGAGTCTGCTAACGTCCAGTCCTTCTTGGGGGTGGACTCCTTGTTAGTGTTTCCGGTGGGGGTGGACTCCTTGTTGGTATACTTCTTGGGGGTGATCTTCTTTGTGGTTGACTTCTTGGGGGTGTTCTCCTTGGTGGTCTTCTTTGTGGTTGACTTCTTGGGGGTGTTCTCCTCGGTGGAATTCTTTGCGGTTGACTTCTTGGGGGTGTTCTCCTCGGTGGTCTTCTTTGTGGTTGACTTCTTGGGGGTCTTATCCTCGGTGGTCTTCTTTGTGGTTGACTTCTTGGGGGTGGTTTCCTCGGTGGTCTTCTCTGTGGTAGACTTCTTTGGGGTGTTCTCCTCGGTGGTATTCTTTGTGGTTGACATCTTGGGGGTCTTATCCTCGGTGGTCTTCTTTGTGGTTGACTTTTTGGGGGTGGTTTCCTCGGTGGTCTTCTTTGTGGTTGACTTTTTGGGGGTCGTTTCCTCGGTGGTCGTGGTTAAGGGGGTGTTCTCCTCGGTGGTCTTTTTTGTGGTTGACTGGGTGTTCTCCTCGGTGGTCTTCTTTCTGGTTGACTTCTTGCGGGTGTTCTCCCCCTCGGTGGCCATCAACCACTGCCATAGACTACGCGGAGGCGTTCTTTCTGGGACAGGTCCTCTTGCATAGGAGCTTGCGGTTCCGCCTCAGACTATCTGTTGGACTAACCTTTGCAGTATTCTTTCGACTAAAATTTCCAGTACCAACCTTACTAGGGCTGATACAATCCTTCATGGAACTAGGAATGTTCCCGTTACCTTCAGTTAAACCATCCCCCTCTGGATCAGCACGGGTGCCTACGCAACCGAGAAACAGTATATGGTTGCCCCCTCCATATTTTTCCAATGCCGCATCTAAATTAGGTTGACTGTTAACGCCAATCTCAATGAAATCTTGGATTCTTCTATTCCACCACACATATTTTACTTTTTGGTGAGATCCCAGCAACAAGTTCTCACTAAACTTTCCAATCAGTTCAGCTACTTGTATCCCCTTCTGGCGATCGACGTAGACATCAACATCGTGTTTTGGAACGAGAACATCTGAGCCATCATCCAGTTCTGCAGTGTAGGGGTTGAATGTGGCCACCATTTTCAAAAGAGGAGGAGGTTCAGCAGCAACAGGTTTTTCAACACCAGCAGGAGGTTCAGCACCTGGATGATGTTTACCAGGAGCAGGGTTACCAATAGCAGCAGATTTACTGCTAGGATGTGTAGCAGCTTGAGCACCAGCAGCAGATTTTCTTTGATTACCAGCAGGAAATTTCTTGGATGCCCGGGCAACAACACCATCTCGTGTTCCACCAATAATTTTAGCATGCAAAATGTGGCCAGGAGAGTCTGCAAACCTTTCCAATTGATCTTCAATCTTTTCCATGTCCACAGGTGTAACAACCCCCTGCGGTGATACCCATTCGAATTCTGCAGTTTGTGCGGAGCCCATTGGAACAATTCCACGAACAAGTTCAACCATCCCAGATAAAGACTTGAAGCTTCTTTCTGCAACGAGCAAGGTTACCTTACAACCCTCTACAGCTACGGAGTTCCCATTGTCAAGCATACCAACGTACTCATGAATTTGTAGAGTGACGCTGTAATCTTTGCAAATCCTACTCGACACAAGGTTGGGGAAATAAGAAATGCTTGTTAGTGTTTGACTAACAAACATCTCTCAACGAAATATATCTTGATTTCCTACATCCAGCTAGCAGATACCGATGAAGAATGGTTAAATACATAAGAGAAGACAAGCTCACCTCCTCCGGCTGCTCAGGGTGAGACATGATTCCTGAGTTGCGGGCCCTTCCATCCTCTGTGCTGCTCAACTCGTCTCCCGGCGATGGCGATCTATCTCTGCGCAACGGCTCGCTCGACATTCGGCATCACCGTGGGCCGTCGGGCGCGGGCACGCGAGCTTTAAGCAGCGCTATCTGTCTGTGTCGCCGCCGCCTCCGCCGCCGTCCTAGGGTTCAGGTAAGGTTAAGGGCGGAGGAACGAACTAGATCTTGACCGTACACCGCTGCGTACTGAACTCGGTTACATCGAATTGCCACGCAGATTGACACGCTGGAACTAACATGAAATGGAGAAATACTGACATGCGGGACCGCAGTGGGCCCAAAACGGGAGAAGTCACAGCAATATTTGGTTTGCCCTCATTTCGTTCAGAATGGGCCCTCTGAGGAATTACCTACCCAACTTTTCAAATAGCGTCTATTACAAGCAACAAAGGCACCTGTGAGCCTGTGCCAAACAACTTGGTGACCGCAAACTGAATAGCCCCCTTGCGGGAGCATTTTCTTAATGGGACATCTTACTCGGGCCCAATAACAGGTATACTTTATTTTTTTTCCTTTTTAATTATTTATTCATTTGCATTTTTTCAGATCCTAAATATTTTTTAAAAATAGAACAATTTTTTAATTTGTATATTTTCGAATTTTAACATTTTTTTGAAAAGAACAATTTGAAAATTAGAACAAATTTCGAAAATGGAACAAATTTCGAAAATTGAACAAATTTTGAATTGGAACAAATTTTTGAATTGGAACAAATTTCGAAAGTGGAACAAATTTCAAAATTGGAACAAATCTCAAAAAGAGAACAACCTTCGGATTGGAACAAATTTCGAAATTGGAACAAATTACAAATTGGAATGAATTTCAAATTTAATCAATTTCGAATCAAATAAAATAAAAATTGAACAAAAATTCGAAAGTGGTTTGTTTACTTTAAACAAATTTCAAAACTTTAAAAAATCGAAAACATAAAAAGTTGAAATTTAAAATGTTTAGATTCAAAAAGAAAAGAAAAAAAAGAAACAGTAAAGATAACAGAAAAAGAAAAGAATAAAAGAATAAAAACCTTACCTGGGCCGGCCCATCGGACGGAGCGCTGCATGCGGGAGGGAGATCGCTCCCGCAGCGGGCGGGAGTTAGGATTTCCCCCCACGCATGGGAAACTGCTCGGTAGCGCGCGCGCTACCGATGCATCGTTTCATATGTTCGGAGTGTTTCGCGCGTTCAAGACTGTTTCGCGCTTCGCTGTGTCTTGTTCGCTAGCACGCTAGCGGCAAGCGTAGGTTTATTTTTTCTTTCCTTTTCCTTTTTTTCTTTTTCTTTTGTTATTTTTTGGTATGTTTTTTATTTCTAAATTTATTTTATTTACTTGCTTTCTTGTATTCTTTTTATTTTCTTATTCTTTCTGTGATCTTTTTTAAGTTTCTCCTTAATTTAATTTTTTATAGTTTATTTTATAGGTTATGTTTCTACCAATCTTTTTTATTTCTATTTTTCTTTACCTTTTTGTTCCTATTTTTTTATAAAGCTATTTGCACATTTTTTATGTTCCTTGAAATTTTTTCCATGTGACGTTTAATGTTGTTCCTAGATGTATAGCTATTTGTTCCTTTATTCAAAAATATTTGTTCCTCCTATTTTAGAAAATTATATTCATAATTTTTTGTTCCTTTTTTTTGTTCTTAGTGATGTTTTGATCTTGTTCCTAGATTTATAGTTATTTGTTTTTATTAAGAAAATTTTGTCCCTCTTATTTTTGAAAATTCTTTTTCAATTTTTTTGTTCCTTGTGATGTTCAATCTTGTTCCCGCTTGCATAGATTTTTGTTTCTTTATTCATAAATATTTGTTCCTCTTTTTTAGATTTCTATTTTAACAAATTTTTTGTTCCTTGATTTTTATTTTTTGTTCCATGTGATGTTCAATCTTGTTCCCGCTTTGAATAAATTTTTGTTTCTTTATTCAGAAATATTTATTCCTCTTTTTTAGAATTTTATTTTAATTAATTTTTTGTTCCTTGTGATGTTCAATCTTGTTCCCGCTTGTATAGATTTTTGTTTCTTTATTTAGAAATATTTGTTCCTCTTTTTTAGAATTTTATTTTAATTAATTTTTTGTTCCTTGAGTTTTTTGTTCCTTGTGATGTTCAATCTTGTTCCTGCTGAACGAATCGTATGGGCACCTAGAGGGGGGGGTGAATAGGGGCTACTCAAATTTTAATTCTTTTTCAATTTAGGCTTGACACAAAAGGTAAATTCTCTAGATATGCAACTAAGGTGAATTTACCTATATGACAACTAGCAAGGTAGGCAAGATACAAATAGTAAAGGCAATAAAGGATAGAGGTAACCGAGAGTGGAGCACACGGAGACACGGATGTAATTCCCGTAGTTCCTTCCTTTTTAGGGGAAGTACGTCTACGTTGGAGGGGTGTGGTTGCCACAAAGGCCTAACCAACGCCACAAAGGCTCACCCTATTCTCCGGTGCAAGCTTCCGCCACAAAGGCCTAGCTCACTTTCCACTAAGGGATTCCTCAAGACGGAATCGACCTTTACAAAACTTGGGGCACAACTCCACAACTGAATTGGAGGCTCCCAAGCACCACAAAGCAATCAATCAACAAGTATCAATATATCAATCACACAAATCAAGGTCAAGGGACACAAGGGAACCCAAGACACAAGGGGCCCTCAAGCAAATGAGAGGGGAAATCAAATCGCTTCGGTGAGGATGTAGATCAAGGCCTTCTCCTTCGATTCTCCAAAGATCAAGAGCTTTGGTGGGTTGAGGGAGGAGATCTTGTGGATTTGGTGGCTCCAAATGAGGTGTTCTTCTTGTGCAGGACGAGCAGCTTGAGGTTGAAGAAGGGGAGGGGTATTTATAGCCCCTCCCAAAATGTAGCCGTTGCTGACTTGGAGGGGCGGATTATCCGGCCAAAGTATGGCCGGATTATCCGGCTGGCCGGATTATCCGGCCCCCCTGGCCGGAATATCCGACCCCTTTACTGGATGACGCCGACTCAGGTCCTTAGCCAAATTCTGAGGTCATCGAGAGGGGGGGCGGATTATCCGGCCTCTGGCCGGAATATCCGGCCCCATTACTGCATGACGCCGACTCAAGTCCTTAGCAGTTTTTGAGCTCTCGCCGGGGGGGGGGATTATCCGCCCCCCTGGCCGGAATATCCGGCCCCATATCTGGTTGACGCTGAGCAAAAGACTTAGCCGTTTTCGACCTCTCTCCGGTGGGGGCGGATTATCCGGCCCCTAGCCGGATAATCCGGCCTGGAACTGTAAAATCTACACCACTTAACACACACTTAAAATTCCTAATGTTGTTATCTAACACACAAAACATGAGGGATACAAAGTATGCACTTTCAATCTCCCCCTTTTTGGTGTTAGATGACAACACTAGGATTTGCAATAGAGATCGAATATTTCAAACAACAAATATTTGAGCAAGAAATAAAGCTCCCCCTAAATGTGTGCATCTACACAAATGAGTTTGTAGGAGGCATACCTTTTCATGGATAACTCAATCAATATGGAATTCCGAATATGATAATGACGAGAAACCGGACAATAATTCCATAGCCATCTCACACATATACCATGAGCTCACAAAAACATAAGTGAACAAACAAAATGTTCCACATGGCACATATAGAACATATAACATAGTCTCATACACACCATAGTAGCAAATAAACCACACGAAGTTCAACCACACGAAGTTCCAAACTTAAGACAAGTAAAATAAGAAGAAACACAAGCTCCAAAGGAATGATAAACGCGCAAGCTTGTGTTCCCACCCATGCAAATCCCGTAAGACTCCTAATAGAACTACTTCTCCCCCTTTGGCATCAAGACACCAAAAAGGGAGAAGAGCGATGCTACACGTCCCGAGGAATCAATCCTCCCAATCACCGATGTCGTCGGAGTCCTCAGCATAATCATCTCCGCCATCACCATCATCTCCTTCAGCATCTTCATCACCTCCAGCATCTTCATCCTCAAAGTCCTCCTCAGCCTCTGGATGAGTATCTCCTGTGGGAGCATCTAGAGCACCGAAGAGATGCTTCTGCATATCAACCCAGTTGTAGCGATCGGTGTTCCAAGCTTCATAGGGCGTAGGAGCAGTAGGAGTGGGATCGGCGGTCTGAGCACCACTGAGACGGTGAAGGATCAGCTGCTGAGTGTCCTGAATGTTATTCCTCTCAACATAGGCCTGGTAGTTCTCACGGTGGATCTCAACCTTCATGCAGAGAACGTTCCTCTCAAACCAGCTGAGCTTCCTCACTTCCCGGGACATAGCAGATGCAGCAGCCCTCTGATCACCGGTAGAAGCACTCGACCTCGCATCAGCCATGAAGGTGCTAGGATATGCAGCTGCTGGAGCAGTAGTCTTCTTCTTCTTGACATACATCTTCTTGACCAGGTGATCCACACAGTCATCATGGATATCATAATCTCCAAGGGCATTCTTGATTAGGAGCATGATATAGGGAGCATAGGGCACGGTGTTCCTCTGAACGATAGCATCCTTGATCTCATAGAAGATGAAATCCATCACATCAAGAGTAAAGTCCTCATCCGGGTCAGTCGAAGTGGCACACTCATGAGCAAGAGAGAGAAGGTCAACAAGCGAGGTCCGAATGGCATCATTGTTACCACCACTAGGAGCAATGTTCTCTCTGAAAATGCGGAAAAGCTGATCATAAAGAGGATGTAGGCCATTGATGAAGCCCACAACACCTGTGGAGTCATAGAGGTCATAGAGCTTGTCCTTGTCAGGCTTTGTCCCCGGATTGTGAACACGGCGACCCACTGGAGTCTCTCCATTATACGCATACCCCAAGAGCGAGGCAAACATGGAGAAGTCTGATGTACACTCATGCTCGCTGGTCATCCACTTCATAGACTTCTGAGCATTGGGCAAGATCACAAGAGTAGCAAAGAACTGCTTGATGAGGCCGGGGTTATAGTTGCACTAAATGGAAGCCAATCCCATCAATCCCATCTTCTCAACCACAGAAACTGCTTCAGCAAAATAGGTCTTGCTGCGGAGATGATCAAAGTCAATAGGATGCATCGGTCGACATGGATACTTGAGAGGCTCATAGACATCACGGAAAATGCCCCACTGCTCTTCATTCCAGAAACCATGGTCCTCAATGTCTTCATCTCGAGGTGTGGCGTACCAATTGTTCCGCCGCACAAGAATGTACTCGGCCTCTAGCATGGTCTTGTAGTTGATACGTGGTGCTTGAGTTGCCTTGCCTTTGCGACGACGGGCTTGAGCCTTGGCAGCCTTTTCTTTCTCAGCTTTTCTAGCAGCCTCCCTTTGTCGCTGACGAATGACAAGCTCATCAACTAGAACTCCTTCCTCATTCC
Organism: Dactylis glomerata; assembly: GCA_007115705.1. Taxonomy (NCBI): domain Eukaryota; kingdom Viridiplantae; phylum Streptophyta; class Magnoliopsida; order Poales; family Poaceae; genus Dactylis; species Dactylis glomerata. The sequence continues at coordinate 658,002 of QXEO01001193.1, forward strand.
GAATCAACCGGCGCTTGCGCTTTGTCAAACTCGAATCACCTGTGAAGTAGAGAGGGATGGATAGCATGGGGGTAAGCATATGCACACGAGTTACTAAAAAAGGATCAAGAATCATGTAGTATTAAAGCACAATCTTCACCCGATGAATCAACTTGATAGCAGCAAGTTAAAAAAGCTGGAAGTGCCAGGCCGGATTATCTGGCCAGGGCGGCGGATAATCCGGCCCCCTCGAAAAAAAATTCTACACATGCTGCAGCGCTCAATTTGATAGATCGGGAGAAAACAACATACTACGAGATTCATGATGACAGGAGTTGCACAAAGAGAGGGCCAAACACCAAGAATATGCATAGGTAAAAAACAACCCTAGGGTTAGGAAAATACCCGCATCCATTGCAAAAATGGCTTGGTGAAAGCCCTCCCAAGGTGGAGGAGAGCAACCTCCGACGAAATCTGGCCAAGGGGATGGCCAGAGCTCCGGCGGCGGCGGCGGAGAGGCGGCGACGGCGGCAGGGGATACCAGGGGGGTTAGGGTTGGAACTGCCTGGAGGCAGCCTGACCCGCCCCCTTTATATACCTGGCCATCACTCCGGCCGGATTATCCGGCCTGGGGGGCGGATAATTTGGCCCCCCCGGATATTCCGCCCAGGGAGGCGGATATTCCGGCCTGGGAAGCCAAAATTCGAAATTTTCAAAAACAGATGTTGTTTTGATGAAAAATTTGAACTCGTGTGCAAAGATTAGATGTCTTGAGACAGGATGGCTTAGGTGAGAGAGCAAGCATGGAGTGGTTCTCGGCACTTGACATTGCAAGAACAAATCAATGAAAAATCCAATGCAAGTGCCTTCCCATATCAAATTAAGAAACAACACCAAGAGAGAACACCAAGACCTCAAATAAGATATGCAAGGAATCAACTCTTCGAGAAGAAGAGGTTGGTGGCCGAAGCCACCATGTTTGAGTGTTATGGCATTGGACCGCGAAGATGTATCTTGGGTCCATAACCACTACTCGTCATTGAAGCTCATATATCACAAAAATGATATTAAGAGAATGATATGATTACTATTGGCATTATGGGGGAGGGATAGCCCAATTGATTAGGACCGCACTCCCCCTATCTCCATGCCCACACCTAAACCAAACAAGCATTGAAATATAGATGTATTTGCAAGATGCTCAAGCCACACTCCTTGAATCAATGATATTTAGCTCATTCCTCAAATATCCAAATCTTGCTTCATCAAGAGGCTTCGTGAATATATCGGCAAGTTGATCCTTGGTGCTAACATATGCAAGCTCAATATCACCACGGGCAACATGATCTCTAATGAAATGATTCCGGATCTCAATATGCTTGGTTCTTGAATGTTGCACCGGATTATAGGCAATCTTGATAGCACTCTCATTGTCACATAAAAGAGGCACTTTGTCACAATTGACACCGTATTCCTTTAAAGTTTGCCTCATCCATAACAATTGAGTGCATCCACTTGCGGCGGCAATGTATTCAGCTTCGGCGGTGGAGAAAGATATACAATTTTGCTTCTTAGAAGACCAACACACCAAGGACCTACCAAGAAATTGGCAAGCTCCGGAGGTTGATTTCCTATCATCCTTGTCACCGGCCCAATCCGAATCCGTGAAGCCACAAAGAGAGAAATCCGAGCCTTTGGGATACCAAAGCCCAAAAGTTGGGGTATGAACCAAATATCGAAAGATCCTCTTAACTACCATAAGGTGGCTTTCTTTATGAGCGGCTTGATACCTTGCACACACACCTACACTCAACACAATATCGGGTCTAGATGCACAAAGGTAAAGCAACGAACCGATCATAGAACGGTATACCTTTTGATCCACGTTTTTACCATTGGGATCTAGATCAAGATGACATTTAGTGGCCATTGGTGTGGTGGCCCCATTTAGTTCCTTCATCTTGAACCTCTTGAGCATGTCTTGGACATATTTGGCTTGATTAATGAAAGTCCCTTCTTTCAATTGCTTGATTTCAAAACCAAGAAAGAACTTCATTTCGCCCATCATAGACATCTCGAACCTATCGGTCATAAGCTTTGAGAATTCATCATTAAAAGCTTTGTTAGTAGAGCCAAAAATAATATCATCAACATATAGTTGGCATACGAAAAGCTCCCCATTGACCCTCTTAGTAAAAAGAGTGGGGTCGATTTGTCCAACTTCAAACCCACGGTCTAACAACAACTCCCTAAGGTGCTCGTACCAGGCACGTGGGGCTTGTTTAAGGCCATAGAGTGCCTTATGGAGTTTGTAGACATGGTTCGGGAAGTTGAGATCCTCAAACCCCGGGGGTTGCTTAACATACACTTCCTCTTTCAATGGACCATTTAGAAAAGCACTTTTAACATCCATTTGTTGCAACTTAAAATTATGATGAGTGGCATATGCAAGAAGGATACGAATGGACTCAAGGCGAGCCACGGGAGCATAAGTCTCTCCAAAGTCAATTCCTTCAACTTGGGAGAAACCTTGAGCCACCAATCTTGCCTTGTTCCTCACAACAATCCCATGCTCATCTTGCTTGTTCTTGAATATCCACTTTGTGCCAATCACATTCCGGCACTCCTTTGGCTTCTCCACTAACACCCAAACATTATTGCGCTTGAAGTTGTTGAGTTCTTCATGCATAGCATCCAACCAATCCGGATTTTCAAGGGCTTCAAATACTTTCTTGGGTTCAACCTTGGAGATATAAGCATGATGATTGCTAAATTATGCCAATTGACGCCGGGTTGACACATTGCTCCTTAAATCTCCAATAACCCTCTCAAGAGTATGACCTTTAAGTTCCAAGTCCCTTTCAACTCTTCTCTTGCGACGGGCTTCGATCTCCTCATTTGACGATAGAGGAATCACTTGATCATCTTGATCATTTTGGTCCCCGTCTTGACCATCACCTTGACCTTGATCACCATTATGCACATCATCACTCTCTTCATGAGTAGGTTGATCTTGGTCTTGTGAAGAATTAGGGGCGGTTGAGATAACCGGAGATGATGGGGGTGCCCCTTCTTCTTCATGAAGGTCCTTGTCTTGTTCTTCGGTTGGTGCATTAGTTGCTTCTTTGGGAGAGGCTTGTTGAGCTTGGGAAGATGAGGGCTCCACTTGAGTAGAGCATAGTCCTTCTCGGTCCGCCACAAGGTGTCCCTCAATGGGGCGGAAAAATCCCACGCCCATTCTTCTTATGGCATCTTGAGGTATTTCAACATCTACATCACAAGCAACAACATCTCGCCCCCCTTGGGAGCTATCATTTTCTTCGAATACCACACTACAAGATTCTTCAACACGTCCGGTGGACTTGTTGAAGACTCTATAAGTGTGGGATTCGGCACCATAACCAACAAAAATACCTTCTATTGCTTTCGGATCAAATTTACCTAAACGAACTCCTTTTCTTTGAAAGAAACACTTACACCCGAAAACCCGATAGTAGGAGACGTTGGGCTTGCTTCCGGTGAGTATCTCATATGGAGTCTTGTTTAAGCCTTTGCGGAGGAAGAGCCGGTTCGAAGAGTGGCACGCCGTAGAGATAGCTTCGGCCCAAAAGTTGTATGGAGACTTAAACTCCGCCAACATGGACCTAGCCATATCCATAAGAGTCCGGTTCTTCCTCTCGGCTACACCATTTTGTTGAGGGGTGTATGCAGCGGAATATTGATGACGAATCCCCTCATCACTAAGAAATCCATTCAAGGTGTAGTTCTTGAACTCGGTGCCATTGTCACTTCTTATTGCCAATATAGTTTGCCCATGTTGACGTTCAACTTCTTTGGCAAAGTCGATGACAGTTTGTTGAGTCTCACTCTTGTGCTTGAAGAAATAGACCCAAGTGTATCTTGAGTAGTCATCAACAATCACCAAACAATATTTCTTCCCACCAAGACTTGCATGAGAGGGAGGACCAAAGAGATCTACATGAAGGAGCTCCAAGATCCTCTTGGAAGAAACGATAGTCTTGCTTGGATGGGGAGAGTCATGCATTTTTCCTAGAATGCAAGCCCTGCAAACACGATCTTTGGCAAAAGAAACATTCTCTTTTAGTCCGAGTATGTGGCCACCCTTGTGAAGACTTTGCAAAGTTCTCATATTGACATGGGCTAGTCGGCGATGCCAAAGCCAACCCACATCGGTCTTTCCGAATAAACACATTGCACTTGTAGTGGTTTTCCCCGAGAAGTCCACCACATACAAGTTGTTTTCAACGTGCCCAACGAAAGCGACCTTTAGAGACTTGCTCCACAAGAGTACCACAATATCATTATCAATGAAGACGGCAAAGCCCATCTTTCCAAGTGCACGAACTGAAAGTAAATTGTAACCAAGGGTATCAACAAGCATGACGTCCACAAGGGAAATATTCGGTGCGACCACCACCTTGCCAAGACCCAATACCTCGGATTTTGACATATCTCCATAAGTGACGGTTATATTGTTGATGTTAGGCTTCATCTCCGTCATAATATTCTTGCTTCCGGTCATATGACTTGTGCATCCACTATCAAGCACCCATTTTGAACCACCGGAAGCATAGTCCTACAAGAGATCATTGCTTGGTTTTAGGTCCCCATTTCTCAATGGGTCCTCTTTTGTTAGTAACAAGGGTCTTTGGGACCCAAATAGACCAAGCAACATAACCATCATTTGGACCAACATATTTTGCATAAACATCACAATAATAATCACGAAATAAGACATAGTGAGGGTTAGCAATTCCCGCATGATCATCATGAGTGGCTTTGCCACCCACAATAGGATCCTTCTTTGCTTGTGCGGGCTTGGCCTTCTTTTTCTTGTTGTTGTTCTTCTTCTTCTTTGAGACAAAGCCAATCCCCGTTTTATCACCAAATGCCTTTTGCTTACTCAAAAGGTCATTCAAGTTTTTCTCACCTATGGGAATGGAGGACTTGGCAAGCTCATCTTTCAACCTAGCATTTTCTTCAATAACATTTGCATGATCACAAGTAGTAGTAGAAGAACTAGGCACATTATTCTTAGTCAATTCAATTTGAAGTTGTTCATGTGACTTGGTAAGAATAGAGTGTTCACTTTTCAAGGCCTTGTGAGCCTTGTCAAGATCTTCTAGATCCTTAACAAGTATATCATGACCAACACCAAATTCAACCTTTTCCTTTTTAAGCATTTTTACTTTAGCACGAGCATGGTCTCGCTCTTTAATGAGTTTGGAAACAACTTCATTATTAGATTCCTCAATGGAATCGAGCTTCTCTTCGAGAGTTGCTCGTTCCTCTTGCTCTTCTTCAAGAGACTCGGTTAGTGAGGCAATATCTTGAGCATATTCCTTTTCAAGCCTCATTTGTTCATCTAGTTTTTTAAGAGTTTTACCATATTGGCTCAATAGACGTTCAAAGTGTAGCTTGTGAATGCCATCTACGCTAGACACATAATCATCAAAAGCAACAATTTCTTCCTTTACTCTAAGACTAGCAAGATCATTCAAGGGAGCATCATTTGTCTTAGAGGAGGAGAAAGGTGTGGGTGATACCTCGGAAGACTTGGCCATAAGGCACTTGACGTTCTTGATGAGAGAGTCCTCATTGGGGGATTCAAAGAGTGATGTGGGGGAAGTGGAGGTGGTTGCCATTGCGGCCATCTCACTAGTTGTGGTTTATTCTTCATCACTCTCACTTGCGGAGTACTCTTCTTGAGTAAAGAACACAAACTTTGGTTGTTTCTTCTTTGGTCCACCCTTCTTCACAAATGGCTTCTTTGAAGGTGACTTGGTCTTGCTTTTGAGGATGAGCTTTCCACCATGGTCTTCTCTCTTCTCATAAGGGCACTCGGCAACAAAGTAGAATCTATCATTGCAATTGTAGCATGTCCTCACCCTTTGACCATTGTTGTCATTCCTTTGATAGCCACTTGACTTGCTTCTTCTTTGATTGTCTTCTTTAGCCTTGTGTGGATCAACCCAAAAGGTTTTTCCATAGAAGGCCATGTGCTCATTGTACTCATGTCTTATGTCCTCGGGACACATCTCTAGCCTTGCTTCAATGCTTGCTTGAAGAGGAACCTCTTTCTCAACCACACTAGCTTTTAATGCAAGATTGGAGCTTCTTTGCATTCCTATGGCACGAGCACGAGCATCTTCCGCATTTTGTGCGGCAACCTTGTAGGCTTGAATCTCTTGCATCACTTGATTGGAGGTCATCTCATTGAAGTTGTGCTTGCCTTGAACACTCTTCACATCCGCGGGCTCATATGGAGTAAGAGCAAGAATATACTTCATCTTGATCCACTCATCATCAATATGGTGAGCACCGAGATTCTTGAAGGTGGTAGCGATAGCCTTGAGTCTTCTATACATCTCTTGATGGTCCTCACCAGCCATCATGAAGAACCCCTCCGCTTGATTTGAGAAGGCCACATATCTTGTTTTCTTCATGCTCTCATTGCCAACAAAGACGTCGGAGAGTCCTTGCCAAGCTTCTTTGGCGGTGGAGAAGTGTTGGATGTGAGGCAAGTCCTTGGACCCAACGGCGTCTTGAATCATGTGAAGAGCGGTAGCATTGAGTTGACTATCGACCGTCTCTCTTCTTGTCATGTTGTTGGGATCCACGGCCTTGAATCCTTCCTCAACGATCCTCCAAAGCTCGATGTAAGAACTGCGCATATGAGAGATCATTTGATATTGCCATTGACCAAAGTTTAATGCATCAAGCTTAGGTGGATCTCCTCTATTGTTAATATGAGGATGAGGAACCGGTGGGTCGGGTGAATACCAATGTGGGAATTCACCTTTCCCGTCTCCCTTGGTGGAAGACTTAGCATCGCCATTTTTGTCGGCACCCTCCACATCTACCACCACATTCTCCACTTGTGGAGTAGCGGATTTTTCCGGAGGTGGAGGAGCATTAGCAGTTTTAGCTTGCATGAGTTGCGCTATCATTTCACGCAACTCGCTTATTTGAGATGTCATGGAAGTCATGGATGATTCCAAAGATTTGAACTCACCCATGGAAACTTGACCCGAGCCCTCACTAGGTGGTGGATCCATACTCTTAGGCGGTTAAGCCCGAATTAAGAGCCGAGGCTCTGATACCAATTGAACGGATCGTATGGGCACCTAGAGGGGGGGTGAATAGGTGCTACTCAAATTTTAATTCTTTTTCAATTTAGGCTTGACACAAAAGGTAAATTCTCTAGATATGCAACTAAGGTGAATTTACCTATATGACAACTAGCAAGGTAGGCAAGATACAAGTAGTAAAGGCAATAAAGGATAGAGGTAATCGAGAGTGGAGCACACGGAGACACGGATGTAATTCCCGTAGTTCCTTCCTTTTTAGGGGAAGTACGTCTACGTTGGAGGGGTGTGGTTGCCACAAAGGCCTAACCAACGCCACAAAGGCTCACCCTATTCTCCGGTGCAAGCTTCCGCCACAAAGGCCTAGCTCACTTTCCACTAAGGGATTCCTCAAGGTGGAATCGGCCTTTACAAAACTTGGGGCACAACTCCACAACTGAATTGGAGGCTCCCAAGCACCACAAAGCAATCAATCAACAAGTATCAAGATATCAATCACACAAATCAAGGTCAAGGGACACAAGGGGCCCTCAAGCAAATGAGAGGGGAAATCAAATCGCTTCGGTGAGGATATAGATCAAGGCCTTCTCCTTCAATTCTCCAAAGATCAAGAGCTTTGGTGGGTTGAGGGAGGAGATCTTGTGGATTTGGTGGCTCCAAATGAGGTGTTCTTCTTGTGCAGGACGAGCAGCTTGAGGTTGAAGAAGGGGAGGGGTATTTATAGCCCCTCCCAAAATGTAGCCGTTGCTGAGTTGGAGGGGCGGATTATTCGGCCAAAGTATGGCCGGATTATCCGGCTGGCCGGATTATCCGGCCCCCCTGGCCGGAATATCCGGCCCCTTTACTGGATGACGCCGACTCAGGTCCTTAGCCAAATTCCGAGGTCATCGAGAGGGGGGGGGGCGGATTATCCGCCCCCCTGGCTGGAATATCCGGCCCCATATCTGGTTGACGCCGAGCAAATGACTTAGCCGTTTTCGACCTCTCTCCAGAGGGCGCGGATTATCCGGCCCCTAGCCGGATAATCCGGCCTGGAACTGTAAAATCTGCACCACTTAACACACACTTAAAATTCCTAATGTTGTTATCTAACACACAAAACATGAAGGATACAAAGTATGCACTTTCACCCGCTTACATAGATTTTTGTTTCTTTATTCCGAAATACGTTCCTCTTTTTTAGAATTTTATTTTAACTAATTTTTTGTTCCTTGATTTCTATTTTTTGTTCCTTGTGATGTTCAATCTTGTTCCCGCTTGTATAGATTTTTGTTTCTTTATTAAGAAATATTTGTTCCTGTTCTTTTAGAATTTTACTGTAACTTATTTTGTGTTCCTTGATTTTTACTTTTGTTCCTTGTGATGTTCAATCTTGTTTCCGCTTGTATAGATTTTTGTTTCTTTATTCAAAAATATTTGTTCCTCTTTTTTAGAATTTTGTTTTAACTAATTTTTTATTCCTTGATTTTTATTTTTTGTTCCTCGTGATGTTTGATCTTGTTCCCAGATTTATGGTTATTTTGTTTCTTATTAAGAAAAAATTATTCCTCTTATTTTAGAAAGCTCTTTTTTCAAAAAAAAAATGTTCCTTGTAATATTCAATCTTGTTCCCGCTTGTATAGATTTTTGTTTCTTTATTCAGAAATATTTGTTCCTCTTTTTTAGAATTTTATTTTAATTAATCTTTTGTTCCTTGATTTTTTTTTGTTCCTTGTGATGTTCAATCTTGTTCCTGCTTACATAGATTTTTGTTTCTTTATTCAGAAATACGTTCCTCTTTTTTTAGAATTTTTATTTTAACTAAATTTTTGTTCCTTGATTTCTATTTTTTGTTCCTTGTGATGTTCAATCTTGTTCCCGCTTGTATAGATTTTTGTTTCTTTGTTAAGAAATATTTGTTCCTCTTCTTTTAGAATTTTATTTTAACTTATTTTTTGTTCCTTGATTTTTACTTTTGTTCCTTGTGATGTTCAATCTTGTTCCCGCTTGTATAGATTTTTGTTTCTTTATTCAGAAATATTTGTTCCTCTTTTTTAGAATTTTATTTTAACTATTTTTTTGTTCCTTGATTTTTATTTTTTGTTCCTCGTGATGTTTGATCTTGTTCCAAGATTTATGGTTATTTTGTTTCTTATTAATAAAAAATTGTTCCTCTTATTTTAGAAAGCTCTTTTTCCAAAAAAAATTGTTCCTTCTAATGTTCAATCTTGTTCCCCCTTTTATAGATTTTTGTTTCTTTATTCAGAAATATTTGTTCCTCTTTTTTACAATTTTATTTTAACTAATTTTTTGTTCTTGATTTTTTCATGTGATGTTTATTTTGGTTTGCAGATGTATAGCAATTTGTTCCTTTATTTGGAATATTTTTCCTTTTATTTTAGAAATTTTGTTCCTTTGAGGTTCTTTTGTTTCCTTTGATGTTCGAATTTTGTTCCCGGATGAATGGTTATTTGTTTCTTTGTTCAAAAAGATTTGTTCCTCTTATCTTAAAAAAATTATTTCCACAATTTGTTCCTTGATGTTCAATTTAGTTCCATGTGATGTTCAATCTTGTCCCCGGATGTATACCTTTCGGTTCCTCTATTCAGAAGGATTTGTTCCTCTTGAGAAAATTATTTTCTCTGGATTTTTTGTTCCTTATTTTTATCATATGATGTTCATTTTTGTTCCTTGGTGCATGTGATCACCCAGGCCCAGCCAATTTTTTTGAAACAGGTAAAAATGCACAGCTCATAATAAAATCAGAGATTGCTTGTATCTAAAGCACAAGGTCGCATCCTTGAGCTAGCTACCGAAGTGGTAGACGTACTAGTACTAGATTAACAAAAAAAGTCCATCGGTGAACTGAAAGTAGGCCATCCTATGCCTTTAGGTTGAAGTCAGCGAGAAACATGAGGGGCTCTGGCGACCGCGCGGGCGACTCCGCGTCGCCGGCGCGCCCTCCTTCGCTGGACCACCCCCCACCACCCTTCCTCCTCGGATCCGTCCCCTCCGGGCTCCTGCTCCCCCTCCACGGCGACCTCGTCTCATGGTCGCTGCCTGCGAGGCTCCCCGACAGCTCCTGCTCTGGTGCTGCTGTGACCGACGCCGCTGCCTCCCCTCCTGCGACGACCTCTCCCGATCTCCTCGGCAAGGACGGCGGCGTGCAGCCGGGAAAGGGCTCCCTGCCCGTCCCTTGGTCCGCCGGCGTGCAGCACTTGTCTCCAGGTGCGGCATTCCTTGACTCTATGCTCTCACTGTTTCATACCATGGTTGCAAGGCCGATTTGTGTGAGATCTAGCGAGGTTGTTAAGTTCTGGATCGTTGCCGCTGACCGCTCCCCCCGTATCAACGTCTTTTGTGTGGCTAACGCCCTAAATTTCAACCTCACCGCCTTCCCCGACTGGTTCTCCGTCGTCAATCATGGCGGCGGCATCTTCTCCACTTGCGCGTCCTCTGCGGTTGTTCGCGATTTCATTATCGCCCATCGAGCCGTTCGTTTGGGGAAATCTGTGTACTCCCTGCACCGCTCGCGCGCCCTGGCTGCTACGGCGGCAGACGCTCTTCCGCCATGGCCGACGTTCTCCACGCCCCGGGGCGATCTAGTCCATGGGTCAAACCCCCGTGTTGACCTGCTGGGTCCCACCAGTGAAAGTACGCTGTCCAGTTTGGATGCCCAGTCAACCTACGACCATTCCGAACCTAACCTTATCCTCTCTGCCCCGGTTTCTAGGCTGGATGGAGGCACGCCCATCCCTCTCTCTCCCTTAAATCCATGCCCGCTGACTTCTACGCCTCCCCTAAATCTCGTCGCTGCTCCGCCCTCTGTCCCGGAGCCCGACTTCTCCTCGCCATGCCCCATCCCTTCCCCAGATCTCTCCTTTCTCACGCCCTTCCCCCTCCGCGAATCCAGCCTCCTTTCGCCGCTGACACGCCGCCTGCAGGGCATGGCGAGGCAGCTCCGCTGCTTTACCCAGTCCTTCCGGCGTGCTGCTCTGCTGAGAGCTCAGACGCTCCCCCCGGCTCCTATAAGGAGGTGCTCCTCTCCTCCTCTCCACATTGCCCCAGCTTCAAGAAGAAACTTGTTTTCTCCCCCATCAAAGGCAAGCCTCTCTGCTTCCGCTGTCTTTCGCCGGAGCACGGCGTCGGCGGGTGTAGGGATCCTCTGCGCTGCGCGGGGTGTGGCCGTGTCGGCCACAAGCGTCGGACATGTGAGTTGCCCCCGCTCACTTACTCTTCTTCTTCCCCTGACTTGGTGTGCTTCTCCTCCCTCACCCCGCCTTCTCCCCCCAGGTTGTCGGACGTTCTACGCCCTCCCAGGTCCCGGTCCCTGTCGCCCCCGTCGTCCAACAGGAGGCCGCCGCTGTTCCGTCCACCCACGCCGTACCCCCTGGGTGCCGCCGCTCTCGACTCCCCGTCCCCCGTGTCGGCCCTGCCGGCGTGGCGCCCCCCCATGTTCGCCCCGCCTCTGCCTCAGCACGGGCGCCCACACGTTCCTTCCCCTCCTGCCCCGGCACCTCCCGCGTCGCCGGTGTCTGGCGCGGCCGACAGCGACAACTCCCGCCCTGCGCGTCCGATGTATGCGGAGGTGTTCATGCCCCCCGCCCACGATGTGTCCCGCAGCCGCCGCTTTGCCTACGCGGTGTTTGAGCCTGCTTCCGATTCGCCGGGCTTCCTTCTCCGGCGTGCCCTCGAGGAAATGGGCGGCAACCCCTACGTCGGGCTCACGGCGTCCGACTATGGGGCGCTGCTTGTCCTGTTCGCCTCCCCGGAGGTGCGCGAGGAGGCCATGCTGCGCTTCCCGCTCGATTTCTCCGGCCACCACATCTCACTTGAGCGCCCAGAGGACGGCGCCAATCGGTTTGGCTGGCGTTTCTCTTGGTTTGCTCAGCTCTCTGCCACGGGATTCCCGCTCGAGCACTGGGACGAGGGGGGCATTCGCACTGCCTTCCGCTCCATCGGAAGTGTTTGTTGCATTGACCCCCTCTGCCTCAATGAGCTGGACTTCTCGGCTATCCGGTTGGTGATTGCTACTCGTGTGATGGCGCCAGAAAAGACTGTGGCGTTTAGTTGACGTGGGAGCAGTAAGTCCTTGTGCGTGGTGATGACCAGCCCGTTGGGAACCCCAAGAGGAAGGTATGATGAGTGTAGCGGCTAGTTTTCCCTCAGTTAAGAAACCAAGGTTTAATGTCGATCTTGAAGAAGAGAGACGGTGATGACTGAAGGTGATACGGACTGGCTTAGTAACACTCCAACAAGGGCGCCGTTTATGACACTTGTTGACTCGTCTTCGGCCAGCAGCAACGCGGAACCTGCACACACACAGACAAATACTTTGTCCCCAACTTGCGATGAGGTTGTCAATCTCACCGGTTTGCTTGAAACAAAGGTTATGAGTGTATCGAGTGGAAAACAGTAGTAATATGCGAGTAAAGTAAACAGTGCGGGAAAAGTAAACAGGTGATTGCAATATGATTAAAATAGAACCGGGGTCCACAGTTCACTAGTGGTGTCTCTCCATAGATAAAATAACATGCTGGGTAAACAAATTACAGTTGGGCAATTGATAGAATAAAGATAACGTGATATGTCAAGAAGATCACTATGAGATTCACTCTGGGCATTACAACAAAATACATAGACCGCCATCCAACTGCATCTATGACTAATAATCCACCCCCGGGGATATCATCCGAACACCCTAGAAGTATTAAGTTGCGAACAACAGATAATTGCATTAAGCAAAGTGTGTAATGTAAACAAAGCATATGCCCTTGAGCATATGAATGTTGTTTTCTCCCTAGTAGCAACAACACATCTACCACCTTAGAGGTTTCTGTCACTCCCCCAGGTGAAATAGAGACATGAACCCACTATCGAGCATAAATACCCCCTCTTGGAGTCACTAGCAACTACTCGGCCAAGATAGCTACTAACAACGGAGAGCATGCAAGATCATAAACAACATAGAGATAACAAAAGATATAATTCAGTACAGCAACTTAATCATAAACACCAATATTCATCGGATCCCAACAAACCAACATCATAGTATTACATAACGGTGATCTCAATCATGTAAGGCAGCTCATGAGATCTAAACATGAAGCACATGGTGGAGAAGACAACCAGCTAGCTACTGCTATGGACCCATAGTCCAAGGTAGACTACTCACTCATCGCTCCGGAGGCAAGCATGGCGATGAAGAAGACCTCCGGTGGCGATTCCCCTCTCCGGCAGGGTGCCGGGAAGAGCTTCTGGACCCTCCCGATCTTCGGGTCGACGGTGGCGGCGGATCGCGATGTATTCTGGAAAACTGATCGGGCCTTAGGTTTTTCTCGTCAGGGGGTATATATAGGCGAAGGGGCAATGTCAGAGGAGAGACCACGGCCCCTCACGTGGGCCCGGCGCGGCCAGGGGGTGGCCACGCCGCCCCTGTGTGTGGGGGCCACGTGGCCCCCCTCCGTCAGGTCTTCGGATGTTTGGAAGCTTCCCCGTGAAATATGACTTCAGGAACTTGTTTCATCCAATTCCGAGAATATTTCCTGTGTATCACTTCTGAAACACAAAAACAGCAGAAAACAGGAAACTGGCACTGTGGCACTTCGTTAATAGGTTAGTTCCGGAAAATGTATAAAAATGCCATTAAGTGTAATGAAACAATATACAAATGGTGTAAAAACAAGCATGGAGCATCAAAAATTATAGATACGTTTGAGACGTATCAAGCATCCCCAAGCTTAACTCCTGCTCGTCCTCGAGTAGGTAAGTGATAACAAAGAATAATTTTTGAGGTGACATGCCCCTACACAATCTTGATCATATATGTAAGCATTGGTGAGCTAGGATCAATAGAACTTAAAACATGGGCATGAAAGATATAATCATGACAATAAGAAACTTAGCAACCATGTTGTAAACATGCAAATGAACACAAACAAAAGATCATGATAATGAAACAATGAAAGTCAAACGTGTGTTCAAATCATAAGGAAAAACATACAAATGGTTTTCAGCTTGTCCTTCAAAGAGAGCAAAACATAAATGCATAGGACACCTCAAAGTTTAAGAGGGCGACTAGATACAAATAATTTAAGAACAAGTGAAACCAACAATATGAGTCAATCAATGAACTTTGGGACAATGCATATCACACTAAGAATGACAACTATGCTCTCTTAATGGTGCATAAAGAAAGAAGGTGGTGACTCAACATAAAAGTAAAAGAAAGGCCCTTCGCAGAGGGAAGCAGTGATTTAAACATGTGCTAGAGCTTTTCATTTGTAAAACAGAGATAAAACTTGATTTTGAGAGGTGGTTGTCTTTGTCAACGACTGGCAATGGGGTTCTTACTATCTTCCATACAAAAATAAAGCAAGTTTTTGAGAGAGATTGGCACTCTTGTGCTCTTTTTATAAAACTTGGCACTCCTCCCCACCTATTCCTTTCACATACCATGGCTAACCGATTCCATCGGGTGCCCACCAACATTCACATTCATTGGAGGAGTGCCTTTTTTCTTTCTTTTTTTCTCTTTTTTCTTTTTCTTTTTGGAATAAGCAATATGGAAGATAGCAAATCCGACCACTACGTCCCCATGAGCTGAAAACAGTGTCACAAAACGAGAAGTATTTTGAAGGTTTTTGAAAGGTAGCACACGAAAATTTTACTTTGGAATGGCTTACAAATACCATGCATAGGAATTTATAGTGGACACAATGGCAAACTTTGGCTTTTAGGAGTTGGATGCACGAGTAGAGCTCATACTCAGTACAAGGCGAGGGCTAGCAAAAGACTGGGAGCGACCAACTAAGAGAGCAATAATGGCCATAATCATGCAGAGCGACAAAGCGACATTAAAAGAAGCATACGATGGCATCAAAAGTCAAAAACTAAATGATCATGAAGGCTAATGGCGACTTTGTAAGAGTCTAACATGTGTGAGCATGCGCCAAGTCAACCCAAATAAAGCATCAAGGAGAAAACCAAAATAATGCTTCCATACAATAAAAACAACGCATGATTTTTTCAAAGGCTCATTAAGCAATCTCAGTTATTTGAGACAAGTCATGCTACAGCAAAACCACTAAGCATACTATCAAAAAGACATCAATCATGACATGAAAAAGCCTAAGCCGCAGTCTACACAAGCTCCTTCTTGTACCACTATTTTGCACAAAGCTTTTTCTCTTTTCCAACACCATTTGAAATTTTTATAAACACCTCTTTTGATGAAAACCAATGAAGACCAGAGGCAAAAATACACCTTGATGAAAAGATATGACAAGATCTGAATGCGAATCAAGGCGAAAACGAAAACCAAAAGCAGTAGCGGAAAAAGTAGAATGCTCGATTTTTAATAAGAGTGAAAACTAGAGCATTCTTTGCAAATGAAAACGAGTACATCTCCTCCAAAGGAAATTTGTTGGGGTCCAACCATTTATTGCAGCAAACAAACAAACTAAACCAACTAAGAAAACTAAAACAACTGACGCTCCAAGAAAAACACATAGTGCATGAAGCAATAAAAATATAGTGTTTTGAAAGGTGACCTGATTTTTTGCCGATGAAGAAGGGGTGCCTCGGGGGCATCCCCAAGCTTTGACGCTTGTACTTCTTGGATATTTCTTGGGGTGATGCATGGGCATCCCCAAGCTTGAGCTTTTGTCCATTCTTCAACTCATCTCATCATTCTCCAATCCCTACACTTGAAAACTTCCTTCATACAAAACTAAACATAATTCTATTAGCAACATTAGTGTAAGCATAAAATATATTCAACCTCTTTTAGCTTCAGGTTTCAACCCAAAACCACCACATATAAAGTATATACTACTGTAGCAACTTCCACAAGAGTTCCATGATAAAAAAGAACTCAAAAGAAAGCGATAAAGTGGCAAAAACAAATATTGGCAGAAATCTGTCAAAACTGGACAGCTGACAAAGGACGAATTTTTGAGGGATTTTCCGTTGCTCAAATCAAAAAGTGTTCAACTAAGAAAAGTTTGGATATAACCTGGGGCATATGCACAAGAAATCGCAGGTCCAAAAGATAAACAGAGAATTTTTACGAATTTTTACGGTGCAGCACCGAAAACAGTTTCAGGACAGCAATAACCCCAAATCTTTACCTCGCTCAAATTAGAGGCTTCTCTTGGCACAAAACGAAATAAACAAGATAAGGAGCGGTCATTACAGCAGTAATGACTTCCAAGACTCAAATAAAAGAAAAAGTACTGAAAAGTAAACAATGGGTTATCTCCCAAGAGTGCTTTTCTTTAACGCCTTCGAGCTAGGCGCAGAAAATTGCGAATCAAGTAATATCAGCAGAAGCATTGAGATCAACAGAAGAGGTCTTATCAATAAGGCATTGTATTTCATCCACATAAGTTTTTGAAGACCCTTTGTGATCATGCTTTGGTACACTATTCTCATCAAAAAGATTTTCAGGACAAATCTAGGCAAAATTGTTTTCGAAAGCATCATTCAATCCCAAAAGCTTGCAAGGTATAGGTATCTCGGCCCCGTCATTAGTATCAATAACCTTTATAGGTGAACCGAGTTTATTAAAACGTTTAAGGACCTTCCTAGCTTCAACAACGACATCCTTAAATTCTAGGCGCAAAGTTTCCAAGATAAAAGCCTTCTTTTCGGGATCCTCAATTTCATGAAGCTTAAGGAACATGTATTGCATAAAAGGATTAAGACTAGCAAACCTAGCTTCTAACATGTGAACTAAATGAGCAGAAGCAACTTCATAACTAGGAGCTAACTCAACCAAAGACTTTTCCTCAACTTCCTTATGCATACTAGTGTGATTAAAGAACTCCTCAATGTTACTTTTGCCAATAATCGAACCACTACCTACTGAGAGGTCCTCCAGAACGAACTCAGGGAACAGCATGATAAACTAAAGTAAAGAAATAACAACTACCAAGGATTCTAATTTTTTTGTGGGTTTTTGATATAAAAAGCAGTGCAGGTAAAATAAAATAAAGTAAAGCAAAACAAATAACAAAGTAAAGAATGTGTGTGCGAAGAACTCCCCTCGCAGAAGTCTTCTCTCTTCCCCGGCAACGGCGCCAGAAAAGAAGCTGCTACTCGTGTGATGGCGCCAGAAAAGACTGTGGCGTTTAGTTGACGTGGGAGCAGTAAGTCCTTGTGCGTGGTGATGACCAGCCCGTTGGGAACCCCAAGAGGAAGGTATGATGAGTGTAGCGGCTAGTTTTCCCTCAGTTAAGAAACCAAGGTTTAATGTCGATCTTGAAGAAGAGAGACGGTGACGACTGAAGGTGATACGGACTGGCTTAGTAACACTCCAACAAGGGCGCCGTTTACGACACTTGTTGACTCGTCTTCGGCCAGCAGCAACGCGGAACCTGCACACACACAGACAAATACTTTGTCCCCAACTTGCGATGAGGTTGTCAATCTCACCGGTTTGCTTGAAACAAAGGTTATGAGTGTATCGAGTGGAAAATAGTAGTAATATGCGAGTAAAGTAAACAGTGCGGGAAAAGTAAACAGGTGATTGCAATATGATTAAAATAGGACCGGGGTCCACAGTTCACTAGTGGTGTCTCTCCATAGATAAAATAACATGCTGGGTAAACAAATTATAGTTGGGCAATTGATAGAATAAAGATAACGTGATATGTCAAGAAGATCACTATGAGATTCACTCTGGGCATTACAACAAAATACATAGACCGCCATCCAACTGCATCTATGACTAATAATCCACCCCCGGGGATATCATCCGAACACCCTAGAAGTATTAAGTTGCGAACAACAGATAATTGCATTAAGCAAAGTGTGTAATGTAAACAAAGCATATGCCCTTGAGCATATGAATGTTGTTTTCTCCCTAGTAGCAACAACACATCTACCACCTTAGAGGTTTCTGTCACTCCCCCAGGTGAAATAGAGACATGAACCCACTATCGAGCATAAATACCCCCTCTTGGAGTCACTAGCAACTACTCGGCCAAGATAGCTACTAACAACGGAGAGCATGCAAGATCATAAACAACATAGAGATAATAAAAGATATAATTCAGTACAGCAACTTAATCATAAACACCAATATTCATCGGATCCCAACAAACCAACATCATAGTATTACATAACGGTGATCTCAATCATGTAAGGCAGCTCATGAGATCTAAACATGAAGCACATGGTGGAGAAGACAACCAGCTAGCTACTGCTATGGACCCATAGTCCAAGGTAGACTACTCACTCATTGCTCCGGAGGCAAGCATGGCGATGAAGAAGACCTCCGGTGGCGATTCCCCTCTCTGGCAGGGTGCCGGGAAGAGCTTCTGGACCCTCCCGATCTTCGGGTCGACGGCGGCGGCGGATCGCGATGTATTCTGGAAAACTGATCGGGCCTTAGGTTTTTCTCGTCAGGGGGTATATATAGGCGAAGGGGCGATGTCAGAGGAGAGACCACGGCCCTTCACGTGGGCCCGGCGCAGCCAGGGGGTGGCCGCGCCGCCCCTGTGTGTGGGGGCCACGTGGCCCCCCTCCGTCAGGTCTTCGGATGTTTGGAAGCTTCCCCGTGAAATATGACTTCAGGAACTTGTTTCGTCCAATTCCGAGAATATTTCCTGTGTATCACTTCTGAAACACAAAAATAGCAGAAAACAGGAAACTGGCACTATGGCACTTCGTTAATAGGTTAGTTCCGGAAAATGTATAAAAATGTCATTAAGTGTAACGAAACAATATACAAATGGTGTAAAAACAAGCATGGAGCATCAAAAATTATAGATACATTTGAGACGTATCAGTGATCAAGCTCGAGGACGCCTGTGATGTTCCTCATGCTCTGCTCATGCGGGATGCTGGAGGTGAGTCCTCGGCTGAGGTTCGCATCCGTGTGGTTCGCGTCTGGCCCTTTGACGCAGCCCCCTCTCCCGCTGCTACTCACTTCGATGACCTGGGCGGTGGACGCTTTGAGCCTCGGGCCTCCCCGCCTGGCCGCCATGGCGCTTGCCTCAGCGATATCGACGACGACTCCGTTCGGGGGTCGCCTCCGCCGGCAGGCCATGCCAAGGCCGAGCCCTCTCTCATGGAGCTGTGGCGTCGGGTTGTGGCACGTCGGCAGGCGGCCCTTGCCCCTGCTCCGTCCCTGGACGACATCGATGTTGGGCAGGGCTCTGCGCCCCTGCCTTCCTTCTCCCTCAATGCTTCGCTAACCCTCCTCTGGGACAGGATTTTATCCCGCCGCCTCGTAGCCCAGTTTCCAGAGGCTGGACTTGACGCTGACCAGGTGAGCCCCGGTCCCGCTCCAAATCATACTTCTCCCATCCGGTCTCATCTCGTCCCTCCTAATCCCCCTCTTTTGATTCAGTGGTACGACACGCTCGGGGTCCCTGCTACTCCACTTATCCCCGACGAGGACGCTGCTGACGCTTTCTCCGACACTGCCCCACCGGCGGCCCCGGTTGCGACTTCCCAGGCCTTTGCTGCCTCTGGGGAGGAGCATGAGGACGAGGCTAGGAAGCAGCGGGTTCGCCGCAAGCGTGCGGTGGACTCGGCCTTCAAGGCTCGGCGCAGCTCCAGGTTGGCGTCCAAGGAGCCTTCCCACTTCGTCAACATGCTGTCCAAGGCGAAGGCCGTCAAGGCTTCCCGTTTCGACATCTCCGGTGGTTCCCCACGTCTCCAGGCCGCTGCCCTCGCCGCCGGTTTCGACGCCGACATCCCCGACCCCATCCCTCTGCCGTGCCTTCGGGCGCTTGCTGCCGCTTGCGGCATCGACCCTGATGCTGTGGATGACGGCGCTGAGGTGCCCCCTGGTCCGGAATGAAGCCCAGGCCCTCTGTTGCTAGGGCTCCCTCCTCTGCGCACCTCTGTGTCATGGACGATGAAGCCTGCTTCGACGCCCCGTGCTACCTTAGTTTGAGCAGCTGGAACAGCTCCTTTGGAGTTCCGCCCCCTTCTTTTATTTATTTATCCCCAAAACTTCATGTAATGGCTTTGCCTATCCACGTAATCCATGCTGGCTCTCTTTTGCTTTCGTTTCCTAGTGTCCGCTGTGTTGCCCATGAATAATCTTGTCTTCCTCGTCGCGTCCTGGAATGTCCGAGGTCTTGGCGACGACGATAAATGTGATTCGGTCTCCGCTGACCTCTTGGCGGCCCGGCCCAACTTGGTTGCTCTCCAAGAATCTAAACTCGGCCCAATTGCGCCTGCTAAAGCGGTCCGTTTTCTTCCTGCCTCCCTGCGATCTCTCATGTCGGTCGACGCTGTCGGTGCTTCGGGCGGTCTGGTGACCGCCTGGGACCAGAACATCTTCAATCTCTCCAACTCCTCCTCGTCTAGGAATATTCTTACTGTTGATCTCTCCTTCCACGCAGACGGTTCTGTTCTGCGCTTTACTAACGTTTATGCCCCTTGCGATCGGACTGATAAGATTGTCTTCCTCCAAGACCTTGCCTTCCATGAACCCGATGACAACACTCCTTGGATAGTTTCCGGCGATTTTAATCTCACTCGCGAACCTGAGGATCGAAACAACGCTAACTTCTCTGTGTCTGATGCCGGCCTCTTCAACGATTGCATTAACGAACTGGCCTTAATTGAGCTTCCCTTGCGTGACAGGATGTATACCTGGTCTAATCGCAGAGAAGTTCCCACGCTCATTCGCCTTGATCGGGTCCTCATCAACCATGCCTGGAATCTGAAATTCCCCTCCTCCACTCTTGCCTCGATCGCTCGAGATACTTTGGATCATGTGCCTCTTCTCGCTTCCATCTCTACCTCCATCCCTCGGCGCGCCTTCTTCCGTTATGAGCCTTCTTGGGCCCTTCACGATTGGTTCCGTTCCTCCATCCATCATGCCTGGACCTCCATCTCCCGCAGTGACCCTACCTCCCAGCTTGTTGCCCGTCTCCGGTCCTGCCGATCCCACTATAAAAAGTGGTCTCGCTCTCGACCTCACCACATCCAGCAGGAAAACGACTGTCGTCTCCTCATCACCCTTCTTGACCTGCTTGAAGAGACCCGGCCCCTTTCGCGTGCAGAACTTTGCCTCCGTTCTCTGGCTATGGACGCCCTCCATCTTTCGATTAAGGAACGTTCCGTTTACTGGAGAATACGGGCAAAGGTTAAGTTTGCCTTGGAGGGAGACGAGAACACGAAGTTTTTCCATGCCTCCGCTACCTGCCGTCTTCGCCGCAATACAATCCCTTCTCTCGTCGTCGATGGCGTTTCCTACTCCTCTCATGGCGAAAAAGCTAGCGTCCTCAGAAACTTCTACTCTAGGCTTCTCGGCACGGTCTCCCCTTGCTTCTGGAGTACTAATATCGACGTCTTTTACCCACATCTCTGCCCCCTTCCTGGGGACCTCAGCGCCCCCTTCTCTCCTGATGAGATTCGCCATGCTTTCGCCCTCATGAACAAACAATCTAGCCCTGGACCGGATGGCTTCGGTCCTGCTTTTTTCTCATCCTTTTGGGACCTTGTCTCCCCGGATGTCTTTGTAGTGTTCTCCTCGTTTTACCATGGTACCCTGGATCTCACCAGCATTAACCGCGCCTTTCTCGTTCTTCTCTCAAAAACCGATTCTGCTGACCACCCTTCCCAATTTCGCCCGATCTCTCTCCAAAACTGCATCATGAAGGCCATCTCTAAGGTCCTCACCTCCCGCCTTCAGGCCGCTATCCACTCACTCGTTGACGCTGACCAAACTGGGTTCCTCTCTAGCAGGCGTATCTCGGAAAACATCGTCTACGCTGCGGACCTTGTTCGCTGCTGCCACCTCAAAAAGGCGCCTACTGTCGTTTTTAAGATTGACTTCAAAAAAGCCTTTGACTCTGTCAACTGGGACAGCCTCCTTCGCATCCTCAGTGCGAGAGGGTTCGACGATCGCTGGTGTGGCTGGATGGCCTCCATCCTATAGACTGGCCTTACGGCGGTGCTCCTCAATGGAGTGCCTGGGGACTGGATCCGCTGTCGAAATGGTCTCCGTCAGGGGGACCCCCTTTCCCCTTACCTTTTTATCATTGTTGCGGATGTGCTCCAGCGCATGATCCGGAAGGCTTGGTCTGACGGGATTATGTCTCACCCTCTCGCGCCCGACCTCCCGTGCCCCGTCCTCCAGTACGCTGACGACACCCTAATTCTTTGCCGTGCTGACCTGGCCGCGGTCAGCCATCTCAAGAAGGTCCTTGAGGAGTTCGCCTCCTCCACTGGCCTTGCGATCAATTTTCATAAATCTTGCTTTATTCCTATGCATGTCTCCGCCGACGATGCTCTTTCTATGGCCACCATTCTGGGGTGCCCTCTCTCGTCCTTCCCGCAACCCTACCTAGGTCTCCCTCTCTCTCCCACAAAGCTTCCAGCTTTGGCCTATGCACCGCTACTCCTTTCCTTCGATCGCCGGCTTTCTGGTTGGCGCGCCCTTCTCCTCTCATCCGGAGGCCGGTTAGTTTTGTGCAATGCCCTTCTTAACAACCTCGCTACTTATTTCATGTGCTCGTACTTGTTGCCCCGTGGTGTTATTGAGAGTATAGATAAAAGGCGTCGCGCTTTCTTTTGGACGGGCAAGGATTCTTGCTCGGGTGCTCGCTGTCTAATTGCTTGGGATAAGGTTTTGCTGTCTAAGCAGGAAGGTGGCTTTGGTGTTCGGGATCTCCATCGACAGAACAGGTGCCTGCTGCTCAACTTCGTCCACAAACTTCACCAACCCGACAATCTTCCGTGGAAAGACTGGTTCTTCTGCCACTCCGGCCGTGACCTTGGTGACGCTACCTCCTCCCCTTCGTTCCTGGAGAAAATTGTCTCCACTTGCCTCCCTCTCTACAGATCGATTACTCGTTGCTCAGTGGTTAGTGGCTCATCCACCTCCTTTTGGCACGACTCGTGGCTGCCTGGCGCGTGCCTGGCTGCCCGGTTCCTGGCTCTCCTCTCCCACTGCTTGCGGTCCAATGCGACTGTGGCTTCTGTGGTGGGCTCGGGCCTGGCTCTGCAGCCCCGGCTAACCTCGACGGCCGCTGCGGAGCTCGTCACTGTTCGCGCCATCATCGACTCTACGGTGCTTCGGGAGGGCTGGGATCGACGCTTCATCAACACCCCGTCGAGCCCGGCCTTCTCCTCGCGCGAGGCCTACAAGGCCCTCTCCCCAGCTCACCCGATCGACGCGTCGGTCGAGATCGCTTGGGCATCCCGTCTGCCTGCCAAGGTGAAGATTTTCAGCTACCTTGCTGACATTGACAGGCTGAGCACTCGCAACAACCTTCACCTCAAGAATTGCGCTCCGTCGGCTTCTTGCGCTGCCTGCCCGCTGGTGGAGACCGGGCGGCACCTGTTCTTCGACTGCAGTGTCGCTGCCGCGGTCTGGGCGAGGCTTGGCGTCGTCGTCCCAGGTGGGCTCTTCTCCATCTGGTGCCTTCGCCCGCCGGCCAGCTGCAACTTCCCCGAGCATGTTTGGCGTGCTGGTGTTGCTGCTGTCCTCTGGTCTCTGTGGAAGGCGCGAAACAACCTGGTGTTCAATGGCATCCCCTCGGTTCCCCATGATATCCTCGCCAAGTGCTGCGAGGAGATCACCATCTGGAGATGGCGGTTCACTGCCACAGACCGTCCCGCGTTAGACTCTCTCCGGTCCTTTTTCAGAGATAAAATGATGTAAACATTCAGTCCTTTCTCCTCTCCCAACCCCCCTCTCTTCCTTGTTGTAATGAACTGGCTGCCAAGCCTCTGTGTTGAGTAATGGTAATAAGCGGTGGGGGAGTGATCCCCCCGTCATTCTCTAAAAAAAACAAAAAAAGTCCAGGAACTACAGCAAACGGCAAGCGCGAGATACCAGAAGAATTTACTCTTGTGCCTCCGCGTGCTTGAGCTAGCTAATTACTAAGTAGGATACTGTCAAGCATCAGGCATGGGCCCACCCGCATGCAGACAACTGTAACCACGTTCGCCTGCGGCTCAGTGCAGCAAGGTGTCTCTTTTTAGTCCCACCTCGGTACTTTAACAGGGGATGGACCGGTTTAAATAGCTGCCCTGCTTTCTACTAAACGTACTAGTACGACCCACTTCCGCGGCAACGTAACGCACGCATGAAAGCAAAGCAAAGACTGCCACTGCTAATTGGGCCGGCCCAGCCAACTCATTTCTTTAGCGAAACAAGTGATATGTAGCGCGCGTGCGCCAGGGAGGAACTCCCCACGCATGAGACCCGCGGTTCCGCCTCTAGGCTTTTTGGGCCATCAAATTCGACAATCCCATGATGAGGGGCGGGAAGTAGAGCCCAGTGGAGACCTGGACACCCACTAAAATTTCACAATTTCGCCTAAAAAATGAAAATTTCACAATTTATAACTACGAGGATTTCATAGCCGGTCACTAGTGACATGTTGACCCATGCTCCCTTCCTCCCGAGTTCCGGCAAGAAATAAGATTTTGCGGATCCTTTATACCTTCAATATCGTTGGGTGGAATATATGCGACCATCAGTGTTTCTCAGAAGCCAAAAAAAAAAATCATGTCCTCAAGGGTAACTGATGTGGCAGAGTAGCTGTCGCTTGGACAAGAGTCGCATTTTGCTTAGTCCAATCAATTTTGGAGAAAACGCTGACATCTACCTGAGCAAAAACTATAACTACATGACATGCAGCTTGACTAATCCAATGACATGTGTACCAAACAGCCTAATAGATCATGAAAGTTCGGACTCAATATACCAACACCCTTCCAGTTTTCGAAGGAAGTTCAGAATCAAAACGGTCATCTTTTTCAGACATAAAACGTTATACTGATTTAGCCAAGCTGAACATGGTGAAGTAACGGACGTACATAAAGATGAACAGAAACCAGCACAGTAGTTTCATGGTGCAGTAAAAGATGTATATAAAACAGTGCAGATATGACGAAGCTATAGGAGAACAACAAAGCGTCTTCGTGGTCACAACGATGCGGGATAAATCAGATCCAGATGAAGTCTTATTTCCTCATCACATCAGTTGTAAGTTGTAACAAGTCCGAGGTAATCCAAGGAGATCTCCACAGTACAAGCCAATTATGCCTAGCAAAACATGAAGGCATGTAAAATCACATGTTAAATTCGACAGTCAAGCTTGTTTACCTAGTCATACAACAATTCTCTAAGAAAAAAATAGTGGTACAATAACAGTCAAGTTCAAGTAAGCAACATATCTTGCACCCTAGAATGAGCTTACTCTAATAAGCTTCCACTCCTACTAATGAAGTATCACTAAAGCTTCAAGATGCAAATTGAGTACCATACTACCATGCAATACTGTTCCTATCATGCACTTTAGATTCCTATGATGCTAATCCATAACAGCAGACAATAGCACAACACCTTACAACCTTCTAAGAGTGCTGGAGTAATGTTTTCTTTGCACAAACCATGCACAATAAACAAACAATGTTGCACGTACATATGACAATAATATTTTTCATTGGGCCAAGAGGAAGATAAAGATGAGGTCAGGTAGGCAGAAAAATGACAAATATAGAAAATAGTAGTTAAAAAAACTGTAACACATTGTGCTGGTAATGAGATATAGAGAGTAACACTTACGCCATTCCTAAATTTTCCCTTCACCTTCCAATTGAGTGAACGTGCACAACTCCCAGGACAGTGTATTAGTCCTTTGTTCCTGCAAACACAGAAGTAACTTAGTTAGCTAGCCAGCCAAACAAGAAGCTTGAAAGAGCAAATCTAATCAAGGTGATAGCTGCAAAATAAAATTCAGTACATACCAGAACCTTCGAGAGCAGCAGGTAAAGATAAGACGAATGATGCTATAAGGGCATTGTGCAAAGCCATCTAAGTCGCAATCATCAAGCGCCGGTGACAAGGCTTCACTGCTGAGATGGTACTGCGCCACATAACCAGAAACGTGGTTGTGAACAACAGTGTTGCTCACAAGAGAAGGAAACACCTTAGTAGAGACAGATAAACTAGTTGCATGAAGGAAGATGGCATTGTCTCCAATGCTCTTCAACGGGATGAATCTTCCCAAGACAACATCAGAAAGTCTGTAAACAGCAACAGGCAACAAACGATCACTTGTGTATTTGACAACTAGGACCTCTGAATTGGATTCCACCAGATAGATAGGCATGGCGTGTCTATCTATCTGGCCTGTAGCGATCAACTTAGGTGGCAGTAGAATGCCTTCTGGTAGGGGTGGGTCAACCTCGAGAATCTGTGCGCCAGCAATGCAAGAGTTATTAGACACCACATACAGCTTGCCTTTGAAGGCCAGTTGTTTGGCAGAGTCCGGGAGCCTCCAACTCGAGAGTGTCCATTGTTGGTCCTGCGAGGTAGCGAAAGCTACGCGCTTCATACTATTAAGGGCAAGCATGACTGTAATTACTCCTGCATCGCTGATAGTGCAAGAAGAAGCCTGGACGGATCTGATATACCTCCACCTATGTTCCTCATCATAGCCTCCGATAAGAAGCGGATCCACCTGCGGATGAAGTGTTACCAGTGGTGGGAGGTCAGCAATGTCGCCCGTGAAAGGAAGGAGAAGACGAGCCACAGTGTCACTGTCGCGTTGCAGCAATAGCAGGCCATCGACGGAGTCGAGAGCGCAATGGTCCTTGAACAGATCGAGCCTGACGGAGACGAAGGTTCCGGTGTCCAGATTGAAGAAGCGGACCATCCCACGGAGCTTGCCGTGGCCGGGATAGAGGCCATGGCCCTCGGACAGCAGCGTCCAGCGGCGCGGGTGGAAGCGCTGATCGAGGACCCCGCGGCCCCGAGGAGAGACGGTAGCAGAACGCCAGTTGGAGCAGACTGCGCGAAGGCGGACGTACCCAAGAAAGTCACCGGCCAGCACGCGCCAGGCTACCTGCTGAACCAGATCTTCGGGAAGCAATGCCCAGGCCATGGATTCGATCGTTCTGACGGCGGCGGCTATTGGGAGCATGGAGCGGCGGCGCTTCGCTGTGCTTTCTGGTGCCAAAAGGCGCTGCATCTTTGATCTCCCCATCCAGAAATTGGAGCATAAGATCTAGCAGCGCGTCCTAGAGCTAGCGGGCGAAGGTGCTTCTTCGCCTGTTCTGTTCCTATGGAGTCTCTCCGGCGGCGTGGTGCTTAGGGATTCATAGGGTAGCGCCTGCCTTTTTTTTTTTTACTACTCGGGTAGCGCCTGCCTCTATACATGTGTACGCACGGTTTGGTAAAACAGGAAAACATGTCTACGAACTCATAAATTAAGCTTTTTTTTTAATAAGGCAAACGATTTGCTATTTTTGTATTTAATTAGGAGGAAGTTTTTTAAAAATCTTAGAGCATCTCCAACAGGCGCTGTATAAGTTGGGCGCGCACAAAAAACTGCCAATATAGCGCGTGGAGTGACTAAAAACGCGCTCCAGCAGACGCTGCAAAATAGCGCGCGCGATAAAAAAAATTCGGCGCGCGGCATCCTGCGCTATCCCGTGCGCTAATTCTACCGCTTTCGCTACCGCGCGCTGGAAACGAAACGGCCGCGCGCGAAGCTCCAACCGTCTCGCTGAACCTTCCCACGCGTGATTCCTCCTCCCGCGTTGCGCCGCCGCCGGCGATGGAAGCGCGCAACTCCACCCCTCCCACTCCTCCCTACACCTGCGCGCCCGCCGCCGCCAGCGTTGCCGCGATGCGGCCACCTCTTCCTCCAAATCCCACCGCCGCCGCCGGAAACCCTAGCAGGGGGCTCACGCGTGGGCTGTTCATCGCGCCCCGGGCAAACGCCGCGCCCGTGATACGTCTCCAACGTATCTATAATTTTTGATGCTCCATGCTTGTTTTTACACTATTTGTCAAATGTTTCGTTACACTTCGTGACACTTTTATGCATTTTCTGAAACTAACCTACTAACAAGTCGCCACAGTGCCAGTTCCCTATTTTCTGCTGTTTTTGTGTTTCAGAAGTGCTACACAGGAAATATTCTCGGAATTGGACGAAACAAGTTCCTGAAGTCTTATTTTCCCTGGAAGCTTCCAGAGATCCGAAGAGGAGTTTGACGGGGGGCCACGAGGGCCCCACACACCAGGGCGGCGCGGCCTGGCCCCTGGCCGCGCCCCCTATGTGTGAGGATGCCTCGGGCCACCTCTGACGATGCCCCTTCGCCTATAAAGACCCCCCGATGGAAAAAACCTAAGTACCCGATCAATTTTCCAGAACACATCGCGACCCGCCGCCGTCGTCGACCCGAGATCGGGAGGATCCAGAAGCTCTTCCCGGCACCCTACCGGAGAGGGGAATCGCCACCGGAGGTCTTCTTCATCGCCATGCTTGCCTCCGGAGCGATGAGTGAGTAGTCTATCTTGGACTACGGGTCCATAGCAGTAGCTAGATGGTTGTCTCCTCCACCATGTGCTTCATGTTTAGATCTCATGAGCTGCCCTACATGATTGAGATCACCGTTATGTAATTCTACATGTTTGGTTTGTTGGGATCCGATGAATATTGGTGTTATGATTGAGTGCTATACTGAAATATATCTTATGTTATCTCTATGTTGTTTATGATCTTGCATGTTCTCCGTTGTTAGTAGCTATCTTGGCCGAGTAGTTGCTAGTGACTCCAAGAGAGGGTATTTATGCTCGATAGTGGGTTCATGCCTCTATTTAACCTGGGGGAGTGACAGAAACCTCTAAGGTTGTAGATGTGCTGTTGCTACTAGGGAGAAAACAATATTCATATGCTCGAGGGCATATGCTTTGTTTACATTACACACTTTGCTTAATGCAATTATCTGTTGTTCGCAACTTAATACTCATGGGGTGTTCGGATGATATCCCCGGGAGTGGATTATTAGTCATAGATGCAGTTGGATGGCGGTCTATGTATTTTGTTGTAATGCCCAGAGTAAATCGCATAGTGATCTTTTTGACATATCACGTTTATCTTTATTCTATCAATTGCCCAACTGTAATTTGTTTACCCAGCATGTGTTATTTATCTTATGGAGAGACACCACTAGTGAACTGTGGACCTGTTATCGCCACATTTTGGCCAGATAAGGAGACGGGCCGTAATCAAGATGGGCTTGGAGGCTGGATCGGCCTTGCGCGTGGATTTGGGCTAATTGCCCGTGTATCTGTATATTATGATAGAGTACGTTTCGGTTTAAACAAGAGATAGAGTTGTTAGGTTTATTCTAAAGATAGAAAGTCTCCGGACTATAAATATGTACCTAGGGTTATTGAGAAAGGAGGACGACCACGTTCGCAACAAACACAATCTCGGCGCATCGCCACCCCTTGTTTCGAGGGTTTCTTTCAGGTAAGCGTCGTGCTGCCTAGATCGTATCTCGCGATCTAGGCAGCATCTGCTTATGTGTTATTTGGTGTTGCTCGTACTGAAGCCTTGTTGATGGCGAGTAATACTGTTATCATAGATCTGTTTGGGCTAGCATCGGTGCTTTTTGTTTATGTTTGCTTAGTCACGCTGCCCCTAAAGATCTCGCTGCCTTTGCACCTATTTTGGGTGTAAGGGCAGCATCTTGCTTGATCTTTATTCAGTCGATTCAATCTGTCATAGTTGTTCCTTGTTCTCCAAGGATTAGTTTAATATCCGCATGGTCAGGCCTCACAAACGGGTTGAACGGTCCAGTAGTACGTAAGGATATGGTTTGCTAATTCGAGAGGAGTTGTTCCGGGAATTGACTCTACGTTGGTTTTTTGGCCTCCTCTAGGGTTAGTTTCTGTTATCTTTCGTATCTACCAGGCTCAATTACGTGTGGGATGTTCCAATTATGTGGTGAAAGCGTTAAACTGTCGTAGATCGATTTGACTTGTATTGATAAAGCAAAACCCCATGTTATCGTAGATCCAATGCAGATCCATGGGACAATCGGCTACCTGAGCCTATTCACAGGGAAACCTGAGAGCCGATCGAGGCTCGTATTTAATGTTTACATGTCTGCCATGCAGGAAACCAATCGAAGCAATCTATCACCTTCCTGATCAGGTATAGGTCAGGTGGCACGCCCTTGCATCAGCCAGGACGTGTGCCGGAGTTTTGCGGGCCGTTGACCGAGGGACCAGGGCCCACCAGCAGCTCTGGGAGCCTCCCGGCTCTTCGTGTTGCTCGTCGCTGCTCGCCGGTGGGTTTTGACAGGCAACACATTCTGGCACGCCCGGTGGGACACTCAACCACATCTGCATCAACATCTGACGCTGCGATGGGGGACAGACCAATCACGTACGACGATCTGCCTGATGAGCACAAGAAGAGGTATGATGATATCAAAGCTCTCTTCGAAGCCGATCTCCTCGGCTCTTTTGAGAGGACCCGTAAGCATGGCATCAGGTGGAAAGGGTTCTCACCCGAAGGCGCTCTCGATGAGGTGGATCTGTCTGTTCCTTCAGAGGATCGCACCAGAGCCCTGCGACAGGAAGTCAATTACATGGTGGCTCATTCTCTTCACCGCCATTCTGAGAGCCTGGTGAACGCTTTCGAGCGCGTCGCGGTTCGCGTGGTTCAGGAGATCATGAAACATCAGTACTCTCCGTCGGGGCCTACCCTAGGGACTCACCAGGGAGAAAGACCGCTCCAGACCAGGCCACAGCTACCATTCACGCTTGCAGCTCCGGAGCCACCGGGGTCACCGGCGTACGTCGTCTACAAGATTGGAGGTGATCCTGGCGATTACCAATTTCTGTTTGAACCACCTAAAGAAATCCCACATGGATATGTGTGCACATACGTGCCGGACTGCAACAGCCTGACGCGCACGAACCAGATTGCAACCGCAGGGATTTCTGGGGCAGGTGTTTCTGGAGTAGGGATTTCGGGAGCAGGGATGTCCGGGATGGACGCTGATAAACAGGCGTGGCTAGCTAAGTATGCCACCGGAACGAGTCATGAGAATTTAGCCCCTGCAGCTCAAACGGTGGAGCAAATCAGTACCATCTTGAGAGACCAGTTCGGCTTCGTGCCGAAGAGGAGAACAATCGGCTATTCCAAGCCGTACCCCAACGAGTATGATCTGATTCCGCTTCCGCCCAAGTATCGGCTCCCTGAGTTCTCAATTTAATGGTTCAGAAGGGTCTAGCTCGATCGAGCACGTGAGCCGATATTTGGCACAGTTAGGCATGATTTCAGCATCGGATCAGTTACGCGTAAGGTTCTTTGCGCAATCTCTGACAGGACCAGCTTTTGGGTGGTACACCTCGTTGCCACCAGATTCGATCCGGACCTGGAAGCAGCTGGAAGAACAGTTCCATATTCAGTATCATTCAGAAGCTACCGAGGCTGGCATTGCCGATCTGGCGCAGGTGCGGCAGAAGCGGGGAGAAACGGTAGCCGAGTATATTCAGCGTTTCAGGACTGTCAAGAACCGATGTTATTCGGCTCGTTTAACTGAGAAAGAAGCAGTCGAGCTGGCCGTGTTGGGTCTCTCAGCACCGGTCAAGGATCTGGCTTTCCAAGTAGAATACAATTCACTGGCGCACATGGTCCAGAAACTGACAATGTATGAGCAGCGCCACCCTGAGTTGTACCAAGACAAGTTCAAACGTCCGATAGGCCTGGTCGATACAGAAGAAGAGGATCTTGTAGAAGACCAAGAGATAGCCGTGGCTGAATGGGCTCGGGGAGCAGATCCTGTGTCCTGCAAATGGGTGAAACAGCAAGGGCCTGCAAAAGGGTTCGACTTCGATGTAAGCAAAGCTGAGCAGATATTCGGTTTACTGCTGAAGGAAAAGCAGCTGAAGTTACCCGAAGGCCATAAAATCCCTACGGCGCAAGAGATGAACGGGAGATCATACTGCAAGTGGCATCACTCGTTCACCCACACCACCAATGATTGCAAAGAGCTACGTCGGCAGATCCAAACGGCGATAGAACAGGGCCGTCTGATCCTTGGGCAGTTCGCCATGAAAGTGGACACAAACCCGTTTCCTGGCATCAACATGGTAGAGCACAGCCACTCCACGAGGCGTCAGCTAGATTTCTCGTTCGATATTAACATGGCAGGGCCTGTGTACCACCATGGCAAGTATAAGGAGGAAAGCGGCCACTCCCGGAGCAAAGAAAAGGAAGAGGCCGGTCCACGCGACCGGCCCCGTTATGATGATAGGCGGTATATAACCGAGGAACAAGTGAGAAGCGTGCGATATCAGAAGCCACACTCCACGCATCTCCTTAACAAGTATGAGTGTCAGTATGACCGACGTCGGTAGTACGACAGAGATGACGAAAGAGATCGTCGCACCGACGCATACGTTGGGAGATACCGTCGGCATGATAGAGATGATGAAGGATATGAGCACCGCACTAGGGGAAGGTCAAAGGAAAAGGAAGGCGTGGATAAACATTGGGGTTGTCCTTTCTTCAAATACTGTTGGGATGCGGGAATGAGCCGATTGCCTACAGTCGACAACTGCCCGGAATGTGGACAGCAGGAGGATGACACAGGTCCAGTTTCAGTGTTCAAGCGTCTAGGGCCTCTCCGGCCTCAGAACAGACAAGAGGAGTCATCTCGAGCAAAAGATCTCGAGGAGTCAGAGGATGAAGAAGAAGATAGATATCACCGGCCAAGGTGGTGTCCCGATGGACTCAGACACACCCAAAAGCGTAGAGTTCAGCGGCTATGTAGCTTGGAGGAAGCCGAAGCGCAGTACCTCCACACTTTAAGGAAAGCCCGGCCTGATCTGGCCGTGAAAATTCAGCAAACCTTGGAGACGGAGGCCCGTCCAAAAAAGAAAGAGTGGCGCCCCAAACCAGTAAAAGCCGATGCGAAGACATCGGCTGGCACAAACATGGTGTTCATACTTCCGTCAGAGTTTTGCGCTCCAAGAACCGAAGAACTACCAGTGGCACAGTTTGACTGCGGCCCACGGCCGGTTATCTTTGAAAAGCCACGAGAGAAGGGCTACAAACATCTGAAAGCCCTGTACCTGAGAGGTTATATCAATGGGCAGCCTGTCCGCAAGATGTTGGTTGACACCGGAGCGGCAGTCAATATAATGCCATACTCCATGCTGCGGCGTTTGGGACGCTCCACTGCAGATCTGATCAAAACCAACGTCACGCTAAGCGACTTCAACGGCCAAGCTTCAGAAACGCAAGGCGTTCTGAACGTGGATCTGACCGTGGGTAGAAAAACCATCCCTACGTCGTTCTTCATTGTTGACAGCAAAAGCACCTACGCTGTCTTGCTGGGAAGGGATTGGATTCACGCTAACTGCTGCATTCCATCCACGATGCACCAATGCCTGATACAGTGGGATGGAGATGAAGTGGAGGTCATTCATGCAGATGATTCGATCGAGATCTCAATAGCTGGCATGAACATTTGGGACGCAGAAGACCAAGAGCCGATCTCTGGAGTCAGTCTAGACGGCTGTGAGCGCATTGAAGCTACAAAAAACGGGGTGAGGCTGGTCTTATCCACTGGCCTGACAGAGTAGCAAAGCCCACGATTGTGCGTGGTAAGGCCGATCCCTGCGATCGGCCACAAAAAATAAAAAGCAGTGATCTTACGACAAGCATGTCATGTAGTCGTAGTAGGGAGATTCCCTACCATTGTAGAGCACAAATAGGTTGTAAACCTTCCTTGAGTAATGCAATCAAAAAGGGGGCCGATTCCGGCAATCGGCCCAAATTATCTTTGTTATCCTCACCAAACTTTTGGCCTGTGTTCAGCATCGATTTAGCAGGTGACGGAAAGCTGGGGTATGGGTTTACATCCGCTGATGAGCTAGAGGAGATTGACATCGGTCCTGGGGATAAGCCACGACCGACATTTATCAGCAAAAAGTTAGATCCGAATCTGCGGGGTTCGATGATAGCTTTGTTGAAAGAATATCCAGATTGCTTTGCCTGGGACTATACGGAGATGCCCGGGTTAGACAGGAGCATCATTGAGCATCGGCTCCCGCTTAAAAAAGGGTTTCGGCCATTCCAGCAGCGAGCACGACAGATGAAGGCCGAAATTTTAGAGGAAGTCAAGAAAGAGATCGAGAAAATGTTGAAAGCTGGGTTCATCAGGCCATGCAGGTATGCTGAGTGGATTTCTAGTATCGTACCTGTAGAGAAAAAGGATGGCCGATGGCGTGTTGCCATAGATTTTCGGGATCTCAATAGAGCCACTCCAAAGGATGAGTATCCGATGCCGGTAGCAGAGACATTGATCAACGCAGCTGCTGGTCGTAAGGTCTTGAGCTTTATGGATGGCAATGCCGGTTACAATCAAATTTTTATGGCTCCAGAAGATATACACAAGACTGCATTCAGAGTCCCAGGTTCGGTGGGGTTGTTCGAATATGTAGTCATGACATTTGGACTGAAGAATGCCGGCGCCACATACCAAAGAGCCATGAATTACATTTTCCATGATCTGATCGGCAAGCTGGTGGAGATTTATATCGATGACGTAGTAGTCAAGTCTGCTTCAGTTCAAGGACACTTGGACGATCTGCGACGCGTCCTGGACCGAACCAGAAAATTCGGGCTACGGATGAATCCAAAGAAGTGTGCCTTCGGTGTGACGGCCGGTCAGTTCTTGGGTTTCTTGGTCCATGAACGCGGAATTGAGATCGGCCTGAAAAGTCAGGAGGCAGTGCGAACAATGAAGCCACCTACCACGAAGAAAGAACTGCAGTGTCTCATCGGCAAAATCAACTTCGTCAGAAGGTTCATCTCCAATCTGTCAGGAAGAATAGAGCCGTTCATGGGACTGGTGAAAATTAAATCTGATGAGGAGTTCCGCTGGGGGACAGAACAACAACGAGCCTTCGACGAGATCAAAGAATATCTAACGAAGCCGCCAGTGTTGGTTCCACCGCAGCAGGGTAGGCCGTTCTACATTTACTTGTCGGTGGCTGACACGTCCATCGCCTCGGTGGTGGTGCAAGTTTATGATGGTCTGGAGCGAGTTGTGTTTTACATCAGCAGAAGGATGCTGGATGCAGAGACGAGATATCCTGAGATCGAGAAGTTATGCCTCTGCCTATTTTTCACCTGCACCAAGCTGCGACACATCTTGCTGTCAGCAGAGATTATCATCATATGCAAATCAGATGTCATAAAACATATGCTGTCGGCTCCTGTGTTGAAAGGCCGACTCGGCAAATGGATGTTTGCATTATCGGAATTTGATATCCGGTATCAACCCGCCAAAGCGGTTAAGGGACAAGCGTTGGCCGATCT
Source organism: Dactylis glomerata (assembly GCA_007115705.1). NCBI lineage: Eukaryota > Viridiplantae > Streptophyta > Magnoliopsida > Poales > Poaceae > Dactylis > Dactylis glomerata. Next base: position 693,193 of record QXEO01001193.1, read on the forward strand.
TATTGCTGAACGAATCAACACTGATATAGCAGCACTGTATGTACGTGCATGGGCTATGTTTTTCGATGGATCGGCTTGTGATGATGGTTGCGGCATCGGCATTCTACTCGTGTCGCCCCGGGGGGCAACATATTCCTTCTCCATCAGGCTATCTACCCCTTGCACCAACAATGTCGCTGAGTATGAGGCAATACGCAAGGGAATGGAGTTGCTCATTGAAGCCGGAGCAGAAGCAGTGGAACTTTTTGGAGACTCCAAATTGGTGATTTCCCAACTCACGGACGAATACAAGTGTGAGAGCGAGTCACTCTTCCCATTATGGTTGCAATGCCGTGAGCTGATGGCACAGTTCAGGTATCTAAACTTTAACTGGATCCCGCGGTCGCAGAATACCGAGGCGAATGATCTTGCACAGATGGCTTCAGGCTACAAGGACATAGCAGATGGAACTGATGTTCAGGTACAGTTCCTGGAGGCGGACGACTGGAGAGCCGATATCTTCAATTACTTGAAAGATTCGGCTCGGGGGGCACCTAAACGGATAAGGTACAAGGCCATGAAGTATGTGCTTATTGGGGATGACATGTTCTACAGGACTTTGGAAGGGTTACTGCTCAAATGTCTGGGGCCAGCCGAGGCAAATCGGCTTCTACACGAGGTACACGAAGGCGCCTGTGGAACTCACCAATCGGCTCACAAGATGAAATGGTTGATCAGGCGATCAGGGTTTTATTGGCCCACCATGCTTGAGGACTGTTTTAAGTACTATAAAGGGTGTCAAGCATGTCAGAAATTCGGGAAGATTCAGATGGTACCTGCATCAGCGATGAACCCCATCATCAAGCCGTGGCCATTCCGAGGTTGGGGCATGGATATGATTGGCAAGATCAACCCTCCATCAAGCAAAGGCCACATGTGGATTTTGGCCATTACGGATTATTTCACTAAATGGGTGGAAGCCGTCCCTATGAAGTCAGTAAACTCGAAGGATGTTATCAATTTCGTGAAAGAACATGTCATTCATAGATTCGGGATTCCCCAAACTATCACGACCGATGGAGGTTCGGTCTTCATTTCTCACGAGTTTAGAGAGTTCTGCGAGGACACGGGAATTAAGCTGATCCGATCATCTCCATATTATGCTCAAGCAAATGGGCAAGCTGAAGCGTCCAATCAGAGCCTTATCAAGTTGATCAAGAGAAAAATCGACGAGCACCCTAGGCGTTGGCACGAGGTTTTGTCAGAAGCTTTGTGGGCTTATCGCATGTCATGTCATGGAGCGATAAAAACCTCGCCATACCATCTAGTCTATGGACAAGAAGCCGTATTGCCATGGGAGATTACGGCTGGATCGAGACGTGTCACTTTTCAGAACGATCTAACAACTGAAGAATATGCAGCCCTGATGAGTGACAGTGTTGAGGATTTAACTGAACTTAGGCTGTGGTCGCTTGAGAAAATTAGAGAGAACAAAGCCAAGGTAGCTCGTGCATATAATAAGAAGGTGAGACCAAAGGAGTTCCACGTTGGTGATCTGGTATGGGAAGCTGTATTGCCATTGGGAACTAAGGATGCAGCATACGGTAAATGGTCTCCAAATTGGCACGGGCCATACAGGGTCGACCAAGTTTTAAGGGGCAACGCGTACATGCTTGAGGAGCTGGACGGTGTGAAATTCCCAGTGGCTGTCAACGGTCAGCATCTCAAGAAATATTTCCCAAGCATGTGGGATGATGGACAGTGAAATATGGGGGCCGATACATGAAATCGGCCAGTAAAAAAAAAAATATATATATCCAGTAAAATATGGGGGCCGATACATGAAATCGGCCAGTAAAAAAAAAATATCCAGTGAAACATGGGGGCCGATACATGAAATCGGCCAAATAAACAGTGCACAGCCATCGACTCTCGAGGTTCAGACTGTTACGAGCAGGTGTCAGGTTACATGAATAAGCTACTGAAGGAATGCCTCGAAGGCACGGAGGGCGTCAGCACGGACACGATCCACCTCGGCGATCTCGGCTACGTCATCATCGTCCTGGCCCGTCACTAGCTGCTTGCTCAGGGCACGTATTTCTGCCAGATCAGTCTTCAGTTGAGCTTTGAGGCCTTCTGCTTCGTCTTGGGAGCGGGCGATGAATGCTTCCTTGTCATGAATGAGCTTTTTAGTCGCCCGGACCTTCTCTTCGAGATCTTCCAATTCCTTTTTTAAGGATGCAAGCTCGGCGGTGCTGACAGAGGTGTCAGTTTTGGCATCCAGAGACGCCTTTTTCTCATTGAGCCGCTGACATTTGGCTGCAATATCGGCCTTCAGTGGGAGTTGGGCGTGGCGTAGATTGATCCTCTCACGAGCCAACTTCACCCTTGACCCGTAGAAAGACAGAGTCACAACTGGCCAAAGCTTCACCTGCAATGCTACCGGGAGTTGGTCCTTGATTTCGTCAAGAATACTCTTCACCTCTTCAGAACCCTCGACCAACCTCTCGATTGGGGAGGACAGCAAGGCTTTAAGACGCTGGAATTGAGGTAGAACAGCGCTTGCTCGTGGTTCATCATTGGCGGCAGAGGGAGCTGGTTCGATGGATTCAGGGTCGAACGTCAGCAAGCCTGAGATATCACAACCCTGGCAGGCAGAAGTGGCGTCAGTATATGTCAAACAGGGAAGGATGAGTCGAAAGAAGCGAACATACCTCTCCTGAGATCAGGGGGAAAGCCGACGGCGAGACAATCGGCTCGTGTGTTGTTGCTGATGGCTTGGCCAGATTGGCAACCGTTTCATCTATACCTTCAGGGATTACTAGATCCAGGCTTGCGGAAGGCATCGGCACTTCCCCGACTTTCCCACTAGGAGTGTCCTTCGTCTGCATGAAAGGTGCTTAGCCGATATGAATAGCAATGAATCGGCATAGAAAAGGAGTGGTAAGAGTGTGGAGGATAATTACTTTCGAAGCCTCCTGGCTCGGAGAAGAAGTTTGCAGTCCCTTACGAGCCCTCTTGGGGCTCACAGGTTGCCCCGCCTCGACTGCTGCTCGAGGGGCAACAGGTTCAGGAACAGGCCTTTTCCTGGAAGCCGATGGTGGCACATCTGGCTGGCTCGGTGTGGTGGTTCTCTCAGAGTCTGCTGAACTCGAATCTCCTCGATTGGATTGTGTTTCCTCGCTGGAGGTGTCTTCGATGGAGACCTGTAAGAAAGGGAGAGTTGATAAGCACGAGCATGTTTACAAAGATAAATGAGATCAACCAAGGCAGGGATCAGCGTACGTGCGAGAGCTCTGGAGAAGGGCTCCGGCGCCTCAAAGTTTTCTTGGCCACTATCTTCCTCACCGCCGTTCTTGTTTTAGTTGGAACTCGGGGGGCAGCTGACCCGGAAGTTGCTTGGCTCTTGGAAGCTGATTTTGGTGATATCGGCTGGTTCTGCATCACGACCTGTTTCAAAGGTGGCGAGTTTTTGCAGAAAAGGACCACAGGAGCTGGTGGGAGGAATTCGAAGGGGGAGCCATCCTCGTTGGTAGGTTCTGGACCATCTTGTTGCTGCAAGGAGACAGAGCAGGATATTAAAAGCATCGTCGTGAGCTGCATCAAGAAAATTTACAAGTAGCAGTACCTGTTCTATGGGGATGTCATATTCAGCATCGAGCTGTTCCAGCAATGGTCCCAGAGCTCTCCTGAAGGCATGAGTCTTCCACATCGACCACCAGTTCTCAAAACCATCGGTTGATGAAGTGAAAGTGAGGTTGTTAGGAATTGGGATGGTCAGAGCATCGAAGAAAGAATAACACCTCTGACTGATGAGAGAATCGGGCAGGTCAGCTCTGCTCTCTGTGAGGTGTTGGAGGAAGAAGAGGAGGCCATGGCGGAGGAAGAGGATTTTTTGGCTATTAGAGAAGAATGAGGATGCAAATGGTTCGGATGGATTTAAATAAGGGGAATAGTGGAAGGTGGTTCAATGCCATAGCGGTTTTCGAGAATGTGGTGCCAGAGTTGTCAAAATCGTGCACTGCGGAGAAGTTGAGGAGGCGAGGCATCATGATGAGGAGGCGATATGACGGTTCTGCTCTGCAACGCGTGACCCGATGAAGAAAAAAAAAACAGAGTGGTTTTGGAATTATTATTGCCAAAACCAGGGGGGCATGTGTTATCGCCACATTTTGGCCAGATAAGGAGACGGGCCGTAATCAAGATGGGCTTGGAGGCTGGATCGGCCTTGCGCGTGGATTTGGGCTAATTGCCCGTGTATCTGTATATTATGATAGAGTACGTTTCGGTTTAAACAAGAGATAGAGTTGTTAGGTTTATTCTAAAGATAGAAAGTCTCCGGACTATAAATATGTACCTAGGGTTATTGAGAAAGGAGGACGACCACGTTCGCAACAAACACAATCTCGGCGCATCGCCACCCCTTGTTTCGAGGGTTTCTTTCAGGTAAGCGTCGTGCTGCCTAGATCGTATCTCGCGATCTAGGCAGCATCTGCTTATGTGTTATTTGGTGTTGCTCGTACTGAAGCCTTGTTGATGGCGAGTAATACTGTTATCATAGATCTGTTTGGGCTAGCATCGGTGCTTTTTGTTTATGTTTGCTTAGTCACGCTGCCCCTAAAGATCTCGCTGCCTTTGCACCTATTTTGGGTGTAAGGGCAGCATCTTGCTTGATCTTTATTCAGTCGATTCAATCTGTCATAGTTGTTCCTTGTTCTCCAAGGATTAGTTTAATATCCGCATGGTCAGGCCTCACAAACGGGTTGAACGGTCCAGTCGTACGTAAGGATATGGTTTGCTAATTCGAGAGGAGTTGTTCCGGGAATTGACTCTACGTTGGTTTTTTGGCCTCCTCTAGGGTTAGTTTCTGTTATCTTTCGTATCTACCAGGCTCAATTACGTGTGGGATGTTCCAATTATGTGGTGAAAGCGTTAAACTGTCGTAGATCGATTTGACTTGTATTGATAAAGCAAAACCCCATGTTATCGTAGATCCAATGCAGATCCATGGGACAATCGGCTACCTGAGCCGATTCACAGGGAAACCTGAGAGCCGATCGAGGCTCGTATTTAATGTTTACATGTCTGCCATGCAGGAAACCAATCGAAGCAATCCATCACCTTCCTGATCAGGTATAGGTCAGGTGGCACGCCCTTGCATCAGCCAGGACGTGTGCCGGAGTTTTGCGGGCCGTTGACCGAGGGACCAGGGCCCACCAGCAGCTCTGGGAGCCTCCCGGCTCTTCGTGTTGCTCGTCGCTGCTCGCCGGTGGGTTTTGACAGGCAACAGGACCCCGGTCCTATTTCCATCATATTGCTATCACCTGTTTACTTTACTCGCACTGTTTACTTTACTCGCATACTTTCACTGCTTTCCACTTGATACGCTCATACCCTTTGTTTCAAGCAAACCGGTGAGATTGACAACCTCATCGCAAGTTGGGAACAAAGTACTTGGTTGTGTGTGTGCAGGTTCCGTGTTGCTATTGGCCGAAGACGAGTCAACAAGTGTCATAAATGGCGCCCTTGTTGGAGTGTTATTAAGCCAGTCCGCATCACCTTCAGTCGTTTGTCTCTCCTCTCCTGATCGACATACCTTGGTTTCTTAACTGAGGGAAAAACTGCTGCTATATTCATCACACCTTCCTCTTGGGGTTCCCAACGGGCTGGTCATTTACCACGCATCAAGCTCTTTTTCTGGCGCCGTTGCCGGGGAGGAAGTAGAAGACCTCTGCAAGGGGAGTTTTTCGCACACACATCCTTTACTTTGTTTTAAGTTTTGCTTTACTTTATTTTTACTTGCATCGTTTTGTTTTATCAAAAACCCAAAAAAATTAGAATCCTTGGTAGTTGTTTTTACTTGTCTGCTTTTAGTTTTGCTGAAATGGCTAATCCTGAAAACACCAAGTTGTGTGACTTTACTAGCATGAACAATAGTGATTTTATCTGCACTCCTATTGCGCCACCTGCTCATGTTGCAAACTTTTATGAGATTAAGCCTGCTTTATTGAACCTTGTTATGAAAGAGCAATTTTCTGATGCTAGTACTGAAGATGCTGCAACTCATCTCAACAATTTTGTTGAGCTATGTGAGATGCAGAAATATAAGGATGTTGAAAGTGATATTATTAAGCTTAAGTTGTTTCCTTTTTCTTTGAGAGGAAAAGCTAAAGATTGGTTGCTATCTTTGACTAAGAATAATATTGATTCATGGGCTAAGTGTAAGGATGCTTTTATTGGTAGATATTATCCTCCTGCTAAAATTATATCTCTGCATAGCAATATTATGAAGTTTAGTCAGTTTGATAATGAACATGTTGCTCAAGCGTGGGAAAGAATGAAATCTATGATAAAGAATTGCCCCACTCATGGACTGATTACTTGGATGATTGTTCAAACTTTTTATGCAGGACTGAATTTTTCTTCGAGGAACCTATTGGATTCAGCTGCTGGAGGCACTTTTATATCCCTTACCTTGGGCGCCGCAACAAAGCTACTTGACAACATGATGGTAAATTATTCTGAATGGCACACCGAGAGAGCTCCACAAGGTAAGAAGGTAAATTCTGTTGAGGAAACCTCTTCCTTGAGTGATAAGATTGATACCATTATGGCTATGCTTGCTAATGATAGGACTCATGTTGATCCTAATAATGTTCCTTTAGCTTCTTTGGTTGCTCAAGAAGAGCATGTTGATGTGAATTTCATTACAAATAATAATTTTAACAACAATGCTTATAGGAATAATTTTGCTAGTAACAATTATAGGCCATGTCCTTCTACTAATGGTAATGGTTATGGTAATTCTTATGGTAACTCCTCCAACAACACTAGGGCTGCGCCCTCCGAGCTTGAGGTAATGCTCAAGGACTTCATCGGTAAGCAATCTGCTTTTAACAAGTCTGTTGAGGAAAAGTTAGGCAAAATTGATATTCTTGCTTCTAAAGTTGATAGCCTTGCTCATGATGTTGAACTTCTGAAATTAAAAGTGTTGCCTAATGAGGTGAAAGAGAACAATGTTTTTGCTACTGCTAATGCTATCCAAGTTAGAATTGATGAAAATGTTAGGATGCTAGCAGAATTGCATGCCAGGTGGGAAAGAGAAGAGGAGATGGCTAGAGAGATGAAGGTATGTACCATTACTACCTCCAATGATGTTGTTTCTAACGCTAGCAATCCTCTTACTTTGATTGGTGTAGAGAAAACTCCCACTCCTTGTGTTAAAAAGCATAAAACTGCCAAAACTTTTTCTCAAAAGAGTGCTGAAATTTTTCGAAGTGTAGGAGATGATAGCTCTACTTATTTCAATGATTTTGATGTTGATGGCTGCAATATATCTGAAGTAATTTTGTTCTTGCAAAAGCTTTCTTTGACTCCCAATGCTAGTTCTTTAAATGTTGCTTTTACTAAGCATATTACCAATGCTCTCATGAAAATTAGGGATGAAAAGTTGAAGCAAAAAGCTTCTGTTCCTGATGTCTACGCACTTCTATTCTTGTAGACACTTGTTGGGCCTCCAAGTGCAGAGGTTTGTAGAACAGCAGCAAGTTTCCCTTAAGTGGATCACCCAAGGTTTATCGAACTCAGGGAGGTTAGAGGTCAAAGCTATCCCTCTCAAGCAACCCTGCAATTACGATACAGAAAGTCTCTTGTGTCCCCAACACACCCAATACACTTGTCAGATGTATAGGTGCACTAGTTCGGCGAAGAGATAGTGAAATACAAGTGGTATAGATGATTATAAGTAGCAAACGTGATGTGAAATAAATATCGCTGCGAGCAAACAAGTAACAAAATAGCAAGTAAACGGTGTGCAAAGCTTGGAAACAAGGCCTAGGGATCATACTTTCACTAGTGGACACACTCCCAACAATATAACATGACTGAACAAATAACTTCTCTTTGCTAAGGCACTCTGAATTACTCTCCTATTGAATAACACTAATCATTGTGTAGTGGCTACAGAAGCACCCCTTAAAGTCCATCAAGTACTTGACAAACACCACTCATAGAGATATCCAAATCAAATCACAATTCAAGATAGAAATCATTGCAACTTAGACCAAGTACTAACACGGTGCACACACTATCACCTTTACACCATGAAAGGAGGAATAGATCACTCAAACTATCATAGCAATAATTATTCTCATAATCCACAAGAGATCACAATCATAGCCTAAACCAAGTACCACCATGATGCACGCACTGTCACCGTTACACCATAACAGGAGGAATAGATTACTTTAATAATATCACTAGAGTACACAAAATATCTGAATAATAACATGTACTTGTTCAACATGATACAAAGCTCACGATCACATAAAGATCACATCATGGGAGAGAGAGGTGAACCACATAGCTACCGGTAGAGCCCTCAGCCCCGGGGATGAACTACTCCCTCCTCATCATAGGAGACAGCAAGGTTGATGGAGATGGCGGTGAGGTCGATGGAGACGGCGGAGACGGCGATGGAGACCGATGGAGATGGCTCTGGGGGCACTTCCCCGTCCCGGCAGGGTGCCGGAACAGAGACTTCTGTCCCCCGAAATTCATCGGTGGCGGCGGCAGAGCTACGGAACTCTTTCTGGAAATCTGATCGGGGCCTTAGGTTTTTCCGTCCCGAGGCTTCTTATAGGCGAAGGGGCGATGTCAGGGGGTGGACCAGGCACCCACACACGGGCCCCGCGCGGCCAAGGGGCTGGCCGCGCCAGGCATGTGTCTGGGGCCCTGGTGGCCCCCCTCTGACACCTCTTCGGATGTCTGGAAGCTTCCGGGTAAAATAGGACTTCAGGAACTTGTTTCGTCCAATTCCGAGAATATTTCCTGTGTATCACTTCTGAAACACAAAAACAGCGGAAAACAGGAAACTGGCACTGTGGCACTTTGTTAATAGGTTAGTTCCGGAAAATGCATAAAAGTGCCACTAAGTGTAACGAAACAATATGCAAATGGTGTAAAAACAAGCATGGAGCATCAAAAATTATAGATACGTTTGAGACGTATCAGTTCCCAAGAAGTTAGAAGATGGTTGGGAACCCATCATTGATATGCATGTTAATGGTTTTGATTGCCATGCTTTATGTGATCTAGGTGCTAGTATTTCTATCATGCCTAGAAAAATTTATGACATGCTTGATTTACCACCGCTTGAAAAATGTTATTATGATGTTCCTATTGCTGATGTTGCTAAGAAGAAACCTTTGGGAAGGATTAATGATGTTCTTATTGTGGTTAACAATAACCTTGTTCCCGTTGATTTTCTCTTTATGGACGTTGAATGCCATGCTTCATGTCCTATTATTTTGGGAAGACCCTTTCTTCGAACTGTAGGTGCCATCATTGATATGAGGGAAGGCACCATCAAATATCAATTCCCACTAAAGAAAGGTATGGAACACTTCCCTAGGAAAAGGAAGAAATTACTTTTTGACTCTATTCTTAGAGCAAACTATGAGCTTGATGCTTCATCACTTCATGTTACCTGATTCGCAAATTTTCTGCGCCTAGCTCAAAGGCGTTAAAGAAAAGCACTCTTGGGAGATAACCCAATGTTTTATTTTCAGTACTTTTTCTTTTATTTGAGTCTTGGAAGTCATTACTACTGTAATGACCTCTCCTTATCCTTTTTATTTTGTTGTTGTGCCAAGAGAAGCCTCTAATTCGAGTGAGGTAAAGATTTGGGGATGTTGCTATCCTGAAACTGTTTTCGGTGTTGCACCGTAAAAATTCATATAAATCGTCTGTATATCTTTTGGACCTGCGATTTCTTGTGCATATGCCCCAAGTTATATCCAAACTTTCATTAGATGAACACTTTTTGATTTGAGTAACATAAAACCCCTCAAAAATTCGACCTTTGTCAGCTGTTCTGTTTTGACAGATTTCTGCCACTATTCGTTTTTGCCGCTTTATCGCTTTCTTTGTGAGTTCTTTTGATCACGGAACTTTTGGGGAAGTTGCTACAGTAGTATATACTTTATATGTGGTGGTTTTGGGTTGAAACCTGAAGAAAAAGGAGGTTGATTATATGTTATGCCTATACTAATGTTGCTAATAGATTTGTGTTTAGTTTTGTATGAAGGAAGTTTTCAAGTGTAGGGATCGGAGAATGATGAGATGAGTTGAAGAATGGACAAAAGCTCAAGCTTGGGGATGCCCATGCATCACCCCAAGAAATATCCAAGAAGTACAAGCGTCAAAGCTTGGGGATGCCCCCGAGGCACCCCTTCTTCATCGTCAAAAATCAGGTCACCTTTCAAAACACTATATTTTTATTGCTTTATGCACTATGTGTTTTTCTTGGAGCGTCAGTTGTTTTAGTTTTCTTAGTTAGTTTAGTTTTGTTTGCTGCAATAAATGGTTGGACCCAACAAATTTCCTTTGGAGAAGTTACCTTGCTTTTCATTTGCCAAGAACGCTCTAGTATTCACTCTTATCAAAAACCGAGTGTTCTTCTTTTTCTGCTATTGCTTTTGGTTTTCATTTTCGCCTTGATTAGCGTTCAGATCTTCTCATATCTTTTCATCAAGGTGTATTTTTGCCTCCGATCTTTATTGGTTTTCATCAAAAGAGGTGTCTTAAAAAAAATTCAAATGGTGTTGGAAAAGAGAAAAAGGTTTATGCAAAAAAGTGGTACAAGAAGGAGCTTGTGTAGACTGCGGCTTAGGCTTTTTCATGTCATGCTTGATGTCTTTGCGATAGTATGCTTAGTGGTTTTGCTGTAGCATGACTTGTCTCAAATAACTGAGATTGCTTAATGAGCCTTTGAAAAAATCATGCGTTGTTTTTATTGTTTGGAAGCATTATTTTGGTTTTCTCCTTGATGCTTTATTTGGGTTGACTTGGCGCATGCTCACACATGTTAGACTCATACAAAGTCGCCAATAGCCTCTATGATCATTTAGTTTTTGACTTTTGATGCCATCTTATGCTTCTTTTAATGTCGCTTTGCATGATTATGGCCGTTATTGCTCTCTTAGTTGGTCGCTCCCAGTCTTTTGCTAGCCCTCGCCTTGTACTGAGTATGAGCTCTACTCGTGCATCCAACTCCTAAAAACTAAGTTTGCCAAAGTGTCCACCATACATACCTACTAGCAATTTTCTATTCCAAGTAAATTCGACTTCCTTTTATTTTCTCTTCAAATTAAACTCTTACCAGTGTTATGCGAAAATTGGTCAGTAAAGCTCTCACGAACCGGAAGGCACACTTTACTTTTTCCTGTTCTTAAAAATTTGACATTGTGGTCTCTTATGTTGAGTTGTTATGCTTGCAAGTTGTAAGTTGGATACTAGCCCAACCATGCTGTCATGGGGCAAGCTTTCAACATTGCACTTCTTATTTGAGTTGATATCGTGATCTTTTGTTTATGGATGCCCGCGGTGTGAAATGAATTGGGAATCTTGCGGGGATCATGGAGTTTGTATATGTGTTAGGGAAACGCCTGGGCCGCCAATCTAAGCCATGCATAATTCATGGTGGAAATTTGCAGCATACCCATAGTGGACATTCGACGACGCATCTCAAAATAAAAAGCTATACAATTGGTAAATAAAAGAGATGTCGAGGCGTTCATTGTCTGCTTGTCCTGTTATTTTGATGTGGGCTTATTCCATGTCATCGGGCACAGAGGTACCCCGTTGGCGGTTCTCGATGATACATATATACTTACAATGACAAGAGCCTTGCTTGGGACTCTAAGTTGAGTAGCATGAGGTTTGGGTACTCGTATTCATGGGATACGAGGTTTTCAACTTATGATTTGTCAAGCATATGCATCATAATTGTTCTCGCATTAACTCTAACCATTCAAGATGCTTATGATGGGGGCAACGAGAGCTCAAAGCCGGTAAGTAACATAATTTTTGAAGGTTATAAAACTTGCAATCACTACTTCCCTCTGCGAAGGGCCTTTCTTTTACTTTTATGTTGAGTCACCACCTTCTATCTTTATGCACCATTAAGAGAGCAAAGTTGTCATTCTTAGTATAATGTGCATTGTCCCAAAGTTTTCATTGATTGATTCATATTGTTGGTTTCACTTGTTCTCAAATTATTTGTATCTAGTCGCCCTCTTAAACTTGAAGGTGTCCTATGCATTTATGTTTTGCTCTCTATGAAGGACAAGCTGAAAACCATTTGTATGTTTTTCCTTATGATTTGAACACACGTTTGACTTTCATTGTTTCATTTGCATGATCTTTTGTTTGTGTTCATTTGCATGTTATAACATGGTTGCTAAGTTTCTATTGTCAAGATTATATCTTTCATGCCCATGTTTTAAGTTCTTATGATCCCAGCTCACAAATGCTTACATATATAATCAAGATTGTGTAGGTGCATGTCACCTAAAAAATTATTCTTTGTTATCACTTACCTACTCGAGTACGAGCAGGAGTTAAGCTTGGGGATGCTTGATACGTCTCCAACGTATCTATAATTTTTGATGCTCCATGCTTGTTTTTACACCATTTGCCTAATGTTTCGTTACACTTCATGGCACTTTTATGCATTTTCCGAAACTAACCTACTAACAAGTCGTCACAGTGCCAGTTCCCTGTTTTATGCTATTTTTGTGTTTCAGAAGTGCTACACAGGAAATATTCTCGGAATTGGACGAAACAAGTTCCTGAAGTCTTATTTTCCTCGGAAGCTTCCAGAGATCCGAAGAGGAGTTGGAGGGGGGCCACGATGGCCCCACACACCAGGGCGGCGCGGCCTGGCCCCTGGCCGCGCCCCCTATGTGTGAGGATGCCTCGGGCCACCTCTGACGATGCCCCTTCGCCTATAAAGACCCCCCGACGGAAAAAACCTAAGTACCCGATCAATTTTCCAGAACACATCACGATCCGCCACCGTCGTCGACCAGAGATCGGGAGGGTCCAGAAGCTCTTCCCGGCACCCTGCCGGAGAGGGGAATCCCCACCGGAGGTCTTCTTCATCGCCATGCTTGTCTCCGGAGCGATGAGTGAGTAGTCTACCTTGGACTATGGGTCCATAGCAGTAGCTAGATGGTTGTCTCCTCCACCATGTGCTTCATGTTTAGATCTCATGAGCTGCCCTACATGATTGAGATCACCGTTATGTAATTCTACATGTTTGGTTTGTTGGGATCCGATGAATATTGGTGTTATGATTGAGTTGCCATACTGAAATATATCTTATGTTATCTCTATGTTGTTTATGATCTTGCATGCTCTCCGTTGTTAGTAGCTATCTTGGCCGAGTAGTTGCTAGTGACTCCAAGAGGGGGTATTTATGCTCGATAGTGGGTTCATGCCTCTATTTAACCCGGGGGAGTGACAAAAACCTCTAAGGTTGTAGATGTGCTGTTGCTACTAGGGAGAAAACAACATTCATATGCTCGAGGGCATATGCTTTGTTTAAATTACACACTTTGCTTAATGCAATTATCTGTTGTTCGCAACTTAATACTCATGGGGTGTTCGGATGATATCCCCGGGAGTGGATTATTAGTCATAGATGCAGTTGGATGGCGGTCTATGTATTTTGTTGTAATGCCCAGAGTAAATCACATAGTGATCTTCTTGACATATCACGTTTATCTTTATTCTATCAATTGCCCAACTGTAATTTGTTTACCCAGCATGTGTTATTTATCTTATGGAGAGACACCACTAGTGAACTGTGGACCCCGGTCCTATTTCCATCATATTGCTATCACCTGTTTACTTTACTCGCATACTTTCACTGCTTTCCACTCGATACGCTCATACCCTTTGTTTCAAGCAAACCGGTGAGATTGACAACCTCATCGCAAGTTGGGAACAAAGTACTTGGTTGTGTGTGTACAGGTTCTGCGTTGCTATTGGCCGAAGACGAGTCAACAACTGTCGTAAACGGCGCCCTTGTTGGAGTGTTATTAAGCCAGTCCGCATCACCTTCAGTCGTTTGTCTCTCCTCTCCTGATCGACATACCTTGGTTTCTTAACTGAGGAAAAAACTGCTGCTATATTCATCACACCTTCCTCTTGGGGTTCCCAACGGGCTGGTCATTTACCACACATCAGCCCGCGCTGAAGCCGAAGAAGGCCATCACCAAGCGCCCAGCATCTGCCGTCGCCGCCGCGCCAAAGAAGACAAAGGGTGGCGCCGCCGCGGCCAAGAAGGCGAAGGCCGCCGCCGCCCAAGTCGCGCCGCAATCGCTGCACACCGCGGCGGCCGCGGAGTTCCACTTCCAGCCCGAAGCGCCGCCCCCGCCGCAACCAAACCAACCGGCATCGCCGTCGACGAACTTCGCGCCGGAGGTGTTTGAGGAAATGACTACAAGGTAAAAAAATTGCAACTTTGTGTCAAATTTGAGAGGAACATGATCTAGAAGTTAGTGTTTGATGTGTGCTCGCTTTGCTTGTAGTGTTGACGATGATACATTCATGTCCACTATGAATGTTGGTTCCAACTATGCGCCACATGCATCCCAAGAGAAGGATTTTGATGTGGATGAGGAAGGAGAAGGTTTGATTGAGCCACCAAGGGGGAGATCATCCAACTACACCCCGACGGAAGACATTTTGCTTTGCAAGACATGGTGCAATGTGAGCATGGATGAAGAGAAACAATTGTTCTTGATGGACACAAGCAATTTGGATGAGAGGCAAAATGAGTGGATCAACCATCGTCGTGATGAGATCTTGGCTAAAAAGAGGATGTTGGCGGGAGGCATGGGAGGCATGGGAGCAACTATGGGAAGTGGCTATGGTGGCATGGGAGGCATGGGAGCACCTTCCTATGGTGGCTATGGAGCTACGGGAGGTGGCTATGGAGGCATGGGTGCCTATGGTGGCATGGGAGGCATGAGAGCACCAACAAGTGGCTTCGGAGGCATGAGTGCCATGGGAGCACCTCCAAATACCTATGTTGGTATGGGTGCACAAGGTCCAAGTGCCTATGTTGGCATGGGTGCAACATCTAGTGGGTATGGAGGCATGGGTGGCATGAATGTGCAACCGGGTGGATTCATGGCTACTATGATGAACATGGGTGGCTTGGGAGATGTCTACGGAGATGCAACGGTCAATGCAACTCATGTGCATACCACCGTTCAAGTTCCAAACGATGAAGCCAAAGATGGAGATAATGAGGAGGAAGAAGAAGAGGAAGGTGAGAATGATGGTGATGATGAGGAGAAGGATGGATCAAACATTGATGTTTGATGTGTTTGTAGTGCGACCGATGGGACATCTTTTGTGTAGGGAATGATGAACTTGTTTGTATTGCGCAAGCTTTTGATGAACTTGTTGAATTTCATATGCGAATCATCTATATGTAGTGTGTTTGTGATCATCTTGTCAAATTTGGGCTACATGGCGCCTGGCGCGCGCTGCAAATTTAGAGCGCCTGTGAAACCTGTTTTCTGCCCCCGCGCGCTAAAACCGATTTTTACAGCGCCTGAGATTGGCCAACAGCGAGCGTGCGCGCTAAACAAGTTTTACAGCGCCGAAAACGATTTCTCGCGTGCCAAATTATACAGCGCCTGTTGGAGATGCTCTTACAAACCGAGGTCACCACTCATGGCCAAAACCAAGAGTAAAAAAGAATAGCCTACTCTCGCGGCACAATGCTTTTCCCCCCACTAAGCACCAAAGCACGACCTCCTCTTTTATTTGGGAGACAAGCATGGTCAAAGTCATTGCTTGATTTCGGAACACCCGCGCGTTTCTCTCCTTTCCATATCTCCCAAGAAACAAGCATGGCAAAAGAAGCCATCACTTTCCTCGACTCACCTCTGTTGTGGACGATTTGGATCCACCAATCTTTGATGGTTGTAATGGCATGCCAATCTCTTGTGCCAATCTCATGTAGTCCAAGCCAAGTTTTGAGGGTGGACCACACTCTAATAGTGAACTGGCAATGGAAGAAAATGTGGGCAGACGATTTTTAGACTTGGTTGAAAAGCTTGCAAAGGCCACAATTTTGTGAGCCTCTTTTCTCAAGTCTATCCGCTGCCCACACAAGATTTTGAAGGATCAACCACGTAAAAGTTTTGCACTTTGGAGGTGCCCAAGGCTTCCACACCAAGGTAGGCATGGTGAAAGTGATGAGCCCTAAGAATTGCATGTTGTAGGCCAACTTGGCGGAGTAGCAACCGTTATTGTTAACCTTCCAAGTTATTGAATCCGGGGCCTCATTGTTCAATTGTACATTGGCAAGCATCTCCCATAGCTTGCAAAATTGGTGCAGGTGACCAACATTTAGGCCCTCTTGAATGTTAATTTGGGAAACCCAAAATTCATCCTCAAGAGCTTTGCAAATCGTGATTGTCTTTCTTTTGGAGATCTTGAAAATAAGAGGGGCAACATCCTTGGGGCGCAATCCTTCTAATCAAGCAGCCTTCCAAAAGAGAGCTTGCTTTCCATTCCCAATAGTCTACGGTCCACACTATTTTAAATGATCACCCAAGCAAAACTTTTGCACTCTAGTTTATGCTTTTTTATTATAGATGAAAGCTACAGTTTGATATTCAAGATCAATGTATTCGCTCTGTTTCAAATAAATTAACGCAATTTTGTCTAGATTTAGATTTATCGGTACACTAAAACACCTCTAGATATATCCGTGTTTAGACAAAGTTCCGTCGCTTAGTTTGAAACCGAGGTAGCACATTTAAATCAACCTTGTCTGGCGCGTAGATGCCCAGGTTACACGTCCACACTAAACAATTTTATACCACACAATGTGAAAAACAACCAATGACATTGCAATCGGAGCAGCTAGCCCTATCGCAGCAGCGCATCCAGACACCCACTGCTGTTGCTGCTATTGGTAGAAGAGCAAGGTGTAGAAGAGCTGGTTCCACGTGTCCGGGAGGCCGGGGAGGCACCAGTGGCTGCAGTCGGCGGAGCCGGCGCCGGGGTTGGCGCGCTGCGCCGACGAGTAGTCGCCGCTGTACACCGACGGGTGCGCGTCCTTGCGCATCGCCGAGAGCGCCGTGATGTCGAGCAGACGGACCGCGCTCTTCATGCCCTGCAGCACCGTCTTTATCACCTGCTCCTGGCCCGTGGGCTGCGCCGTGGAGTTGAGCCCGGTCGTCGGGACCGTCTCCCCGTAGCAGTTCTTGGACACCGGGTTGGCCCACTCCTTGGAGCTGCCATTGAAAAAATCCACGAAAACTAGAATCAAATCTTGCTACATGTAGTAGTGCACAGTGTATATGCTTGGAGCTATGTGTCATGTGGGGAATTGAGAAAGCTGCTGATTGTTTTACCTGTAGTGAGTGGGGGACATGGATTGGAAGAAGACACGGGTCTTGGCCGGATCGACGTTGAGGTCCACCCAGCTGGCCCAGGTGCTCATCCCGCGCTGGAACGCCACCATCCTGTCCATGTCCGCCGTGTATTGCCCGCCCTCCCCCATGTAATCCCACCTGCACTGCACATAGGTTAATATTTGCGCGTGAAATTCTGTAGATTGAGCTAGTAACGAAGAGAGGACGAACCCCTGGAGTGTGCCGGTGTGCGTCCACCAGTGGCCGGAGTTGAAGGAGAGCACGTCGGCGCCGCGCCACGCCTGCGCGTTCTCGGCGATGGCGTCGAGCATCAGGACGCGCTTCCCCTGCACCACGTCGATGTCCACCAGGTACGGCGCGCGGTAGAAGGACACCACCAGCTCGTACTCCTGCCAGGACATATCCAAGCACTAGTAATTAAGACCAAAGTCGCCGAAAGCTGTGATAATTAGTTCATGATGATGCACGTGAATCAATCAAGTGCAGACGTATATACCGTGAACTTGTATGTGTAAAGAGGGTCGGCGGAGACGAGCTGCGACGGCGACTGCGGCGCGGCGGCGTGCAGCAGGCAGATGAGCGACTCCCACTGGTCACGCCCCAGCGAGTCCCCCACGAACATCACCGTCTTCCCCTTCATCCGCGTCAAGAAATCCGCACCATCAAACCTACGTACAGTCCAACACCACGTCATAATTAAACCTGAAGAATCTGCAGACATGAGTCATGGCAGCTACGTACGCACCTCGGCAGCTCGCAGCTGGCCGGCTTCCACCGGTACCGGAGGTAGTCGGCGTCTGGCCGGCCGTAGAGCTGGCAGTTGAACTGCGGGTCGATGACGGGACACCTGAACCCGGTGTACGCCGCTGCCGCCGTCGTCATACCGTCGTCGTCGCGGACCCAGTTGCCGCTGAAGACGTCGCATCCCTTAGGGCCGGGCAGGACGTCGCGCCGCTGGCCCCGAGTGAGCCCGGCGGCGGCCGCCGAGCCGGACAGCGAGAAGGCGTACAGGAGCAGGAGGGCGAGCACCAAGTTCTTCCATAAGAGCAGCATCGTCTCAAAGAGAGGGAAATCAGAGGCGCCTTTCCGGCGGCCCCTTTATATACCGCTCGTCGATAACGAGGAGAGCTGCGATTAACGCGACTGATTAGGAACAGAAGCGGCTCGTGAAGAGAGAGTATTATCGCGAGATCGATCGGCGGAGAAGGGGAGGTGTGCATGTGAGGGCAAGATCGAGTTGTCGGAGAATTAGAGTTCACGTGATGCATTGGGTCTTCCAGAGATCGTCTTACCAAGGAATCTATGGATTCGTTGCCTTTGCCCTTTGTTGGAAGTAGCCGTATGTAGTACATGGAAAGATCTCGAGTTTTGGAATTCTTGCGTGCATCGAAATGGAATGTTTATGTCTGCACTCTGCAGGCAGCGTCGAAGATGGGAAGTACCTGTTTGTTTTTCGAACTTCGATCGAGTAGGATTTCCTTTTTCATCTATTTTAGGCAGCAAATCCGAGCCGGCAAAATTGGGACAGTCGAATAAATCAGTGAGCGGTCAGATCTCGTAAATTCTCTTGTGCAAGACAAAGCGGCAGGCTGGAATGGGCAGTGTTAAGTTTGTCGTTGTCACGGGCCAAGCTAGTCCCGCTCGATCGAGTTGCTGCCATGGGTCCATGTTGGATGTCGGATCACAAATTTTCAGCAGCTGATGAAAATAAGCATTATGCGTGCGTGCAGAACAGAGGAACCAATGAGACAGTGAGACCTGTTTTGACACGCTTCAACCACGGTGGCTTTCTCCCTTGGCTAGCTACAGAATGACCTGATTCGCCCGCTGCTGTAAAAGATGGAGAATAAAGACGCATGGCCCATTTTCTCATCTGGCACTTCTACGCCATGCCCAACCCATCGGGGGCGGGGGCGGGGGCGCCGGTTGACTGCGAAAAGTGGATGGGCCACGGCTATCGGCGAAAGACAACGTGATTTCCCTCTATTTCTTCTTTTTCCCTTTCTATTCTCCCGATCCAGACGTCTTCCTGCCCATCTCCCGCCATTTTTCTCAGTCGCCTCAACGTTGTCTCCTCTTCGCCACCGCGATGGTGTCCAAGAAATTCGTCGTTTCTCGGGACTCCGACAGGCCACAGTTGCCGAAGCAGCGCCCCGAAGGGTGGACCAACGCCGAGTGGGTGGCGGATGTCACGCGTCGGGCGCTGCTCAATGGGGACCAGCGCAAGCAGTAGGATCTAAGGCCGTGAAAGCCTTGAACGCCGGTGCGAGAACCTTGGCCACTGTCGCCGCCCTTCCTCACTGCCATGGCGTTTGGGGTAGCCAATGCAGTATCTCACCACCGACGAGCCTGTCAACATCCTCTCCGGCAACCTTCCAAGAGAGGCATGGGCACAGGCCCTTGTCGAGGTTCTCGTCGTCTCCATCGTCCGGTGAGTACCCCGATAGCGACCGCATGGCGGATCCAACTCCTTCCCGCCGGACAATCCTCCACGCGACGACTTCAACACTGACCTCAACGTCACCTATGATGTCTTGCCCCCCTACGACATGGCCCTCTCCCATTCGTCCTCGGGGCATGCATCCATGGAGGCTTGTCGCCCTTGCCCTACTTTGACAGAGGCGGCCAAGACGCACGCAACATGTTCGGCGGAATGGGCAAGGACATCATGCACGCCCTTATCAACAACGGCTCGACGGACAACGCTAGAGCCTATACTTGGGAAGAGTGCAATACCTACCGCCTACGTCGAGGAAGAAGAGGAGGTGGAGGAAGAAGACGACGGGTAAGTGGAGGAGCCGGTTGTTGCCGCCGCGGCCACAACCACGGCCAAGGGAAAGAAGAAGGTACCGAAGAAGGGAGGAGGAAGCCGAGGACCCAAATGGATGTCCAAGGAAGACGAGTGCCTCACCGAGGCATGGAAGAAGGTAAGCATCGACCCTATCTCCGGTGCTGATAAAAAGTCTGATACATTTTGGGCGAGGGTGAAGATCGCATTCGATGAATGCAAGCTTGTCGATCTTGACTTCAACAAGGTGCACATGGACCGCAATGAGTCGGGAATGTCTCACTGTTGGGGAATCATCCAAGCCCATGGCAACTAATGGCATGGAATCCAATAAAGATCATGGACCAACAAGAAAGTGGCACCAACGTCGTCGATCAAGTAAGCCGCGCCACCCTGCTCTTCGTTTAGCATCGTATAGTTTTACAAAATGTTGTGTTGCGCCCATTTCTTTTGTAGATGATCAAATGTTTCAAGCCCACCACAATGAAAATGATGACATCGAATTTAAGTTCATCCATATCTTCAAAAGGATTGAAACTTGCGAGAAGTGGACCAAGGTGATGGCGGCGCCCAACAAGGAAAAAGACGTCGCATTTGACCCTACCTCACCTATGCCGGCTGCCGGCAATGGGTGTCTCACGGGGCACAAGAAGGCCAAGCTTGCTCGAGATGCGGCACCGATGGTGGAGAGGTTGCAATCATGTCTCGAGAATAGCATCGCCGGTGTGACATCAAATGTCATTTTGATGGATGAGAAGTTCGACGCAAGATGGGCGATGATGTTCGAGAAGCAAGATGGCCGATGATGTTTGAGAAGTAAGAGGTCAAGATCAACCTCCTCAAGCCTCGCAATCTTGCTCGATGTGGACCGTTGGAGGCCTTATCTCAGGCAATCTCCCTTTGTGATTCACATTGATCAATGGGCACTTGCTCATCTGGATGAACAGCGGCTGACGACACCGTGGCAACACAAGGCGCTGATTAAACTGTTAGGACTGCAGTATACTATTGAGTACAAAAGAGGTGCTGCCAACCAAGCTGTGGATGCGCTCTCACGGCACCCATCCATTCCGGTGGCAGAGGTGTTGGCCATTACGATAGGGACACCAGAGTGGCTTCAAGAAATCTAATCCGGGTACGCAATAGATATGGTGACACATAAACTGCTCACCAAACTGGCACAACATGACTCTTCGGTCTCGCACTTTGCTTGGGACGGTGACCTGTTACGCTATAAGCGTCGCATCTGGGTGGGTGACAATGTAAGTATGCAACAAAACATTCTCCAGACTCTGCATGCGAGTGCTACAGATGGCCATTCTGGTGTGCATGCGACTTTGCAACGTGTCAAACAGCTCTTTGCATGGCCCAGGATGAGAGCCACTATCCAAGACTTTGTGGAAGCATGTGTTGTGTGTAAACAAGCAAGGCCCGAGCATGTCAAATACCCTGGCTTGTTGAAGCCACTACAAGTACCGGACCAGGCCTGGCAAGTTGTGAGCTTGGACTTCATCGATGGCTTGCCTAAGTATGCATGTTACACTTCAATCTTGGTGGTGGTTGACTAATTAACCAAATACAACCACTTCTTGCCATTGTCTCATCCCTATGCTTCTATTCAAGTGGCACATCTGTACTTGGATCATGTATTCAAGCTCCATGGCATGCCAGAGGCGTTGATCTCAGACCGGGACAACATCTTCACCAGACGGCTGTGGCAGGCTCTCTTTCATCTCTCTCAGACAGAGATGCGTATGAGAACTGCGTATCACCCAGAGCGTGTGAATCAATGCCCGTCGAACCGGAGAAAATGGCTACCTCTCGCGGAGTTCAGGTACAACACCACATACCACACCGCTATCAAGATGGCACCCTTTGTGGCCTTGTATGGACGCTCACCTCGTTACCTGGGGATCACGGATGCTTCTGTGCCAGCAGTGGCAGATTTGTCTGATTGGTTACGGGAACGAAGCCTCATCACTGCCCTGCTACGTCAACACCTGCATCGAGCCAATAATTGTATGAAGCAGTTTGCAGATCGCAAGCGTTCGGAACGCTCTTTTGTCGTTGGGGACTGGCTTTATCTGCGGCTTCAACCTTATATTCAGACTTCCCTGGCAATCAGAGCCAATGCCAAGCTAGCCTTTCAATACTTTGGTCCATTTCAAGTACTCCAGAAGGTGGGCGACCTCTCCTACAAGCTCTAGCCGCCATCAGGTTCGAAATTACATACTGTCTTTCATGTTTCTCAACTTTGTCGTGGCGCGTCTATGGAGGAAGTGCACCAGGAGTTACCGCAGGTGACGGACGAGGTAGTCCCACTCCATGTTCCCGAGGAAGTTATGCAGACGCGTCAAGTTCCTCGTCGCCAAGGCCACCTGGACCAGGCTCTGATCCAATGGACGGGGCTCCCAGCCTCTCTGGCCACCTGGGAGAACATCGTCGAGCTCAAGGCGCGATTCTCACACGCTCTGGCTTGGGGACAAGCCGCCGATAAAGGAGGGGAGAATGTCATATGCCCAACTGGCAATGGACCGGAAGATAGGCCTGGGCCTCGGCCCAGCTGAGCCAAGCGGCCCAACGTGCGCTACCCGGCCCACCAGTGGACTACTTGAGCAAACGAAGCGGGAGATGACGACATCATCGATAAGAAATCTGACACGACTTCTCCCTCGGATCCCCTTCCTCTCTGTAGTTCTTCCTCCCTCCGGCTCTCGATTCCCCTACTCCCTACTCTTCCTGGAACTACAAGCCCTGTAATCGAGACTATAGTTGTATATTGTGGTGTTTAATCGATTAGAGCGTGACAGTATAGCTTAATTGACAAACGGGCGATTTGTGGGTATTTGGCTAAGGGTGCTGGGGAAACTATGCCACGTAGTCATTTTTTTATCGTCTCGCGATCAAAGTCTCGTGGGAATTTTTTTGTGGCATATTTTGTTACCTGCCATGTGTATGTACTTCAAAGCTTTATCTGCTTCATAAACCCAATATACGCCAACAAATGCTTCCTTACTATATACACCATATCTATGCCAGCATAAGGTTTTGTTGGACACCGATAAGTGCCTACACATAACCCATTAAATACATGCATGCCGATAGAAAAAAATCGTCAAGTGGTTGCCGACAGGTGAACTATATATACCCTATGGTTAACCTGTACCTAGTGTACTATGTCAACTGATATGATCGATGTCGGGCATAGTGGACCTTTTGCCTACACATGTGTGTGTCGCCATGTACCTTCCACTGTAGTGCTTGGTGGATTTTCCCATCCATTGCTTTGCTACTTCTCTAAAACACCATAGGCATGAGTTCTCTGTTGAGAGCCTCGGTCATTGGCTCATTAGATATTAAAAAGGGAAAACATGCGTTCTGCAAGTAAATGTGAAAAAGTGGACAAAGGAAAAACAACGGCGCCTGGAAATAGGGCATATATGATATTCAATGACACTACACAAAAGGGAAGTCAATGTCGCAATCATGATAGTCCTAGTGAGGCATATATGATATTCAATGACACTACATAAAAGGAAAGTCAATGTCGCCTCACGATAGTCCTAGTGATGCGTTAGGTCCCAAATACTCCCTTCGTTTTTAAATATAAGATATTTTAATTTTGTGAAGCAAATATATCTAGATATTTTTTAGTGTATAGCTTTAAAAACCTAAAACATTTTATATTTTGAAACGGAAGGAGTATGAGAGAATCCCTAAGGCCTTGTTTGGTACTAGAGTTTTGGTGGGGATGGGTGGGGATAATCCCCACCAAACCCCAAATCCCCACTCACTTCTAAAAGTATATTTGGTACTAGAGTATTGGGCGAGTATAATCACCGCTAATCCCCACTCTTCCCTAGATTTTAGTGTATTTTTCTCAATCCCCAATACTCTACCTCTACCTAGTGGATTGTGGGTGGGGTTTTGTGGGGATTGGGTGAAGGTGGGGGTTTCACCCAATACTCTAGGGGATTATCCCCACCAATCCCCACCAAAACTCTAGTACCAAACAAGGCCTAAGGAATTTGGCTCGTTAAAAGCTTTAGAACTAATATCTTGCGAGGGTTAGATTTTTTGGCACGGACCCTTGAAAAACCGAATGATTTTGTAAAACGGAAAAGATTCAAATCATTAAAAGCTCAAAGTAGAACTATTGTATCTCATCGGTGTTATTTTACTCTCTGATCCAGTGTCCAGAATCTGTCAACCACAGTTCATCGAGTTGTTCATTTTTTTAAGGAAAGCCATCATGACAGCTTAATTGATTCTTAAATAAAATTATATTGTTCAACAAACTAGAAGCAAAAAAATCTAGGGGATCTTGCATCCAAAAATAAGCTTGGCCCCCCTCTAAAAAGGTACTCTCTCCGTTCGGAAATATAAGATATTTTAGTTTTGTAAAATGAATATATCTAGATATCTTTTAGTGTATAGGTTTGCTTGCATCTATACACTAAAAGATGTCTAGATACATTAGCTTCACAAAGCTAAAACATCTTATATTTCTAAACGGAGGGAGTACATTCTTCGGAGATTGCAGAAGCTTCCCTAGCTGAAACAACCACCATCATTCATTGTCTGAATTACTTCCAAACAATCAAAGTTGACGATCAACTTGGAACATCCGATTTGACTCCTAGGATCAGTCCATACTTGAGAGCTCTAACTTCTGAGTCGACACCCATGATAAATGGGCAATTCGACTATTCCTAGCCACAACTAAGCCCCCTTTCTCATACTCCCTCCGTTTAGAAATATAAGATGTTTTAGTTTTACGAAGTGAGTGTATTTAGACACTTTTTAGTGTATAGGTTCATTCGAATCTATACACTAAAAGGTGTCTAGATATATTAGCTTCACAACACTAAAATATCTTATATTTCTAAACGGAGAGAGTATGTGATTACGGCGCCCATGCCCCGTGGCTCCAAGTTCGTCCTCTATTACAGAACATCACATCGACGTTCAATGTAAGATAACCTTCATTTGGTTTTGACCACCCACTCCGTTTGATATTCACCATTTGGTTCAAAGCATTCCTATAATTTGTACGTAGCAAAAACCGTAATTTGCTGATGCAATTTTCGCTGGAGGTTGGATTGCTTCATCATGTGTGACCTGACAGCCGCCACCATGTATACCACAGCGTCGATGCAATCAGTTCACAAACCTCAGTTTGTGGAAATAACACTGACTTCTGCTCTGCCATGCGGAGTTATTCTTCCAACACTAAGGATCCTGATCTATCCACCGTAGACGCCCCAGTGATTATTTCCCCCGAGTGAGTTATTCTTTGTTAAAGAAATAAGTGCATTCGCATCAGTTAAGAACACCATATTTCAAAGCAGTGACAAAAACACTTCTAGTTTCCCAGATAGATAATATGAGTGCTTGATACTGATCTACACCGTGAGCAAAGCATTAGCTTTTTGACTAACTCACAAGGCTAAGGTGATGACTAAAGTCTGTACATACACAATTCTCTGAGTATTTATTGGGCAAAATTTCAGCCCCGTAGATCCAAAGCATTGGAGAAATGGATCCACCCCTTCGGTCATTTTATGGAGACCCTTAGCCACGCATTCCTGGTGTCCGGCAGCCACCGCTCTTTCGACTACGTCTGTAGCATTTACCCGAGAACTTCATTTTCAATCCTCGACAACGACCCCTCTTTCGACTCCGCTTGTAGCATTCACCCGAGAACTTCAATTTCAATCCTGGAAGTGTTTTTTTCTGCAAAACAAAGCGACACAAACGAGTTAGTCATGTGCAGGTACCAAAAGTACTAGGAAAGCAAGCATACCATATATGCAAGGTACATACTGCAACACTCTTAACGTCAGTCAAAGCACAATTCTCGTTGCGATGATCTGCACCAAGACTAGAAAAGTATCATCATCAACACCCCACAAAGAAAGTGACAATAGGCTTGTGTCTACATAAGAATTAGAGAAGGCGTTTTCAGTCACTGTAAAATCTTAAGTTGGTACATTCCAAAAAAAAAAAAAGTTGGTAGAAATAACATAGGCTCACTAAGTGACAGTAACCGGTAAAGAAGGTGTAACCGGTAAAGAAGGTTGTCAACTAAGAGAATACTAAAATGTCCGACATGTAACAGTTAGGTCAACTGGTTATTTGGCAGGAACACACACAGCCTTTCAGAGCAGCACTAGTCATAAAAATACAATGATTACAGCAAAGTTTGACATAGCAATGTCATAGCATAGTCTACAATATTCGCCTCTTTAAGCATGTTCAGTAGTTTTTTCTTTGACTCTCATGAACTAACCTGAATACAAGAAAGCCTACCTGCCATATGGTTGCCCATGGGTGTCAATTGTAAAACTAGCTTCTTGGTTTGGAGTAGTAGTGGGAACATCAATGGCACAACTGTTCTCTTCACCATTGTTACTCCGAAATTCCAGTAGCAGCTCAGGCTCCAGTCGGTCCATCACCACTGAAGTGCTTTCTTGACTATCACTTTCCAATAGCTCACGAACGATACTTGTACACTCCAGTTGGTATTCAGACCCTGTAATTGCCAATAAGAGATGTATGAAAATATGCAAAAAAAAATCAAGCATGTTTGAAAAAACTTATCAATTAAATACACTATTTTCTGTATCTACAGCTGCGTGGACAGAGACAAGAGCATTCATATTCAGAGGTAGCTCATTTTTCCTAATAAGATTCCAGAAAACTGATGTCCACAGAGAGAGAGAGAGAGAGAGAGAGAGAGAGAGAGAGAGAGACCATTTAACTCTTCTGGATGACTAAATGCATTACTTGAAACCTTCTGATAAATAGTCGTTCCCCAAGATCCAAAAATGGAGTTCTCTCTCAACTCTAAATTGTTGTAGTTGGTCAGCGCTGTAACCTTAAATTCTTCTGAATGATTCGAAGTGGTTCTTTCAAAACTGGCAATGCTGTTCTGCCCCAACTCCATTTGCTCAGCATTATGCACCAATTGGATGCTCATATCCTTTGGATTATGACCCGTAGCATTTAAAATCTTCTGACACATGGTTGTTCCCTGGAAACTGAGAACGCTACTCTCTGCCAATTCAAACCTGTCAGAGTTAGACATTGCTGCGAAACCAAAGGGTCCTGTCCATGTTTCCAGAAGCTCAGGAACTGCTGGTAAGACAAGCCTTTCCACCCCCCAGCCAGAAAGTAACTGGAAAGTAAAAGAAAGTGAATACATCAGCACACAGAAAAAAATGCCAGAAGTATTGAAAAGCATTGCAGAATTCAGATCAATTTCATAACTGCCAATGATTTTGAAATAAATTTAAGTAGTAAAAACCTTCTCCAGTTCATTCATAATAAGGCGACACATTCCTTGCCGACGATATTGAACTCTTGTGCCAATAAGAGGCAGCTCAGCAAACTTCTTCCCACATACCCTAATCAGAAATATGAATTGTGAATTGGAGAAAAATGGTAAAATGAAAGCTTTCAGTTACCAAGGAGGACCATTGTGAAGGATACAATACCTAAAGGTGCCGACAGATATTAGCTCACCATCTTTCTGGAGGAGTATCGTATAGAATCCCCTAAAATTAAGACGTCTGAGCTCTGACCTGTATATGATAGATAAAAAAATAGCCTTAATTTAGGAAAATTATCAATTAATAGAGGAACATCAGCCACATTTAGATATATAATATGTAACACAAATAAGTTATTGTGCCAAATATACTGGAAACAACAGGTAACTTAGGAAATATTTTCAGCACGTGTGAGGTGAATTAGAGAAAAGAAATGTTAACTGGGAGTTACAAGTCACATGGTATAACTATGCGAGTGTAGTTCTATTTGCGCATTATAGCAGAATATCCATGCTATAAAAATGATTTACCATCTAAACTAAACCTCTCTAGTGTTCCTTACATGGCTTCACTATCACTATATCCTCAGCCTACCATAAGAACATACCAATGGAAGAACAAATCTAAGAGGAGTTAAAAATGACCAGACATATACCACTACTAAATGACATTACAACCCCTTCACCTCTTCCAAAAGCATTGAAGTAGAGGTAGAGAGAAGAAACATTGCATTAACTACAATGCTTATTCCCTCGATGGACGAAATATCTTGAAACAAAGACTATAAAGATAAAGGACTGATACTGTGAAATGAAGGTAGTGTATGCTAATGCTTTCCATAATCCCAGCAAGCCTACCGCATATAGAGTAACCGACACGTGATTAATAGAAGGTCAAATGAAGATAGACACACTAAATGGTGACATAGCAGTTCTTACTCTCTATTGAACACGATATCTTCAGAAACATCCCTCCGTGTGCGGGGCTCGATAATAGTAACAAAACATTCATGAAGAACATCAAGCGCAATGCACAATTTGCCATACTGTTCTGCCATTTTCTGATTGTCAAAATCGACATCGTCACCGGCATTTTCTCTGTCAGATTTCAGTATGGTACATGATAAGCCTTTAACTGGAGTTGGAATTGGTTTCCCAACAAGCTCTTGCAAATGCTGGAATATCTGCACATCAGAATTGGTCAAGTGATGGCCAAGAGACAACATAATGAGCTTGCAACAAGTTCAAATTTCATCTCCAAGTAATTCAGGGTGGAAACAACATTTTATCAAGAACAGCCATACCTCTGAGCATTCCCTACTGCAAAACCAGCACCCTTCTGGACAGCAGGTAAGCTGATCACCTTTGTTTCTAATGCAACCAACATGATCTGCCAAAATATGATGAAAAGAAATCAGAGGATTTAATATAAAATTATCTAACTATCATTATCGAGTGTCTAAAAAAACATACATTCACGTTCACACTGATCGCAGTACATAATAGTCTTCTCAGTGAATTGGTTGGTATCAGGATCATAATCACCAGAGTCACAAATACTGCATCTACAAGATGGGCAGTACCAGCTTCCTTTCGGAGTGGCCTACAGAAGCATTATGTTACTGAATTTAGACATATAGAAAGAAATGCTGGTTATGTGAGAAAACAAAGAAATGCAGCAACTGTATTACGAGCTAAGTATGAAGCTGAGACCACATGCTTGTCATATATTATTATTCAAAAGAGAAACTGAACAGACATTCAAAGTGCTCACTAGAAATCATATGAGCTCACAGTTTGAATGAAATTCAATGAAGCACTAGTGATCAGACAAGAAAACTAAAATGGCTTATGAAGTATACGACTGAAAATGACATGCTTCTGTGCTGTAACATGGGATTTGAAACAATATAGGCATGGAAAGTTAGAAACTCAGATGAGAAAAGTTCACGCTTATAATATAAGAAGTACCTCCAGACCAACACAAGCATGATGGAAGGATGAAGGACAACTGTCACAAAGTAATATATCCCCGCCATCATTGCATATAGAGCATATTGAATCACTTTCCATATCTGAATAATTTTTCTTCAAGCGCACTTGGAGTGAATCTTTGGGCTTGTTTTCACCCATTAATTCAACTAAACACTGTGAAAGGGACCTCCCATCCTTTAAGAACATATAAGCAGCAGGGAACTGAGTACTGCACCCAGCATGAACCTCAAAACTTTCCAGAGTGAATAATTCATTGCAACACCTGCATTTTATTCCATCTCTGACAACAGAACCTTCCTTTATCTGAGGACCATCACTTCTTTGCTTATAAATAAGCTTAACTCTAGGTAGTAGAATATTTTTTTCTACCAACAAAGACAGTACAGTTTTAGCATGATGCTGAGATGGTAGGATCTGTCCATGTCTTGAACTCAAAACTCGTGCCTGGCTCATAGGAACTGATGATGATTTTCTTTTCTTGTATTTTCCATGACATTTGGGCGAGGTAATCATGTCATCAGTGGTGATTCCAAAGCTTACATTATTCTCCTTTTGATATCCTTGCTCTAGGTATCCTTTACATGCTGCCAGCAGAGAGTCGTAGGACTTACCATGTGGAGCATCATAACAGGGTTCCCGCTTCTTACTAGATTTTTTCTTTCGGCAGACTTTCCACCCAGCAGATGTGAGGAAATTCTTAGCTTTTGATCTCAGGCATTTCTTTTTCCTGGAGTTTTGTGCATCAGCTTCCATGAAGTCTATGTATTTTCTGATGTCATCAGATTTCTGTCCACGTTTGCGTTTACCAAGTCTTGCCAGGTCCCTCGGAACTGTTGCATCAAGATTTACTCTGTGTGCTGCCAAATAATTGTGATTATCAGGTTTGTCTTCAATTCTGTTCCCTTGAACTTGCTTAACACAATTAACTGTGAAGCTCTTGAGTACTTTAAAGATAGAAAAATATGTCTCCCCGATAGGTGACTTGTACCGATATCTCTTACTAATATCTGATTTACCTTGATGTCTTATAACTCTATCTTCTCTGACCTCAATACTCCAACCTAATGCCAACAGATGCTTCTTCAGCTTCATCCTCATGGTTTCACTAATGTGTCCCTGGGAAATGGTGGTGCCCTCTTGGTAACTAGCAAGCAGTGACCCTATCAATGGGGAAAGTTCTGCATTCAATCGCTCTGGTTTCCACGAAGTTGAGGCATCCGTACTCGACTTATTACTACATGATTTGTTCTCCCTTAGGGTAAGATCCATGCCAGTTGGGTTGTTATATTCAATATTTCGCGTCACACTATGTAAAACCAAATGTTTTGTATGACAATCCTGGAGATTATTATTTGTCTCTTTCTGTGCCAGATAAGCCTCACATGCTCCTATAAGAGATACGAACCGCTTGCCATCAGGTGAGACACAATACTTGTTCTTGGGTTTATCTTCTACAAAGGTCCACCCTAATGATTTGAGGTGGCACTTTATAGGCTCCCGCTTGGCACGAGCACCTAGCCTGTCATTGCTGCGATAGTACGAGATGAATTCTGCCATGGTCTGGGAGATGTCAGCTGGTGTGGAATCCAGCTTATCCAAGACAGTGGGCTCGACCTTCTTATCTTGAAAGGCTGCAGATGTTAAAGCTTCTGCTGATCTACAAAAGTGATATCCATCTTGGAGAGGTCTGCCACACACAGACCACAACTCTGCAATAAGGACTGCAAGTGATCTCTCCCAAAAAGATTTTGTACCACACATCCACATATTGGCTTCTGTCATCAAGGAAGGATCTGATCTCAAGTCATACCATATCTGCCTGACTGATACAGGTAAACCATCTTTCTCTTCATGCGAAAAAAGCATCTGAAGAAACAACCAGATTCCACGCGGTTTCCAATTTCCAGTAAGTTCATCCCAATCTTGAGTACAGCGTAGCTGATCGACCGCTATAATGCGTTCATCACCTTCATCAGGAAAAAGGACCTTTCTCTCCACGGATCCTTCAGCATGATCAACGATAACACCTTCCCAGTAGGATCCATCCACCAGTGCATCAACACAGAGTCCATACCTTGCATCAGATACCTGCAGTGGTTGATGTGGATGCACCGGTCTTATTTTTCCACGAGTGGATCCCCCAGGCACACTTGACTTGCCATCAATAGCATCTGATACCTTGACTTTCTCAACTAGAGGTGACCCATTATCATTGTCATCAACAAAATCATTGTATCTTACAGAGCGAAAGTTCTCCAAAATATCAATGACAACTGCCTGATGCCATGATCCACATAGTCCTGGATCAAAACTAAACACCTGCAGAATAGAAACATACAAATGAATGAATATATTCCTATCCACAGATATGAGAGCGTTCATAGTGAAAACGCAAAAGTGAAAAGGCAACATTTCCATAGTGCATCAGTGGCAATGATAACTAAGAATCCGAGGGAAGGAGACATACCAAGCCCCAAGGGGATTATACAGATGTGAGTATTATCTGACGATGGTTCATGGATAAGGCAAATTCATTACATGCATGCAAACTATATGATGTAAGAACAAAAGATGGCTGCCTCAATTCCTAACTTTCTTTTGCATTCCTACCAAACTAATACAATGCTCCAAATGTAAAGCACAAGCACCCATGGTCAACAGGCAAAGGTGATTGGTATCTGCAACATAGCAAAACAATCAGGATAACTGCTACTGAAGTACACTTAGGACTCTTGGATGAAAGACCATCGATAACATCCGAACTCACTTCATTACCGACCAAGAACCAGGTTCTGAACACACCCGTACCAACAGGACCCCATGCCAAGCCAGACCCGTCCAGAGCAAAAATCTTCTTACCATGTCAGTACAACATCAGGCAGATGAGGTGCATTCAATCCGCAAGAAAATCAACTTGGAAGACTAATTAGGAGACTACTACACACGCAAGCGCAACCATGCACTGACGCCATTATTTAACAAGAACTTCGTCGCAGATTAACCCAAACACACTATTTCTAACCAACCCGAATCATTTAGATACCAACGCAATCACGTCCAACTTCATAAGATCCTCCCGCAAAACAAGAATCGATTGGGGTGTTCTACCGAAACCAATCACATTACCACGAGTCGGTCTGATCACGACTCTGATCAACCAGAGCCAACCACACTAAGCTACAGGGAAATCACGAGAGGCGATAACTCCGCCCAGCCCCGGCGACCCAGCCACGCAATCGCAATGCGGAGACCGACCGGCGATACGAGGGGTATTGGATTTCGACGGCGCTCACCTCGACGACTTCCCCGAGGAGGAGCTTCCTCTCCCCGGCCGCGGCGGCAGGGGACGGCTCGCGCCTCCGCTTCCTGGTCCCCGGCGGCATTGCCGGCAGCGCGAACGGCGACGGATAGCCTAGGGCTCGGGAGCTGGATAGCGGCGGCCGCGGTGGTGATTGGGGGAGGAGACGAGACGGAGGCGGAGGCCGGAGGTGGATACAGAGGGAGAAGGGGACGGGTTTAATGGCCCCTCAATCGGAGGAGATTAGTATTTTTTACTGCTCCACCGACCGGTGGTGTTATGGACTGTTACTACAGTATACATGGCCTGCCTAATTAACGTGGCGTTAAGTATCCAGCAATTTACTTGCCCTAATCCTCCCTTGATATGCGCTGTAGATATTTGGGTGATGGCGCTTTCTTTTTCTCTTGAGAGTGAAGTACTCCTGGTCTGATCCATTTTTGTCGGCTTGTTGCTAATATGGATATATACCTAGACACTAAAATTTATACTAGTAGCTATATACGTATATACATATTCATATTTGTAACAAGTAATATAAATCGGAGGGAGTATAATAATTTGGGAGTACAGTAATAATATTTCAGGATACGTTGCATGTGAAGTTCACTTCAAGCGTTGCAGGGTTTAAGGGCTTGTCGTCCTTGCGAATCCTACTGCCAGAGCCTTTCAAGCCACACCGCTACAGCAAAGGGTGTGTGTGATAAGATGGCCACGATGGAGGTAGAATACATGAGTGGTACTCTCTTCGTTCAAAGTCATTCTGTATGTCGAAAACCAAAAGGTAGCTTGGGCTAGCCCGGTTTTGTTTTTTTTTTTAACTTTAAAAACTTTCTATTTAAAGTTTCAAAAAAATACATAGATGTAGATAATGTCATATTCTACTAGCGTATAAATTTTCAGATTAAAATTCATTTTAACTTTCCCTCAGTAAAAATGACAAAATCTCACAAAATGATAAAATCTAGATTGTAATGTATTGTTTATTAAGTGTTTACTACTGTGTTCACTGAGGACAAAATCTAGATTTATTATTTTTTCTCAGTCTAAAATACAACACATTTCATTCTAAAAATTTACACACTTGTAGATCACAGTATTGTCTACATCCTAATTTTTGTTTCAATTTTTAAAATGTTTAAATTTAAAAAATAGAGGTTTAAAAAATGGCCTACATGTAGACTGAGCTACAAAAGTCCACTCTCGTATGTATTTTAGCTTTGTTCAAAATGAAACATTATAATATCTAATTAAGTGGAAATCCATTTTAGCTTCCAGATGCATATGATTTATTGCTTAAATAGGTATTTCGCAATGTCCAAAAGTTCTAAAAAATATTCGCATTTACTTATGTTCAAACACAAAGTTTTGGAAAAAGTCCATTTTGTGGCTTGTGAAAAAAATCGGTGCTTCAATATGACTATTTACGATATGTTTTTTTTTGTCCTTTTACATAGACCATAAAAGCCTTTTTTTTCATGAAACTTTGTGTGGGAACATAAATATCCGGATGTACACACTACTATTTTTCAATTCTTTTAAAAAATTCAAAATGTATCTTTTATGTATTTTTTTATAATGGGTGCATCTACACCTGAGCTAAAACACCATCTCCCTAATTAAGTGTACATAAAAATATTAATGTTTAAAATCAAAATAATAATATATATTGATATCACAATTTTATTGTAATTTTTTATATTGTTTTGTCAAACTTTATAAATTTACTTCAAGCAAATTTATATGCAGAACAATTTGAATGGACGAAGTAACAAGTTACTTCTTCAAGATATTCTAAACAAATTATTACTAAAAATAAGCTGCACACAACTCGGAGCAAAAAGTGCCGTTGTTACCTGATCTGATCTTAGCTGGGGCCTCATCAATGGTCTTTACTTGGAGCATCGGCCAAGATATGCTGCAACACGTGAGTGTACCCAGCGCTGCTATGACGAAGGACCATCCTTGACCATCCCATCCCTGTCTGGGCTCGAAGTAGGAATGTAGGATCAGCTTATTTTTCTATTTTGAGATGGGATCAGCTCATTCCGCCATCTCAAACGAATTTGCCAAATTACGTGTCCAAACAAGGCACCTAGCTAGACTGTGAAACTTCATCGAGGAATGTGGTCAAGGTGAAGTATTCCTTCTGGAAGTAACTGAAACTACATGTACTATTTCTCCTTTTAGAAGTTTAGTCTTTGTAGATTTATATAATTAAAATGTTGTTAACATCTAGAACATCGAATTGATATTACTGGGTCTGTTATAAAATATAAACTTGTATAACATGAAAACTACAAATGTAGCTCGAGCTATAGGTAGCTCGTTTTTTGAAAAATTCAGAAAATACATTTTAAAGTTTTCAAAAAATCTGAAATTAATTACAGATATGGACAATGTTAAGATCTGTAAATGTGCAAATTTTTAACTCGAAATACCTTATAAATTGGCTATGCAAAAATAACAAAATCTGACATACGTAGTAGTGAACAGTATAAACTTTCAAAACGTCAAAATCTGTCATATTTTGGCATTTTTGTGTATCCTCAAATATAAAGAATTTGGAATTGAAACTTTGCACATTTGTAGATCTCAACATTGTCCATATCTGAAATTAATTTCAGATTTTTTTGGAAACTTCAAACTGGCATTTTTGATTTTTTTTAAAGCTATGTGTAGCTCGAGCTACAAAAATCCTCACTCTGTATAACATGTATTTAAAAAATGTGGCACAACCATTTTTTGTGCTAAACCCGGGAGCTATATGTACAACTCTGAGGACTATTGTATGCAATGGCCGATCTTAGGAGGGTAAGAGTTGTGATGCCAGTATGTCATAATGCCTCAAATATCTAGAGATTATTTTACCAAATCTTAAAATTTAAGAGGTTTTTTGTCACTCAAGACCATTGCTAAACTAAAAGAACAATAACTTTAATTTGCAAGCTGGTTAATGACAAATCGATACCCAAACAAACGATCAAAATGCATAAATATATCCAATCACTGGAGGTGTGTGACTGTCGTTGTGCTCGTTTTTTCTCAAGAAAGAAATAATACTCACCTGACAAGGGCGCTTGGTTTCATTCGGAATGGCTCTGCATACGACATTTTGTGTTCGACATATGCACAATGTTAGGATGAAACGACTGCAGATTGCTAGCCAAATGAGTCAGACGGTCTAGTAATGCATCGTACGTGTGTCAGATGAAATTCGTCGTATGTGTAGCACCACTCGACTTCATTTGACTCTATAGCCATTGGCCATTCAGTGGGAGTTGCCAACTAATTTACTATGGAGCGATGGGACCAAACCACATTGGTGGAGCTAACAATGTGGATGGGATGATTAATATAGGTGGTGTTGATGAACATATGGTGAAATTAGTGAAGATTACTAGACGTACCATAGCTAGGCAACATAACTGACATTGAGGACTTCCAAACTTCAAAGGGCAGATACAATGTTTGTCAGCTCCAGGGCTGCAAGGCACCACCCACGTGCAGTAGATCTTGATTCCTCAGGGATGTGCGACGAGGGCCAATCACATCTACCCAAATAAGAGGTACAACAAGACATATAAAAACATAACTTACCTCTTGAAGAGGAGCTAAAACAGAGGATATGGAAAGGAAAAGTCAAGGGGAAGGGATGTGGGACATGACCTATTTGATGTAAGGACATCCCCACAACCGATGATGTCGGTGTGATCATGTTTAGCAGTGATTGCCCAACGACATCCAGATGCACGCACCTGGCATAGAGCGGCGGCGCTTGTGACTTGACAACAAAGTTGTCAATTGAATCCGAGCACGTAGCCAGAGATTCGAGCTCGTAGGAGTGACACTAAGAGCAGATGCCGAGGAGGAGGGGTCATGGCAAAAGCTAAAGCGACCCTAGCCCAATTGTTGTGGCGGGGGAGGATGTGGAAGGAGGATGACGTCGAGCGCTTTCTTTGTCTCATCTATTTATAGAAAAATATGTAAAATAATAGGGTTTAAGGAAGAAGTCCACGTCCAAGAAATCCCGTTTTGACAAGGGAAATTTTTGGTTTATTATTGCAGGATACGAAAAGATACGGTTTTATGTAATGGTAGGTGAAGCTCATCGAGGCTAGGATTGCCCTAGAAAAATTCAGGAGACCAGAATCTGCGAACTTTTGGGAGTCCGAACTGAACCCGCCTAGGGCGGCCGCAGCGGTTCAGAACGGGTCACGCGGCGGATCTCGGAAAGGGAAAACAAAGAACGAGTCGTCTCGAAACGGAAAAAACGTGTCTGCGCGAGCCACGCCGAAAACGCCTGGCGCCGCGAGAGCCACCTGGTGCTGGCGGGGCCCACGCCTCGTTTTCCTTCAACTGCCCTCGGGCCCACCTAGTAAACCCCGAGGCTGGACCACGTGTGGTACCACGTCAGCATCGTCTGTGTGTTCCTGCTCTGTGATCCTGTCCTGTCCCCCGCCCTTCTCTCTCCCCCGTTTCGGATCCGGCGGGGAAAAAACACTCCACGACAGAGCCCCGCCTCGCCGATCGATGGCGACCGACGCCGACGACGCCCCGCTGCTCGCCGAGGAGCCGCTGAGGCCTGGGTCCTGCAGCCGCGAGCTCGAGCTGCGGGAGTTCCGCGACCGCTACGTCTTCCGCTCGCTCGACGGCGGCGGCGCCTTCGCCGTCGCCCGCGCCGACGGCTCCCTCCGCACTCTCTCCTCAGGTCACACCGCTCAACCATCTGCGTTGCGTATCCCAGGAGGAGGCTTTGCTTCTTCTCGATTTTACGGGGTTTGTGCGTACGGCTCCTGAATCGGTGCTACCTGTTCCTCTGTTCTCGTGCAGAGGAGGCCGCGTCCGGGACCGGGAGCGACTGCAAGGTGTCGAGGATATACGGAGTGGCCGGAATGATCAGGATGCTCGCCGGTGAGTGCAACAGTCACCATTTCTGCGCGCGCTGGCGGTTTTGATCAAACAATTGCAGGGCTGCACACTTTTATCAAAAGCAGATTCCGCAAAGCCACTTATCCTTTTCGACATATCCGTAGCACAATTTGCGAATCTTATTCCGGAACTCGAGTAATCTGCCCAGTTGCTTCTGCCCGTTACAGTGACTGACATAGAGCTTCCGCCCGGGCCAAGTGATGCCTTGATGTTTAAATCGCTTAACTACACCACTCCATTTGGGGCCAGCGCCCAGCGGTTTTACTATGCGTCCAGACTCCACAGACCGTTTGGCCTAGAGCAGTAATGAACAAGACGCTGTAGAGCCGTCAGCCCATCACCATGCCTTGGACAGCTGCCCTGCCTCTGTCTGCGGCTTATGCCTGCCCCCGGTGGTTGTGTCCCACTGCTTCTGCTTAAACTGTTGTCTCACATGTTGATAGCCATTGGCGTGTTCTTTTTCTTTTGTTTTTTGCTGAGTTGTGAACTCCTTTGGTTGATGGATATAGTGAAATTGGGAGGGCTTCCTCTCTTTTTTAATGATTAAAGTACATGTAGCTTTATGATGCTCTAGTCTTTTATCTTCCTAGTGTGTTTCTTATACACGAGTTCAATCTAAAAATAATAGTGAAGCTTGTGTGCTCGGCGATTGCATCTGGCAGTACCCGGGGACATTGTGTGCTTGACTAATGACTACTTGCTTGCTTATATTGTGTTACTTATTCCCCATCTGACTCTGTACTGGTATTAATGAACAGTCATGTTGAGGAAATTTTAAAATGAATTTTTTTGTAGCCTGTAAGTTACAATTACGGCGTTACTGTATAATGCATAAGATCTGCTGAGTTTTGGTGCATAAACTTCCATTTTGGCAACATCTATATTTCCGGATACTGTATTCAAAACTAGATATTGTGCACACACTTATGTGATGTGTTTCACGAAGATGCGTTTGCAGCTAGATTTCTTCTACTCCCTCTGACCCATATTACCTTTCGCAAATACGGATGTATCTAGCACTAAAATGTGTCTAGATACATTCGTATTTGTGAAAGGTAATATGGATCGGAGGGAGTATATTTTTTTTGACTGAATTAGGTATTTGATATCCCCAAGCGCTTCATACTCTGAGTGCCATTTGCCTGAAAGTGTGAACACTCTGGTACTGTGATGACTAAAATAGCGACGGTGGAAAGAAAATACAGGTCTGTACTTTGTGGTCCAAAGTGTTAACCAGAGTTGTGCATTGATCTCATGTGCACCAGTTTATCACTGCTAGCTAAATTTTGGAAATATGTTCTGATTTGTTAGCCCGTGTTTCTAGATATTTTTCGTGTCTGCGCTGTATGCTTTCCACCTCAGGACTGCTAGTCTGTTTGTCCACATTTCAAAATTTTGATCTAAAATCACTCATGAAGCTTGTGTGACGATTGCATCTGGTCTGTTTATATCCAGAGGCAGCATCATGCACCATTGTGTGCTTGAGTAATGTAAAGGAGAAATGACAACTAGTTGCCCATGGTGCTGCTATCTGAATCGTGGAGTTGTTCTAGGGATCCGAGTAATTTATCTGAGCATATGCTGTGGTATTTTGATAAATGCAGTTGTGTAAATAGTATGCCAGGCTTTGCATGGTGTGGGTCAGAGTGTTGAGCATCAGTCCTGGTAGGATTACATCACCTTATTACATGCTGTCGTTTCAAAATGTTCGGAATATTTTGCACAATCTTATTATTGTCTAATAGTTGAACCAAAAAATATTGTGCAAATTATTTTGTATATTGAGTGAAAATAAAACAAGTTTATAAGACCATCATAGCAAAATTTCTGGAGCCAAACCTGTTTTTTTCGCTCAAACATGGAATTTACCCTTGTTATGTGGGCTGTTGGAGGGATCGAGAGGAGAGAGTTGACAGAGAGACGGCGGCTGCCGCGCTACAGTACCCGTGGCGCTACAGTACCGCGGGTACTGTTCACACGCTGGGGTTGGAGGGCAGCAGCTAGGGTTAGGGGCGCGAGAGAGGCCAGCCGCGGGGCTTCGCCCTCGGCCGGCAAGAGAGAAGGGATTTCCTTCTTAATTCTTGCTTGATTAGATTGATACATCTCCTCTCCATATATAGAGAGGTTACTTGACTCCCAAGTAAGGCTTACTTGACCCCTAAGCAAACCCTAAGACTAACGGGCCCAGGCCCATCACGTACTCTAACACTACACCCCACCTGGACATGCAGCTCGTCCTCGAGCTGCAACCTAACCAACTTATAACGATGACTCGACGCGACACAAACCTCACACCTAAAAACAAGCCTTTTACATCTCGGCTTGGTTTATTACTCTCAACCTG
Organism: Dactylis glomerata; assembly: GCA_007115705.1. Classification (NCBI taxonomy): domain Eukaryota; kingdom Viridiplantae; phylum Streptophyta; class Magnoliopsida; order Poales; family Poaceae; genus Dactylis; species Dactylis glomerata. The sequence goes on from QXEO01001193.1 coordinate 733,111, forward strand.
AAATGGGCTGGGACGCTCTATTTTGGACCCCTTAACAAAAAGTGGACACCATCCGCACGACGTACGTGCACGTGTACAGCCACCTGGATCCCATGGACACCATCTGGACAAACGGAGTGCATGTGTACGGCCACCTGGAAAAGGTCGCAAGAGCCACCAGCGGAGGCGCCCTCGCGGCGGCCGGCGGCGGAATGCAGTGGTGTTACGCGGTGCACTCCTGTCGAGGAGGGGTGCGCCCTCCCAACCGCCGATGTCGCAGACTTTGAGGACGCTGCACACGGGGAAAACAGGATGCCCGCCGCTCGTGGGGGAAACCGCATGCCCAAGAGCCCCGACGCAGCGGACGAGATCGAGGTCCTTGGCGCAGCGAAGGGCAACTTGGAGGAGCGGCAGCTGCAGACCACGCATCTCCCGCACACGCCGGCGCGCTAGGAGGCCGCGCGCAGCAGCCTGCAGCCTCACCGCCGCCGACACGTGGCGGGTAGCGATCCAAGACGGAAGCGGTGACGGCGAGGGCGGGAACCGGACTTGTTGGATCGGAACTCCCGTCGGCGCGGTCGTAGCTGGCCCTGGGCTGAGTGGCAGCGGCGGCTGCTGCAGCAGGGCCATGGCCGCGACGGGGCCCGCGAGGGGCTGGAACGACCACGGCAACCAGGGTGGGGTGGTGGCGGCGGAGACCGCCAGATGCGGCGGCTGCTGGCCGTGGGAGGCGGCCGCGAAGGCGCCCTCGTGGCGACCCGGCGCGGCGGGGATGGAAGGCTGGGTGAGAGACGAGTACGCCTCGGCGTATCCCGGAAGGCCCCAGCGAGCAGCGGCCCCGGATGCCGCGGGTGGCGGCGCGGTGGTCCACGACAGCAGCGAAGATGGCGCCATGGATGGCGCGGATGGCTGGCCGGGTTCGAACGTGGGCGCCGTGGCCCACGATGGCAGCGGAGATGGCGACGGCGGAAACTTGAGCTCGGTAATCGGAACCCCCTGCCTCGGCGGAGCTGAAACCGGCGGTGGCTCCGTGCGCGGTGGCTCCGTCCGCTGGAGGAGCACTGCGATGGCGTGCTTGATGTCGGAGACCGACTCGGCCAGGTCGCGGAGGCCCGTAGAGAGCTCCTGGTTCGAGAGGACGGGGGCAGGCTCCCGCGCCAGCGCGGCCTGGGCCGCAGACGCAGACGGCTGCTGCATGGAGGTGGGCGCGCCCGACGACGCGATCGCGGCGGAGGCGGTGGGCAGTCCCGAAGACATCGCAACCGAGGAATCTGATACCAAATGTTATGTGGGCTGTTGGAGGGATCGAGAGGAGAGAGTTGACAGAGAGACGGCGGCTGCCGCGCTACAGTACCCGTGGCGCTACAGTACCGCGGGTACTGTTCACACGCTGGGGTTGGAGGGCAGCAGCTAGGGTTAGGGGCGCGAGAGAGGCCAGCCGCGGGGCTTCGCCCACGGCCGGCAAGAGAGAAGGGATTTCCTTCTTAATTCTTGCTTGATTAGATTGATACATCTCCTCTCCATATATAGAGAGGTTACTTGACTCCCAAGCAAGGCTTACTTGACCCCTAAGCAAACCCTAAGACTAACGGGCCCAGGCCCATCACGTACTCTAACAACCCTATTTTTAGAATGCAAGGAGGTACTACCAAATGGTCAAAGTTTGTATCTGTATTGTTGTGATTTATTTTTGGTAAAATCACAATGAATGTTACAAAATATTTTGAAATCCATATGAATAAGGTAAATGAGTGAGCTTATTTTGGACATGTGCATCTGACATTACTAATAGTATCATATAGGGCTTTTATTACACTGATAGCCCCACCAAACTATTAAATTTCTCTGTCTCGCAGTACCAAAGATGATGAATAAAAAATGTGGTCCAGATTAAAGCCCGTGGCAATCAGTTGCCAAAAATTGACCTGCTTATATTTTGTTATTCCCCATCTGGTTCTGTACTGGTGTTGAGGAACAGAATCGTGTTCAGCCAGTTTACAAACGCTAAAGGTTTTGTAGTGAGTAATTTATAATTATGACAGTTATAAAAAAAATGAATGAAGATCTGTTCAGTTTTCATACATAAACTGCCATTTTGGCAACATATATATTACTGGATACTGTGTTCAAAACTAGATATTGGTCACACACTCATGAGCTGTGTTTCACAAAGATGCATTTGCAGCTAGATTTCTTCTATTCCCTCCGTTCCAAGATAAGTGACTTCACTTTTCTAGATACGGATGTATCTACACATTGAAATGCATCTAGATACATCCATATGTAGATAAAACTGAGTCACTTATTTTGGAACGGGGGTAGTTCAATTTATTGACTGGATTGCGTTTGTGATCTCACCTAACGATGCATAGTCTGAGTGCCATATTGCCAGAAAGTATAAATGCTCAGGGTACTGTGATGACTAAAATAGCCAGGGTGAACAAAAAACAAAACCCAAAATACAGTTCTTTACCATGCAAGCTCTGTACTTTGTGGTATAAAGTTAATCAGAGTTGTGCACGGATCTCAGGTGAACTGGTTTATCATAAATGGTGCTGCTTTGGTTAACTGAACTTATCTCACTGCTAGCTAATTTTTGGAAGTATTGTTCTGATTTGGCAGTGTAATGGTTTTATTATTTATTACCAGGTGTGTCTAGATTTTCTCGTGTCTGCTCTGTATGCTGTCCACTTTGGCACTGCTAGTTTGTTTGTCAAGAACATATTTGGAAATCAGTTTTTTTTTTGCCGGAGCAGGTTTTCCACATTTCAAAATTTTGTTTTTATCAGGAAGCTACGTACTTGTCATCACTTCTCGGAAGGATGTCGGCTCTTATCAAGCTTCCACAGTTTACCATGTGAACTCGATGAAATTCTTATGCTGCAATGAGGCTATAAAGCATTTAACTTCAGAGGAAGTATGGCAAAGATGAATATTCAGTGCAATTTAACTCACATTGTTTGGTCATTACCGGAATATGATTATTTATATGATATATTTTGTTTGTGGGAGTGCATTATAACTTGTTTATACATCTGCATGCAGAAACGAGATGAGACATACTTCATGTCTCTCTTGAGAATTGCAGAAACTACTTGTGGACTGTATTACTCGTACGACAGGGATCTGACATTGAAGTAAGTATTCTGTCATGTATGTGTCTAGAAAAAGGCACCTGAAAGATGTTTGGATAGAGTTTCATGCAGTGCATGATCATCATAAAATTTGTGATGTGCTATGTTCTCTATCATATGAGTTCTTATCTTTAGCTTGCAGAGGGCATCAAAGCTGGCTGCGGGGAGGGTACATAAACCATTATGGAAGCAGGTAACTGATGGTTTATTATTTGCAATTTTTTATTACATTTAATACTTGACTTGCTGAATCTACAGTCATAAAAGCAACGGATTTTAGCGATTTTTCAGCCACCTGAGAAACCGTTTTTTCTACCAAGTTGCACATCATGAAGCCCAAAGTTGCACACAAATCTGTGTGTAACTAGGTGTAGAAATGTGCAACTGCTCAGTGAAAATGAACCAAATATACTTAGGGGTAGAAGTTTGCTAAAAAATATACCTAGGTTTAGAAAAAAAAGGCAAATTACAAATAGACAAAAACGTAGAGATTGATATATAACATATTTTAGAACCCAAATGAACATGTAATTGCATTGCCCCGTTCGTCAAAATATTGCATTTGGTGGACCAGAGGTGTCAGGTTGGATGGCAATTGAGCCATCACCACCAACTCCAATGTTCATTGGAGTAAAGTGCTTACTGTAGTATTTGAACATTTTGGCTACTTTATGTTTTCTTTATTTTGTTACTATTTAAAAATACAAGTCAGTGCAGGCACAACTAGACCAATGCATATGAAACTTTAAAATGATTTAAAAGAGTAAAGCCTGAAAATACAAACTAAACCTGTGATTTACAAATGAGACTGTAAAGCAATTCACAATGCCATTATAATAATTTATTCTCTTGTCTCTGTGAATAGCCACATGCTTTTCTTGATTGAGCGTGAACTGCCCCTAGATATTCTTGACCGAGATTGATATATTTCTGATGGTTCACATGCACAGTACGAGTTCTCAATGCATATTTTTAAACCTAGGAAAGGGTGTCATAAACATGACATGTGCATTATAATGCTTCTCTATACAAACCAGAATTGTGATGTACATATAAGGGAGCTCCGCCTGTTTAATTGCACCTTCATTTGAAGCTTGGTGCCTTGTGCGTGTCAAAATATAGGTACCATATTTCTCCATCGGCTTAGCCGTATGGGTGAGTTCGTTGGTGCACGCTCAAGATGGCATTAGAAACCAAGGGTCCTGAGTTAGAGAATGGTTGACACAATATTAGCTTAAATAACCACAGCTCATTTTGAGACTATGTCAGAGGTTTGCAGGAGCCTACACGTGGGGGGTTGAAGTATGAGTAGGTTGCACCCTTACATGTATGACATTCTGAAGTGATCAAACATAGAATTGGTACAAGTACAGATCTGTACAATCCTCTGATTGCATGGCATTCTTAAGTGACAAACAAGAGAATATTGTCTTGAGAGTGGACAACTGGAGCTCGAGTTCCATGTAGCCCGTTTTTTCAAAAAATTCCAAAATGATGTTTGAAAGTTTCAAAATATTCCGGACAAATTTTTTTGAGATAGATAACTGTGGGATCTTAGTGTGTAAAAAATCAAACGTAAACTCATTGTATTTTGGGCTCAGCAAAAATAAAAAATCTGCCAAAATTTCAAACTTCTGTGAACTGTTCACTAGATCTAGATCTATGCATTTGTCATTTTTTTTGCTGAGCCTAAAGTACTATGAGTTTCGCATTGATTTTTTGCACACTCAGAGATCTCATAATTGTATACATCAAGATTTGTTGTCCTGAATTTTTTTAAACTTAAAAAATGTGATTTTCGAATTTTTTAAAAAACGGGCTACATGGAGCTCGAGCTCCATTTGAAGTTTTCCATATTGTCTTTCCTTATAAGGAATATGACAACTTACCAAAAGATATTTCCATGTTCACTGCTCTTCAAGTAGTTAAGTTTATTTTCAGGCTGATCCACGGTTTGTTTGGAACAGGAATTTGTTAGAGGAGCTTATTGAAGCTAAGGTAATCCTGTTTGAAGAAAACACAAATGTTTTTCTGATTCTTCCTTTCAGATTTACTTACCTCTTTTTATATGTTTTGGCAGCTTGATGAGTTCATCACCCCACTGATCCAAGGAAATATCCTTAACTTTCAACAAATTGCATGACAGTATAATGCATTATTAACTATTGGCACTCTTTAGTTGTATGTATGGTGTACTTGCCTTCTGGCTGTTGGCATCTCTATGGTATCCAGGAGGGCATGTCTTCTCTTTTCATCATGCAAATGTGCAATGCTTTGCTATCATTTGCATAGCATTGGAGGAGAATATGCTTTAAGAATTGGTCCATCCTTGATTATTTAACGTTTTCAGACAGAGCAATTTACCATGAAGGATGGACCAGTCAGAATAACTTTATTCTCTCGGAGATGCAACAGACGTTTAGGTTGTACATTTTCCCCTTACAGTTCAATCAGAAAGTATCAACTGGGAGTCGTGTTTAATTGTCATCAATTAATTGATTGCAGGGACAAGAATGTGGAGAAGGGGTGCAAATCTCGAAGGGGCCACCGCTAATTTTGTCGAGACAGAACAGCTGGTTGAGTATGAAGGTTTAACATCTTCATTTATACAGGTGACTTAATGATTTAATTGAGATAAGCTTCTTTGCTGGATGATCACGACATATTCAAAAGCGAACATAATATTAGTCTTATTAATGCTATGTTATGTGATGGCATTCATATTTAGTATTTAACCTTGCTTGCTAGGTTCGTGGCTCTATTCCACTTCTCTGGGAGCAAATAGTCGATTTGAGCTACAAACCACGACCCAGCATTATTGAACATGACGAAATGGTAGGAACATGTTGACATCAATTTGCCTACCTAATGGTCACTATTGCTGAATATAGCCTGTTGACCTCTCTCAAACTACTATTGCTCGCAGACGAAAGTTGTTCAACGCCACTTTCACGATCTTTCACAAAGATATGGAGATACAATGGTTATTGATCTTACTGATAAAGTAAGTTTTGTTTTTTGTATTGTCGTGAACTATTCTTTGATCAAACCAGTTCAGGATATGTTGATCTGTAATACGATCATTACATTTTGGGTTAGAATATTGAATAACTTGTGTTGGATCAAGCATAGACTGTGCAGTCTATGTGCCAAAAACATGAATTGCTCTTGTGTTATTATGTTCAGTTCTTTGTTTGCTCCAGTCCTACCCTGGATTAATAGATTTAAAACTAACAGAAAAATAAAATGGCCTGTAGGACTGTAGCAATGGCTTGGCCTCTTGAAAATATTAAAAGTTTCATATTACCTCTTGAAAAGATGGAAATGTCATATTAACCCTTGAAAAAGACGCAATGGTCCCTTGTTCAACTCTATATAATCCCATATGTTTGGAAGTTTATTTTTCTGGTATAGTTGACATTGAGGTGTAGCTACTCACATGTTCCTGGTTGAGTTGGTACAGAAATTTAGATCCTATAAGCATTTATTCTTTCAGGCCGTATAGCAGAGACAGATGATAGTTTACAACAACAACAAAGCCTTTAGTCCCAAACAAGTTGGGGTAGGCTAGAGGTGAAACCCATAAAATCTTGCAACCAACTCATGGTTCTGGCACATGGATAGTAAGCTTCCATGCAGTCCTGTCCATGGCTAGTTCTTTGGTGATACTCCAGTCCTTTAGATCTCTCTTTACGGACTCCTGCCATGTCAAGTTTGGTCTACCCCGACCTCTCTTGACATTATCAGCACGCTTTAGCCGTCCGCTATGCACTGGAGCATCTGAAGGCCTGCGCTGAATATGCCCAAACCATCTTAAACGATGCTGGACAAGCTTTCTGCAATCGGTGCTACCCCAACTCTGTCTCGAATATCATCATTTCGGACTCGGTCCCTCCTTGTGTGGCCACACATCCATCTCAACATGCGCATCTCCGTCACACCTAACTTTTGAACATGTCGCCTTTTAGTCTGCCAACACTCAGCACCATACAACATTGCGGGTCGAATCGCGGTCCTATAGAACTTGCTGTTTAGCTTTTGTGGCACTCTCTTGTCACAAATAATGCCAGAAGCTTGGTGCCACTTCATCCACCCGGCTTTGATTTGATGGTTCACATCTTCATCAATGTCCCCATCCTTTTGCAGCATTGACCCCAAATATCGAAAGGTGTCCTTCCGAGGCACTACCTGCCCATCAAGGCTAACCTCCTCCTCCTCACGCGTGGTAGTATTGAAACTGCACCTCATGTACTCGGTTTTAGTTCTACTAAGTCTAAAACCTTTCGATTCCAAGGTTTGTCTTCAAAGCTCCAACATCCTATTGACTCCCGTCCGACTATCATCGACTAGCAACACATCATCTGCAAAGAGCATACACCATGGTATATCCCTTGTGACCTCATCCATCACCAAATTAAAAATATAAGGGCTCAAAGCTGACCCCTGATGCAGTCCTATTTTAATCGGGAAGTCATCAGTGTCGCCATCACTTGTTCGAACACTTGTCACAACGTTATCGTACATGCCCTTGATAAGGGTAATGTACTTTGCTGGGACTTTGTGTTTCTCTAAGGCCCACCACAAGACATTTCGTGGTATCGTATCGTAGGACTTCTCCAAGTCAATGAACACCATATGCATGTACTTCTTTTGCTCCTTATATCTGGGAAATTCACTTTGGCTCACGGGTGTAGATGTACCCATTACCAAAAAACATATTTTAAAATATTGAAAATTTCGAAAAAAAATATTTTGATATACATAGACATTTTATGTTCATTCACGAAGTTTCGTGAGAAAAAACATTTTTTTGTGGCCTCTGTAAACAAGACAAATTTTGATGCTGTAACATTGCTATTTACATGACCATTTTTGTCTTTTTTATACGTGCCATAGAAAATGTCTTTTCACTGCAAAACTTTGTGGGTGAACATAAATTGTTCAGATGTACACTGAGAATTTTTTGTCTAATTTTTTTGAAATTTTAAAATGGATTTAAAATGCATATTTCATAATAGGTGCATCTAGTCCTATGAGCCCAAACACCTCCTCCCTTATATCTCTCCTAAGTTGTCGTACCAAGAAAATGGCTTCCATGGTCGACCTCCCATGCATGAAACCAAACTGATTTTTGGTCACGCCTATCATTCATCTTAAACGGTGCTCAGTGACTCTCTCCCATAGCTTCATTGTATGGCTCATTAGCTTAATTCCACGAACTCTGAACATCCCTCTTGTTCTTGAAGATTGGTACTAATGTACTCCGTCTCCACTCTTCTGGCATCTTGTTTGCCCAAAAAATGAGGTTGAAAAGCTTAGTTAGCCATACTATCGCTATGTCTTCGAGGCCTCTCCACACCTCAATGGGGATACAATCAGGGCTCATTGTCTTTTCTCCTTTCATCCTCTTTAAAGCCTCCTTGACCTCAGACTCTTGGATTCGCCGCACAAAACGCATGTTGGCATCATCAAAGGAGTCGTCGAGTTCAATGGTAGAGATCTTGGTCTCCCCATTGAACAGCTTGTCAAAGTACTCCCGCCATCTATGCTTAATATCCTCGTCCTTCACCAGGAGTTGGTCTACTCCCTCCTTGATGCATTTGACTTGGTCAACATCCCTCGTCTTCCTCTCTCGAATCTTGGCCGTCTTATAGATATCCCTTTCGCCTTCTTTTGTGTCTAAACTTTGGTAGAGGTCGTCATACGCCCGACCCCGTGCTGGACTCATAGCTCGCTTTGTGGCCTTCTTTGCCATCTTGTACTTCTCTATGTTGTCTGACCTTTTGTATTGCAGCAAGGTGATGAAGGAAATTTAAGCAATGCATTTGCTGCTGAAATGGAGAAATTTCCTGATATCAGGTGCTTTATTAGTTTGTCTCCTGAAAATGCTTAGCTATCCTTCTATTTTTTTATTTAGAAAGCTGTAAGCAATGAACTGCTGACCATCTCCCAGGGATTATGCGTTTCATCATATTTGTTTTTCAATAATAATAATGTTGTCCTTTTCTAGCAGGTATGTGCATTTTGATTTCCATCATATTTGTGGCGGAGGTAACTTTGATAACTTGCAAGCTCTCTATGATGAAATCGAGGAGGCTATTCAGAAACAAGGGTAACTTCTAAATACCAAACACCCTTCATTTTTCTTGATAACACCACTTTAATATCCATTTAAGCTACTCAAGGTTTAACTGTGGCAAGTAATTTGCTCTTGATTCATTTCTGGGCCAGCGGAGTAGATATTTTCTAATGAACTCTAAAGGAGAGATATTGTTGGACCAAAATGGTGTTGTTAGGTCCAACTGCATAGATTGCCTGGACCGTACAAATGTTACACAGGTCTGTTCCCTTCCTTATTTCTCAGATCCAATTTTATAAACAGAGTTATTTCTGTTCCAAAACCAATAAATTATTTATTATAGGTTTTCACTGACATACAAAGTTAACAACTTGCAAGTCCATGACTTCACACACACGCACCTGAGCTGACTACCTCCGTAGGCGTGTTCACAACTTTGTGCTCTTACCACTGTGCTCTACAGGACTTCTCACTCTAGTTAAGTTGAGCTTCTTACATTAAAGCACCACCTACAGTTGTGTAATAGACAGTTCCGAACTGCAAAGCTCAAGCACACCCTAATTTATTGCAGTTAATTACATATTAATTAGAAGATGCCCCATACGTAGCAGTGTGATTTACATCACAAAATCTTGTGAAAACAATCATAGAAGAAGCCGAGAAGCTGAGGAGGCAACGATTTCTTGAAGTGGGGTAGTGAGGTTGGAGCATGCCGCTGTCATGGCCTCATCAGAATGCAGTAAATGGCTAATAAATGATTAGTGGGTGCATTCTAAGACATAGATGGATATTCATCTATTTTGGACACGAGGCTCTGACTCCGATCATCTTATCAGAGATGCAAAGACTCATTTCTACTCGTGGAGGTTTTTGTTGTTGCCGCTTGGAACATCTGGAAGCAAGGGAATGCTAAGATATTTACAACATGTGGCTAAACAGGGATGGATTTCCCCTTAACTAAGTTGTTAGGTAGAGGGCGAGACCTCTCCGCGATTTTTCACGCAGATAGCACCCCACTTCATTCGAACGCGCACCACGTGAATCAAACCCAGGTGGGTGAGCTCACCACCGTGAGCTCTAGCCACCAAGCCAGTTTGGTTCTCGAAATGCTAAGATACTTGACAATGTTAGTTTTAGCCTAACCACTTGGTCTCTCATCTTCAAGAAAGATCTCCTTCTCCCAGCTTTCACAATGAATGAAGAGCTTGCAGGGCCTCCCCGACTGCACTTAAAAACCCAAGTATAGTTAGTGACTTGGTTCAGCCTTAGTGCCTCAAGGGTTCACATCCCTGCACTACTATGCCAAGGCAATATTTGCTATAACAATGGTCCCTTGAAGCAAATATACTCCCGCACAAGAAAACTGAGGATCCAGCTAAATGAACACTATTGTTGACTAATACTACAAAATAGGAAGACTAAATACCCATGTGCTTGATGTCATAAAATTTTATGGACGAACTAAATGTCCATGTGATTCACATCATGGTACTTTTAATGGTCTGATGAACATGGTGCCGAATCATTTCATATTATTGTGGTGAACTCTTTTTGAGCGCCCTTTCTTCTGCTTTCAGAGTTTCCTTGCAAGAAAATCTTTGGACTCACAGCTGGAGCGAATGGGGACATTATCATCAGCTGAAAGTATTTCTCAATCCGATAGCATTAACGATAAATTTAAAAAATGTAAGGTACGCTGATGTTTAGTATGGTGCATTAGACGGTTTTACACGCATCACATTCCTGATTAATATATGCTTGGCAGTGTGGGTTGAGCATGGGGATGAGCTAAGCCTTGAATATGCTGGTTCTTATGCCTTAAAAGGAGACCTTGTGAGGTAATTTCTAGCACACCTTATGACATCAATGTTAACTGAATAAACTATCTTTTGTGCGTGTTGTCAACTTTCATGACAACTCAAATAACACAGATATGGAAGGCAGACATTGCCTGGATTAATTAAAGATGGCATGAGCGCTCTTTCACGGTATTATTTGAACAATTTTCATGACGGAGTGCGACAAGTAAGTCCCACACGTATGATCTCTTCTGATAATTCTTGGAAACTATCATGCATTCTTGCATAATAGTTGCTATCATGAATAGCTACCTTACTTTTACCAGCAAATAATCCTTTTTAGGTGTGTTTCTTCAGTGAGCTTTTAATGCAGTTGATTCATTTGAAGCAAAGCTTCACATGCTGAGGCCTAGCAACAGTTCCTTACGATAGTCCTTTATGCTTTTAATGATGCAGCTCATCAGATACAGCTTTGAAGTTTTTTTACAATTAAGTGCACTTAAGGTTAAAAGTCCAGCCATTTCAAGTAGGCCTTTCAAGCATTAATAACTTGCCCCTGCGCTTCATGCTAGATGATCACTTCTAACACCTGTTCTTGGGTGTACTGTAGTTTCTGTTTTGCAAAGTTTTGCTGATCGTATGGTTCTTTAAAAACTTCAATCTTCAACTCTAGGACGCTCTAGATCTGATTAGCGGTTACTACACAGTCAGCAAAAGCAGCTCTTCTCCTTTTCAAATCATTGGATTTGAACCGGTAAGCATTGTTGTTCATTTCTCTGATGAGTTTCGTAGCTCTTTCTATTCTTCAACCACTATAGCCAGCATGGCGCTTCTGACCTTTGATTTTGCATTTGTTGCGAAAACAAACCCAGTATCTTCCTGTGGCGTCAGCAATCATAGTTGGTGGTATTACTGTCACGACTTTTACTCTTAGTCAAGGTCTGCCTGCTTTCCTTCATATATTTGTCTTCAGTCCAATGGTTCCCACTTAGCACGATGTGTTACTGACATCGTCTCATCTGCAGTTGGACGGAGCGCACAGCACCTCATCCCCTCTGTTATCTTCGCCGGCTTGACAGCCGGAGTGGTAGCCCTGGTGAAAGCAAATGGAAAGCAACTTTGTTCTAGGCCCCGGTTGTGTGGTTTGATCTAATTTATTTACCTGTGTTTCTTGTCCAATTTGTAGCAAGTTGGTGGTTATCCACTATGTATGAGTAGATTTTAAAAAGGAAACCGGTCCAGTAAACTGTTTATATTAGATTTTCCAGTTCCTTAGTACTGCATACTACTATGTTGTGCAATCAGAGACAGACCGCCTTCTAGAGTACTGTAAAGTGTAAACTAAACTTAATTTGTAACACGGGTTTCTACTGCACAGTTTCTATATCTTAAATTTGTGAAGTTGTGAATCCAGAATGGCCCGCTTAAAATTAATAAATTCCACTGACACGCATAGCCAGAGTGTTTACATTCTAGTGTAACAAGTTGGCTCTTGCATAATGCCACCTTAACCCAGGACAGACTACAGAGTGGTGAATTGGCTGGTTGTACTACTCTTTGTTCATGAATACTTCAGCCTAGTGCGCTCTCCAACGAGAAGGCCCCATGCTATCAATTGTCGGTTATTAGTGGCATATCCTTACCCTAGCTTAGATCAAGATGTGCTTAGGTTTGATCAATTTTCCCGGGGCCGCTTGCTTGCACAGATTTTTATCAACGCATCATGTGTCCTATCTATGTATTGGCTGTTGCTCGTTTTCCTAAAATTTGGCGGTTTCTTTGTGGATTTCTGCACATACCAATGGGCTGTGGTTTTGGAGCCAGAACTCTCAAGTCCCAATGCTCATAGCCAGCATGCAGTTCAAAGTATGCTAATAAAGGCAACGATAAAGAACAGACATGTGCTACCTAAAAATAAGCACCCCAAGCTTTTCGTGGCACGCCACACTTTAAGGTAGCGAAACGTGCCAGCCAGCAAAAAATTGTACAGTTCCGTTTCATGCCTTTGCTGGCTACTACCCGCATTGGGAATTCGAATTCACCTCTTGTTAGCTTGGATTCTGTAGGCTCGTAGCTTAGAACAAGGCCGTATTTCTCACGTTGCCCGGCTTCAATCATCCATTCCTCCATCGCATGTAAATGCTTCTATCCCTCGCAAAAAAAAATGCTTCTATAAATATGTGTCTGTTTTGCTATGGTGGATCTTGGCAACCACATTGGTTCTTGGAGATTTATTTGACATCTTCTCCCTGTTCAGTTTTCTTCGTCAGATACTCGGTCTCCTCTGCTGTCTACTTGACATGAAATTTCTGAATGCAGGATCTAGCAGCTGGTGGTTCTTGCCTTCTTGACAGCATCGATTGCTCACCAAAAAGAATACAGAGGAAACTGGAAACTGAAATAAAGTTTCACTGCACGGAACCTACGCGACCCAGTCGATGGCAAACGTCGACGATCCGAAGAAAGAGTCACCCTCTTGGTCTATTTTCAACAGGACAACCAAAGCAGGTAATATCGTGTCATGCATGCAGTTCGAATGACCATTCCTGACCGCAATGTGAACTATTTGCTATATCAGAAACGGAGGGGCCAAGCGATGTTCAGAAACCAAGAATGAGAAGCACGCAAGAGATCCTCACCAAATATAAATTCGACGGGGTATTTTCCATTATGTTCTTCTTGTCTTTCGGTGATCTAGGCATCTAATAGCTCTCAGCTCTAAATCACACCGCAGGATGCTGCGGCGGCGGCGGCTCATGCGAAAGATAAGCTCATGGAGCGGCAGGAAAAACTCGCGGTAAAAAAAATCAATTCTGACTTCTAGTACTGTATGTTTTAACAAGAGTAATTCTTGACAGTGATCATCTATGTTGACCAGAGAATAAGCCAAGAATCAGCGGAGCTGCAGAGCGAGTCGGAGAATTTCGCTTCCCTCGCTCAGCAGATCACGAAATCCATGGAGAGCAAGCGATGGTGGAACTGGAAAGCATGAGGTACATGGCATGTACAGCACCAAAGCTAAAATGTGAGAGACCAAGACGTTGCCTTGGCTTTAACGAGTGATTGTGATGGTTGATGACCGACCACTTAACTTCTCAGCTGCCCAAACTCAAGTTCCGGACAACGGCATATATGGCGCGACGAGGCGGTACGTGGAGCTCCGCGCTCGCGGGCGCGTATATCACTTAGCGGCCATCGATTTTGTTGTTGTTGGAGGATGATGCCCATTGATGAGGCCATGATGCCCATGTGGGCGCGGCTGCTGCTAACTCAGTTCAGCTCACTTTCTACTTGACTCTGCCTGCCCTTAGTTCAGTCGATCTGTTGTTTTCAAATGTTCAGTCAGTCGATCTTTAGTCGTGGTAGTTTAAACTAGTATATGACGCCGTGATACATGCGATGGATATTAGAATAGGTTGCATCGACTAGTGCATGAAGTTTGACGGTAGGGGTGGGTAGAAAAACTGATGACCAAAAACTGAGAAGACCGAGATCAAACCCGAAGAGACCGAAACTAAAAAGACCGTTCAAAGAATTGGGTAGAAAATTTTAAAGACCGATTTTTATTTGGTCAATTCGGTCATTATCTCATAGTAACCGAATGGACCGAAGTTTATATGAGAGCGTTCATTCTCAAGAACTATGTGATGCACGTGAGTGGTGGTTGTTGAATATTGCTCAAACTATTGTTAAAATTTTATTCATGCCACTTGTTAATAATATATGTATTGGAAAAATGTCTAGAACACCGCTGATATCATACAGTTAATTTACTAAATAATGTCCAAGTTTTGTGTAGACAACATAGAGCATATTGTTCAGTCATGACCGAACCCGAACCTGAATTTTTAAGTACCTGAATTTTTTAGATAGTAAAACTAGCAAGTATATTTCGATCTTTATTTTCAAAGGATCGAATTTAAAATAGACTGAACACAAAGACCGATTATTATCGGTCATAACCGAACGCACACTCCTATTTGATGGATTAATTATGAAGGAGACGGATGCAAACGAATTGCGGATGCATCATCGTACGGGTGAGTGCTGGCACGAGGACCTCGTGTCCTGCTGCCGGCCACAGCCGCCAGTTCCGAGCAATTTCTTATTAGCCCGTGTTTAATTAGTGGATCCGAGCGCGGCAGGACTGTGTATAGCGTGGTTAACGAAAGCAAACGCACAGCATCTCCCTCTCGCTGTCCATGGACCAAGACAGTGCGCGCTGACGCTGCTGTGCTACCACTCCAACTAATTAACATCCCCTTTTTTCGTCGCCGTCCAATGAAAAAGGAGAGAAAATATCAGCCAAACTTGACAACTGAATCGAACTTTCAAGTTTCAACCAAAGCGCGACGCCCACTTTCACTGGCACACCATGTATATCATGTGCATTTTGCAGTGTACCACCGATAGAGCTTGCAGCCAAACGCAAAATCTATTCCGTGCCTGGGCACTGTCCGGTCTTACAGCGTGCTCCCCTCTCTCGCGCATCCGATCTTGATCGAGCGGCTGAACTAAAGCGGCGCAAACGACAAAAAAAAACGACAGCCCTCTTCTCTGTTTTCCGCATCGACTGCTCGAAATTAATCGGTCGAGCTCGTCCCCATTCCCCTCCCCTGTCTCGCCCGCATCAACCCCTCCTCAAATTCCACTGCTAAATCTACTCGCCGGCGACGAGAGGTCCGGCTAAATACAGTCGGGTGGGGGTGTGCTGGTACCTGGTAGTTGTAGGCTTGGTTGGGGAGCGTTTGGCTGCACGGACGCTCGGATCGACGCTCCTGAGGATGCTTGCCGTGGTGAGCGGGGATCGTTCCGGTGGCGACCCCTGCAAATCGACACGTCTGACGCCGGCGACCGTCACGTCGGGTCAGTGAAGGACTATCAGCGGTGCGCCATCGCGAATCGGGGCGTCGAAGGTCGGGCGGCCGTCGGTCTGAGGGTTGGCGAAGGCGTGTCGGCGATGCGGCTAAGATATTCGACGCATCCGAGGCTGGTGGGCGTCTGGGAGGATCCGTGGAGAGGACATCGACGACGTGTCCAAGCTGATGTGTTCGTCTGCGTATTTTTTAAAGATGGTGAGTGTTTCAATCCACTTGCCCCCCGCCATTGATTTCTCCAAGCGCTGTGTCCAGTTGATGCCTGCTTCACCCCTATTTCATTGTTTGGTTATGATTTCTAGGAGGCACGGTGGTGTTCATGGGGGCTCAGTTTATGTACTTAACTTCTGTTTGATCTGTTTTAGAAAGGGGGCAGTAGGTGTTCCATGTAGTTTTTGCTAAATAGTTAAATGTATGTTACCCAACAACAGTATATAGGATGTATTTTTTTGCTGCAGATATACACAGCAGCTTTATCTGATGTTTTTTGTTTGTTCAAAATAAGTTGTTTTCCACTGTGTTAGCAATAGGCAGTAGCGTTTCCATGTAGTTTTGGCTCAATAGTTACATCAATTGACCCAACCGACTTATATTGGATGTATATTTTCAAATGATGTCGAGATAAATAGGAGGGTTTATCTGTGTTACAATAGGCAGTAGTGTTTCCATGCAGATTTCGCTCAATAGTTACATGTAATTGACCCAACCAGTGTATATTGGATGTATTTTTTAAATGTGTGGAGACACATAGCAGGTATAGTTAGTTGGATACTTGGATATATTTTTTCCTTTGATGATTTGTTAGTTGGATGTATTTTTTATGTTTAAAATGTGCCATGGATGTAGTATTTCCTTTTTTTCAGTCGTATTAGATGTAGTTGCAGTTAAGGGTTATTTTATACATCCATAGGTCTTCGTTTTTATCCCTAGGATGTAAATATCATTATACTGAAATTACGAACAGATTCTTTAGTTATCAAATGTATTTTGGAGCATTTTCTACATTCCTCCATAGTTGTTTTTTATTCCTAGGATGTAAATATCCTGTATACGGTTCTAAGTCGGGCAGTCGTTGTTAGAGGAGTCTGCGGAGTTGAATCTGCGGCGTGGCAAGAGTTCCGGCGGAAGACAAATCAAGCCGGCGGGTGGTGAGCTGGAGCAGCGGGTGGTGAGCTGAAGGTACTACGTCAACGATGGGACAACCCCGTAGGGGGCTCCCGAACATCAATCCGTATGATTGGGATGGGCTGAGAGCACATATCGGGGCAGATCAATGTCGATGAGGTTCTACATCCACCCTGCTGGCATTTTGTTTCTCGATTTTTTGTGAGCTCAGTACCCTAACACCCATTTTCTATATTTTTCCTCCGCTGTAGTTGCTCCGGCTGTTGATCTGGCTGCGACTCTATCTCAGGTTTATTTTAGTGTTGATGATGCACTCCACAGGTATGCATGTTTAGATTTTGTGAATTTTTGCAGATGATACCTTTGTCTAGTTTGGTTCCCTGCTAGAGTTCCATGCACATTAGCTGTGTTAGCTTCTGAAATGTAGCTTTATTACATCCATGGAGCCTTGGCTAGTTGACTTCTGATGTATGTTTTCCCCTTGATTTTAATTATCGTGAATCGGCACATTCGAGGTGGGTGGCCAGGCTGGGAGTGTCGGTGAGAGAGCATTGACGGTGAGGTGTTGCATCCCTAGCACGGCGCATTTTCTGTCGTTTTTTAGGTCGTGAGCGCTTCCCTGCCATTGTTGTTTCCGCTCTGGTGTTTTTGCTTGACGCCCATTCGATTTAGTGGCGGAGACACAGTCAGCTAGCCTGGGAAGCTGCCCAGCTTCGCTAGAAAATCCCTTGTCGGTTCTAGAACCGCATGAGTGTTCCAGCTTCAAATTTATGAGCATTCACTCGTAGAAGTCGCAGGTCTCCGCCGTTTCCCAGGCTCCATGGACGAGTTAGCTGCATCACCTGTTCGATTATATCTCTCATTTGGTCGCAGTGGAACTTGTCTAGTAGTCACGATGGTTCCTGTAGTCACTGTGGTGCTGATAGGGTCCAGCTGATCTTCGTCAATTCATTTTCTATACTGTAGTAACCCATGTAGCCTTAGCTCAATAATTACATACATATGACTTCTACCACACTATGTATGATGCAATTCATTGTGTGGAGATACACATTAGCTGGATGTATATTTTTTATGCTTAAAATGTGTTATGGATATACTTTTTTTGGTACTCATACGCTGAAAGTTTTCTTAAGGTTGTAACAAATCAATAAAATCATGAGAATGTATGGAATATTATATACAGGATGCATGTGTTTTACACATGAAGTTTTTTAGGGGAGGGTACTTTACTATCATAGGATGTAAATTTTGGACAAATAAATTTTTGGACAAATAAATCCCGTTAACATGGTTGTAGCATTTTCCTACACATGGGATATGTTCTTATACTCAATTTTTTTCATATAGTAACACGATTGGTATTTTCAAGTTCTTATGGATGTAACAAAACCATAAAATCAGTAGTATTGGATGTAATATACTACATATATGATGTAGTTTTTACACATGAATTTTTTTATCAACGCGGATTTGCTACCCAGAGTGGTAGCTGTGCATACCACAAACACCGTTGGATGATGTCTATCTTAAACGGTGACCTAACAGCCACTTAACGGTTCTAGCACAAGCTCCATGTGCCCCTGACAAAAAGGAGATGGACCCCGCTGCATGATACTGCCATGTTTGCGCCGCACGGCCGCAGTGAGTAGTAATCGCGTCCTGGGCACAAACGGCTCCGCGCATGCATAAGCTTTAGTAATTATAAAAGATTATTACTTGTAGAATTTGTCAATTTCGTACGGAGTAGTAAAATTTCAGAAATTATTGGGAAAAATTGCAATTCAACACGTTCCATCAGTAAGTAGAAAATTTTCAGACATGATAGGAAGAGATTGCAATTCAACACGGACCACAACGGAGTAGAAATATTTGACATGATTGGAAGAGATCTATTGGCCTGAGAAAGAACAATTTCAACCTATTTTCTGTCCAGATTTATTAAAGAACAATAGAGCAAGAAACAAAGATGATTTCGCTCCCTCCAAAGTTTGATTTCTTGGACTAGAACAATAGAACAAAAATAAGCCAACCCAGATTAGAGATTGCAGGCGTGGATAAGAGCCGTAAAAAATACAAGCCACACTCCGACCATACAAGCACATGCCCACTCCAAAATGAAACCATAGACTATTTTTATTTTCTACCCAAATCCATCCAATATCTACCTGTGTCCAGTTTGAACCCACAGATTCAAATCATGGAGTAGTGTACAGAACAACGATTTCAGCTCCTCAGCCATCGATTCTTTCACTGGCCGGCCTTGATCCTGAAGTAAAGAAATCAAAAGCACATACCAGGCAGATCTGGCTAATGGTAGAGTCCGCCTCCAGGCAGATCTGGCTGGGACAAAGAACAAATCTGGCTGGGACAAAGCAAAAAAAACCGCATCACTTTTGCTAATGGTAGAGTCCGCCTCCAGGCAGATCTGGCTGGGACAAAGAACAAATCGAAAATCCAGAATGTTAAATTAACATTAAAAAATTGATGACGAAATACCAACAGAATCACCACAATCCACATGGACGAACTCGTTTTTCTTGGTACAACGGAAACGAAAGCTAGAATTGTTGAAGGAACAAGCAAAGAAACACATATAAAATCGAAAATAAACAACAAAGAACCAGATTAGAATCTGTACAAGAATTAGCTTCGTGAGGCAAGGCGGCATCAGCCTGTAGATGCGGATATGACCGGCGGTGAAGAGAGGGAGAGGGGACTTATCCAAAAGAGAGAAAATGAAGGGATGATTCTGGGGAAGAAAGGTCACGATGAGAGATAGAAAAATAGCAAAAAAGATGAACTCGGGTACTAGCACTTGCATGCGACCGCTCTCTGCCGTCCTGCAAAAAGTTCAACCACGCAGGAGGCACTGGCCCAGCACCCCTCCCACCTCCTTCCGTGATCCCGCTGGCCCTCACTGCGCGGATCCGGCGGCGCCCGCCAACCTCCATAGCCATAGAGAGAGAGGATCCAAGGAGGCCCGTCTCGGGAGGAAGGGGTGAATTGTTTGCGTGTGTTTTTTTTACGGGAAGGGGTGAATTGTGTTGGTGGGGCGGGTTTGGTTCAGGTCGAGTGGGAAAGAGAAGTTACTAACGGTGTCAACTAGATCTGTGGTGGAAAATGATCTATAGTGATGATTAATGGTTGGATGTCTATGCACAGCTACCACCCTGGGTAGCCCACTATTTTGCATTTTTTTATCATATTATACAAAAGGATTTATTGAATAATCATAAGATGTAATAAATACATCATGTTCATATGGTTGCATTGTTTATATACACACTGGATGTATTTTATACTCCAAAGTTTTCATAACTTGTATAGTAGGTTTTTTCATGTGCTTTATGGATTTTTTTTTTGAACATGGATTTATGGATGTAACAAACCCATAAAATCATTAGTATTAGATGTACTTTTTATAGATAATTAGTATGTGTAGCTTCTGCTATATGCATTTAAAATCATTAGTATCAGGTTGTAACAATAGCAATTTTTGCTTGTTGTTTTCCTTGCATCTACATCTGAAGCAAATCTTTCATTATTTTCTATCATAACCCGATTCCATAGTACCTACTGTATGACCAATTGTGCCTATATACATCTGGATGTTTTAATTTCTTTATTCTTCATTTGTTGAGAAATGGTTGTGATTCATTCTTTTGCTGCAGAAACGTGCCAACAATAAAGAGTGCACCCGCTACTTTTAGTGATAATAACACTGACAGGGGAGAACATGTAAAGTTTGATGTTTTCGTATCTCTGCGATAGGTTCCGTTTAGTGTTTTGACCAGTTGCTAGTTATGCACTCTTTCTTTGGAAACCTCAGTGGCTTGTGGTGGATGGTACAATGTGTGCATCAGGTTGCTAATATGGATGTATCTAGTCATACATATTAGTAACAAATAATATGTGTCGGAGGGAGTTGCTGTTTTTTTATTGAATTCATGGTTGATGGTTATTTCACAGCAACAACTTTTGATCATAGAAATTATACGTGTGCTACGTTGCTTATGCCTCTTCTGGGATCTTATTTTTTACATCTGAAGAAACTTGTGCTAGGTCTTGGGTGTAAATGGTGACCCTGATTGTTAACGCACCAAATTATGGACAACTTACATCTGGCAAGTACTTGCATCGGTTGTAATTGAAAAACAGTCAGTCAGATCTAGATGTTTTCAATGGAGAAGAACTATTCCTCTTGTTCAGGTTCTGCTCTACGGTGCTCTGTTCCTGTGGCAGATGGATTGGGAGTATGCAGATCTACTCTGTTTCTTCAGGTTTAATTGCATGTAGTTTTTGGTCCACGAAAGAGATCGGCCATGGAGTTTATACTATTTTCTGTTATGAACTACTAGCAACGGTGACAGAGAGCGCGTGCGAAGTACTGGGATTAGAGGAGCGGCAGGTAGTGCAATTAGCGTCTGGCTTTTGGTTTCCTTGTAAAACCTGTGTGTTCGGTGGGGAAGTAGAGACGTGGGGACCAAAACTTCCTTTTCAGGCCACGGGCGGGAGCGCGGACATGTTTGCCTGGGCACCGTGTAGCAACGTCCGCAGCCAAATTAATTGCCCATACACATTTCCGAGCCGTCCCATGTTCGGACGAGTGGGAGTCAGCGAACTTACGCGCGATTTCATAAGGGCATCCAGTGGGTCGATGTAGCAGTTCCGCGCGCGGTTCGGAGTAGTCTGACCGGATGGGTTTCGCACGTCCAGCGGTACGATTCAGACCAATGTGTCCGGACCGATCCATCTTAGCCCAAATTTAGACTAAATTTGCGACGGCGTGGACGCTGTCGGGCGGCTCGCGCGACCTCCCTAGGTTATCGTGGGCCTTCTTGGCAGTGACATAGTAAGGCATAATACTATATTAGTTCAATACAAGTTGATACACCTATCACAAAAAGGGCAAACAAAAAGCCTATTCTACAGGCTAGTGGTCAGTCTCTGTCGCCGGCGCGGGAAGTCGTGGCTACGTGGCCGCCGCCGATGATACGTAGCCACGACCGACACCTTCCTACAGCAGGGCGGCTCCGTCGCCGTTGCCGGCGGCGTCGATCGCCACCATCGCGGCGCCGATAGCGGCGTCCTGTCGGCGCACAGTCCGGCGATGCTCAGTCCGGGCGCGGCGGTCAGCCTCCCTCTGATAGATGTCCCCCCGGTAGGCGAGGGCCTTGTCCATCTTGGCCGCCCAGCCGCTCCGCAGCATCCACTGTGGCGACGCGCTTCGCCTCCGGCCGTCGTCACCTTGCGCTCCGCCTCTGCCGCTGCCAGGGTGGCCTCCACCTTCACGCGCGCCTCGGCGAGGTCCTCCGCATGGCATCGGTCGTAGCGCTCCTGCCATGCGCGCGCCTCCATCTCGGTGTAGCGCTGAGCCGCCGCCGCACGGACGGTCGCTTCCGCAGCACGTAGCTCGGTGTCGTGGTCTGCCTCCGCCTCCGCCTTCTCATCCTCGTCATCGTCCTCCACCTCTGTGTCGTCGCCGTCAACGAGCAACCACATGGTGGTCCCAGACTCCACCACGGATGTCGCGGCGGCACGTGTCTCCTCGGCCGCGGCGTCGTGTATGTACATCTGTGCCTCGGCCTCCGCCTCGCGCGCGATGACGCTGTCGCGCAGCTCGCGCACGGCGACCTTGGGGGCCTCCTTGGCCACCGCCTCGCGCTCGCGCATGGCCTCGTCATTGCGCATCGCGCGCAGGGCCGCCATGGCGGCCTCCATCACCACCGTCTCGACCTCCTTCCTGGTCGCGGCGGCTTGCATCTTGCCGAAGGCGATGTCGGCGGCCATCGCGGCCGCCTCCTCCATCACCGTGTTCATGGCCTTCTAGGCCACCTCTCCTTTGCGCTCGAAGGCAGCCACCTCTTCCTCCGCGTGCTGCCGGGCCAGCTCCACGGCCTGCACCTCCACCTCCTCCGCTTGGGCAGCAAAGCGCCGTCGGCACATATTGCGGATCATCGTCCATTTGGCGATCTTGCGGCGAGGAATGGCTAGGGTGGGTCTTGGGCGGTGCTTTCTCCTTGGCTAGGGTTTTGGTGGGTGCTCATCACCGCCGGCAGCGCCTGCTTATATAGACGGCGCACGGCGGGAAACATGAGGCAGCGTCGGCGGGAGATTTTCCACCGTGCGGGAAGCCGACGGTGGTCATTGCCGATGTCCCATCGCCATTATCACAGCTTCCCTAGACCATCAAGATCTGACAGTACGCGGGCATGGACGATATGCGTCGGGCTATGCGTCAGGCCGGTGGACGCACTGCCCAGGCCTGCTGGACTGCGACCCATTATATGTCCATGGGCCGACGCAAACGGACCAAAATGGACCGTATACGTCGCGGGTTTGCATCAGCCCGCTGGAGATGCCCTAAGAGCATCTCCACTGGCGCCCCAAAATGGTGACCGGGAGGGCGCCGGACGGGCCCTTTTGGGGGCGCCGGACGGGCCCTTTTGGGGGCGCCGGCAGGCCCTCCCAAAATTTTGGGGCCGAGCTCCCACACCGGCAGCCCCAAAACGCTGGCCCCAAAAAAATGTGAAATTTTATGTTTGTGAAATTTTCATTAAACTTGCTAGATTTCATCAGAATTAGACATATTTTACATATTTGAGTTCGGAGCAGAAACAGGCAAAACTGGTATACAAGCGGAGTATAGACCGCTTGAACATCAGTTTTATACTAGCTACTCCTACTGAGCGCCGGATCCGCCCGCGCTAGAATGGCCGTCGCCGCCCGCGCCGGAATGGCCAGAGCGCCCATGGTTGCCTATCTCCAGGCGACGGCGGAGGCGTGCTTCCCGCACCTGTTCCAGGCGGCGACTTTGGGCATCTTCTGCAATGTCGACGTCGGTGAAGTAGGAGGGGGGGGGTATTGGTGTTGGTGCATGGCAGCCAACTCCGCCGCCCTTGCACGCTGGTACTGCAGCCGTCATTCCGCCTCAACCCTCGCGCTGTCCTCCCGGGGCCGCCGTCCTGCCGCCACCGTCCTCAGCTCGTCCGCCGTCGCTAATGCCCTCAACTCTTCCATCGCTGCCAAGTTCTGGATGTATGCCGAACATCGCGAGCTGCGGTGCACCGCAGCCAGGTCGTCCGCCGCCGCCCTTCTCTCGGCCGCCATGAGACACCGGGCAAGCTCATCGAGGCACTGTGTCTCGAACGACGCCATCAACGCCCTCTGCTCGGTAGCGGACTCCACAGCTTCCTCGTCGGTGGGGAGCTCGAGGTAGGCGAGGTCGTCGGCGTCGACGTTGTCGTCCATGTCGGCATCGTTGAGGTGCACGTACTCCTCCTCGGTGCCGCCGGCGCCTGAGCCCTCCGCCCGTAGTTCCTCTCGGAGCTCACCCCTGAGGCGCGTGGCGGCGCGCGCCGTGTCAAGGACGTCCTGCTCCTCCGCTTGCGTGTCCAGGTCGGTGGCGTATGAGGCCACCTCCTCGGCGTCAAAGAGCGCCCTCGCCGCTGCCTCGGCCGCCATGTCATTGTCGGGGTAGCGCTGCCGCGCCACCTTCCTCAGCCTCACCCAAGTTGCCCGGTGGTCTACCATTGCTATTGTTTTTGGGTGTCTCCCCTCCGCCGACGGCGCCTCTATTTATAGCTGCCGATCGGCGGGAAGCTGGCTCCTCGGCGGGAAACAGCGGCGGGAAAGGAAGCGGCGAGAAACAGCGGTGGGAAGTTTCTAGTGGGAGAAATCGGCGGGAAAGCGGTGGAGTCGCTGGCAAGGGGGCCCCGGGCGTCAGATTGGCGCTGCCACGAGCTGCTGGCACCCCCGATAGGATCCTGTCGCATAGGGGCCGGCACAGGAGCGCCGGCTCATTTATTGGGCTCGCCCATGCGCCGGCGCGATTTTGGGGGCGCCGGTGCGGGCCATTTTTGGGCTCCGAGCCCAAAATCTGCGTCGGCCGCTTTTGGGAGGCATTTTGGGAGCGCCGGTGGAGATGCTCTAACATCAATCATCGCTCCTGTCCTGCCTCCAACAGATCAAATTAGGATCTCGCATTTCCAAGGTCGGTCACATGTAGGCATGCCCAATTGTACAGAGCAGGGAGGTCATTGTGCCACGCTCTGTATGTGACAAGGGTATAGCTAATAAGGCCCATTATCTTGGTACCTCCGGGGCCGGTTAGGGAGTCCTAAAGTGTAGATGTAATCAAATACGAGATGATGTCGTATACAACACTGTAATTTGTATTGAACCCGACCGGACCCTCGAGACCTGGCCACCTATATAAAGGGGCCAGGAGAGGACGGCCAGGGACAGATTGAGATTGAGCCAATTGAGTACCACGCTTATTCTCGATACACACCAACCCTCGCCTTGTTTGACTGATCTTTACCTTCGAGTTCATCTGACGCCCTCTTCCCCCAATCCTAAGTCCTTTATCTAGGACATTTGCTGAGTTAACCCACCTATCCATAACCACGGGGTAACCCTTAATTTCAGCCGGATTGGAGTAGCTGACTATCAATCGCTACGGTGGTTATGAGGGATGAGGAGTTGATGGCTGATCTGCACTCATCCAGTTATGGAGATCCACTCCATGCATACACATGAAGGAAGGAATAAATTATCCTAATCATAAGATTAATACCTTGCTAGTGGTGTATCCACACCTTCCTAAGAACTCTTTCACCCCGTGTAAGTTTCATATAAAGGCCTTCTTTAAACCACCCATTTGGTTGGAATCTCTAGTCTTTAGAATTCATTCGTTCAAAGCACAAAACACTCTCGATCACCTTTCACACACCTTTTATTTGCAATAGTAGATTTCACATAAGTACACTTTTAATAACGGTAACTAGGAGCATTAATACCTTCTGCAATCTAGTTCTCCATGGTTCGATACTCTTACTTTTGAAACTAGCTACATACAACATGAGCACTTGCAGTAATCATCGATCTTGCCTATGGAAGATTGTATCAGGTTGAAAGAGAGTCCTCTCAGCGGTCCCTCCTTGCCTTTATATAGGAGGCTAGGTCTCGGGTACCATATCCCGGTAGGTTACAATGGAAGCATAAAACCCTATCGTAGACTAGTTCTCACCCCGCACACCAGGATGACTGGGCTTCAGAGGTTTTGCAACACCTACTTCTTCATGGGCTTCATGCTTGCTCCATCTTCTATGTGGCTCCTTATTCGGCCGCACCCCATATGCTAACAATGAGAACCCAACGGGTTATACCCTCGTCAGTAACCACTAGGTTCCAACTATTATGAAGAAAAACATTCAAGAGGTAAAAGAGATATATGTATAGTACATGTACCTTAGAAGGTTCTTGGTCGCCAAAATTGTTAGTCCATCCGTTCTATGCCACTTTTTGCTGATTTAGTATGTTATATTAAATCATTGGTGACTAATATGGAACTGAGGGAATACCAGTTTGGTGCTAGAGTGTTATGTTTCCTTATGCAATGGTGGATTAACAAACCATCATTTGCATGTTATATCTAGAGATGGTAACAAATATCAAATATATACTTTAGCTTTTCTCAATCGTGTATAACTTAAATTTCTTGACAAAGCAACAATAAAGATATATATGTTGATTGATAAAGTAACTTTATGTTAACTATACACATATGCAATTTGTAATGAAAGCATAAAGGCATTTATACTCTTCCTGAAAGTAGCTTTATTTTAGCTTGCACAACTTGTATTAGTATAATTTCTTTTTCCTTAATGATACAATAATAAAGGCATGCACAACCAGGCCAGAGTTGTACTCAGCCATGGAGGTGCATCAGCACACCGCTGGATATTTTTTTGTTAGGAATTAGCCCAAAAATCGGTTCACCACCTTAGCACATGTGGGGTACACCTCGATGACTGAAAATACAATAGTTGTAGTATTTATTGTGAGCCCAAATCAATTTTGGTCTAGCTTTGCCCTGTGTATTATTTTTTTGAAACGGATACAAAAAGTTTGCCTCATCCATTTATTAAGCAGAAGAGTAGTTAATTTAAAAAAGGGGATAAAGCTGTCATAGACATATCCACACTAGCAAACTACTCACATACTAAAGAGCCACAAGACTACGACATACCGATAGAAAGCAAATCACAGCAACCCCCTAACATCTGGGTAACAACATCATCAAAGAAACCCATCAGTCCACTACATGCAAGCCCATGCTTGGAGGCTACGAAGCTGTATCATGGAACTACGCGTGCCTCCCCATTAACATCACCCTTCTTGTCTTCGCACTTGAGTGACTTCTCCTTCTGGATGTTGATCCACCTTCTTGATTTTGCCCTTGATTGATGTCCCCATTAGGAGAAAATCAATCACTCTTCCACATCAAGGAAAAGCAGCTTCCAAGATGCTGAGTAAGTCATAAAGCTCTTTTGCAAAGAGAGCATGGTATTGAGAGGCGGCGAGGGTGCAATGGGTTCCGAAGCCACAACAGAGTGCTTAGGCAAGCTCAAGGTCATAAGAGAGTATAGATTCACATGCTCCACAAACAAAGGCAAAGAAGGGCTCACACAAAGCTCCTGGAGCTAAGGCATGACCTCTAGCACTGGAGGAACTGAAGGGATTTGCAGCATAGTAAATCAAAAAAATTCCTACGGATGCGAACAAGAAAGCCAAGATCTAATCTAGGAGATGTAATCAACGAGAGAGATAGATGAGATCTTCATACCCTTGAAGAAATCGCACAGCGGAAACGTTCAACAGAACATGGATGATGTAGTTGTACTAGCCTTCTTCTCCTCGCGATCCGATCCGATCCAACACCGCAAGTGGTGACGCCTCCGAGAGATGCACACGTACAGCGCACCAACGACTCCGCCTTCCCGGTCTAGCGAGATATGGTGGAGTGGTAGATGGGATCGACAGCACGATGGCATGGTGTCTATGGTGGAGAGTATGCACCGACAGGGCTTCGCCTGTTTGCGTGGTGGAGAAAGAACGGAGAAAGGAGGCTTCAGAAACTGAGCAGCGGCTCCGCGGGAATTAGGTCACCCATACCGCTGGCGCCCTGGCCTTTTTATAGGCGGAGGCTACCTAGGTAACTTGGAGTGCACGATGGTCAAATACATGCGTGACTTGATCAAAGCGCCGCTGGCTCGCTAGATCGTATCCAGCGACAAATGCATGCACAATCGCGTGCATCTTGGCCTGGGGCCCAACGGCCAAGTGGTGCCGGCCGAAGCCTAGCATCCGGCCCATGGGAATGGCCCACTGGCCACCCGGCCACCCCCACTCGCGAGCGAGCCAGGGCAGCGAGCGCCTGGCCGCATCGCTCGTAGCGAGCGCGCCAGGGACGCTCCCTGGCCGCCGCCCCTTTTTTTCTTTCCTACTTTTTTTCTTTCTTTCTTAATTTCTTTATTTCTTCTAAATAAATAGAATTAATATTTACTAATTTTTATAATTAATAAATATCAATATTTTCCACCCGAAACAATTCTGTAACTTTCCGAAACGCTTTCACATATATCCCGAAACTACCCTAGCGTTGATTTGCGTTAAGTGTGTGACCCTACGGGTTTGAGAATGCGTGAACATGATCTCCATCAATAATCAATAGCGGGATCTGGAAATCCATATTGACTCCCACGCAGGGACGGAGCTGCCTCATAAGGGTTGGGGTCAGCTGATCCCAATGAAAAACCTAAAAACCTTCACTAATTAGCACTAGCTTGTGATTATTTAGAGAAGATAACATCAGTCAAATAGAGGAAAAATAGGTATGACCCCATTGAAAATATTTCCTAGCTTCGTCCTTGCTCCCACGCACTCAACGATGATCATATCGGATGAACCACGATGTCAGGATTCAAGCAATCCCGTATTTGTATTCCCTTTGTCTCGCGATATTTTACTCGCCCGAGATTCGATCGTCGGTATCGGCATACCTAGTTCAATCTCGTTCATAGCAAGTACTTTACTCATTCTGTAATTCGATATCACTTTGTAATTAACTCCTTAACCACATGCTTGCAAGTGGTGTTGATACCGATTACCGAGTGGGCCCGAAGTATATCTCTCAGACTCGGGAGGGACAAATTCTATCTCGATACATACAACCCAACAAGTACTTTCCGATCATCTGAGAGATACATTTATGATCACCCTTTCATAGGATGATGTTTGATGACCTCAAAGCTCTCTTCCGGCACTAGGGAATTGCATTATCTCATGGTCTAAGGAATACAATACTTGACATAGGAAAAAGCTTCGCAAAGATGAACACAATGACACGATCTAATTGCTGTGCTTTATTTGGGTCTGTCCATCACATCATTCTCCTAATGACATGATCTCATTATTAATTGAAAACTCATGTCTATGGTTAGGAAACCTTAACCATCATTAATCAATGAGCTAGTCCATAGAGGCGTACTAGGGACACAGTGTCGTTCATAAACCACACAAGTATTAAAGTTTCTGCTTAATACAATTCTAGCATGGAATATAAACATTATCATGAACAAGAATTATAATAATAACATCTTTATTATTGCCTCTAGGGCATAATTCCAACAGTCTCCTACTTGCACTAGAGTCAATAATCTAGTTTACATCTGGTAACAATCTAACACCCATGGCATTAAGGTGATGATCATGTTTTGCTCATGGAAGAGGTTTAGTCAACGGATCTACGACATTCGGATCCGTATGTACTTTGCTAATCTTTAGATCTCCATCTGATATATAATCTCGAATTATATGGAAATGACGGTTGATGTGCTTGGTCTTTGGATGATATCTTGGTTCCTTAGCCAGTGCTATGGCGCCAGTGTTGTCGCACAATATCTCCAGTGGGTCCAAGGCACTTGGAACCACACCAAGCTCAGTGATGAAGTTCCTGATCCAAACTCCTTCACTTGACGCTTCTGAAGCAGCCATGTATTCCACTTCGGTTGTAGATCCTGTGATCATGCTTTGCTTGCAGCTTCTCTAGCTCACAGCTCCACTATTCAAAATATAAACGTATCCTGTCTGAGATTTAGAATCATCCGGGTCGGTGTCAAAGCTAGCATCGATGTAACCTTTTACGACGAGCTCCTCATCAC
Organism: Dactylis glomerata; assembly: GCA_007115705.1. Classification (NCBI taxonomy): domain Eukaryota; kingdom Viridiplantae; phylum Streptophyta; class Magnoliopsida; order Poales; family Poaceae; genus Dactylis; species Dactylis glomerata. The sequence goes on from QXEO01001193.1 coordinate 763,114, forward strand.
CTCCATAGACCAAGAACATTTCTTTAGTCCTATTTAAATACTTTAGGATGTTCTTTACGGCTGTCCAGTGTTCCACTCCTGGATTACTTTGGTATCTGCTCGTCAAACTAAGAGCATTGGACACATCCGGTCTAGTACACAACATGGCATACATGATAGAACTTATGGCCGAGGCATATGGAACTTTGCTCGTAGTTTCTCTATCTTTTGCCGTAGTTGGACACTGAGCCTTGCTCAATATCTTACCTGACAACATGGGCAATGAACCTTTCTTTGCTTTATCCATTCTGAACCTTTTCAGAACTTTGTCCAGGTATGTACTTTGGCTTAAACCTATTAGGCGTATTTGTCTATCTCTATAGATTTTGATGCCTAATATATAAGCAGCTTCTCATAGGACTTTCATTGAAAAACATTTATTCAAATAACTCTTCACATCGTTAAGCATACCAATGTCATTTCCAATAATCAATATGTCATCCACATATAGTACTAAAAATGTCACCGAGCTCCCACTCACTTTCTTGTAGACACAAGCTTCGTAGCAATTTGGAACAAATCCAAAACTCTTGATCACTTGATCAAAATGAAGGTTCCAACTCTGGGATGCTTGCTTCAGCCCATAAATGGAACGTTGAAGTTTGCACACTTTATCAGCATCCTTAGGATTGACAAAACCTTTGGGTTGCATCATATACAACTCTTCATCAATGTTGCCATTGAGAAACGCAGTCTTGACATCCATCTGCCAAATTTCATAATCATGAAACGCAGCAATTGCTAATAAAATCCGAATGGACTTAAACATCGCTATGGGAGAGAAAGTCTCATCATAGTCAACACCTTGAACTTGCCGAAAACCTTTTGCGACAAGCCGAGCCTTGTAGACGGTAACATTACCATCCGTGTACGTTTTCTTCTTGAAAATCCATTTGCACTCAATGGCCTTACGGTCACTAGGAGGGTCTACCAAAATCCACACTTGGTTTTCACTCATGGATCCCAATTCGGATTTCATGGCCTCTAGCCATTTTCCAGAGTCTGGGCTCATCATCGCTTCCTCATAGTTCGCAGGTTCATTGTTGTCTAACAACATGACGGTTAAGACAGGGTTGCCATACCATTCAGGAGTGGCACGCGACCTTGTCGACCTGCAAAGTTCAGTAGTAGCATCATTCGAAGTTTCATGATCCTTGTCATTAGCTTGCTCTCCTGTTGGTGCAGGCGGCACCGGAACAACTTTGGGTGCTGCGCTACTCTCCAACTTGAGAGAAGGTTCAGTAACCTTGTCTAGCTCTATCTTCCTCCCACTCACTTCTTTCAAGAGAAACTCCTTCTCAAGAAAGGATCCGTTCTTAGCAACAAAGACTTTGCCTTCGGATCTGTGGTAGAAGGTATACCCAATCGTTTCCTTAGGGTATCCTATGAAGACGCATTTCTCCGCTTTGGGTTCGAGCTTGTCCGGCATCAACCTCTTGACGTAAGCTTCGCATCCCCAAACTTTAAGAAACGACAGCTTAGGTTTAGCACCAAACCATAGTTCATACGGTGTCGTCTCAACGGATTTAGATGGTGCCCTATTTAAAGTGAATGCAGTGGTTTCTAATGCATAACCCCAAAATGATAACGGTAAATCTATAAGAGACATCATCGATCAAACCATATCTAATAGAGTTCGATTCCGGCATTCAGACACACCATTGCGCTGTGGTGTTCCAGGTGGCGTGAGTTGCGAAACGATTCCGCTTGCTTTAAGATGCGTGAGAAAATCATAACTCAAATATTCACCTCCACGATCGGATCATAGAAAGTTAATTTTCCTGTTACGATGATTTTCCACTTCGTTCTGAAATTCTTTAAACTTTTCAAACGTTTCAGATTTATGTTTCATTAAATAGACATACCCATATCTACTTAAGTCATCAGTAAAAGTGAGAAAATAGCGATATCCACCGCGCGTTGAAATACTCATTGGTCCGCACACATCGGTATGTATGATTTCCAATAAGTCCGTTGCTCGCTCCATTATTCCGGAGAACGGGGTTTTGATCATCTTGCCCATGAGGCATGGCTCGCACGTGTCAAATGATTCAAAATCAAGAGACTCCAAAAGTTTACCAGAATGGAGTTTCTTCATGCGTTTTACGCCAATATGACCTAGACGGCAGTGCCACAAATAAGTTGGATTATCACTATCTACTTTGCATCTTTTAGCCTCAATGTTATGGATGTGTGTTTCATTGCTTTCGAGATTCAGAAGAAATAAACCATTCACGACAGGTGCATGACCATAAAAGATGGTATTCATATAAATAGAACAACCATTATTCTCAGATTTAAATGAATAACCGTCTTGCAATAAACACGATCCAGATATAATGTTCATGCTCAATGCAGGCACATAATAACACTTATTAAGGTTTAAAACTAATCCCGAAGGTAAAACTAAGGAGAGCGTGCCGACGGCCATCACGTTAACTTTTGATCCATTGCCGACGCGCATCATCACCTCATCCCTTGCTAGCCGCCGTCTATTCCGTAGCTCCTGTTTCGAGTTACAAATATTAGCAACTGAACCAGTATCATATACCCACTCACTACAACGAGCGCTAGTAAGGTAGACATCAATAACATGTATATCAAATATACCTTTTATGGTGCCAGCCTTCTTGTCCGTTAAGTACTTCGGATAGTTGCGTTTCTAGTGACCCTTGTCCTTGCAATAGAAGCACTCAACGTCCGGCTTAGGACCAGACTTGAGCTTCTTCTCAGTAGGGGCAACGCGCTTGCCGCTGCCTTTCTTGAAGGATCCCATTTGCACCCTTAGCTTTCTTGAAGCTAGTGGTCTTGTTGACCATCAACACATGATTATCTTTCTTGATATCCACCTCCGCAGCTTTTAGCTTAGCGAAGAGCTCAGTGATCGTATCAGTGGAACCAATTTGATTGTGAGTAACTACAAAGCCTTTGTAGCTAGGAGGGAGTGATTGCAGAACTCTGTAAATCTTGAGCTCTTCTGGAATCTTGCAGTCCAGCTGCTCAAGGCGTTGAATGTAGCCCGACATCTTAATGGCGTGCTCACTAACAGAACTCCCTTCCTCCATCTTGCAGTTAAAGAACTTCTCAGAGATCTCATATCTCTTAGAACGGGCTTGAGTCTGAAACATGGTTTTTAGTTCCTCAAGTATCTCATAAGGCCCACGGTACTTCTCAAAACGATTTTGAAGTTCCGGTTCCATTGAAAACAACATGGTACTCATAATCGCACCATAATCATCTCTGCGAGAATTGAAGTCAGCAAGTTCTTCAGTTTTCGCTGTTGCAGCAGGAGGGTTACCTAGCGCTTCCTCAAGTACATAAGCCTTTTGTCCGCCAACGAGAATGATCCTCAGATTGCGGAACCAGTTGGTGAAGTTAGACCCATTGTTTTTAGGGATTTCTATTTTTGTGCCCTCAGGTCCTTAGTTGTACTCAGTTTTCCCTAGCTCATTAGTTTTTCCTCAGTTTTCCCCAAGCCCTTGTCTGAAACCCTCAGAAGGAGCTTGGACGGGAGGATTCCCGTTTAGTTGACCATTCCGTGCTGACGTGTGGGGCCGCGTCGTGTGGGGCCGCGTCGCGTAGAAAGGGACCACGTGGGACAGGACGAGACCGCGTTTGGTTGTACGTGAGAGCTCGGTTCTGTCTCTCTCGGCCCAAATTGGCATTTTTCAGAGCGCCTTTTCAGAGCGTCTTTTTCCCCTCTCTCTCTGTAACAGTTCTCTCTCTTTTCACCAAATTAGTATCAAATCTAGAGAAGCTTCTATTTCTGTCTTTCTTCAATGATTGTTGCCTTTTGGCCCTCGTTTTTTGCCCAATATGGCAACAAATCTAGTAGCAAATCTAGAAGCTAGTATAGGATAAATTCACAGTAGCATAATAAATCCAGAAAACTAAGTATAATACATAAACTGCATACAACAGCCAAAAGCAGCCAATAACGATGTTAATGTTCACGACAAACTAAGCTGAAAATAATACAAGACGCAATGTATGGCCAATATAAAGGTTCTTCATTCTTCATCATATATTTCATCGTCGCTACATTCCATGAGACGAAGGAAATATTCACTGAACTCCTTCCGTCTGCAGTGTGCAGCCAATACATCCTCCAAACGGTATGGCCTTTGTTCATTTTTCAGACCGTCGTATCCTAATCTATCCACACGTCGTGGCCACTCATCCCAGGCCTTTCTATCATCAAAGTACTCTCTGATATAACCCAAATCCACGTAGTAGATGCAGCCAGGTCGAAGTGTCGGGTGCACTCTGGTGTCGACGGAGATACATCGGATATAATTGACGAAGAAGGCACGACTGCCAATGTTACTGACGACATAGAGAGAGCGGCTCTCAGTGTCCACACGGTACACCAATGGTTGACCTTCCTCCAAATGCATGTTGCCACTGCTGCCGCCCAACAACACAAGCAGCAGATCACCATCAGACTTCACAAGGTAGAACTTGTCATTTCCAAGTTCTGGAAATGAAAATAGTGTCTCCATGTTGACAGTGCTCGCGCGCTGCTCCAACAGGACATTGTTGGTGCACACTAATGTTCCGAACTCAAAATTGTTCACAGCTATTGCATACAATTCACCATTGAATGGGGTAATGCAACGCAGAGAATGGTGCTCGTTCGAAAATCTTCCTTCTCCCCAATCTTCTTCATCTATATCCTTAGTTGGAGTGCTCTCATCGACCCAAGCAATTTCCATGGGGTAACCTGTGCAAACGAAGACCATAGTCGGGGACTTCATTACAGCGACTGACTCCACAATAACAGATGGCATCTGCGCCTCAAACATAGTGTTCGATGTCTTTATGAGTGGGTTCAGAAGCCGTATCTTGTGCGGCTGGTTCTTCTGGGCAAGCACGATGACGCCACGACAAAAGTCGACGAAGTAGTATCTAAAATATATTAATAAAGATAACATTCAGTACTAAGATGTTTACGATTGAAAATAAAAATAGATTAACTCTATAGATATGGAGGAATTTGAACCTTGCATGAACTTCCGTTAGATCGATGGTGACGTAGCGGGATGTGCGGAGGTGGAGGAAGGAGAACTCAACGGCGCGTGGAAGGGCATGTTCTACCATGATCCATTCGTGCAGGTGCACGTCGGGCTCAGGTAGATCTGAGCGCCTATTTGTACAAACTTGCCTCAAAGCAGAGTAGGTGTCCACGTACTCCTCGTTCACCAGTAAGCAGTCGCCGATCTTGTGAAGTGGTCCTTCACCCTTAAGAGAGGCCCAATTCACAGAGGCGCTGCGGTTGGATGCGCCACCCTCGGAGGCGACGGGCTCAGCGGCGACGACCTCGGATGCGACGGGCTCGGCGGTGACGGGCTCAGAGGCGACGGGCTCAGAGGCGACATCCGCCGGCGCATTCTTCTTCTCCATCGCCGGTAGGGGAGCGCGCGTAGGGTGGTTGGGGTTTTTTGGAGAAGGTGATGGGACATGAGAGGCGTGGTTGCGTGCGTGAGTGAGAATGAGACTGTGTGCAAAGGGAGGAAGAGAGGGGCTCTGTACTGGCAAAGTAACGGTTCGTCTCAGCAGTTTCTCAAAAAAACTAGACGTTTGGTCTCAACACGCGTCCGTGGTACTGCACATCTGCATCGTTACGTGTACTTAGTTCTACCCTCGAGTCTTACACTGGAAAAATATATGTACTCAGTTTTCCCCTCGAGTACTAATACTGGCTAGTGCAATATACTTAGTTTTACCCTCAAGTGGCTGGTCAACAGAGAGTCAACAAATGGGATTAAGCTATCTAATTGAGTCATTTCATGCGCAAAAAAATTCAAAAAAATAAAATCATAGTGCCTCCTACTCATGAAGTCTTGTTACGCGACCTGCCATGTAGACAATCATATATAAATCAAGTTTTAACACAAATGGCTTGTTGGGGATATACCAAATAGGTATACCAGTGACGTAGTCCTAAATCGGCAAGCCAGGGTGGCCCATCAGGGGTGGTATGGCGGATTCGCCATACCGGGCGGCCCAGTTGCTGAAGTTGCCACGGCGGTACTGGGCGCAGGCGCTTATGGCGGATCCTTAGACAAGCCCATGGCGGATTACTGTTAACCGGCCCATGGCGGATCCGGAGATGGCCCATGGCGAGTTACCTTGACGTACACGCATAGGACTTAGTCTAGGACTCCAAGTTGTATCCGCTCCGGTACCAACGTGTAGCCCACGCCAGACGCCTTTATAAGCCCGGCATGGAGCAGCCCTTGAGGCAGACGTTAGAGATTAGACGTTCTAGTCACAAGGCCAATCGCATAGCGAAACAGCCAACCTCATCATTGTAATCGAGCACTTGTTGCCATATAGTGAATTATAGCAGCACGTAGGATCTCGCCACCGTCGCGGGATCTGAAGCTGGGTAAACTCGTGCTACCACCGTCCTGGATCGCTCCTCTGTGTTCACCCCCTTCCACAAACCGCCATACCCCTACCTCTATGGCAGATCTGTTGATGAAACCACGACAGTTGGCGCCCACCGTGGGGCTAAGCGCGTCTGGAGCGCGGATCCAGGCGGGATCCGCCTTTGCAGGCATCGGCGACACCGTCGCCATCAGGCGCGTCCTCTACGATTCCGGCTTCCCCATCGTCCCAGCGGATAACCTCTGGGTGCCGGCTAGAGAAGACCCTGCTCGATGCACCGTCATTCCGATTGGAGATATCCATATCTTCATTGGAGAGACAAACCCTACCCCCGCTACGGAAACCAATTTCCGGTGGATCGGTATGGCTAAAATCCCCAAACGGACCGCTTTCGAGCCGGAGACGGAGGAGGACTCATCTGACCTGGAACTTTCCAAGGAGCTATTGGAGCATAATAAGAGCCCAGTAGCCCTAGAAACGGCGGTGAAACTGATGACCAAAGCATTAGTACAGCAGGAGAAGGCTACGTCGTCACGACGGCTCGAATCTGATCCCGCGCTATGCAGGTCCAGCACTGCCTCTAAGGCTCAGGGAGCTGGCAACCATGGTACGCGCCCTGACAACGAATCTCATACCGGGTCCTCAGAAATCCGAAGAAGAGAAGCTCGCAACCGGGCGAACGCCATCCCAATATCCTCCGATGACAAACCAAATGGCAAAGGCCCGCAGAGAAATCCATCGCCACCCCGCAAGAACTACCCTGCCTATGGATACCACCAAGACAATGTTGCTCCTCGCCATAAGACCAACATGCTGCCACCAAAGTATAAGACGTTCGAAGTCCCAAAGGGAGGGATCGTCATACGCGACAATGATGGCAAGCGAGGACGAACCCGTGACGCTGGACGCAGAGACGATCCGCCACGACGGGAAACCAGCAGAGACGGCGGATCTAAGAGAAGGGACCGATCTCGCCATGACGACGGCGCGCACCGTGACATCGGCAAAGACAAGCATCGCTCCACCCGCCATCACGATGACAAAGGGCAAGGCTCCCGCCGCCATGACGACGATCCATCTCCACGAAGAGCAGAAGGAAGCCGTCGTAGCTGCAAAGATCAGTCGCAGGACGGCGAGAGCAAACAATGACGTGACCCTTCGCCATCCCCACCAGGGAGCCCCCATGGCGGCGGCGGTGGTGGTGGCGGACCAGCAAGGTCACGCAACTCTCGCAGGGATCCGCCGGACCAGCAGCCTTACGACGCTCGTACCCATCTAAACGAGATTGCCAAGTCTCAAACAGCCTTCTTCCTCGGCCCAAAGTGCTTTGGACAACGGATTCGTGATGAGCCCATCCCGCATGGATTCAAGATCGAGAAAAATATCCGCCAGTACAATGGAGTCAATCGGCCTTTAACTTGGCTACAAGACTACTTCAACGCAGTACAATTCGCCGGGGGATCACCCAACGTTGCTGTCCGCTATTGGCCCCTGATGCTATCCGGCACTGCGAGGCAGTGGATCAACGACTTGGCAGACAATTCCATCCAAACCTGGTTCGATATGCAAACTGCGTTCACCGAAAATTTCGAGGGAACTTACAAGAGACCCCATAACATTGGTGACCTCCAACGGTGCCGGCGGGCCGACGACGAGACTTCCCGAACTTTCCTCGCGCGATGGCTTGATATGAAGAACTCCTGTGAAGGTGTTACTGACGAATCCGCCATCCTCGCGTTTATTGACAGTTTGGAGAGAGGCCAGCTGCTCCGCCATCGCCTGTTGCGGGAAAGGAACGAAGGGAAACTAACCCTAAATTCCATGATCACCATTGCAAGCAACTACGCGGCCGCCGACGACGACGCCCGCGAATCTCTGAAGGCTTCCGCCATCCAGAACACTGGAAAGCGGAATAGCAGCAATAAACGGAAAAATCCGCCAGAAGAGCAGCATGCTCCGGATATGGTGGCCACAACCTTCGCTGACAAGGGCTAAAGCAGCCAGCGCGGCAGGGGACGCGGTACTAGCAGTGGCCAGCCGCGGAGTTTTGCAACTCCCGCTTCGGCGCCATCCGCCCCCGTGTCTTACGATGAATACCGCGATATGCCATGTTTCGCCCATCGCGACGCTTCAGGAAAGTGCAATCACACCAACCGGAACTGCAAGTTCGTCAATGACCTTAAGGCGGATCAAGAGGCTGGCTTCAAGCGCAGCCGGCGACAACGGCCTCGTGGCAAAGGAAAAGCGGACAAAGACAAGGAGTCCAGGGATAGCAGTGACATGGACAAAGACCCCGCGCCCAAACCCGCCGAAAAGGCAGAGGGTGGCGCTGGCAAGGGCAACCCAATCAAGGACAAAAAAGGTGCCTTTCACACATTCCTTGGACCCCCCACAGCCATGGCACAGAGAGCTGCTATGCGCTCCCTCAATGCCACCGTGCCAAAAATCCGCCAGTACATCCGATGGTCCGAAGTACCGGTGCACTGGAGCCGCGATGATCATCCAGAGCACATCCCAGATGGATATTACGCCATGGTGGTATGCCCTGCAATCCATGGCTATGAGTTCTCTAAGTGCTTAATGGATGGCGGCAGCAGCCTGAACATCATGTACGTGGAAACTTTGACGAAGCTTGGCCTTACCAAGACCCAATTCCGCCATAGCGCGGTCACCTTTTATGGGGTGGTTCCTGGTCGCCAAGCCAAGTCCCTCGGGTCCATCACACTCAAGGTTGCCTTCGGTAGCGAGGAAAATTACCGTGAAGAGCCTATAACCTTTGAGGTAGTCCCGTTCAAAAGCACATACCACGTGATCTTCGGTCGCCCTGCCTTCCACAGCTTCCATGCCAGGCCATGTTACATCTACAATCAGCTGAAGATGCTAGGCCCGGATGGCATAATCACCGTTTATGGCAGTTTCAGAAAGGCAAAGGAGTGCGAGGAAGGAGAAGCCGCCTTCGCGGAAGCAATGTTCTTCGGTGAGGAATTCAAAGAAATTCATGCCGCTACGGACCCCGCGGAGATGCCGGCATCCAAGCAGGAGATTTCCGCCTCCCCGCCCACCTTCAAGCCGACGGTCGACACAAAACAGGTGGAACTTGTCGCTGGCGATGCCGCCAAGACCACCTCCATTGGGACAAACTTGTCCCCTGCATAGGAAAGCGCGCTCGTCGAGTTCCTCCGTGAGAACCGGGACATCTTTGCATGGCAGCCATCTGACATGACGGGTGTACCCAGGGAACTCGCCGAGCACGCTCTGCAGATAATTCCTGGCTTCAAGCCAGTAAGACAAGCCATGAGACGCTTCGGAGATGAAATGCGCCGCGCCATAGCAAAGGAAATTTCCAAGCTATTGAAAGCAGGCTTCATCAAGGAAGTGATCCATACCAAGTGGGTGGCAAATCCGGTGCTAGTTCCTAAGAAAAACACAAAAGTTCTGCGCATGTGTGTAGATTACACTGGCCTGAACAAAGCGTGTCCAAAAGACCCTTTTCCCTTGCCTCGCATTGACCAAGTCATTGACTCGACGGCGGGATCGGAGCTGCTGTGTTTCTTAGATGCCTACTCTGGATACCAGCAGATCAAGATGAAAAAGTCCGATCAGCTCGCTACGTCGTTCGTAACACCTTATGGCACATATTGCTATGTCACAATGCCATTCGGTCTGAAAAACGCAGGAGCAACGTATCAACGCACTATGCAAAAGTGCCTGGCGGATCAAATCGGACGAAACATCCACGGATACGTGGACGACATAGCGGTTATGTCTAAAAAGCAAGATGGCCTTATAGCGGATCTGCAAGAGACCTTTGACAATCTTAGGAAGTACAACATGATGCTTAACCCCATGAAGTGTGTCTTCGGCGTGCCAGCTGGACAACTTCTAGGATTCATCGTCTCCCACCGCGGAATTGAGGTAAACCTCGACATCTCCCGGCCCATAGATCTAAAAGATGTACAGCGACTCACAGGCTGCGTGGCAGCAGTGAGCAGATTCATCAGTCGTCTTGGCGAGAAGGCTTTGCCACTCTACAAGCTGATGAAGAAATCAGACGAATTCGTCTGGACCGACGAGGCAGACGCTGCACTTAAGGATCTCAAGAGAGTGTTGTCCACTACACCAGTCCTAGCGGCTCCCGAAGACCAAGAACCCATGTTACTATACATGGCGGCAACTAACAGGGTGGTCAGCATCGTCATGGTGGTAGAACGTAAGGAAGAAGCGCAGGAGTATGGCGTACAACGACCAGTCTACTATGTCAGCGAGGTCCTGACGGAATCCAAGCAGCGCTACCTGCTACTAGTTGATGGCGCCAGAAAATTAGCTTGATGGTGCCAAGTTGACGTGGGAGCAGACTGTCCTTGTACGTGGTGGATAACCAGCCCGTTGGGAACCCCAAGAGGAAGGTATGATGAGTATAGCAGCTAGTCTTCCCTCAGTTAAGAAACCAAGGTTTAATATCGATCAGGAGAGGAGGGACAAACGACTGAAGGTGATGCGGAACCTGCACACACACAACCAAATACTTTGTTCCCAACTTGCGATGAGGTTGTCAATCTCACCGGTTTGCTTGAAACAAAGATTATGAGTGTATCGAGTGGAAAACAATATAGTATGCGAGTAAAGTAAACAGTACGAGTAAAGTAAACAGGTGATAGCAATATGATGGAAATAACACCGGGATCCACAGTTCACTAGTGGTGTCTCTCCATAAGATAAATAACACATGCTGGGTAAACAAATTACAGTTGGGCAATTGATAGAATAAAGATAAACGTGATATGTCAAGAAGATCACTATGAGATTTACTCTGGGCATTACAACAAAATACATAGACCGCCATCCAACTGCATCTATGACTAATAATCTACTCCCGGGGATATCAATCCGAACACCCCCGTAGTATTAAGTTGCGAACAACAGATAATTGCATTAAGCAAAGTGTGTAATGTAAACAAAGCATATGCCCTTGAGCATATGAATGTTGTTTTCTCCCTAGTAGCAACAGCACATCTACCACCTTAGAGGTTTCTGTCACTCCCCCAGGTGAAATAGAGGCATGAACCCACTATCGAGCATAAATACCCCCTCTTGGAGTCACTAGCAACTACTCGGCCAAGATAGCTACTAACAACGGAGAGCATGCAAGATCATAAACAACATAGAGATAACAAAAGATAATATTCAGTACAGCAACTTAATCATAAACACCAATATTCATCGGATCCCAACAAACCAAACATGTAGAATTACATAACGGTGATCTCAATCATGTAGGGCAGCTCATGAGATCTAAACATGAAGCACATGGTGGAGAAGACAACCATCTAGCTACTGCTATGGACCCATAGTCCAAGGTAGACTACTCACTCATCGCTCCGGAGGCAAGCATGGCGATGAAGAAGACCTCCGGTGGCGATTCCCCTCTCCGGCAGGGTGCCGGGAAGAGCTTCTGGACCCTCCCGATCTTTGGGTCGACGGTGGCGGCGGATCGCGATGTGTTCTGGAAAACTGATCGGGTACTTAGGTTTTTTCCGTCGGGGGGTCTTTATAGGCGAAGGGGCGTCGTCAGAGAAGGAGCCAGGCGCCCTCACGCGGGGCCCGCGCGGCCAGGGGCCTGGCCACGCCACCCCTGCGTGTGGGGCCCTGGTGGCCCCCCTCCTACTCTCCTTCGGATCTCTGGAAGCTTCCGGGTAAAATAAGACTTCAGGAACTTGTTTCATCCAATTCTGAGAATATTTCCTGTGTATCACTTCTGAAACACAAAAACAGCAGAAAACAAGAAACTGGCACTGTGGCAACTCGTTAATAGGTTAGTTCCGGAAAATGCATAAAAGTGCCACTAAGTGTAACGAAACAATAGGCAAATGGTGTAAAAACAAGCATGGAGCATCAAAAATTATAGATACATTGGAGACGTATCAAGCATCCCCAAGCTTAACTCCTGCTCGTCCTCGAGTAGGTAAGTGATAACAAAGAATAATTTTTGAGGTGACATGCACCTACACAATCTTGATCATATATGTAAGCATTTGTGAGCTGGGATCATAAGAACTTAAAACATGAGCATGAAAGATATAATCATGACAATAAGAAACTTAGCAACCATGTTGTAAACATGCAAATGAACACAAACAAAAGATCATGAAAATGAAACAATGAAAGTCAAACGTGTGTTCAAATCATAAGGAAAAACATACAAATGGTTTTCAGCTTGTCCTTCAAAGAGAGCAAAACATAAATGCATAGGACACCTTCAAGTTTTAAGAGGGCGACTAGATACAAATAATTTAAGAACAAGTGAAACCAACAATATGAATCAATCAATGAACTTTGGGACAATGCATATTACACTAAGAATGACAACTATGCTCTCTTAATGGTGCATAAAGATAGAAGGTGGTGACTCAACATAAAAGTAGAAGAAAGGCCCTTCGCAGAGGGAAGCAGTGATTGCAAGTTTTATAACCTTCAAAAATTATGGTACTTACCGGCTTTGAGCTCTCATTGCCCCCATCATAAGCATCTTGAATGGTTAAAGTTAATGCGAGAACAATTATGATGCATATGCTTGACAAATCATAAGTTGAAAACCTCGTGCCCCGTGAATACGAGTACCCAAACCTCATGCTACTTTACTTAGAGTCCCAAGCAAGGCTCTTGTCATTGTAAGTATATGCATATCATTGAGAACCGCCAATGGGGTACCTCCGTGCCCGATGACATGGAACAAGCCCACACCAAAATGACAGGACAAGCAGACAATGAACACCTCGACATCTCTTTTATTTGCCTTTTGTTTAGCTTTTTATTGTGAGATGCGTCGTCGAATGTTCACCATGGGTATGCTGCAAATTTCCACCATGAATTATGCATGGCTTAGATTGGTGGCCCGGCGTTTCCCTAACACATATACAAACTCCATGATCCCCACAAGATTCCCAATTCATTCCACACCGCGGGCATCCATAAACAAAAGATCACGATATCAACTCAAATAAGAAGTGCAATGTTGAAAGCTTGCCCCATGACAGCATGGATGGGCTAGAATCCAACTTACAACTTGCAAGCATAACAACTCAACATAAGAGACCACAATGTCAAATTTTTAAGAACGGGAAAAAGTAAAGTGTGCCTTCCGGTTCGTGAGAGCTTTACTGACCGAATTTCGCATAACACTGGTAAGAGTTTAATTTGAAGAGAAAATAAAAGCAAGTCAAATTTACTTGGAATAGCAAATTGCTAGTAGGTATATATGGTGGATACTTTGGAAAACTTTGGCTTTTAGGAGTTGGATGCACGAGTAGAGCTCATACTCAGTACAAGGCGAGGGCTAGCAAGAGACTGGGAGCGACCAACTAAGAGAGCAATAATGGCCATAATCATGCAAAGCGACATTAAAAGAAGCATAAGATGGTATCAAAAGTCAAAAACTAAATGATCATGAAGGCTATTGGCGACTTTGTAAGAGTCTAACATGTGTGAGCATGTGCCAAGTCAACCCAAATAAAGCATCAAGGAGAAAACCAAAATAATGCTTCCATACAATAAAAACAACGCATGATTTTTTCAAAGGCTCATTAAGCAATCTCAGTTATTTGAGACAAGTCATGCTACAGCAAAACCACTAAGCATACTATCAAAAAGACATCAAGCATGACATGAAAAAGCCTAAGCCGCAGTCTACACAAGCTCCTTCTTGTACCACTATTTTGCACAAAGCTTTTTCTCTTTTCCAACACCATTTGAAACTTTTATATACACCTCTTTTGATGAAAACGAATAAATATCAGAGGCAAAAATACACCTTGATGAAAGGATATGACAAGGTCTGAACGCAAATCAAGGCGAAAACGAAAACCAAAAACAGTAGCAGAAAAAGAAGAACGCTCGATTTTTAATAAGAGTGAAAACTAGGGCGTTCTTTGCAAATGAAAACGAGTACATCTCCTCCAAAGGAAATTTGTTGGGGTCCAACCATTTATTGCAGCAAACAAACAAACAAACTAAACTAACTAAGAAAACTAAAACAACTGACGCTCCAAGAAAAACACATAGTGAATGAAGCAATAAAAATATAGTGTTTTGAAAGGTGACCTGATTTTTGCCGATGAAGAAGGGGTGCCTCGGGGGCATCCCCAAGCTTTGACGCTTGTACTTCTTGGATATTTCTTGGGGTGATGCATGGGCATCCCCAAGCTTGAGCTTTTTTCCATTCTTCAACTCATCTCATCATTCTCCAATCCCTACACTTGAAAACTTCCTTCATACAAAACTAAACACAATTCTATTAGCAACATTAGTGTAAGCATAACATATAATCAACCTCTTTTTTTTGCTTCAGGTTTCAACTCAAAACCACCACATATATAGCAAATACTACTGTATCAACCTCCCCAAAAGTTCCATGATCAAAAGAACTCAAAAGAAAGCGATAAAGTGGCAAACACAAATATTGGCAGAAATCTGTCAAAACTGAACAGCTGACAAAGGTCGAATTTTTGAGGGATTTTATGTTGCTCAAATCAAGAAGTGTTCAACTAACAAAAGTTTGGATATAACCTGGGGCATATGCACAAGAAATTTCAGGTCCAAAAGATAAACAGAGAATTTTCACAAATTTTTACGGTGCAGCACCGAAAACAGTTTCAGGACAGCAACATCCCCAAATCTTTACCTCACTCAAATTAGAGGCTTCTCTTGGCACAAAAACGAAATAAACAAGATAAGGAGCGGTCATTACAGTAGTAATGACTTCCAAGACTCAAATAAAAGAAAAAGTACTGAAAAGAAACATTGGGTTATCTCCCAAGAGTGCTTTTCTTTAACGCCTTTGAGCTAGGCGCAGAAAATTGCGAATCAAGTAACATCAAGAGATGAAGCATCAAGCTCATAATTTGCTCTAAGAACAGAGTCAAAAAGTAATTTCTTTCTTTTCCTAGGGAAGTGTTCCATACCTTTCTTTAGTGGGAATTGATATTTGATGGTGCCTTCCCTCATATCAATGATGGCACCTACAGTTCGAAGAAAGGGTCTTCCCAAAATAATAGGACATGAAGCATGGAATTCAACATCCATGACAAGAAAATCAATGGGAACAAGGTTATTGTTAACCACAATAAGAACATCATTAGTCCTTCCCAAAGGTTTCTTCTTAGCAACATCAGCAATAGGAACATCAAAATAACACTTTTCAAGCGGTGGTAAATCAAGCATGTCATAAATCTTTCTAGGCATGATAGAAATACTAGCACCTAGATCACATAAAGCATGGCAATCATAACCATTAACATGCATATCAATGATGGGTTCCGAACCATCTTCTAACTTCTTGGGAACAGAAGCTTTCTGCTTCAACTTTTCATCCCTAATTTTATGAGAGCATTGGTAATATGCTTAGTAAAAGCAATAATTAAAGAACTAGCATTGGGAGTCAAAGCAAGCTTTTGCAAGAACAAAATAACTTCAGATATATTGCAGCCATCAACATCAAAATCATTAAAATAAATAGAGTTATCATCTCCTACACTCCGAAAAATTTCAGCACTCTTTTGAGAAAAAGTTTTGGCAGTTTTAGGCTTTTTAACACAAGGAGTGGGAGTTTTCTCTACACCAATCAAAGTAAGAGGATTGCTAGCAGTAGGAGCAACATCATTAGAGGTAGTAATAGTACATACCTTCATCTCTCTAGCCATCTCATCTTCTCTTTCCCACCTGGCATGCAATTCCGCTAACAATCTAATATTTTCATCAATTCCAACTTGGATAGCATTAGCGGTAGCAAAAACATTGTTCTCTTTCACATCATTAGGCAACACTTTTAATTTCAGAAGTTCTACATCATGAGCAAGGCTATCAACTTTAGAAGCAAGAATATCAATTTTGCCTAACTTTTCCTCAACAGACTTGTTAAAAGCAGTTTGCTTACCTATGAAGTCCTTGAGCATTACCTCAAGCTCGGAGGGCGCGGCCCTAGTGTTGTTGTAGGAATTACCATAAGAGTTACCATAACCATTACCATTGGTAGAAGGATACGGCCTATAATTGTTACTAACAAAATTGTTCCTATAAGCATTGTTGTTAAAATTATTGTTTCTAATGAAATTCACATCAACTTGCTCTTCTTGAGCAACCAGAGAGGCCAAAGGAACATTATTAGGATCAACATGAGTCCTATCATTAGCAAGCATAGCCATAATGGTATCAATCTTATCATTCAAGGAAGAGGTTTCCTCAACAGAATTTACCTTCTTACCTTGTGGAGCTCTCTCGGTGTCATTCGGAATAATTTACCATCATGTTGTCGAGTAGCTTTGATGCGGCACCCAAGGTAAGGGACATAAAAGTGCCTCTAGCAGCTGAATCAAGTAGGTTCCTTGAAGAAAAATTCAGTCCTGCATAAAAAGTTTGGATAATCATCCAAGTAGTCAGTCCATGAGTGGGGCAATTCTTTATCATAGATTTCATTCTTTCCCAAGCTTGAGCAACATGTTCATTATCAAACTGAGTAAACTTCATAATATTTCTGCGCAAGGATATAATCTTAGCAGGAGGATAGTATCTACCAATAAAAGCATCCTTACACTTATCCCATGAATCAATACTATTCTTAGTCAAAGACAGCAACCAATCTTTAGCTTTTCCTCTCGAAGAAAAAGGAAACAACTTGAGCTTAATAATATCACTATCAACATCCTTATATTTCTGCATCTCACATAGCTCAACAAAATTGTTGAGATGAGCTGCAGCATCTTCAGTACTAGCACCAGAAAATTGCTCTTTCATAACAAGGTTCAATAAAGCAGGCTTAATCTCATAAAAGTTTGCAGCAGGAACAGGTGGCTTAATAGGAGTGCAGATAAAATCACTATTGTTCGTGCTAGTAAAGTCACACAACTTGGTGTTTTCAGGATTGTCCATTTCAGCAAAACGAAAGTAAATAAGTAAAAACAACTACCAAGGATTCTAATTTTTTTGGGTTTTTGATAAAAAGCAATGCAGGTAAAATAAATAAAGTAAAGCAAAACAATAAAACAAAGTAAAGAATGTGTGTGCGAAAAACTCCCCTCGCAGAAGTCTTCTCTTCCTCCCCGGCAACGGCGCCAGAAAATTGGCTGCTACTGGTTGATGGCGCCAGAAAATTAGCTTGATGGTGCCAAGTTGACGTGGGAGCAGACTGTCCTTGTGCGTGGTGGATAACCAGCCCGTTGGGAACCCCAAGACGAAGGTATGATGAGTATAGCAGCTAGTCTTCCCTCAGTTAAGAAACCAAGGTTTAATATCGATCAGGAGAGGAGGGACAAACGACTGAAGGTGATGCGGAACCTGCACACACACAACCAAATACTTTGTTCCCAACTTGCGATGAGGTTGTCAATCTCACCGGTTTGCTTGAAACAAAGATTATGAGTGTATCGAGTGGAAAACAATATAGTATGCGAGTAAAGTAAACAGTACGAGTAAAGTAAACAGGTGATAGCAATATGATGGAAATAGGACCGGGATCCACAGTTCACTAGTGGTGTCTCTCCATAAGATAAATAACACATGCTGGGTAAACAAATTACAGTTGGGCAATTGATAGAATAAAGATAAACGTGATATGTCAAGAAGATCACTATGAGATTTACTCTGGGCATTACAACAAAATACATAGACCGCCATCCAACTGCATCTATGACTAATAATCCACTCCCGGGGATATCAATCCGAACACCCCAGTAGTATTAAGTTGCGAACAACAGATAATTGCATTAAGCAAAGTGTGTAATGTAAACAAAGCATATGCCCTTGAGCATATGAATGTTGTTTTCTCCCTAGTAGCAACAGCACATCTACCACCTTAGAGGTTTCTGTCACTCCCCCAGGTGAAATAGAGGCATGAACCTACTATCGAGCATAAATACCCCCTCTTGGAGTCACTAGCAACTACTCGGCCAAGATAGCTACTAACAACGGAGAGCATGCAAGATCATAAACAACATAGAGATAACAAAAGATAATATTCAGTATAGCAACTTAATCATAAACACCAATATTCATCGGATCCCAACAAACCAAACATGTAGAATTACATAACGGTGATCTCAATCATGTAGGGCAGCTCATGAGATCTAAACATGAAGCACATGGTGGAGAAGACAACCATCTAGCTACTGCTATGGACCCATAGTCCAAGGTAGACTACTCACTCATTGCTCCGGAGGCAAGCATGGCGATGAAGAAGACCTCTGGTGGCGATTCCCCTCTCCGGCAGGGTGCCGGGAAGAGCTTCTGGACCCTCCCGATCTTCGGGTCGACGGTGGTGGCGGATCGCGATGTGTTCTGGAAAACTGATCGGGTACTTAGGTTATTTCCGTCGGGGGGTCTTTATAGGCGAAGGGGCATCGTCAGAGGAGGAGCCAGGCACCCTCACGTGGGGCCCGCGTGGCCAGGGGCCTGGCCGCGCCACCCCTCGTGTGGGGCTCTGGTGGCCCCCCTCCTACTCTCCTTCGGATCTCTGGAAGCTTCCGGGTAAAATAAGACTTCAGGAACTTGTTTCGTCCAATTCCGAGAATATTTCCTGTGTATCACTTCTGAAACACAAAAACAGCAGAAAACAGGAAACTGGCACTGTGGCAACTCGTTAATAGGTTAGTTCCGGAAAATGCATAAAAGTGCCACTAAGTGTAACTAAACAATAGGCAAATGGTGTAAAAACAAGCATGGAGCATCAAAAATTATAGATACGTTGGAGACGTATCACTACCCTCACTACCAAAAATTGGCATACGGAGTTTTCCTAGCTTCTCGTAAGTTGAGGCATTACTTCTATGACCATAAGATCACAGTGGTGAGCAAAGCCCCACTGAAGGACATCATCAACAACAGCGACGCAACAGGACGAGTTGCGAAGTGGGGCATTGAATTGGCCTCTTTCGACATCGACTATAAGCCTCGCACCGCCATCAAGTCTCAGGCTTTGGCGGAATTTATGGCGGATTGGAAGGAAGCGCTGGAAACTACGCCCGTCCCAGAACCAGAGCATTGGGTGATGCACTTTGATGGCTCAAAGTTGCTACACGGCTCGGGGGCTGGAGTGACACTCAAATCTCCCAAGGGAGATGAGCTAAGCTACGTTCTCCAGATCCACTTCCCCACCACCAACAACATCGCGGAGTATGAAGCTTTACTGCACGGGCTACGTGTCGCAAAGGAGATCGGCGTACAACACATCATGTGCTGTGGAGACTCTGACCTTGTGGCTCAGCAGGTGGCTGGCACATACAAAGCTCGGAACGAAGTTATGGCGGCATATAGAGACAAAGTGGATGAGATGGCCAAAAGTTTCCTCGGCTACGACATAAAGCACGTACGACGAGAAGATAACATGGCGGCCGATACCTTGTCAAAACTAGGATCTAGCCGTAAGGCAGTTCCGCCAGGAGTATTCCTCGAGCATCTGCGCGTACCATCGGTAAAGATGGTGGATCCAGAAAACCCGGAACTAGCAAGCTCCCCCGTCATGGCGGTTTTGCCCAGCAATCCGCCATGGGCAGAGCCCTACCTGGAATTTCTGACGAACAAGAAGCTACCCGAAGATGAAGTCCAAAAAAGACAAATCGAGCGTAGAGCCAAGGCATACACCATCATAGATGGCCATCTCTACAAACGAAGCACCTCGGGAGTTTTCATGAAGTGCATATCCCAAGTTGATGGAATCGAAATACTAAGAGATATCCACGAAGGCGAATGTGGGCATCATGCCGCCGCCAGATCCCTAGTAGCTAAAGCATTCCGCCATGGATTCTACTGGCCAACAGCCAAGGCAGATACAGACCGTATTATGGAGCTCTGCCACGGTTGCCAGATGTACTCCAAGCAAACCCGTATGCCCGCCACATCACTGCATACGATTCCTATAACTTGGCCCTTTGCAGTCTGGGGGCTGGACATGGTAGGTCCGCTCAAAACAGCACCTTCGGGATTTACCCACCTCCTGGTAGCAGTAGACAAATTCACGAAGTGAGTGGAAGCTAAGCCCATCAGAAAACTTGATGGCAAAACTGCCCTCAAATTTGTCAAGGACATTGTGGTTAGATTCAGCATCCCACATAGCATCATCACCGATAATGGCACTAATCTGTCTCAGGGGGAAGTTGAAGAATACTGCCATCACAACGGAATCCGCCTTGACCTAGCATCTGTGGCGCATCCATAGTCTAATGGCCAAGTTGAGCGGACCAACGGACTAATCATGTCAGGGATCAAGCCACGCCTGGAAGCACCGCTGCACAGAGCAGCTGGAGCCTGGGCAGAGGAATTGCCATCTGTGTTGTGGAGTCTACGGACCACGCCAAACAGATCAACTGGCCTTACCCCTTTCTTCTTAGTCTACGGAGCGGAGGCAATCTTGCCAAGTGATGTTCAGTACGATTCTCCAAGAGTCGAGGCCTACAAGGAAGAAGATGCAGAAGCGTCCACACAATTATCTGTGGACCTGCTGGAAGAAGAAAGAGACCTAGCAGCCCAGAGATCCGCCATCTACCAGCAGAATCTCCGCCGCTATCACAGCCGGCGAGTTCGCCAACGCTCGTTTAAAGAAGGTGACCTGGTGCTACGCCTCAAGCAGCAGAAGTCCCACAAGCTATCCCCGCCTTGGGAAGGACCCTTCGTCATCAGCAAAGCTCTACAGAATGGTTCCTACTACCTCGTTGATATTCGCGAGCTAGATAAGCGACCAAGTAAGAAGCGCAAACGAAGAGACCCTGACGATATCTATGACGAGACAGATCGTCCATGGAACATCGCACAGCTACGTCCTTTCTACACTTAGCACTTATCTAGCTATGTAATAGGCACCTCTATATGATCAATGAAATAAAGCATTTGGTTCACTCTTAATTTTTTCTGAGTCTTTTACCTCCTTTATTGTTCATTTATATCGTATAGAACCTTTTCGCGCAATTGTGCTTTGCACTTGCGTCTCTTTTAAATCCGCCATAAGCGGTCCGCGTAGCTTTTTATGTTTTGATCTTCATTCGATGTTTTCTGTGTGGATTCCAGAGTAGTGACTTTTTGACGATCTAACCCGCCATCTGCTCAGGGTTTTGGACGGTTGCTATTAAGTATCGTCGCCCTAGCGGATTGTTCGCGCGAAGATTTTGCCATCTCACAAAAAGTCAAGCACAGAGAGCCGGATGGCGGATCGCATAATCCTACGCGTGAATTTTTTTTCAAAGTGTTGTTTTTTGGGCATGTCAAAAACTGCAAGTTGCATAAAACTAGGCCTGGCAGTTCCTTCGCACAATAAAACCACTTCATAAAAAACAAGCTGCAAGAGTTTAAAACCATTCCACTGATCCGCCACAAGCAGATCAGTCACAGTGCAGAAGCATTCACACGCAGTTTAAGTTTAACTTACAGACCCACTCAGGGGCCGAATTGATGCAAAGTGTTTTTTCCTGCCATCTTGCAGGGCACGTCCTAAGAAGACGGCGGAACCTTGGAGGACACCTCGTCACCGCCATCACCACCGGCAGTAGCTGCGGAGGCTGATGCCGAAGCCTGGCTTGGCGACCCTGGCAGCTCGTATGCTTCATAGTATACGTTCAACTGAGTGCCAAGGGCACACAGTTGATCATATCCAAGCACGCTCTGCCGGATGGCGGCCTCGTCCACCGGCGCACCGTCCTCGCCGCTCTCCGGGATGCCGGAGGTGAGCAGGTCCAGGTCCATCTCGGGATAGTGGGCCTTCGCCAAAGTTAGCGCAGTCCTGGCACCACCCCGAGCAGAGGACTGCTTCCAGTCCGCCATGAGCCCTGGCACCAGCAGCAGCTTCTGGGTAAGCGCAAGGGCGGAGAGGTTGGAAGAACCCGCTATCTGCAGGCTCCCGCACGCTTGGCGACCAGCGTTGAGAAGGCCATCAAGCTCCTTCTTCGCTGCGTCGGTGGCCATGCGCAAGCCTTCGGCGGTATCCGCCTCGCCCTGCCCCAAAGCGACTGCATAGCGGAAAAAGAAGATGCGTCACGCACGGCATAGAAGAAATTGAAAAACTTTACGTTATAAGAAGAATGGTACCTAGCAAGGTGTCCTGGAAGTAATGGAGGAGCTCGTTAAAGCCTTCACGCCGCTTTTCAAAATCAGCAGCGGCTTTGCGGAGATCCTCTATCTCCTTGTCCTTCTTGAGGTTCTGGCGCTTCTGGTCCTTCAGCTGCTCTTCGAGGGAGGTGTTTGCGGCCAGAGATTTCTGGAGCTGCTGCTGCAGCCCATCCATCGCAACAACGTGGCCCTTCTCCACCCCCTCAAGTGTGGACTTGAGCTTGGCAGCATCTGCATGGCGGAAGTATCAGCACAGCATTGATTTAATAAGCATAAGGGAATTAAAACTTGTTGAAGTAAATTACCGCTATTCTCAAGCTGTTGCTGCAAATCCGCCATAAGAGTGCTTTTGGTTGCCAGCTCCTTCTCTTGCGAGCTGACAACCTGGACCAGGTCCTCTACCACCTTCTTGTAGTTCTGGCAAAATAACTTGAAGTGTTAGTCACTCTTAGAGCTTTATGCCGGATAAGTATCCGCCATAACGCTCGGGGGCTACTCACGATGATTTTTTAGTCACTTCAGAGCATCATGATAGATAAATCCGCCATGATGCTCGGGGGCTACTTATGCTGATTTTTTGTCTTCCTAAGAACTTTGTGCCGGATGGTCATCCGCCATAACGCTCGGGGGCTACTCAGTATGAAATTTCAAAGTTCTCTATAGAGCACTGTGAACTACCAGCGCTCGAGGGCTGTGCTATTCACAAACTTACAGGAGTCACTCTTGAAGCCCCATAGCGGATCGAATTTACAAATCCGCCATGGCGCTCGGGGGCTACTGGGAGTACATACCTCTTTGACAAGACTTGTTCTCTGCACAAACGCTGTCATAGCAGATGACACATGGTTACTGGCCTCCTCTTGTAGATTATCAAGGCGGAAAAGAGCTTTTAATTTCTTCTTCCACTTTGAGGCCTCCCCAGCTCCTGCGTCCATCTGAACCGCTTTTCCGTTAAAACTCACCTTCTTGGCACCTTTAGCGGGGCGATCTGATGCTCCAGCACTTTTCTCTGGAGTATCCGCCATCTTGCTAACATGCTGGGAAGAAGTGGAAGGCCCAGTTGGGCGAGCAGGAGCATCCGGTGTAGGAGGAATGGCAGCAGGAGATGGCTTGGCCCTTGGAAGTTTCTGGCCAGGAACTTTTCTTCTATGCGCAGAAGTCAGTCACAGATTAGAATAGTCAGGTTATATGTGGTATGAAGGCAAGTTATGATTATCCTTACTTTCGCTCTGGCAGATTGATAGTGGCGGAATGCTCGGGCACGGTGTCCAGATGGCCGCGAAGAGCAGGGGACGGATGGCGAGAGAGGACTCTCTTGCCTAGTCCACGAATGCGCCCGCCAGCACCGTGAACGCCACGAGGAACTGCTGTTATGGGCTCATCCGCCACTACCTCCTCTTCCGCCACCTTCTGTCCTTTGGGAGATGAGGATGTCTCGTCCTCATCATCAGTAAGTTCTTTCGTCCGAGGATAACGGACGAGGCGGCTCAGCTCGGAAGGTGGCAGGGAAGAAAGCTGCAGAGAAATGCGAAGTTATTTAAGAAAAACCAGCTGTTATGGCGGAATAAGGAGGGACTCACCTTTGGACAACTGCCGTTCTCATACATGGGGATCTTTAACTTCAAAGGCTCATCCTGCCCCACCTTAATGATGTTGCGGACTCAAAGCTCGATCTCTTCAGCAGATAGTTCCTCCTTGGAATAGCGCTGAGGATCATCAACTCCGCTATATTCGCACAACAGGGATGGGCGGTATTGAAGAGGCTGAATCCGCCGTGAGATCCAGCAATAGATGGTATCGGCACCTGTCAGTCCAGAGAAGACAAGTTTCGAAATTCGTCGTGAGCATAGCTGACATTCATCATCCATTGTAAAGTCGTCCATGACGCCCCAGCTATCCTGCTCCTCGGCGGGGCCATCAACAAAAGACCGCAAGCCGAACTTCCTTTCAGGAGGGGCCTGGTCAGCCAGATAGAAGAAGGACCCCCGCCATCCCTTTGCGGAGTCATGAGGGATAATGTAGGGGTAGGATTTCCCGCTCCGAGGAACAAAGGAGATCGATCCGCAATTGCGAGCATCTCCGTTCGCATCCCGGTTGTGGCGGATATTAAAGTATAAGCGGAATAAATCTCCGCGTGGGCTGATACCCAGATACCCCTCGCATAGCGCGACAAATCCCGCTAGGGCGGTGAAGCTATTCGGAGCAATGTGGTGTAGCTGTAACCTGTAGTGCTGGAGAACGCCTTTTAGGAAGTAGGATGGCGGAAGACTGAGGCCACGATCAATGTGGGACTTCAGTATGATGACCTCTTTGTCTGAAGGAGCTGGCATTGCTTCACCAGGTTCAACCCGCCATCTGGAGATTTCTTTAGCAGCTATGCGGCCTTCCTGCTTCAGGGAAGATAGAACCTCCCCATTTATGTTACAAGGGTCCCAGTCTCCTCCTGAGGTCTCAGACATGGCGGACTCTGTATCAGAAGACCGCGCCGAGCCCTCAACAGCTTCGGGCTTGGAGGCTTGGCGAGGTGATTCTGGTTCCATGGCGGCTAGCGGCATGGCGGTAATGACTTCCAAGATCTCGAGTGAGGACGAGGAAGACGAGGCCAGCTTGTGGCGGAAATAGCTACCGGCGGCGAGGTTTTCCACGGTGGCTCGTCGAAGACGGTGGAGTTCTCGTGGCGGCGCTGAAGAGAGAGAAAGCGACGGGGCGAATGAGAGGTAAACTGGCCGGGGGTGAGAGGCCAGGGTATATATAGACCCCAGGCCTCGAGATTCGTGCCCACCATCACCACCGTTTTTCTCGATCGCAGCAACCCTAATCCGGTGACACGTGTCCAGGGGTAAAAAAGTAACTTGGCAAAAATAGTGCATGCACTGTAAATCTTGCCCTAGAAGGAACTACGTACCGGAATTTACGGCGGATTTCCACGGTATGATCCAACGGATCCCAAAAATCTTGCTAAGATAACTACGTCGCTTGATCCGCTATTTACGGCGGATTAATAGATGGAAGAAGGAACATCAAGATGACCGCCATCCCAGCACAGAAGGGAAGAAGAGCTATAGCGGAAGTAACTCACCAAGACTATGCATGGCGGATGTAGATGGCGATCTTGAAGTTCCCTAGGGGCTACTGTTGCGGATATACCAAATAGGTATACCAGCGACGTAGTCCTAAATCGGCAAGCCAGGGTGGCCCATCAGGGGTGGTATGGTGGATTCGCCATACCGGGCGGCCCAGTTGCTGAAGTTGCCACGGCGGTACTGGGCGCAGGCGCTTATGGCGGATCCTTAGACAAGCCCATGGCGGATTACTGTTAACCGGCCCATGGCGGATCCAGAGATGGCCCATGGCGAGTTACCTTGACGTACACGCATAGGACTTAGTCTAGGACTCCAAGTTGTATCCGCTCCGGTACCAACGTGTAGCCCACGCCAGGCGCCTTTATAAGCCCGGCGTGGAGCAGCCCTTGAGGCAGACGTTAGAGATTAGACGTTCTAGTCACAAGGCCAATCGCATAGCGAAACAGCCAACCTCATCATTGTAATCGAACACTTGTTGCCATATAGTGAATTATAGCAGCACGTAGGATCTCGCCACCGTCGCGGGATCTGAAGCTGGGTAAACTCGTGCTACCACCGTCCTGGATCGCTCCTCCGTGTTCACCCCCTTCCACAAACCGCCATACCCCTACCTCTATGGCAGATCTGTTGACGAAACCACGACATGGCCACTTCTCAAATCACTAGTAGCTGTGAAGGTTCATAGCTTTCCACTCAAACCCCTTCTCAAAACATCTATACCCAAAACATAATTTGTTTGAATGAGGCCATAATTTTCATACTCATGTATATTTGAATTGCTAATACTTTGAGGTAGGCCAACCTGGGTTTCATTGTACAAAACATGTGTTTTTCTTTTTCTAAATCTCTTATTTGAATTCCTTAGCCTGTTTACTATTTACTTGCCCTTGGATCCTTGATACAACTCAGTTTTACCCTCTCCCTTCTCACAGAAGCCTAAACTTGGCCTGATTGGTTGAGCTATTATCACACGGATCGTGCCCACCTGCCGTCGATCCTATGATCTAACGGGCAGGATAACCCCTCTATGTATGCTAAATAACGAGTTTGCCACCGGATTCAACAAGTTTGGTAATCACGAATTTCTTGTGGGCATTACTTTTCACGGTAAAATGATAAACTATCACAAATTTCCATTTCTTGTAGGAATTACTTTTCACGGTAAAATGATAAACTATCACGAATTTCTATTTCTTGTAGGCATTACTTTTCACGATAAAATGATAAACTATCACGAATTTCCATTTCTTGTAGGCATTACTTTTCACGGTAAAATGATAAACTATCACGAATTTCCATTTCTTGTAGGCATTACTTTTCACGGTAAAATGATAAACTATCACGAATTTCCTTTAGGCATTACTTTTCATGGTAAAATAATAAACTATCACGAATTTCCATTTCTTTTAGGCATTACTTTTTTGTTGAGATATAAACCCCCACAACGGTCATCTCCTCCTTAATTTATTGTGTAAACCCCACAACGGTCATCTCTACCTTAATTTATGGTGTAAACCCCACAACGGTCATCTCTCCCTTATAAACCCCCACAACGGCCATCTCTCATGTCAATAGGTTCTGCCTCTCTCTTCTTTGTTCACATATACTTGATCCATTGCCATGGCTTCCACGTCTCGGACGCCGACCGGAAGGGGAAGGGGAAGGGGCGGCCGGGGTGGTGGATCATCATCATTGCCACCACCACCGTCAACACTGCCATTGATCATAGAGGAGTTCTTCATTGTCATCTATGAAGACCCTTTGGCCAAGAAGGTACGTACGCGTTCCCACATATATGATGCATGTGATTAATTATGTGTATGTTCTAAAAAACCTTTAATTTCAAACGATCGGCGCTCGATCTCTTTGCAGGCACTCCCACAAAAGTTTGCGGACTATCTTGACGGCCAGGAGCCCGCAAAGGTGTATCTGCGAGCAGCTGACTGCGGTCCTCGTCTCTGGACCGTGGAGGTTCTATTTGACGGACAAGTCCGGATGTACCTCAACAAGGGCTGGGAGAATTTCGCCATCGCGCATGGTGTGGATTTCGGCTGCTTCCTACACTTCAAATATGAAGGCGATTATGTGCTCACAGTGAAGGTGTTCGATGGGACAACGTGCAGGAAGTACTACTACACGGACGATGAAGATACTGACGATGAAAGCGACGATGACGTGAAGCCATGCATCTAAGGGGATTATGACCAGGAATATATATGTAGCTTCATATGCATCAATTTAGAGATCTAGCTATTTTCTACATATTATGCATGTAAAAATAATAGGGAGTCGCCATTTCCACCATGATTCGAGCACCACAGCCTCCAAACGATGCCGATGCCGATATCGGCATGGTCAGAACGGCTATGCTCGCCACCACTGCTAGGTCACCGTCGGGATGCACCCTCAATCCTGTCCCCTCATTCGATCACTGACACACCAGAGATACTGCCGAGGCCAATGACGAACGTACATGTTGATGCCAATGCCGAACATGCACGCCGCTGTGGGCACGGCCACGCCGCCCCGCTATGCTGGACGCCACAGACCACCGCTAGGTCTTTCCCTTCGCCACCACACTCCCCTAGCACCCATCTATACACGCCAGAAAGGAGAGACACTAGTTTTCTCTACATTGCCTGCGTTCGTGTCCGACACTGTCAGTCAAAGTGTTGAGGTTGTCGTCGATGTCCTCGACCATTTCTTCTCTTCTATGCATGGTTAAACGTGTCTAGTTCATATCTATCTAATGCGTCTGGTCTCGCCTCATGCAGTTGTTTGTGGACGTCGATCTCATCTCGGCACCCTGCAGGCCACCTCCTCCGTGCCATCGCTGTAGAGCTCCGTTTAAAAATCTAATCCTACCCGTGTATTACCCCTTGTATCAGCGTCATGGCCCCACTTGTCATTCGATATACCGAAGCCCCACTCGTCCGCGTTTTGGTCAGGGATACGGCGATGCTTACGGTTAAACAAAGATGGATGCTCTGACATGTCTTTGCGGGCTCTACGTGGCCCCACTAGTCAGCAGATAATGGTCAAAGTTGTTGACCCGTCGGGCAACCGGCCGTTCCAGCACTTGTGACGGTTTCAGACAAGGGCTTGGACAAAACTGAGGAAAAACTAAGGAGCTGGGGAAAACTGAGTACAACTAAGGACCCGAGGGCACGAAAATAGAAATCCCTTGTTTTTAAGCTTTTCTTTCTTAGCAAACACGTTGAAGTTGAAGTTGGACTTAGCCATTTGATCTACAATATTTGCAAGTACAATTTAAACTATGTTCATGATAACTAGTTCAACTTAATCAAATTACTAGATGAACTCTCACTAAATTCAACATCCCTCAAGTTATTTAGTGAACACGATCCAAATTCACCACACCTAATCCGATCTTCATGAGAAGAGATGTGGTTTCAATGGTGGACAACAAAGTGTCGATCATATCATTCATATGACTCATGTTTAACCTCTCGGTTCATGTGTTCCGAGGCCATGTCTATACATGCTAGGCTCGTCAAGTCAAACTCAAGTATTTCCGCGTGTGCAAAACTGGCTTGCACCCGTTGTATGTGAACGTAGAGTTTATAGCACCCGATCATCACGAGATGCTTCAAAACGACGAACTTTCGCAACGGTGCATACGAGGGGAGAACACAATTTTATCTTGATCTTTAAGTGAGGAATCATCTTATAATGCTACCGTCGCGATCAAAGCAAAATAAGATACATAAAAGATAAACATCACATGCATATAATTTTATGTGACATGGTATAGCCAATGTCCGCGCAATGATCTCCATCTTGTGCGCGCCGGCATGATCTCCATCACTCCACCATGATTGCATCCACCACGAATAGCAACTACAACTATTGCTAACTGCTTAGCGATAAAGTAAAGCTATTACATGGCGTATAAGAAGTTGACACGCAGGTCATACACAATTATAAAGACAACCATATGGCTCCTGCCGGTTGTGAACTCATCGATATGCAAGTCGTGAAATATTACAAAACATGATCATCGCATACATCACATATATCACATCACATCTTGTGGCTATACCATATCACAAAACACTCCCTGCAAAATAAGTTAGACGCCTCTACTTTGTTGTTACATGTTTTACGTGGCTTATGGGAGCAGCAAGTTAAGAACGATTCTTACCTACGAAAAGCCACAACGGTGATATTATGGTTGCTAACATCCGTTGTAAATCTCATGACTACTATAGTGAGAGAAACTGGCATCCACCAGCCGCATGTGTGGAATAAGCCACACGTCAAGTGCGGAGCCGGTCTCGCAAACGAGGTCGCATAAAGTTGGCCTGGACCGCTTCGATCTCACTATACTGCGCCATAAGAAATACACAACAGAAAAAATCAACGCCCGCAACAAGCATGTTGCGTTCTACTCATGAAACACATCTACACATAGATCTAGCTCTGATACCACTAAAGGGATTCACAGCATAGTAAATCAAAAAAATTCCTACGAATGCGAACAAGAAAGCCAAGATCTAATCTAGGAGATGTAATCAACGAGAAAGATAGATGAGATCTTCATACCCTTGAAGAAATTGCACAGCGGAAACGTTCAACAGAACGTGGATGATGTAGTCGTACTAGCCTTCTCCTTCTCGCGATCCGATCCAATCCAACGCCGCAAGTGGCGACGCCTCCGAGAGATGCACACGTACATCGCACCAATGACTCCGCCTTCCCGGTCCAGCGAGATATGGTGGAGTGGTATATGGGATCGACAGCACGACGGCGTGATGTCTATGGTGGAGAGTATGCATCGACAGGGCTTCGCCTGTTTGCATGGTGGAGAAAGAACGGAGAAAGGAGGCTTCAGAAACCGAGCAACGGTTCCGCGGGAATTAGGTCACCCATACCGCCGACGCCCTGGCCTTTTTATAGGCGGAGGCTACCTAGGTAACTTGGAGTGCACGATGGTCAAATACCTGCATGACTGCGTGACTTGATCGAAGCGCCGCCGGCTCGCCAGATTGTATCCAACGACAAGTGCATGCACGATCGCGTGCACCTTGGCCTGGACCCCAACAGCCAAGCGGTGCCGGCCGAAGCCTGGCATCCGGCCCATGGGAATGGCCCACTGGCCACCCGGCCACCCCACTTGCGAGCGAGCCAGGGCAGCGAGCGCCTGGCCGCATCGCTCGTAGCGAGCGCGCTAGGGACGCTCCCTGGCCGCCACCCCTTTTTTTCTTTCCTCCTTTTTTTCTTTCTTTCTATCTTTATTTCTTCTAAATAAATAGAATTAATATTTGCTAATTCTTATAATTAATAAATATCAATATTTTCCACCCGGAACAATTTCGCAACTTTCCTAAACGCTTTCACATATATCCCAAAACTACCCTAGCGTTGATTTGCGTTAAGTGTGTGACCCTATGGGTTCAAGAATGCGCGGACATGATCTCCATCAATAATCAATAGCGGGATTTGGAAATCCATATTGACTCCCACACACTCAACGATGATCATATCGGATGAACCACGATGTCAGGATTCAAGCAATCCCGTATTTGTATTCCCTTCGTCTCACGATATTTTACTCGCCCGGGATTCGATCATCGGTATCGGCATACCTAGTTCAATCTCGTTCACAGCAAGTACTTTACTCGTTCCATAATCCGATATCACGTTGTAATTAACTCCTTAACCACATGCTTGCAAGCGGTGTTGATATCGATTACCGAGTGGGCCCGAAGTATATCTCTCCGACTCGGGAGGGACAAATTCCATCTCGATACATACAACCCAACAAGTACTTTTTGATTACCTGAGAGACACCTTTATGATCACCCTTTCATAAGATGACGTTTGATGACCTCAAAGCTCTCTTCCGGCACTAGGGAATTGCATTATCTCATGGTCTAAGGAATACAATACTTGACATAGGAAAAAGCTTCACAAAGATGAACACAATGACACGATCTAATTGATGTGCTTTATTTAGGTCTGTCCATCACATCATTCTCCTAATGACATGATCTCATTATTAATTGACAACTCATGTCTATGGTTAGGAAACCTTAACCATCATTAATCAGTGAGCTAGTCCATAGAGGCGTACTAGGGACACAGTGTCGTTCATAAACCACACAAGTATTAAAGTTTCCGCTTAATACAATTCTAGCATGGAATATAAACATTATCATGAACAAGAATTATAATAATAACATCTTTATTATTGCCTCTAGGGCATAATTCCAATGGGAACAACCATGGCGATGACTTCGTCCTTAGTGGTAGACAAAACAGAGGGTGATGCAAACGACGAGGACAAAATTTCCTAATACAAGGAGGGAAACAACCATAGAGCTCCACTCCCATGTCCTCAATAGACCCAACATTGATCTCACCAGGTGGATGTGATGTAGGAGTGGTGTTCAATGTAGTCGAAAGAAGAGATATGTTGCTCAAGCAACCTCTGATCGCTCCAGAAATATCCTAGATCGCCAAGCAACATTGTAGCTGGTCAACCTAAGAAGCCATAGAAGTCTACAAGACCACATTGGGTGGGGCTGCCGAACCAGCACGAGAAGAAACAAACCGACGCCCAAGACCCACAACGAAGGACCTTGGAGGGCGCAGATCCCATCGGACCCAAACATGAAGCAGAAGCATGACAATGCTTGGCGCCAATGCGGGACTAGCAGTGTGGCAAGGCATGCCAGCGAGTTGAGAGGACGCCACGGATTGCGACATACACGCGCAAGATGGCCATTCTCCCCCGCAAAAAATATGGTCATTCTCCAAACAGCAGGAGAACCGAAGGGGATCTCTACATACAGCCACACGATACCCATGAGCAAGGCATTTGCAACACCTACCCTACCAAAAATCCAAGCCAGAATTCGGTGAGGTGGCACAATTGGGGCTGGCGATGCCGAACAACGCTGACCATGTCGAGGCAGCACATCTTGCCAACCACCGCTCGCCTCTCCTACTCCCTATGAATGTCTCCGCCTCATTAACTACGCACGGATGAGCGTCCATGGACAACCTTTTGGCAGCTGTAGGCATCATCGGCGTCAACTCCTCCTCGTCGATGTCATCATCCACGCTAACGAGGGAGACCCATAAATTTGGCACCAACCGGGCAAAGGCCATTGTAAGATTCTAGCTAGCGAGCAAGTAGAGAACTGACAACAAAAATAAAACAAGCATGATATTTCCTCCATTATTTTCCCTCTCCTCACACACACAAGCATTTAGATCTTGATATTAAATAAAATGTGAAATCATGTACACGCCAAGAGAGAAACACCTTTATTTAGCATTTTCAACCATATGTGCAATTCCTTTTTCTTGGCGGCACAACCATATAAATGCATGTTCACAGGTCGATTGTCAACAAAAAAAATGCATGTTCACAGATCAAGATTGTTTTCTCTTAACTTTACACACACTCTATAGATAGCATAAACGTAAAGATGTGAAAACATGCCATCGTGAGACTATAGTTAGCGGGAAAGAGAATATGAGTAGTAACACAAAATAAACTAGGCCATGGCGTTTCCCTCACATTTCTCCTTTTCCTTGCACGACGACTCCTCAATATATACACACAAGCATTAAGATCAAGATATGGTTTTCAAAACGTATAGGCATGTACAATATTAGTGGAGAAAAGTAACTTTATTCAAGCTTTATCGGCCAACGTACAATATCTATTTCTTGACGACACTACTATAAATGAATATTTAATAATTAATAGATTTATGTTTATCTTAACTTTACACGTCATCTATAGAACAAGCTTAAACTGAAAGACACACAAACGTGAAAACCTGACGTTCGTTAGATTATAATTAGCGGGCTAAGAAAGCACGAGCAACCCAAAACCAAACAAGGCCATCACGTTCAGGTTCGCTTCCTCCCCTTCTCCCTCTCGTCACGCACGCCTCCTCACACACAAAAGCATACATACACATTTACGTTTAGAAGTTGAAAACGAGAGTTTTCCCTCAACTTTTTTGTTTTTGTTTTGAAAACGACTATCTTTCCATAGAACTAAAATAAAATCGTCAGTTGACACCCCTTAGCTCCCATCGTTTGACCTTGGTTCAATCCTGACTAATTACATGGTGCATCATATTTTTTCATTAAATTTCGATTATCAATTTGACTGATAAAGTGATAATATACGAGTTATATGTCATAGGAATTACACCGATGAAAAGCCTCTTAATATAATGCGGAATTTGTATGGTATGTAACCCATGTTTTATTGATCAAGTCGATGATCAAACTTAGAGCCACGAAATACGCGGGTGCCATGTGAGACGGAGGGAGTAATTCCATTGCCACGCCGACGAGGTCATCAACACGGCGTCCAAACCAACACGGCGCAAGCTTGCACGAGCAGCATGCATGGCGTCCGCGATCACAAGCAGCACGGCGCCGGCGATCTCCTCACGTATATAGAAACCCCGTCTGAGCCGATCCCGAGTTCCCGACAACCACAACTCCAATACCATCCCACCCACCCACCCTCCTGGACGCAGACGATCCCGGCGATTGGCGCGGCCGGCCGGTGGTAGTAGACGACGGTGCTAGCCATCGGTGATATTGCTGCTGTGACTAAGCTGACGCCCAATATGGCCCGGCTTGTTCTTTCCAGGTGCTGCGGCCTCACGCCTCTCCGCGCGCGCAGACGCGGCAGCGCCATTGCGCCGCCGCCGCCTCCCCACCTCGCCGCTGGGCCGCGTCGCCCGGCGGCCACCACCATCCACCGAGACTGGGCGCTTCGCGTCTCCGCGCCCACCCGCCTCACCTCCGTCTTCGACGACGGTATAAGGAGTTCTCGAGGGGAGGAGGAGGCCTATGGGAGCTTTTCGGAGGAGGCCTCCGGGAGCTTTTCCGAGGAGTTCGACCCGGGGGCGCCGCCGCCGTTCACGCTGGCGGATATCCGCGCGGCTATCCCAAAGCACTGCTGGGTCAGGGACACGTGGCGGTCCATGAGCTACGTGGTGCGCGACTTCATCGTCGTGTTCGGCCTGGCCGCCACCGCCGCTCGTGTGGATAGCTGGCTCGTCTGGCCGTTCTACTGGTTCGCACAGGGAACCATGTTCTGGGCGCTCTTCGTCATTGCACACGACTGGTACGGGGATACCCAGACCCAAATTCCGATGCAGATTAGAGAGACATAGTGTAGATTTAGGCTGATTAGACACGGCTATGTTAGTACTTACCTCTTTGTCTTTCAATATAAATAAGACGTTTTTGTTGTTTACACTGAACTTCCAAATCATCTTAGTATATTAGGAGGAGAATGATATAAAATATGAGCATCTCTAATAGATGCTAGGAGTATATAATAGCGCACTCAAAATAAGTTGTAGGGCACATTTTTTGACTTTTAGGACACACTTGTTTTTGACTTTTAGCACACCAAACTAAATTTTATTATACTAGATGATGTATAATAGGACATTCAACATAAGATCCAATGGTGGGGAGTGGCGGTTGGAAGTTTCAGCTGCTGTTGGGCCACCCATGTCCGGAGATTTGTTTTAGGGCACTAGCTTTAGTGCCAAATTTGCACAAGAGAAGCAAAATTTTAGGGCACCCTACAAAACTTTAGGGCAATTTTAGGGAGTCATTCCTGTAAAAGTTAGTTATTTTGTTTTCCATTATCCATTGGAGATGCTCTAACAATTGTAAATACACTCTTGCTGACTTTCCTTTCCTCCATGGCTTCGTGTTTGTAGTGGACATGGCAGCTTCTCAAAGGACCCAAATCTGAACAGCGTGATCGGCCACATACTCAATGCCCCAACTCTCGTTCCATACCACGGCTGGTATATATATATGATGAGAGTGTATGTTATATTTTTTATGTTCTCTTTTCTTTGTTGTTGCTAATTGTAGTTCAATGAACTGCATACAGGAGGATTAGCCACAGGACGCACCACCAGAACCAAGGCCATGTTGAGAAGGACGAGTCCTGGAGCCCGGTAGGTCTTCCAATTTGCTTTTATGTGGATTGCATGCATGATATCAGTACTTCAGAGAGGCGGCACCCTTGGTGAACTGTGCTTGATGGCCACATGATTTTTGACATTTTGTAGCTACCTCAGAGGATGTATGATAGCCTGGACAATCTTACCAAGAATATGCGATTCAGCTTACCATTTCCCATGCTTTCATTCCCCGTATACTTGGTGAGGCAACGTGCTGCTTGTTGGTTTCTTACCATGGTGTGTGAGTTGGTTGTTCTAGCTTGTTTCTTGTAACATGGTACGAAACCCATGTTCTGTCTTGCAGTTTATCAGAAGTCCAGGGAAGACGGGCTCACACTTCCACCCGGACAGTGATGTGTTCCTACCTAATGAGAAGAAGGATGCGCTAACATCGACAGCATCCTGTCTGGCAATGGTCGGGGTTCTCGCTGGTCTAACCTTTGTGATGGGGCCTCTTATGATGCTAAAGCTCTATGCTATCCCATATGTGGTAAGAGCTTCGTGTCTTTCATAACAAGCCCGATTTCTCCTATTTGTTTTGCTGCAAATCATCGAGTGAATCCATTACAATGGAGAAAATGTGTGATTAACTAATTGCGGCGAACCCCTTTGTGCAGGTATTTGTTATGTGGCTGGATTTTGTCACATACTTGAATCACCATGGTCATCATGAAAAGATTCCATGGTATCGTGGAAAGGTAAATATCATGGTTGAATCAGATTCATGATTTGCAAATGTTCTAGGATTCAGATTTGCCAATGTTCGAGAATTCATGATTTCACCTTAGTTACTCTATTTCAAATGATTTTCACTTGTAGTTGCTTAAGAACAATGCATAGTCTGATTGTTCACTGATCTCTGTTTCTGAACTAACAGGAATGGAGTTATCTGCGTGGAGGATTGACAACAATTGATCGGGACTATGGGCTGATCAACAACATCCACCATGACATTAGCACTCATCTCATTCATCATCTTTTCCCGCAAATCCCACATTACCATCTTGTCGAGGCAGTAAGTGTCCAACCCCTGCTATTTTCCTCTTTCCCTTTTCCCCGAAGAAGCATCAAAATGCATACTTCCTCTGTTTTTGTATTGAAGGCCACAAACTCATATATCAGGTACCAAGAAAACAAAACCAACTAAGGCTAGTCATAGTGAGAAGTAACTTAGACTAGTGTCATGCATATGACACTAGTCTATGATACTACCTTCATAGTGCATAGTAATATAGTGGTAGTATCATAGTTATCATTATTTATTAGCTTGTAGACTCATTTTGTCTTGAAAAGTGTGATGTTATGGTAACATATATATTACCACCTCACTCTCTTTCTTCATTAAATACTATGCCATGTCACTAATATGCCTAGTTGGCATTGCATGAGAATGCATGTTACTAGCTATGTTACTCCCACTATGGATAGTCTAATAATTATCACAGTTAATTATATAAAAAATTCCCTCGTGTTTCATGCTAATTTAACATGTTTCATGTGGTGCCTCTTTTTCTATGGCTACATGCAACTTCTCCATTAATGAGCATCATCCTACGAGGTAGAAATCTAATCAATTTTGCCTCAGTTATTGTTAGTGGTCTTACATATTGGCAAATTTTTTTTTTTAAATGGCCTTACATATGAAAACAACGAGAGTATTATTTTGTATTTGCAAAGTGTCTTATTTCTCAAAAGCCACGCTACTATAACTCTATCTGTTTCATTTAACCTCATTTAACATGCAGACCGAGGCAGCGAAACCGGTTCTTGGCAAGTACTACAGAGAACCGGAGAAGTCAGGCCCTCTCCCATTCCACCTACTCAAGGAGCTATCCCGGAGTTTGAAGAATGACCGCTATGTTAGCGACACCGGAGACGTTGTCTACTACCAAAATGACTCAGAAACAACTATTTCTGCAAAACGCTCTCACTGAGTCGAAACATTAGCATATACGTTTCCTTCAACTTCTCAGGAGGTTGTGCCTTGATAGCTAGCACTCTGACCAGCTTCCTGGTATCTCGCACATGTGAGTCCATGAATGTACACCATGAAGCAATAATGTAAGCTATGAAGTATTACAATTAGTGCAGTTACAGCTCTCCTAAAGACTTGGCTTGATTTGATAGTATTACAATTGCAAAAGGGCACTTGCAGCTGTCCTCAAGCCTTGGTTCGATCTGCTTGTATAGTACATCCTCCTACCTCTATCTTGTACATTAATTATTTATCTATTAATAAAATCTTTACTGTTGGGGCTCCCAACATGCTTAATATATCAGTATTTTGAACAACATTATGGTAGAATGTAATGTAACACAAGCATGTGCGCCGATGACAAGCCTAGGCATCTGCCCGAGCTGAAGGGATGCTAGATCCGCCCCTGGACATGAGAGGAAAGAAATAAACCTTTTCAGTTTTTTTGGAGATGCTATCATGGACTTTTCTCATCGGTGGTTTTGATGCATAATACACAAGGTGCAATACACAGGAAAGGCTCTTGAAGGGTCCAAAATGATAGCTCTTGGCTTTGATACCAATTGAATGATCAAAGATGTCGACTAGCAGGGGTAAATACATGAGTATATATTTCGATCAAATTAGTTTATCTTAGGAATAATTTCTCAATAAGTTCTCCCAAATGCAACTAGTTGAGCAATCCTATATTAGCATTACACTAGCAAGCAAATAAACAAGCACACACGTAATGGTTATGAACAAATTAGCCAAAGCTGGACGCAGAAGAGGGACTCGTTGATGTATCCAAAAGTTCTTCTTGAGAGGACTCTCATCTCTGTTGGATCATCCATGACAAACTAGCTAAGCCATGGACAACCCCCTCTTAGATTTAGCCTTTTTCTCCACATAAGCTCATATCCCACCAACGTAAGATCCCTTCCAATATTTGTATATCTTGAGGTGATCTCCATATCTTCACAAACTCCTTGTGGCAATCCAAAAGATTCAGTGCTCACAATGCAACTCCAACTATCTAGAGGTCCCCATAAACCCAAGTTTAAGAAGAAAACACATACGCTGAAGGGGAGTTAACTCTTGGCATGGTGGATATGTAGATCTATATCTTCTCTTTATTCTCCCTCAAAAGGATGCAACTTTGATGGAGGGGTTGAAAGTAGTCAAGTTTTTCAAGGTAAGCATTGGTGGCACATTTGAGATAAAAAAAAGTTGTTCTCCTTGAAGAAGAAGACCATCTACATATAGGCCTTATGTTTCTAAATACTATCCATAATCTATAGGAAAGTTGGAGAATTTGAGCTCCCATGAATTTGTCGGGCCCTTCCAGGCTAACCAAACAGGGTTTGGAAAAAGCCCGGAAAAAATCCGAGAGCCTCTAGAACCTATGACTCGGTAATTGAACACCATAAATCAGAGACTTCCCTTGGGAGTTTCTTAGAAAGTAGGTCATTGATCCCGAGTTCTTTAAAATTTCCCCTCCTCTTAGTAGTACTACATCCTTATGACTCAAGAAATGGCAAAAACATAATGTCAAATTTAAGAATTCCCATCTTATTAAAAACATTTTGTGTAGGGGGCACCATCATCAAGATTCTTCGATACTTCCTACACTTGTAAAACCATTTGTACCCTCAGTCACCTAGCCTTACAACCTAAATTCACAAAAGGGCGGAATATGTTCTTATCCCGACTATTTGGGAATTAATTTTTCCCGAATTTAGGACTACATAAATTTCTCTTGAGGATTCCAGATCTCCTTCAAATAAATATCACCTTTGCCAATAAAATTTCTTTTTATAAAGGGATCTTTTTAGACTCAGATGTTTTCACCAAGGTGATATAAGCATAGAATCCGCACTAGGTACCTGCACGTCATAGTGCACACTAGTAAGAAATAGAAGAAGAAGGATAACTCATGAAAAATAATATGCCTGTTGTGACACTAGAAAAAGCCTATTGTGAAGGTGGTCCTATCGGCAAACTAAGACGCAACCCAGGTAAAAATAACCTTCGCCACTTGCTCCAACCATGATCATATACCCCCAAAAAATAGGTCGCGGTGTTCCAGTCTCTCAAGAGTATACCATTGCCGGAGAAAGTGTGTACAATGAAAAATAACCTGCATAGCATAAGAATTTGCAGCATTAAAATTCATGTAATTTATAACTAGCCATAGAGCCCATAATAAGGCAATTGCTCCCAAATGTATGAGGATTCTACCCCTGAAGTCTATACCTTGCATTGGAAGAATAAGTGTTGTATATTCTTATCATGATGACAAAATAAATAGCTGGTACTTTCCTTGCCAATTGTGCTTTGCTAGGTTGTCTTTACTTAAGATAACACCTCGACGAAGGTAACTGATACATCTCAAACGTATCTATAATTTTTGATGCTCCATGCTTGTTTTACACCATTTGCCTTGTGTTTCGTTACACTTCGTGGCGTTTTTATGCGATTTCCGGAACTAACCTATTGACAAGATGCCACAATGTCAGTTCCCTGTTTTCTGCTATTTTTGTGTTTCAGAAAAGCTACACGGGAAATATTCTCGGAATTGGACGAAACAAGTTCCAGAAGTCTTATTTTTCCCGGAAGCTTCCAGAGAACCGAAGAGTAGGAGTGGGGCCACGAGGGGTCCTCACGCCAGGCCGACGCGGCCCAGGCCCTGGCCGCGCCGCCTAGGTGTGAGAGTGCCCTGGCAGCCCCCTGACGACGCCCCTTCGCCTATATAAAGCCTCGGGACGGAAAACCCTAGGGGAGTCGACGAAATTTCCAGAACAGTTCCGCAGCGCCGCCGCCGTCGAAGCCAAATTTCGGGGGACAGAAGTCTCTATTTCGGCACCCTGCCGGGACGGGGAAGTGCCCCCAGAGCCATCTCCATCGGTCTCCATCGCCGTCTCCGCCGTCTCCATCGACATCACCGCCATCTCCATCAACCTTGCTGTCTCCTATGATGAGGAGGGAGTAGTTCATCCCCGGGGCTGAGGGCTCTACCGGTAGCTATGTGGTTCACCTCTCTTTCCCATGATGTGATCTTTATGTGATCGTGAGCTTTGTATCATGTTGAACAAGTAGATGTTATTATTCAGATATTATGTGTACTCTAGTGGTATTATTAAATTAATCTATTCCTCCTGCCATGGTGTAACGGTGACAGTGCGTGCATCATGGTGGTACTTGGTCTAGGCTACGATTGTGATCTCTTATGGATTATGAGAATAATTATCGCTATGATAGTATTGAAGTGATCTATTCCTCCTTTCATGGTGTAATGTTGACAGTGTGTGCACCGTGTTAGTACTTGGTCTAAGTTGCAATAATATCTATCTTGAATTGTGATCTGATTTGGATATCTCTATGAGTGGTGTTTGTCAAGTACTTGATGAACTTTAAGGGGTGCTTCTGTAGCCACTACGCAATGATTAGTGTTATTCAATAGGAGAGTGATTCAGAGTACCATAGTGAAGAGAAGTTATCTATTTGTTCAGTTATGTTATATTGTTGGGAGTGTGTCCACTAGTGAAAGTATGATCCCTAGGCCTTGTTTCCAAGCTTTGCACACTGTTTACTTGCTATTTTGTTACTTGTTTGCTTGCTGCCATTTTTATTCTAGATTGCATTTACTACTTATAATCATCACTACCGCTTGTATTTCACTATCTCTTCGCCGAACTTGTGCACCTATACATCTGACAAGTGTATTGGGTGTGTTGGGGATACAAGAGACTTTCTGTATCGTAATTGCAGGGTTGCTTGAGAGGGATAGCTTTGACCTCTTCCTCCCTGAGTTCGATAAACCTTGGGTGATCCACTTAAGGGAAACTTGCTGCTGCTCTACAAACCTCTGCACTTGGAGGCCCAACACTGTCTACAAGAACAGAAGCGTGTGTAGACATCAAGCTCTTTTCTGGCGCCATTGCCGGGGAGGTAAGGTAAAAGGTACTCACATTCTTTGGTTACTAAGTCTTTTAGTTGCTAGTGAGTGCTCGGAGTTCTTTCCTTTAGATTCTGCAATTACATCTTTTTGTTTCTTGTTTTTATTTTCACTAGTTAGGCTTAATGGAAAACAAAGAGTTCTGTAGTCTTTTTCCTGAGTTTAGATATGAAGTGTTTGAAGAGAAAATTGAAAAACCTTTGGAGCTTAATTTGCATGCTAATAGTGTTATTAGTATGAATGTTTCGAACATTGTTATTACTAATGCTATAGAAAAGTCTAAGCTTGGGGAAGCTGGTTTTGTTAAGCATGATATTTTTAGTTCCCCAGCTTTAGTGGAGAAAGTTTGCTCTGATGATATTTTATCTCCCATATGTGATGTTCCTTCTTATGATGATATGTTTGAAGAATATGCTTTGCGAAATAGCTATTCTTTAGCTTGTGATGATACTAAACCTCTAGTTTATGATGGTTATGATGATGGGTATAATATTTTCAGTTCACCTACTATTGAGGATAAAATTAGGTATGATTACAATATGCCTCCTGTTTTTGATGATTATGATGATGAGAATAATTATTCTGTTGAATCTGCTCCTACTACTATTGTTCCTGTGGTGAGTATTAATTCTTTTATGCATGTGGCTCATGATAGGGATGCTTTATGTGATAGTTATATTGTTAGTTCTATTCATGATGCTACTGAAAGTTATTATGAGAGAGGGAAACATGGTTTGATTGATCTCAACAATATTGAGTTTCCCCTCTTTATGTTGCAAATCTTGAAGTGGCACTTGTTTTATCTATCCATGCTTGCTACTATGTGCCTCGTTGATTTATTTTCTTACAAGATTCCTATGCATAGGAAGTGGTTTAGATTTAAATGTGTTTCATACCTGCTTTTTGATGCTCTCTATTGCTTTAAGTTCCTATATGGCGCCTTTGCCTCAAGCTCTTATATGGCGCCCACATGAGCATCTTTGCAAATTACTGCGCCTAGCTCAAAGGCGTTAAAGAAAAGCACTCTTGGGAGATAACCCAAAGTTTTTACATTCAGTACTTTTTCTTTTATTTGAGTCTTGGAAGTTATTACTACTGTAATAACCGCTCCTTATCCTTTTTATTTCGTTGTTGTGCCAAGAGAAGCCTCTAATTCGAGTGAGGTAAAGATTTGGGGATGTTGCTGTCCTGAAACTGTTTTCGGTGCTGCACCGTAAAAATTCGTGAAAATTCTCTGTATATCTTTTGGACCTGCGATTTCTTGTGCATATGCCCCAGGTTATATCCAAACTTTCATTAGTTGAACACTTTTCGATTTGAGCAACAGAAAACACCTTAAAAATTCGACCTTTGTCAGCTGTTCTGTTTTGACAGATTTCTGCCAATATTTGTGTTTGCCGCTTTATCGCTTTCTTTTGAGTTCTTTTGATCACGGAACTTTTGGGGAAGTTGCTACAGTAGTATATGCTTAATATGTGGTGGTTTTAGGTTGAAACCTGAAGCAAAAAGGGTTGATTCTATGTTATGCTTACACTAATGTTGCTAATAGAATTGTGTTTAGTTTTGTATGAAGGAAGTTTTCAAGTGTAGGGATTGGAGAATGATGAGATGAGTTGAAGAATGAACAAAAGCTCAAGCTTGGGGATGACCATGCATCACCCCAAGAAATATCCAAGAAGTAAAAGCGTCAAAGCTTGGGGATGCCCCCGAGGCACCCCCTTCTTCATCGGCAAAAAACAGGTCACCTTTCAAGACACTATATTTTTATTGCTTCATACACTATGCATTTTTCTTGGAGCGTCAGTTTTAGTTTAGTTTAGTTTTGCTTGCTGCAATAAATGGTTAGATCACATCATGTTTCTTTTGGAGGAGATGAACTCGCTTTTCATTTGCCAAGAACACTCTAGTTTTCACTCTTATCGTTCAATGAGTGTTCTCTTTTTCTGCTACTGCGTTTAGCTTGCATTTTTCGCCTTGATATGTGTTCAGATCTTATTATATCTTTTCATCAAGGTGTATTTTTGCCTCTGATCTTTATTGGTTTTCATCAAAAGAGGTGTTTATAAAATTTTTGAATGGTGTTGGAAAAGAGAAAAAGTTTCATGCAAAAAAGTGGTACAAAAAGGAGCTTGTGTAGACTGCGGCGTAGGCTTTTGCATGTCGTGCTTGATGTCTTCTTGATAGTATGCTTAGTGGTTTTGCTGTAGCATGACTTGTCTCAAATGACTGAGATTGCTTAATGAGCCTTTGAAAAAATCATGCATTGTTTTTATTTTATGGAAGCATTTATTTGGTTTTCTCCTTTGATGCTTTATTTGGGTTGACTTAGCACATGCTTACACATGTTGACTACAAAATAAGTCGCCTATAGCCTCTATGATCATTTAGTTTTTGACTTTTGATGCCATCTTATGCTTCTTTTAATGTCACTTTGTCGCTTTGCATGATTATGGCCATTATTGCTCTCTTAGTTGGTCGCTCCCAGTCTTTTGCTAGCCCTCATTTTGTACTGAGTATGAGCTCTACTCGTGCATCCAACTCCTAAAAACCAAGTTTGCCATTGTGTCCACAATAAACTCCTATGCATGGTATTTGTAAGCCATTCCAAGTAAATTTTCATGTGCTACCTTTCAAAAACCTTCAAAATACTTCTCGTTTTGTGACACTATTTTCAGCTCATGGGGACGTAGTGGTCGGATTTGCTATCTTCCATATTGCTTATTCCAAAAAGAAAAAAAAAGAAAAAAAAAGAAAGAAAAAAGGCACTCCTCCATGGTATGTGAATGTTGGTGGGCACCCGATGGAATCGGTTAGCCATGGTTTGAGAAAGGAAAAAAGGTGGGGAGGAGTGCCAAACTTTATAAAAGAGCACAAAAGTGCTAATCTCTCTCTCAAAAACTTGCTTCATTTTTGCATGGAAGATAGTAAGAACCCCATTGCCAGTCGTTGACAAAGACAACCACCTCTCAAAACCAATTTTTATCTCTCTGTTTTATAAATGAAAAGCTCTAGCACATGTTTAATCACTGCTTCCCTCCGCGAAGGGCCTTTCTTTTACTTTTATGTTGAGTCACCACCTTCTATCTTTATGCACCATTAAGAGAGCATAGTTGTCATTCTGAGTATAATGTGCATTGTCCCAAAGTTTTCATTGATCGATTCATATTGTTGGTTTCACTTGTTCTTAAATTACTTGTATCTAGTCGCCCTCTTAAACTTGAAGGTGTCCTATGCATTTATGTTTTGCTCTCTTTGAAGGACAAGCTGAAAACCATTTACTATGTTTTTTCATATGATTTGAACACACGTTTGACTTTCATTGTTTCATTATTCATGATCTTTTGTTTGTGTTCATTTGCATGTTTACAATATGGTTGCTAAGTTCTTATTGTCAAGATTATATCTTTCATGCCCATGTTTTAAGTTCTTATGATCCCAGCTCACAAATGCTTACATATATGATCAAGATTGTGATGGTGCATGTCACCTCA
This sequence comes from Dactylis glomerata, assembly GCA_007115705.1. Classification (NCBI taxonomy): domain Eukaryota; kingdom Viridiplantae; phylum Streptophyta; class Magnoliopsida; order Poales; family Poaceae; genus Dactylis; species Dactylis glomerata. The sequence continues at coordinate 808,104 of QXEO01001193.1, forward strand.
AAAATTATTTCTTTTGTTATCACTTACATACTCGAGGACGAGCAGGAGTTAAGCTTGGGGATGCTGATACGTCTCAAACGTATCTATAATTTTTGATGCTCCATGCTTGTTTTTACACCATTTGCCTTGTGTTTCGTTACACTTCGTGGCGTTTTTATGCGATTTCCGGAACTAACCTATTGACAAGATGCCACAGTGCCAGTTCCCTGTTTTCTGCTATTTTTATGTTTCAGAAAAGCTACACAGGAAATATTCTCGGAATTGGACGAAACAAGTTCCAGAAGTCTTATTTTTTCCAGAAGCTTCCAGAGAATCGAAGAGGAGTAGGAGTGGGGCCACGAGGGGCCCTCACGCCAGGCCGGCGCGGCCCAGGCCCTGGCCGCGTCGCCTAGGTGTGAGAGCGCCCTGGCAGCCCCCTGACGACGCCCCTTCGCCTATATAAAGCCTCGGGACGGAAAACCCTAGGGGAGTCAGCGAAATTTCCAGAACAGTTCCGCCGCGCCGCCGCCGTCGAAGCCAAATTTCGGGGGACAGAAGTCTCTGATCCGGCACCCTGCCGGGACGGGGAAGTGCCCCCGGAGCCATCTCCATCGGTCTCCATCGCCGTCTCCGCCGTCTCCATCGACCTCACTACCATCTCCATCAACCTTGCTGTCTCCTATGATGAGGAGGGAGTAGTTCATCCCCGGGGCTGAGGGCTCTACCGGTAGCCATGTGGTTCACCTCTCTCTCCCATGATGTGTTCTTTATGTGATCGTGAGCTTTGTATCATGTTGAACAAGTAGATGTTATTATTCAGATATTATGTGTACTCTAGTGGTATTATTAAAGTAATCTATTCCTCCTGCCATGGTGTAACGGTGACAGTGCGTGCATCATGGTGGTACTTGGTCTAGGCTACGATTGTGGTCTCTTATGGATTATGAGAATAATTATCGCTATGATAGTATTGAAGTGATCTATTCCTCCTTTCATGGTGTAATGTTGACAGTGTGTGCACCGTGTTAGTACTTGGTCTAAGTTGCAATAATATCTATCTTGAATTGTGATCTGATTTGGATATCTCTATGAGTGGTGTTTGTCAAGTACTTGATGAACTTTAAGGTGTGCTTCTGTAGCCACTACACAATAATTAGTGTTATTCAATAGGAGAGTGATTCAGAGTACCATAGTGAAGAGAAGTTATCTATTTGTTCAGTTATGTTATATTGTTGGGAGTGTGTCCACTAGTGAAAGTATGATCCCTAGGCCTTGTTTCCAAGCTTTGCACACCGTTTACTTGCTGTTTTGTTACTTGTTTGCTTGCTGCCATTTTTATTCTAGATTGCATTTACTACTTATAATCATCACTACCGCTTGTATTTCACTATCTCTTCGCCGAACTAGTGCACCTATATATCTGACAAGTGTATTGGGTGTGTTGGGGACACAACAGACTTTCTGTATCATAATTGCAGGGTTGCTTGAGAGGGATAGCTTTGACCTCTTCCTCCCTGAGTTCGATAAACCTTGGGTGATCCACTTAAGGGAAACTTGCTGCTGCTCTACAAACCTCTGCACTTGGAGGCCCAACACTGTCTACAAGAACAGAAGCGTGTGTAGACATCAGTAACACATAAGTATTTTATTATAAGCAACATTTTCATTTTATGAATTTGTTTATTCTTAGTTGTTGGAACATTAGAATGGACTAATGCTTCTACATGGATTCCACCAAAAAAATATTACTGTAGATTCCACCAGAATTCAACGTTTCACTATGATAGTTGGACATAAGCCAACCACCCTTTTAGAGCTTGTCATGACGCTAGTCGCGGACCGATGAGACCCACCTAAATGATAGCTAGGTTGGGTGGGGATGTTCTCAACACCTCCGCGATTGTATCACTTTTGTTACTTGTACAAAGTTGAATAATGTTCCTGAAGAACAACATTTCCAAGCAGTAATCCTACCAAACTAATCTCTGGGCCGTCCTTAATGAGTAAAAATCCATAGAAAAAGAGTACACTTCTTTGTTGCTATCAAAATTACCCAAAAGTGTAAATCTCCTCATTTCCAATATAGTTTGGAGACAATCCCACATATTTTCTTCTCAGGAGATTCTTGCATGCACACCACTTTCCCTATGTAGTAGCTTGAAAGCCATTTGCTGAGGAGTGGGTTTCATTGCCTCTGGGTCTTGAAAGCTATGCATGGCCTCGTCATTTGTTAGCAACGATCTTGACCTTTCCCCTCCTTGGTGGCATCTCCATTTCGGGTCCCTCTACCATAGGGGTGCTAGCTTTCATCTACCTATTCATGCAGCTTAGCCCTCTTTGTGTCTGGCTCTATAGTGTTTTTGTCTCTCTCACCTCATGACCTATAAACGATAGGATTACCAATTATTTTGCATTGGACCGAACGCCTAGGGGTTTTTATGGGTCGGCAGCTAGCAAGCCATGAGGGATATTGGTGATTTATCCCCACACTTTGGCTGGTTCAATTACTAGGTTGGCGTTGATGTTTGTTTGTCTAGAGGAGGAAGAGAAGTAAAAGCGCTATAAGATCGTGACCTTTGTTGGTGATAGCAACATCCTTTAGCATGATTTTCATGTTTGGAGGTGTTGCCTTGTTTCCCAAGTCCATCTGGTAGAGCCTCAAAGGTCTGTTTGAACCGACACATATGAAGATGGTGTTGCTTCGTGAATGAGAGAATGGTGAGTCTCTTCAAACTTGAATTCATTCTTCGTCTGAAGCCTCTTGCCACTAGTAGGGTGCTTGCAGTAGTACATTACCCTCTTTAGTTGTAGACCTGTGTTCACCGCAGGGATCAATACATAATATTTTGTTGAGAGTTAGCCATTTTTTAATCTTGTTATGTTTGTATATTCTTAGTTGCTTACCTATATGCCTTATTTCTCTAACTGCTATCTGCACTTTTCCTTTGGGAAATGATTACACTTTGGCGACAATCGCGTGCAAGTGATACTACCTCCTATTGCAATGCTCGCGTGGTGCTGTTAGCGCCACCACAGACTCTATCCCTATGAACTGCTCCATGATACGTCTCCAACGTATCTATAATTTTTGATGCTCCATGCTTGTTTTTACACCATTTGCCCAATGTTTCGTTACACTTCGTGGCACTTTTATGCGATTTCCGGAACTAACCTATTGACAAGATGCCACAGTGCCAGTTCCCTGTTTTCTGCTGTTTTTGTGTTTCAGAAAAGCTACACAGGAAATATTCTCGGAATTGGACGAAACAAGTTCCAGAAGTCTTATTTTCCCCGGAAGCTTCCCGAAGACCCAAAGAGAGCCGGAGGGGGGCCAGAGGCCGCCCTCACACATAGGTGGCGCGGCCCAGGCCCTGGCCGCGCCACCCTAGTGTGAGGAGCCCCTGGCTGCCCCCTGACGATGCCCCTTCGCCTATAAGAAGCCTCGGGACGGAAAATCCTAAAGGAGTCGGCAATTTTCCAGAAACAGTTCCGCAGCTCCGCCGCCGCCGTCGACGAATTTCGGGGGACAGAAGTCTCTATTCCGGCACCCTGCCGGGACGGGGAAGTGCCCCCGGAGCCATCTCCATCGGTCTCCATCGCCGTCTCCGCCATCTCCATCGACCTCACCACCATCTCCATCAACCTTGTTGTCTCCTATGATGAGGAGGGAGTAGTTCACCCCCGGGGCTAAGGGCTCTACCGGTAGCTATGTGGTTCACCTCTCTCTCTCTCTCCCATGATGTGATCTTTATGTGATCATGAGCTTTGTATCATGTTGAACAAGTAGATGTTATTATTCAGATATTATGTGTACTCTAGTGGTATTATTAAAGTAATCTATTCCTCCTGCCATGGTGTAATGGTGACAGTGCGTGCATCATGGTGGTACTTGGTCTAGGCTACGATTGTGATCTTTTATGGATTATGAGAATAATTATCGCTATGATAGTATTGAAGTGATCTATTCCTCCTTTCATGGTGTAATGTTGACAGTGTGTGCACCGTGTTAGTACTTGGTCTAAGTTGCAATAATATCTATCTTGAGTTGTGATCTGATTTGAATATCTCTATGAGTGGTGTTTGTCAAGTACTTGATGAACTTTAAGGAGTGCTTCGTAGCCCTACGCAATGATTAGTGTTGTTCAATAGGAGAGTAATTCAGAGTACCATAGTGAAGAGAAGTTGTTTATTTGTTCAATCATGTTATATTGTTGGGAGTGTGTCCACTAGTGAAAGTATGATCCCTAGGCCTTGTTTCCAAGCATTGCACACCGTTTACTTCCTGTTTTGTTACATGTTTGCTTGCAGCGATACTTATTCCATATCACAGTTACTACTTATAATCATCACTACCACTTGTATTTCACTATCTCTTCGCCGAACTAGTGCACCTATACATCTGACAAGTGTATTGGGTGTGTTGGGGACACAAGAGACTTTCTGTATCATAATTGCAGGGTTGCTTGAGAGGGATAGCTTTGACCTCTTTCTCCCTGAGTTCGATAAACCTTGGGTGATCCACTTAAGGGAAACTTGCTGCTGCTCTACAAACCTCTGCACTTGGAGGCCCAACAAGTGTCTACAAGAATAGAAGTGCGTAGACATCACTCCACTGGCCCTCCTCTTCCTCCCTTCTCCACCATGGAACCCGCAAAACTGAAGCTTGGCAGTGCTGATGGCCATGCAACATATGATTTGAGATCTACTGCCATTCCATGCTCGGGAAGACGAGGAACTAGCGGGAATGGGTACATGATCCTTGGATCTACCGCTAATGGTGCTCCAACAAGTTAGATTTGTGGCCATGTGGCACCAAATCTGTGAGTCCAGGGCCTCCCTAGACGAACCTTTTAAGGTAGCGGGGATGTTGCAAAGGTTCACCCGATATGTTGTGAACACAAACACGATATGTTCTAAAAGAACATGAGATATGTTGCAATGGTGTGCCTGTGCGTTTAGCTGTAAGTCATGTTTTACTTGCCCTTTGAATGTTACATAGGTGATTTTAAAATGTAACGAACCCGTACGCTTTTTGTTGAGAAAGTGTAGAGATGTTGCGAGGTTTGTGGGCGTTGCTACAAGTTGTGTGTTTTCCGAGGATCTTTTTATGTTTCCATGCTTTTGAAAATTTTGCAAACACATGATTTTTTAATTTAATCGTTTATGTTTTTTGTTATTCCCTCCGATCGGAAATAAGTATCGGTGATTTTATACTAACTTAGTACAAAGTTCACTGATAGTTATTTCTGATCGGAGGGAGTAACATAGTTGGCGACTTTTGTTGCAATTCAATATTTAGCAAATTAATTATTTATTAGGCATTTTTTGTTGCCGCAAACATATGTTTTTTTTGTTGTATTGGTATGCATTTTTGTTACAAATCAACCTACATCAAACAATTGTTGTTTAACCACTTCATTGTAACACTTTTTTGTACAAAAAAGTTGCGACATTTTTATTGTAATAGTTTTTGTACGTGGATAAATATTTTTGTTGCAATATTCTCTGACCTACGATGTAAATCGGCATGGTGGATTTTTTTGCTGTAACTATAGGATGATTGGAACCATACCGTTCGGTTTAAGTGGAGTAATTCAGGACTGCAGTTTGCTTTCCAAAACCGTGAGGGGGCAAAATATAAAACAGCATTTGAGCTACTCCTTAACGCTGGACGAATTTTTGATGCTGCCGTCCTCGTGACCTATGGCTACTATTGTCCTTTATCTCTCTATATCTGACTTTCATGTTAGTAGTGATGAATTTTTAATTTTTAATAGGGCTCTTTTTCATCTTTTGGTGTAAACAACTCGAGTCGGCTCATCTGTTCGGCCATCAGTTTGGTTTTATAAAAACCCCGAATTTAAAAAAATGGAAAACAAACAGTATGACCAAATATCTAGCAGTAACAAAAAATGGCAAAGTCAAATTAGAGAGAATGGTTGTTCACACGTGCTAACTTGAGTCGTTGAAGGCTGGTCCAACTCCAAACCGAGTTCCATCGCCACGCCGACGCGCACCTTCCCCTCTCCCCCCCTCCCCGGCTCATCAACGCGGGTCGCCCGGTCGCACGAGCAACACACCGCCGTCGATCTCTCCCGCGTACATAGAAACCTTGCTTGAGCCCATCCCGGCCACCGCAAATCCACTCCCGTCCACCCACCCACCCGGACGCACGGCACAATCATCCCGGGGGAGTGGCGCGGCCGTACCTGGTCGTACTTGCTAGACCGTACTTGCCATCGGTGCCAGTGCTTCCGGCGAGGTCGCCGTCGCCTAATGGCCCGGCTCGTCCTCCCCGAGCGCTGCGGCCTCACGCCGCTCCGGGCGCGCAGCCGCGGCGCCATTGCGCTGCCGGCGCCTCCCCACCTCGCCGCGGCGCCCCGGCGCCCCGCGGCCGCCGCCATCCACCGGGACTGGGCGCTCCGCGTCTCCGCGCCCTCCCGCGTCGCCTCCGTCTTCGAGGAGGACAAGAGCAGCTCCCGCCGGGGAGACGCCTCCGGGAGCTCTTCCGCGGCGGAGGAGTTCAACCCGGGGGCGCCGCCGCCGTTCGGCCTAGCGGAGATCCGCGCGGCCATCCCCAAGCACTGTTGGGTCAAGGACCCGTGGCGGTCCATGAGCTACGTGCTGCGGGACGTCCTCGTCGTTCTCGGCCTCGCCGCCGCCGCCGCGCGCGTCGACAGCTGGCTCGTCTGGCCGCTCTACTGGGCCGCGCAGGGCACCATGTTCTGGGCGCTCTTCGTCCTCGGACATGACTGGTACGGGCTGCTGTTCATAGTCCATAACCCAATTTGACTCTTAGCCTTAAAGCTACAAGCTTTGACTTGACTCTTCCCCTGGTTTGGTGTTTGCAGTGGACACGGGAGCTTCTCGAGCAACAAGAAGCTGAACAGCGTGGTCGGCCATATACTCCATTCCTCCATTCTTGTTCCGTACAACGGCTGGTATGTTGAGTGCAATTTGGATGTTCTTTCCTTTTCATTACGAACTGTTGTTGATGCTAAGAAAGGCGGCATCTTCAATGTAATTGCAGGAGGATTAGCCACAGGACGCACCACCAGAACCACGGCCATGTGGAGAAGGATGAGTCTTGGCACCCGGTAGGTCTTTGCTTTTCGGTGGATTCATGCATGCATATTTAGATAGGCAGCAGAGTTGATGAATTATGTTTGATGGCTCCTTGGATTTTGACAATTTCCAGCTACCTCAGAGGCTGTTTAATAGCCTGGACAATATGACCAAGAAGTTGCGGTTCAGCTTGCCATTTCCCATGCTTGCATTCCCCTTATACTTGGTGAGCCACTCTGCTGATTGATTTTACCATGATATGTGGATTGGTGGTTCATGTTTTGTAGCATGGCACTGAATTCTTGTTATGTGCAGTTTGTCAGGACCCCGGGGAAGACGGGCTCACACTTCAACCCAAACAGTGATGTGTTCCTACCTAATGAGAAGAAGGATGTGCTAACATCAACCGCATCCTGGCTGGCAATGATCGGTGTTCTCGCTGGTCTGACATTTGCGATGGGGCCTCTTAAGATGCTAAAGCTCTATGCTATCCCCTATGTGGTAGGAGCTGCATGCCTCCATCACACGTGCAATTTCGTCACATTGATAATTCGGATAAGTCATCGTGAAAGTACACTGCAGTGACAAATTCATGTAGTTAAGTTTGGTTTATCCCTGTGCAGATATTTGTTATGTGGCTGGATTTTGTCACATACTTGCATCATCATGGTCATGAAGACAAGCTTCCATGGTATCGTGGAAAGGTAAATCTCATGATTGAATTTGATATGTGATTCGCCAATGCTTCAGTATTACTGCTTAATGTTCAGAATAAATATTACTGCTTAATGTTCAGAATAAAATGCTATGATTCATTATTGTTGGTTAAAATGATAGAAAATACCACTCATTGTTCTAAGTAGAATGTTACATGTGGAAAAAACAAAAGCTATCTTCTCGCAAAAAAAAACTGTAATGCAGAGCATAGTAGTATAGTTATAAAAATAGTGAACTGTAGGTACATAAGGCATGTCCTGCCGATGTATATACTCCCTCCGATCCATATTACTCTTCCCTAATACGGATGTATCTACCACTAAAATGTGTCTAGATACATCTATATTAGCGAAGAGTATTATGGATCGGAGGGAGTATTTATTCTTCAATTATATTCGTTCCTTCTCTGGGAAATCGTTGGTTCTTGCGGTCTTATTGCTCGGTAGTGCTATTTTTCATAGCATGTTTGGTAACAACATTTGAGGTACTTATTCAAGATAGTGTACCATGTTATGCATACGTGCCAAATGCTTCCTTCCAACCATTAGAAAGGAACACAAGCTTCAGTCAGAAAAATCATAGTGGTTATGTTCAAAGATACAGCCTTTTCTAATAGTTGCTTTGTTTATATGGTTTTCATTTGTAACTGCTTAACAATTATTTCCTGATTGCTTATTAACATGGCTTTCTGTACTTACAGGAATGGAGTTATCTGCGTGGAGGATTGACAACACTTGATCGGGATTACGGGTTGATCAACAAAATCCACCATGACATTGGCACTCATGTCATTCACCATCTTTTCCCCCAAATACCACACTACCATCTTGTCGAAGCGGTACGCGTCCATCCCCTGATGTTCTCAGACATGCATTGAAATATGTGTCATTTTGTACATACCAGCGAAGTGGCCTCTTCTGTAGAGCCAGCCTGCTAACTTGATGCTTGTTTGGATGTGACCTGCAGACTGAGGCAGCAAAACCAGTGCTTGGCAAGTACTACAAAGAACCAGAGAAGTCGTCTCCTCTCCCGTTCCACCTACTCGAGGTGCTATCGCGGAGCATGAAGAGTGACCACTATGTTAGCGACACCGGAGACATAGTCTACTACCAAAGTGAATCAGAAACAAGTACTTCTGCACATAGATCTGATTGAACCAAACATTAGCATATAGGTTATCCTTGAAATTCTCGGGAGGTTTTGCCTTGACAGATGAACACCCAGACAGTCTTTCGGGAACCATGAATATATACCATGAAGCAAGAATGTAAGATGTGAAGTATTACTACCATTGTAAAAGAACAAGTGCAGCTCCCCTCAAGGCTTGGGTTGATCTGCTTGTACTACGATTGTAAAAGAGCACTTGCAGCTCATCTCAAGCCTTGGCTTGCTGTGCTGGTATAGTCCCCTTGCACACTTGTTGTTTGTCTGTCCGGACCTCCTCCACAGTTTCCAGTTCCAGAAGAAATCTGTAAAAGAGCAAAAAATGTAAATTGCTTCCAGTGATCGCCTCTGATTGTCTAGCCAGAAGATACTACACGATGGCATACAGAAGCGAGACTATGCCTCTGATATGTGTCAGCTGCCCCGACTTCGACACGAGCCTGATAAAACAGAACAGGGACGATCTTCTTTGGCGCACGTAGCGATGCCAGAAACTAAGTGCATGTGCTTCTTGTCGAGCTGAAAGACGTGCGGCCACATATCGCGAGATACTTTCTCTGGTTTGTTTCATCTCATCTGTTATGTGACCTGACTTACTGCCAATTTAGCGCAGGAACGACCGTTTCTTCCTTCTGCAAACGAATACGGCACTACTGCTATGCTAAGAAATGTAATTTTAAGGCATTCGCACCGGACAAAGCAGCCTCTTTATTGATGGAACTTCTTTTTTGACTGAGAAAATGAACGCGTTCTTGTGCGGCTGCGCGCGCTTATTTTCAAAATAGAAATAGTACCTGTGGAAATTAAAAATAAAAAACCAGGTCGTTTCAGGTTACGACAGCACAATAGGTCACTCGTCATTACATTCGCATTCTCCTCGTCAACTCGTGTTTCTGAATTTCTGATGGCGACTCCCTCGTGATGAAGAAGAATACAAAGGAAAAGATGTAAGATCGCCTCTGCCTTTTTTTCGTCCCGACCCCCGGTAAACCTTCTTTGGTCGCCGTCGCTGAAACTTTCCCTTTAGTCGCGTTCTATCCCACTTTGAACTTTTGAACGTAGATTCGGGTCAGAGCAATGCCATATCTTCCATAGCCGATAGTGGGTTCCCATTCTCATCACAATTTCTCACTTGCTGCTCCCGGCGGTATGGGCTCGCAGTCGTGCCGGTGCCGACTTGTTCATGGACTAAGCTAAAGGCTCGTAAATTAGCCTATCTGGTGGAGATGTGATCGGGCTTTTTCCCAATCGACGAGCTTACTATAAATATGCAAAGCAAAGTACTGTACAACATGATCACGCAAACCCTTCTTCTACTTTTGTCATTCACTCATTCTGTAGTGTGCCAGCCATCTACTTATCTCTGACTGAAACGTGGAAAGGTTTTTAAGCATATTTTGTATGCACAGAACCAGCTGGGATAAGGTCGGGCGGTTTAGCTAAAACTAGAAGTCCTTCGAGCAAAATCTCGATCTTAACATCCAAGAGAAGTAATTGTGCGTTGGGTTTGTAACTACCAGCCAGCTAAGGTTGACACCCAACTTAGCATCCAAGGAAAGGCACTTTCTGTAGCACCCTAAAGTAGGTGTTTTACTAATCGTTTCATGAGTGTTCAGAGTAGATGCAAATTATTCAGGCAGGAGTTTTGTTTGGTACGCACGAGCCTCGAGTACTAAAAGCCCGAAAACTTCACTCCATAGGATGTGCGAATTTTCATTTTTGATAATTTAGAAGCAACCAATCAGTTACGCTACAAATTATGAAATCTAGATTAAAATCGTGAATGAAGAACGATTTACTTCCTCCAATAGGAAAAAAATATCGGTCATTTTGTACTAGCTTAGTATAAAGCTTGTACTAAGCCACCAACATTCTTTTCCGATCGAAAGGTTGTGAATAGTGGCTAGTGTTGAGAAAATTAGAGTTTTTGAAGGGATGAGCTTCCCCGCTAGATTACGGAATTGCTTGACAGCTCTATGATCCTCATCCTCCTCTAGGGTGCTCTCAATGGTATTAATGTCACGACATAAGTGTTTTTAAGATTAAGTTGAATAGAAAAAGAAAACAATAACATGGACATCTACCTAAAAAAGGTAAGAATATGTAGCCATTAAAATTACTATATATATGACAATAAAGAAAATAATCAGAAAGGTGTAACAACAAACAGAAAGCAAACAAAACGAAGAAAACCGACCATCCTATTGGGCCAGGCCAATTAGGCGTTGGAGGAGGGTAGCACCGCCGGAAGCAACCATTTCTGGGTCAGGCCCATTTAATTCCGCAGACGGGGTCTTGGACTTCAGGACGAGGCCATGCGACGTTGGAAAAGTCTGAACAAAATTTATCCAACAAATTAAAATCTGAACATATAAAAATTTGAAAAAAAATCAAATCTAAAAGAGTCGAAAATTAAACAAATTTAAAATTTGAGAAAAATTCGAAAATCTCAAGAATTTGGAATTTCAAAAAAATTCAAACTTGAAAAAAAAAATTGTAATCTATTGAGATTTGAAAAAAAATCAAAATCAGAACAAATTCGAAATTGAAAATATTCGAAATATGAACAAATATGAAAATTCGAACAAATTTGAATTTTTTTTAAAAAATCAAAATCTAAACAAATTTGAAAATGGAACAAATTTAAAATTGAATGAAATTCAAAATCTGAAAAATTTCGCAAATTGAATAAGTTCAAATTAAAAAATCATAATTTGCCAGATATCATAAAAATAAAATATTAAAGTGAAAATAAAAAATAAAAGGAAACCAAAAAAGGAAATAGAAAAGGGGACGAGACTAAATGGGCTTGGCCCGGCTGAGAATCCTTTAGGTGGTGCGAGCCTTCGGGCACTTGAAGATTTTTTTTTTGAAACTTAAATATATTAAGCAATCAAGCCGCCTCATTAAAAACCTTCTAGTCCCCTTAGGTACCCTGCTAAGGAAAAGAGTGCGTCTGAAACTTGCTGCTCACAGAATAGTTGCATCGTTTACAATGAAGTTCAGAATGAAACTAGGGGGTTCATCGACCCAATTACAAGATAACTTATTCAAAAAGCTAAAGCTAGCTAACTCATCCGCTACCTCATTTGCTTCCCTCGGGCAATGAGAGAAAGACACCGATCCTATGAAAGCGACCATATCGATACAATCGGCATAAGTAGCAGCTGATTCATTCCACCAAGCCTCCTCGCCCAAGCATGCTTCAGTTACATCCATCGAATCAGATTCAGCTTGGATATTGTTGCACCCTACTGCAATTGCCAGCGCCAATACTTCTCTCATTGCAATAGCCTCCGCTGCCTCCACCGAAGAAACATGGGGGATATATTTAGTAGAGGCAGCGATGAAAGAGCCCTGGTAATCTCAAAGGATAGCTCCCACCGCACCTGCACCAAGATCTGGATGGAAGGAAGCATCGACATTTAATTTTACCTGTCGCGGCGCTGGTCTCTTCCACTTCTTCGTCTCCTCCACAGGAACCTGAACACCAATTTTCACGGAGTTTGCCACAATAGATAAAATGGAGAGCTTACATTTGTGGATCAGAGGTACAACCTCATCATGAGTTCTTCTTTATCTAATCCACCAGAGGTACCAGGAAGCAGTAACAATTAACTCCTTCATCTTAGTCATAGAAGATCCTGGGATATTAATGTTAGGACCTCTCAGGATATGCTCTAGGACAACCGATCTTGATCTATCCGTAAGGAGGGCATCCGAAATGACTGATGTTAGACCCAATGCACTCCAAAGGTCTTGAGCAGTTTGGCATTTAAATAGGAGATGAAGATTGTTTTCCGCATCCAAGTGACATATCGGGCATTCACCAGAGTCGCCGATGTGTTTATTAACTAAAATACTTTTAAGGGGGAGAATACCGTGAAGAGCTAGCCAGGCAATTTTTTTGATCTTGCTAGGAACTTTCAGACTCCATAAAGTTTTCCAAACCAGGTTATGAATTGAAGAACCAGGAAGAGCTAACTGACTCGCCCGAGGGCCAAATTGGTGTTTCCACTGTAAGTAATAAGCAGACCTGACAGAGTACTTTCCATGTTTTGTAAAACCCCATGCAATAGAATCGTCAAACCCTCGGTTATTAAGCAGAATCTTGAGCACACGCCCAACATCAACATCATTTAGAAGTTCACTCAGCAGTTGAGTGTCCCAGGTCTCGGTTGCAGGGTTTATGAGCTCACTAACCTTTGTATAGACCGCATTGCCCCTCAAAGAAGTCACTTTAAAATCAGTGCTGCTTGGGATCCATGGGTCAGACCAGATGTTTATGTCCTCTCCCTTCCCTACCCTCCAACTAAATCCTCGCTTAAAAGTAGCCACACCAGCTAATATGCTTTGCCAAGTAAAAGAGCTCCCAGACTTAGGACCAGCTTTAAGGATGTTGCCATCCGGGTAATACTTTGCCCTCAACACCTTAGCACATAGCAAATTTGGCTCAGTAATGAGTCTCCATACTTGCTTAGCTAGCATCGCCAAATTAAAAGAGTGTTCTGAACCCCATACCCCCTTCATTCTTCGGATAGCATAATTTCCACCAGGCATACTAGTGCATTTTGTTACTATTGTCATCATCCCCCCACCAAAATGACGCAATTGCATCCATCATTCTCTTACATACTCCCTTACGAATCTGGAACGCAGACATAGCATAAACAGAGATAGCTTGGGCAACTAATTTAAGAAGAATCTCTTTACCTCCAATAGACAACAGTTTCTCTTTCCACCCATTTATCCTCTGGATGATCCTCTCCACAAAATGAAGGAAGCAATCACTCCTATCAGCGCCAACCAACGCAGGCAGGCCCAGATATTTATCAGACAAAGCTTCAGTATCAATGTGCAAAACCTCACATATCTCTGCCCTCAAGAGAGCATTGTTATTAGGGAATAAAAGATACTTGACTTTGCCAAACTCACTAGTTGTCCTGAATTAGCACAGTAAGTATCCAGCACTTGTTGCAGGGAAGTTGCATTATTCATACCAGCTTTCATGAGTATAAGGGAATCATCAGCAAAGAGTAGATGTCAGACTCACGGTGCATTTCTGCACACCTTACCCCATCGATACCACCACTTCTTCTTCATGCAATAAGAGACTAAATAAGCCCTCTGCACATAACATAAACAAATAGGGAGATAATTGAACCCCTTGCCTTAATCCTCGAGAAGGAACAAACATATCTGTTTCCTCAGAATTGAATCTCACTTGATACCTCACTGACCCAACACAAGCCATCATCAGGTCTATCCATCTATCAGCAAAACCCAACTTGCGCATCATATTCTCCAAAAAGACCCACTTCACCCGATCATAAGCCTTGTACATATCCAGTTTCACCGCACATGTCCCATTGACACCAGATCTCTTGTTTTTAATGGCATGAATACATTCATATGCCACTAGAACATTATCAGTAATAAGGCGACCTGGAACAAAAGCACTTTGCATTGGAGAAATCACATCAGGGAGAATGCTTTTTAACCTAAAGGCTAGCATCTTCGAGATTATTTTATAAATCACATTGCAGAGACTTATTGGCCGATATTGGGTGATAAGTTCGGGAGTATCAATCGTCGGAATTAACACCACCGTAGTGTCATTCCAACCTTCTGGTATAACACCTGTTTGAATAACCACTAGGATCTCCTCTGTAATTTTCTCTCCACATATAGTCCAGAACTTCTTGTAAAAAATAGCATGTAACCCATGCGGACCCGGGGTTTTGAGATCCCCTATGCTAAACGCTGCCTTTTTAACATCTTCAGCCGTGAATGGGCAAGCAGCCTCTCATTCATTGCTTCAGTGATTCTTGGTAGAATTTTGTCCAAAACGGCTGGGTCAGTATCCTGAACTTCAGAAGTAAATAGATTAGTAAAATAACTCAAAATCAAAGGTTTTAACATTTCCGTACCTTCCACCCAATCACCCTCATGATTTTTGAGTTTTTAATCATATTTTTCTTGCGACGGGTTGAAGCAAAATTGTGGAAAAAGCCGCATTGCGGTCCCCATGCTGCAGCCAGTTAGCATGTGATTGTTGCGACCAATAAATTTCTTCCTGTTCTAGCAAAATTTCCACCAAATTTGCTAATTCCTTTACTTTTGTATCATTCTCCATAGATAGCGGCCCATTCATTGCCCGCTGTAGCTCCCTCTGAGCCTTTCTCAGATGGCCCTTCGGCTTCTGGAGAACCTGCTAATGACCCACAAGTATAGAGGGTGTATCGTAGTACTTTCGATAAATAAGAGTGTCAAACCCAACGAGGAGCAGAAGGTGTTGACAAGTGGTTTTGATGAAGGATTCACCGTAAATACTAGCAAACGGGTTTTCAGGGGTATTTGGTAATGCAAATAAATAAAGTACGAATAAATAAAAGACAGTAGTAATAATTTTTGCAAGTGGCCCAATCCTTCCTTGAGCAAAGGATAAGCCGGTTGTGTAACTTATGATAACCAAACGTTCTCGAGGACACACGGGAGTTCTGTCAAGTGCTTTCGCTTCATGTCGCTAAATAATCTTTATTGGTTTGATAAGTGTTATGGGGGTGAACCTGTGCTAGCGCACTACCCTTACTAGGATAAATACACACTTGTGATTATACCCCTTGCAAGCATCCGCAACTACAAGAAAGTAATTAAGATAAATCTAACCACAGCCTTAAACTCTAAGATCCTACGCTCCCTGGTGCAATGGTTTCCCAACGGAGGTTTAGGTTTCTGTCACTCCATCAACCCCACAATTGGTACCTAAATACACAATGCATCTCACTAGGCCCATAAATGGTGAAGTATCATGTAGTCGATGTTCACATGACACCACTAATGAAATAGCACCACAATAAATAAATATCAAACCATTAAATATTACTCAACATAATTCCACTACTAACAACTTGACTTCTCCCATGTCCTCAAGAACTAAACAAACTACTCACAAGACATCATATGGATCATGATCAGAGGTGAAATAATGGTAAATAACAATCTGAACATAAACCTTAATTCAACGGTTCCACTCAATAGCATCAACCACAAGAGTAATCAACACCGGGAAAGTTTCCCCTAAGAATTTGACAAGATTCAACCCAAGATGTTACAGCGGGATGGCGTGGTGATGGTGAAGATGAAGGTGCTGGTGATGAGGATGATGGTGATGATGATCCCAATGAAGTCCAGCGCGATGATGATGACAATGGCGATGATCTCCCCTCTCTGGGAAGGAATTTCCCTAGCAGATTCCTGCCTGCCGGAGAGCTTTTCTCTCTCTAGTATTTTCCGCCCCGCAGAAGCGGTGGTGTCTATCTCTGAGCCCCCCTTGACTTAGGTTTTCGGGGACGATGAAATACGCGAAGGGGCGATGGCAGTAGTGGGCCAGGGTGGCCTCACCACAGGGCGGCGCGGCCAGGGGTGGGCCCATGCCTCCTGTGGGTGAGCCCACCCTGTGGCTCCTCTTGCCTCCTCCTTCTGGCTTCTTCAGTCTTCTGGCAAAATATAATTTCCTGGTATTTTTCTAGAATTTCCTGATCTTCCGAAACATGGTGTCTTGATGGTCCTTTTTCCAGCAGAATCTTGACTCTGGCAGCAAATCCTCCAATGATCATCAAACATGCAAAAACAGAGGAAACAACATAAGTATCATCTCTAAATGTAAAATATATCAATGAATAATACTAAATTATGATACAAAATAGTGATGCAAAATGGACTTATCAACCCCCCAAGCTTAGACCACGCTTGTCCCCAAGCGAAAACTGAACTCGGTAAATATGACCACAGGTTTATGGAGTGAAGTGTCGATAAACAAAATACGGACAAGAAGCATCACATTTACCAAGGCACAAATTATAATAGACAACAACTTCCCTACATATAATATAGACTTGCAATAAGTAAAAGGGAATCACAAATAAAGATGCACAAGGTAAATTATAATTGGTGATGGCAAACCTTAGTTCTTGGTCAGAGAACAATGAACAAACTATTCTTACTTTTGAACGGAGCCTTTTAAAACAGAGCTAATATAGCAAAAACCATATGCTCAACGAAACAAACTCTTTGCAATCATAGAAAGCTTTCAAAGATATATTCCTTCAGATAAAAGCATTATACTAAACAAAGGAAGATAATAAACATGATAGAACGGATCAACATATGGATGAGTAAAACATAACAACTAAAATGCTTGCTTGAGATAGAAGGGAATAGGTTGACTCAACATAAAAGTTAAAAAGACAGGCCCTTCGCAGAGTGAAGCAGGGATTAAACATGTGCTAGAGCTTTTCATTTGTAAAATAGAGATAAAAGTTGTTTTGAGAGGTGGTTGCTTTTGTCAACGACTAGCAACGGAGTTCTTGATATCTTCCATACTAAACAAGTGAGAGCGGTTCCGAGATGTTGATTAATTGGCACAATTGTGCTCTTTTATAGCTTTGCACTCCTCCCCACCTTTTCCTTTCTCAAACCATGGCTAACCGATTCCATTGGGTGCCCACCAACTTTCATAAACCATGGAGGAGTGCCTTTTTCTTTTCTTTCTTTTTGAGATTACAATGGTCTAACCAGCTTCCTTGCAAAATTAATGACGAGCAGATGAAGCTGCCTAGTCGAGGGGTACTTAATTTAGTATGGAAGATAACAAACCCATCCACTACGTCCTCATGAGCTAAAAACAGTGGCACAAAATTAGAAGTATTTGAAGGTTTTTGAAAGGTAGCACATGAAAATTTACTTGGAATGGCTTGAAATACCATGCATAGGAATTTATAGTGGACTCTTGGGAAGTAACTTGGTTTTTGGGAGTTGGATGCACGAGAAGTATTCCCTCTCAGTACAGGTTTTTGGCTAGCAAGGCTGGGTAGCAAGCATAAGAGTTGCATGAAACAAACAAACAAACATATAATAGGAACAATCATGCAAACTTCCTTGAAAGTACAACGATTTTAACTTTGAGAATACTATTGCTTATAAGCCAATCATGAAGGAAAACTGAAGTGATGTAACTACAAGCACTTCTTTCTTCTTTTCTACTCAAACCTCAAGGTAATATTGCTACTGACCAAGCTAAGTTTGCCAAAACCAACTAAATGTACTCATGCTCCCAAAGTGATACCAATACTTATCAACAAGACTAATCATATAAGAAACATTGCAAACTAAAATAAAGTGTGCGGAAAGTAAATGATAAAACTTCTCATTAATATTTCATTACCGCAACTCACACCAAGGGACACATAGATAAGCAGCTAAGGAGGATACTTCCACACTGCAAACTATTCTATAAGATAACTTCTCTATTCATGATATGACTCTACTTGAAAAGTAAATGAGTAAAAGATAGGGATTTCTATTTTCGTGCCCTCAGGTCCTTAGTTGTACTCAATTTTCCCCAGCTCGTTAGTTTTTCCTCAGTTTTCCCCAAGCCGTTGTCTGAAACCCTTAGAAGGAGCTCGGACGGGAGGATTCCCGTTTAGTTGACCGTTTCCGTGCTGACGTGTGAGGCCGCATTGTGTGGGGCCGCGTCGCGTGGGGCTGGTAGAAAGGGACCATGTGGGATAGGACGAGACCGCGTTTGGTTGTACGTGAGAGCTCGGTTCTGTCTCTCTCAGGCCAAATTGGCATTGCCTTTTCAGAGCGCCTTTTTCCCCTCTCTCTCTCTGTAACAGTTCTCTCTCTTTTCACCAAATTAGTATCAAATCTAGAGAAGCTTCTATTTCTGTCTTTCTTCAATGATTGTTGCCTTTTGGCCCTCGTTTTTTGCCCAATATGGTAACAAATCTAGTAGCAAATCTAGAAGCTAGTATAGGATAAATTCACAGCAGCATAATAAATCTAGAAAACTAAGTATAATACATAAACTGCATACAGCAGCCAAAAGCAGCCAATAACGATGTTAATGGTCACGACAAACTAAGCTGAAAATAATACAAGACGCAATGTATGCCCAACATGAAGATTAGGATACCCCAGGGTGAATGAATCTGTTCTTCATTCATCATATATATATTCGTCGCTCTATTTTCTGGTCCGAAAGAAATATTCATTGAACTTCTTTCGTCTGCAGTGTGCAGCCAATACATCCTCCAAACGGTATGGCATTTGTTCATCTTTCAGACCGTACTTTCCTAATCTATCCATACGTAGTGGCCACTCATCCCAGGCGTTCATATCATCAAAATACTCTCTGATATAACCCAAATCCGCGTAGTAGATGTAGCCAGGTCGAAGTGTCGGGTGCACTCTGGTGTCGACGGAGATACACCGGACATGATGGACAAAGAAGGCACGACTACCAATGTTACTGACGGCATGGAGAGAGCGGCTCTCAGTGTCCACACGGTACACCAATGTTTGACCTTCCTCCAAACGACCGCCCAATAACACAAGCAGCAGATCACCATCCGACTTCACAAGGTAGAACTTGTCATTTCCAAGATCTGGAAATGAAAACAGTGTCTCCATGTTGACATTGCTCGCGCCCTGCTCCAACTGGACATTGTTGGTGCGCACTAATGTTCCGAACTCAAAATTGTTCACAGCTAGTGCATAGAATTCACCACTGAACGTGGTAATGCAACGCATAGAATGGTGCTCGATCGAAAATCTTCCTTCTCCCCAATCTTCATCTATACCCTTAGTTGGAGTGCTCTCATCGACCCAAGCAATTTCCGCCGGGTAATATGTGGAAACGAAGAGCATAGTCGGGGACTTCATTACAGTGACTGACTCCAGAATAACAGATGGCATCTGCGCCTCAAATATAGTGTTCGATGTCTTTGTGAGTGGGTTCAGAAGTCGTATCTTGTGCGGCTAGTTCTTCTGGGCAAGCACGATGATGCCACGGCAAAAGCTGACGAAGTAGTATCTAAAATATATGGGATTGATGAAGATAACATTCAGCACTAAGATGTTTACGATTGGAAATAAAAGGATTAACTCTATAGATATGGAGGAATTTGAACCTTGTATGAACTTCCGTTAGATCGATGGTGACGTAGCGGGATGTGCGGAGGTGGAGGAAGGAGAACTCAGCGGCGCGTGGAAGGGCGTGCTCTACCATGATCCATTCGCGCAGGTGCACGTCGGGCTCAGGTAAATCTGAGCGCCAATTTGTACAAACTTGCCTCAAAGCAGAGTAGGTGTCTACGTACTCCTCGTTTGCCAGTAAGCAGGCGCCGATCTTGTGAAGTGGTCCGTCAGCCCTGAGAGAGGCCCAGTTCACGGAGGCTCCGCACCTGGATGCGCCGTCCTCGGAGGCGACGGGCTCGGCGGCGACGGCCTCGGATGTGATGGGCTCGGCGGCGACGGCCTCGGATGTGATGGGCTCGGCGGCGATGGGCTCGGATGCGATGGGCTCGGAGGCGACGGGCTCGGGGGCGACGGCCGCCGACGCATTCTTCTTCTCCATCGCCGGCAGGGGAGCGCGCGTAGGGCGGCTGGGGTTTTTTGGAGAAGGTGATGGGACGTGAGAGGCGTGGTTGCGTGTGTGAGTTATAATGAGACTGTGTGCAGAGGGAGGGAGAGAGGGGCTCTGTACTAGCAATGTGACGGTTCGTCTCAGCAGTTGACATTTGGTCTCAACACGCGCACCGCGCGCCTAACCGCTGCGCACCGCGACACGCGTCCGTGGTACTGCACGTCAGCACCGTTACGTGTACTCAGTTCTACCCTCGAGTCTTACACTGGAAAAATATTTATACTCAGTTTTCCCCTCGAGTACTAATACTGGCTAGAACAATATACTCAGTTTTACCCTCAAGTGGCTGGTCAACAGAGAGTCAATAAATGGGATTAAGCTATCTAATTGAGTCATTTCATGCGCAAAAAAATTCAAAAAAATAAAATCATAGTGCCTCCTACTCATGGAGTCTTGTTACGCGACCTGCCACGTAGACAATCATATATAAATCAAATTTTAACACAAATGGCCACTTCTCAAATCACTACTAGCTATATGAAGGTTCATGACTTTCCACTCAAACCCCTTCTCAAAACATCTATACCCAAAACATAGTTTGTCTGAATGAGGCCATAATTTTTACACTCATGTATATTTGAATTGCTAATACTTTGAGGTAGGCCAACCTGGGTTTCATTGTACAAAACATGTGTTTTTCTTTTTCTAAATCTCTTATTTGAATTCCTTAGGCTGTTTACTATTTACTTGCCCTTGTATCCTTGATACTACTCAGTTTTACCCTCTCCCTTCTCACAGAAGCCCAAACTTGGCCTAATTGGTCGAGCTGTTGTCACACGGATCGTAACCACCTACCGTCGATCCTATGATCTAACGGGCAGGATCGTGCCACCCTCTCTCTATCTGTCAGTGGCAACTACTACCCCTCTATGTATGCTAAATGATGAGTTTGCCACCAGATTCAACAAGTTGGGTAATCATGAATTTCTTATAGGCATTACTTTTCACGGTAAAATGATAAACTATCACGAATTTCCATTTCTTGTAGGCTTTACTTTTCACGGTAAAATGATGAACTATCACGAATTTCCATTTCTTTTAGGCATTACTTTTCATGGTAAAATGATAAACTATCACGAATTTCCATTTCTTGTAGGCATTACTTTTCACGTTGAAATGATAAACTATCACGAATTTCTATTTCTTGTAGGCTTTACTTTTCACGGTAAAATGATGAACTATCACGAATTTCCATTTCTTTTAGGCATTACTTTTCACGGTAAAATGATAAACTATCACGAATTTCCATTTCTTTTAGGCATTACTTTTTTGTTGAGATATAAACCACCCCCACAACGGTCATCTCCTCCTTAATTTATTGTGTAAACCCCACAACGGTCATCTCTACCTTAATTTATGGTGTAAACCCCACAACGGTCATCTCTCCCTTATAAACCCCCACAACGGCCATCCCTCATGTCAATAGGCTCTGCCTCTCTCTTCTTCGTTTATGCCTCTCTCTTCTTCGTTCACATACACTTGATCCATTGCCATGGCTTCCACGTCTCGGACGCCGACCGGAAGGGGAAGGGGAAGGGGAAGGGGAAGGGGGATGGGAAGGGGAAGGGGAAGGGGCGGCCGGGGTGGTGGATCATCATCATTGCCACCACCACCATCAACACTGCCATTGATCATAGAGGAGTTCTTCATCACGATCTATGAAGACCCTTTGGCCAAGAAGGTACGTACGCGTTCCCACATATATAATGCATGTGATTAATTATGTGCATGTTCTAAAAAAACCTTTAATTTCAAAGGATCGGCGCTCGATCTCTTTGCAGGCACTCCCACAAAAGTTTGCGGACTATCTTGACGGCCAGGAGCCCGCAAAGGTGTATCTGCGAGCAGCTGACTGCGGTCCTCGTCTCTGGACCGTGGAGGTCCTATTTGACGGACAAGGCCAGATGTACCTCGACAAGGGCTGGGAGAATTTCGCCATCGCGCACGGTGTGGATTTCGGCTGCTTCCTACACTTCAAATATGAAGGTGATTATGTGCTCACAGTGAAGGTGTTCGACGGAACAACGTGTAGGAAGTACTACTACACGGACGACGAAGATACTAACGATGAAAGCGACGACGACGTGAAGCCATGCATCTAAGGGGATTATGACCAAGAATATATATGTAGCTTCATATGCATCGATTTATAGATCTAGCTATTTTCTATATATTATGCATGTAAAAATAATAGGGAATCGCAATTTCCACTATGATTCGAGCACCACAGCCTCCAAACGATGCCGATGCCGATATCGGCGTGGTCAGAATGGCTATGCATGCTCGCCGCCACTGCTAGGTCACCATCGGGATGCACCCTCAATCTCGTCCCCTCATTCGATCACTGACACACCATAGATACCGCCGAGGCCAATGACGAACGTACATGCTGATGGCAATGCCGAACATGCACGCCGCTGTGGGCACGGCCACGCCGCCCCGCTATGCTGGACGCCACAGACCACCGCGAGGTCTTTCCCTTCACCACCACACTCCCCTAGCACCCATCTATACACGCCAGAAAGGAGAGACACTAGTTTTCTCTACATTGCTCGCGTTCGTGTCTGACACCGTCAGTCAAAGTGTTGAGGTCGTCGTCGATGTCCTCGACCATTTCTTCTCTTCTTTGCATGGTTAAACGCGTCTAGTTCATATCTATCTAATGCGTCTGGTCTCGCCTCATGTAGTTCTTTGTGGACGTCGATCTCATCTCGGCACCCCGTAGGCCACCTCCTCCGTGCCATCGCTGTAGAGCTCCGTTTAAAAATCTAATCCTACCCGTGTATTGCCCCTTGTATCAGCGTCATGGCCCCACTTGTCATTCGATATACCGAAGCCCCACTCGTCCGCGTTTTGGTCAGGGATACGGTGATGCTTACGGTCAAACAAAGATGGATGCTCTGATGTGTCTTTGCGGGCTCTATGTGGCCCCACTAATCAGCAGTTAACGGTCAAAGGTGTTGAACCGTCGGGCAACCGGCTGTTCCAGCACTTGTGACGGTTTCAGACAAGGGCTTGGACAAAACTGAGGAAAAACTAAGGAGCTGGGGAAAACTGAGTACAACTAAGGACCCGAGGGCACGAAAATAGAAATCCCTAAAAGATAATGATGTGATACCGCGGCACTCCCCCAAGCTTGGAACAAGCCAAGGGGATGCCTATACCGGTGACGAGTTACTCCTTCGGCGGTGGTGGTAATATCATCCTTGGACCAAGGAGAAGCTCCAGCATCCTATGAAGCCTGAGATTCTCTTCTTGTAGTATCTGTATCTCCCTCTCCAGAACTCGGTATTGGGCACAAAGCTCGTCAGTGACCAGCATACCCTCTTTTATTATATGCATGAAATTTAGATCCAAGACTGGTAGTGTTGGTCCCTGCATATTATGAGAAAAAGCACGTCCAGCATTCATTGATCCTACGAAAGTAGGGTCTCTTGCCCTTGATCCTCTAGCCACATGTTCTTCCTTCAGCTTGCGGTCTTGGTGATCCTCTTCCATATGCTTTTTGCCCTTGTCGTCACTTGAAGGAGCCATGGTGCTCCCAAAACTGAGATCAACTCCTGACAAAAACAGCTCAAAATGAAAACACGACGAGAAAACGATATACAGACCTTGGGCAATCCGGGGGGTTATATAGGCGAAAATTAAACATCGAAACAAAATCACAGGAGGAAACCGGGACGGAAACGAGCTCCGAGGTGGTCTCACCACAGGGCGGCGCGGCCTGGAGTGGGCCTGCACCCCCTAGTGGTGAGAAGCCACCGGGCTCCGTCTCCTGCCCGCTTTCGTCTCGTGATTTTTCATATTTAATAAAAACAATAAAAATATTACTAGAAAAGTTTAACGCGAACCTCTTCTGACTAGAACTGTTACCTATTCGAAAACGAATTCTGCAGGTTCCTGCATATTGTCCTGGATGAATTCTTCCGGAGAAACCGTTTGAATAACATCAACATCTTCATTATATGAATCTCCAGCAATATAATATTTGAGTCTTTGCCCGTTCACCACTTGTGTAGTGTCATCTTTTAACGAATTCGAAAACGAATTCCGGAGAATCTTTATTGCACCAGAGCACTATACCTCTTCAATAGCATATGGTCCTTCCCATTTTGAGAGTAATTTTCCTGCAAAAAATCTGAGATGAGACCTATACAATAGAACTTTCTCACCAACATGAAACTCTCTCTTAAGAATTCTCTTATCATGCCATTGCTTGACTTTCTCTTTGAAAAGTCTGGCATTCTCGTAATCTTCGTTTCTCCACTCATCTAAAGACCTCAAATCTAACAACCTTTTCGTACCGGCGAGTTTAAAATCCCTATTAAGCTCTTTCACTGCCCAAAAAGCTTTGTGTTCTCATTCTAAGGGCAAGTGACACGCTTTTCCGTAAACCATCTTGTATGGAGACATGCCCATGGGGTTCTTATAAGCAGTTCTATAAGCCCATAAAGCATTGTTTAACTTGCTAGCCCAGTTTTTCCTAGATCTATTAATAGTCTTCTGCAAGATAGACTTGATCTCTCTATTTGAAAGTTCTACCTGCCCACTAGTTTGGGGATGATAAGCAGAAGCAATTCTATGATTAACGTCATATCTAGCAAGAGTTTTCCTAAAATCACCGTGAATAAAATGAGAACCTCCATCAGTCATAAGATACATAGGTACACCAAACCTAGGAAAAATAACGTCCATAAGCATTTTTAACGAGGTCTCACCATCGGCACTCTTTGTAGGTATGGCTTCTACCCACTTGGTAACATAATCAACAGCAACAAGTATATGAGTATACCCTTTTGAAGGAGGAAAAGGACCCATAAAGTCAAATCCCCAACAATCAAATGGTTCAATAACAAGAGTGTAACTCATAGGCATTTCATTACGTCTAGAAATATTACCAACTCTTTGACATTCATCACAAGATAAAACATACCTTCTAGCATCTTTAAAAAGGGTTGGCCAATAAAAACCTAATTGTAGAACCTTTTGTGCAGTTCTATATCCAGGATGATGTCCTCCATAAGCACTACCATGGCATTTTCTTAATATTTCTTGTTGTTCATATTCTGGAACACATCCTCGCATGATACCATCAACTCCTTCTTTATATAAGTGTGGGTCATCCCAAAAATAATGCCTCAAATCATAAAAGAATTTTCTTCTTTGCTGAGCTGTAAAGGTTGGAGGCAAATACTTGGAAACAATAAAGTTAGCATAATCAACATACCAAGGAAGGTCTCGCGAAGTTACATTTATTGAAGCTAACTGTTCATTTGGAAAACTATCATTAACAGGAATAGGATCAAAAGAAATGTTTTCCAATCTAGACAAATTGTCAGCAATAGGATTTTCATCACCTTTCCTATCTACAATATGCAAATCAAACTCTTGTAAAAGCAACACCCAGCTAATAAGCCTAGGCTTAGCATCCTTCTTAGACATAAGATATCTAATAGCAGCGTGATCAGTATGAATAGTAACTTTAGAATCAACAATGTAAGGTCTAAACTTATCACATGCAAAAACAACAGCAAGAAACTCTTTCTCAGTAGTAGCATAATTCTTCTGAGCAGCATCAAGAGTCTTACTAGCATAATGAATAACATTTAACTTCTTATCTATGCGCTGTCCAAGAATAGCACCAACAGCAAAATCACTAGCATCACACATAATTTCAAAGGGTAAATTCCAATCAGGTGGTTGAACAATAGGAGCAGTAGTTAAAGCCTTCTTAAGAGTTTCAAAAGCTTCCTTACAATCATCATCAAAAACAAATGGTACATCTTTTTAAAGAAGATTAGTAAGAGGCTTTGAAATCTTGGAGAAATCTTTAATAAACCTCCTATAGAAACCAGCATGACCAAGAATACTACGAATACCTTTAACATCTCTAGGACATGGCATTTTCTCAATTGCTTCAACCTTTGCTCTGTCAACTTTGATACCTCTTTCGGAGATTTTATGTCCAAGAACAATTCCTTCATTCACCATAAAGTGGCATTTCTCCCAATTAAGAACAAGGTTAGTTTCTTCACACCTCTGCAAAACTTTATCGAGATTGTGCAAATAATTATCAAAAGAAGTTCCATAGATGGAGAAATCGTCCATGAAAACCTCCACAATTTCTTCACAAAAACCATGAAAAATAGAAGACATGCATCTTTGAAAAGTAGCAGGAGCATTGCACAAACCAAACGGCATACGTCTATAAGTATAAGTTCCATAAGGACAAGTAAAAGTGGTTTTCTCTTGATCTTGCTTTTTAACAGCAATTTGAGAGAAACCAGAATAACCATCAAGAAAACAAAAATGAGTCTTCTTAGATAACCTCTCTAGCATTTGATCTATAAACGGTAAAGGATAATGATCTTTCTTAGTAACTTTGTTTACCTTTCTAAAATCAATGCACATCCTATAACCAACTACTACCCTTTAAGGAATAAGCTCGTTATTCTCATTAGGCACAACAGTTATACCTCCTTTCTTAGGAACACAATGAACATGACTAACCCATCTACTGTCAGCAATAGGATAAATAATACCAGCATCAAGGAGCTTCAATACCTCATTTCTTACCACTTCCTTCATCTTGGGAATTAAGCAGCGTTGATGTTCAACTACTGGCTTTGCATCTTCTTCCATGTTAATAGCATGCTGACATATAGTAGGAGAAATCCCTTTTAAATCATCAAGAGTGTAGCCCATAGCTCCTCGGTGTTTCCTCAATACTTCCAATAACCTTTCTTCCTCCTTTCCTGAAAGTTTAGAACTGATAATAATAGGATATATTTTCTTATCATCTATATAAGCATACTTAAGATCATCAGGTAAAGGTTTTAATTCAAAAACAGGATCTTCCTTAGGTGGCAAAGTGGTACCAAGATCCTCCACAGGTAAATTGTGCTTAATCAACGGTGGTTGACGAAGAAGAATATCGTCAATCTCTTCTCTTTCCTCCCTGAAGACATCACTTTCATGGTCCTCCATAAATTGCTGCAAAGCATTATTAGGAGCAAGAGCAATAGAGGCAAGCTGTTCAACTCTAAAATTTTCATTAGGCAATTCATTTTCATAAGAAGTTTTAGCGAACTTAGAAAAATTAAACTCATAAGATTCTCCATCAAACTTAGTAAAAAATTTCTCCTTCTTACAATCTATCACAGCACCACAAGTATTCAAAAAGGGTCTACCAAAAATAATAGGACAAGTTTTACTAGCTTCCTTACCAAGTACTAGAAAATCAGTAGGATACTTAGTCTTACCGCATAAAACTTCCACATCTCAAACAATACCAAGTGGCAAGACGGTCTCTCTGTTAGCAAGCTGAATAACCACATCAATCTCCTCTAGTTCACAAGGGCCAATCTCATGCATAATTTCTCTGTAAAGCTCTACAGGAATAACACTTGAACTTGCACCAATGTCACATAAACCATAATAGCAATGATCGCCAATCCTGACAGAGATAACAGGAACACTTGTTTTCCTATGCCTACTAGGGTGTGAAACAATGTTAGTAGCATCTTCACAAAATACAATATGTTCATCTCCAACATCCTTAGTAACAAGGTCCTTCACTATAGCCATAGGAGACTTAATAGTAATTTGCTCATCAGGTTCTATAGCTTTCTTAGTACTTTTATTAAACACACTAACCAAAGTAGAATGCTCCTTTACCTTAGCAGGGAAAGGCGTCTTCTCGAAATAAGGTTCAGGCAAAATGCTATCAACAGTACAAACTTGAGTAGTTGTAGCAGGAATATGACTAACAGAATCTTTATAAGGTGCATGATATTTGTTCCAATTTTTCTTTGGAATATCAAGATAAGAGGCAAAGGCCTTAAAACAGTTAGCAAGTATCTGAGAATCAAGACCATAAGCAGTGCTAACATTATGAAAGTCGTCGGTTCCCATAAAAGTTTTAATGCATTCATAATCATAATTTATACCTGACCTCCTACCTTTGTCGTTCTCCCATCCTTCAGCATTTTCTTGAATACGGTCAAGAAGATCCCATTTAGCTTCTCCTTTCATATGAGTAAATGATCCAAAACAGGAAGCATCCAAAGAATCCTTGTCATGAAGAGCAAGCCTCGCATAAAAGTTATCAATAACAATATTACTGGGGAGCTCATGAATGGGACATTTGAGCATTAGTAACTTCAATCTCCCCCATGCTTGGGCAATACTCTCTCCATCATGAGGCCAAAAGTTATATATTCGATTACAATCTTTATGAATTTCACTTGGAGGATAAAATTTGAAATAAAAGAGAGGTACAATTTCCTCCCAAGCAATAGATGGACCATCTTTAAGCAGCCGATACCACTCCTCAGCTCTGCCTTTCAGTGATAAAGAGAATAGCTTCCTCTTAACTTTGCTTGATGAAATACCTGCACACTTGAACAACTCGCATAACTCATGTATATAGAGTAAATGATCACCCAGATAGACAGTTCCATCTCCTGAATAGGAGTTATCTATAACACGTTCAACAATTTTCATAGCTATTTAAAAAGGATCTAATTGAGCAGGTGGTGGTTGTGATTCATCCACATCCGCAGCAGTGGTAGTAGTGTTCCCGAATAGGAAACCAAATGGATAACTCTCCATAGCAAAATAAAATAAAAATAAAAGACAGAAATAAAAACAATACTCACAGTGACGATTACCTTTAACAATTCCACTCTTCAATAGCGCTTCACTCCCCGGCAACGGCGCCAGAAAATAGTCTTGATGACCCACAAGTATAGGGGGTGTATCGTAGTACTTTCGATAAATAAGAGTGTCGAACCCAACGAGGAGCAGAAGGTGTTGACAAGTGGTTTTAATGAAGGATTCACTGTAAATACTAGCAAACGGGTTTTCAGGGGTATTATGGTAATGGAAATAAATAAAGTACGAATAAATAAAAGACAGTAGTAATAATTGCTGCAAGTGGCCCAATCCTTCCTAGAGCAAAGGATAAGCCGGTTGTGTAACTTATGATAACCAAACGTTCTCGAGGACACACGGGAGTTTCTGTCAAGTGCTTTCGATTCATGTCGCTAAATAATCTTTATTGGTTTGATAAGTGTTATGGGGGTGAACCTGTGCTAGCGCACTACCCTTACTAGGATAAATACACACTTGTGATTATACCCCTTGCAAGCATCCGCAACTACAAGAAAGTAATTAAGATAAATCTAACCACAGCCTTAAACTCTAAGATCCTACGCTCTCTGGTGCAATGGTTTCCCAACGGAGGTTTAGGTTTCTGTCACTCCAGCAACCCCACAATTGGTAGCCAAATACACAATGCATCTCACTAGGCCCATAAATGGTGAAGTATCATGTAGTCGACGTTCACATGACACCACTAATGAAATAGCACCACAACAAATAAATATCAAACCATTAAATATTATTCAACATAATTCCACTACTAACAACTTGACTTCTCCCATGTCCTCAAAAACTAAACAAACTACTCACAAGACATCATATGGATCATGATCAGAGGTGAAATAATGGTAAATAACAATCTGAACATAAACCTTAATTCAACGGTTCCACTCAATAGCATCAACCACAAGAGTAATCAACACCGGGAAAGTTTCCCCTAAGAATTTGACAAGATTCAACCCAAGATGTTACAGCGGGATGGCGTGGTGATGGTGAAGATGAAGGTGCTGGTGATGAGGATGATGGTGATGATGATCCCAATGAAGTCCAGCGCGATGATGATGACGATGGCGACGATCTCCCCTCTCCGGGAAGGAATTTCCCTGGCAGATTCGTGCCTGCCGGAGAGCTTTTCTCTCTCTGGTGTTTTCCGCCCCGCAGAGGCGGCGGTGTCTATCTCTAAGCCTCTCTGAGCCCCCCTTGACTTAGGATTTCGGGGACGATGAAATACACGAAGGGGCGATGGCAGTAGTGGACCAGGGTGGCCTCACCATCGGGCGGCGCGACCAGGGGTGGGCCCGCGCTCCCTGTGCGTGAGCCCACTGACAAGGGGTTAACTCGACAAATGTCCTAGATGAAGGACTTATTATCGGGGAGATAGGGCGTCGAATGAACTCGAAGGTAAATTCAGTCAAACAAGGTGGCTATGAAAGTAAACATGGGGGTAAAACCTGGCTTGCTTTCAATCTGTCCCACACCATCCCCTCCTGGCCCCTATTTATAGATGTCCAGGTCTCGAGGATCGGGTGGGATCCGACACAGATTATAATATCGATATACGACATGAACTTGTATTTTGACTAGTATTACAATTGGGCCTAATCTAACGGGCCTCAGGGGTACTCAGCCGACGGGCTCTATTATCTATACCCTTGTCAATAGCCCCCGAGATTCCGCCAGAATTGCAGATTCGGGTTGAATCTCAGATCTTCAATTTTTTGACTTGATCAATACTTGACTTCTTCAAATCTTGAAATCTTCGACTTGGTCTTTCGACTTATCTTTTATTATAATATCTCGCAAGGGGCTTTGATGAACAAGCCTGACAACTCTGATGGATCAAGAGGTCAGTTAACTGCTGGAACAGATACTTGCCACCTACTTCAAATTCAATCCCCTTGGACTTGAATTCGGGAAACCGGTCAAACCCATTCTTTTGCCGCATTTAGGACTTACAAAGAATGAGTCCCAGTGGTTCTCAGGGTACCCAGTGCGTCCACCAGGATTTTTCTTCGCGTCGTAGACATGGATACATGCCAGCAGAGCGCATCCATGTGCGTATACCGGGCCACACAGGACATATCCTGGGGTCTTACCTTCGTGATGTATTTCAATCACGGCATTCGAGTTTTGTCATGATGACGCAACTCGAGAATTATATTTCGCAGCCTTGTTTGACTGATTCAATATATATAATTTTTCGAGTTATCCTTTTTAACTTTCATGAATATCTCCCGATGGGAGTAATCGATGTTTTTTGTTGGCAATGTGGCCAAAGTTCCTTGCTGAAGAGATGCGACTAATTATGTCTGAACCTCATGTCTATCAATTTGCTCTTTATTACCAGCTTGGACTCGCCTCCTTTTTGTCAACTTTTTCCTATCGGGTGCGTGACAGCGCTCCCGATGGGAGTAGCCCCCAAGGCTATAGCCAAAAGTGTCGGGTATAGGCTCAAGGAAATAGATAAACCTTCTCCATATATTTCTTCTCGCATCATTCATCGACTTTATTCACCTTTGCAGTGGATTTCTTCCCTTCTTATGCTGCAAGCCTCCGAGTCGAAGACGAAGTGAACTTGTGCTTCTTGACAGATATTTTCTTATTCACTGCTATCATCTCTCTCTCTGTTTTTTATATATACATCTTTTTCCTTGATACGTTGATCTTTATTTTATCGTCTGCTCTGGGCAGCATATAAGAGCCCGTAAATATATTTTGGACCTTACCCTTGTAAAGGCCCATTAGTACGTACTTATAAATAAAGCATGTCTGGCGAGAGTAAAAACCCTAATCTAGTCATTAGCTTCTCCTTCCGCCGCATCATCTTCTTCCTCTTGAACTCATCTAGGGTTTATCTTTTCCAACATCTGTCTCCATGGCCGATGCGGGTGGATCACGCTTGAACATCGGCGCCCCAGTGGAGAAACGGGGTCGCGGCCGCCC
Organism: Dactylis glomerata; assembly: GCA_007115705.1. Taxonomy (NCBI): domain Eukaryota; kingdom Viridiplantae; phylum Streptophyta; class Magnoliopsida; order Poales; family Poaceae; genus Dactylis; species Dactylis glomerata. The sequence continues at coordinate 840,127 of QXEO01001193.1, forward strand.
TCGCGGCAGTAAGAACAAAACTTCAATCGAGGCTACAGCAGCTTCGTCTTCTGCTCTGGTGAAGCGGCGCCCCGACCGTCTGGCCGGGAGCAAAAATAAACCCAAGGTGCCTTCTGCTGTACCAGGTCCAAGTGCTCCTTTCGCTAATGATTCTTCTCCTCCACCCAAAATCTTCTCGTTCTTCTGCATCACCGGCCCGCAGTGCCGCGAGATTCAGCGTCTACCACTAAATTTCACCAAGTTTATGGATGGGCGAGAACTGCGGGAGGCTATCCTTCATGAATACTCTGGGGGAGGGACTCCCTATGAAGTGGAGGTCTGGTACGACGGCGCCGGTGAGCAGTACTTCAAGGGCGGCTGGTCGCAATTTGCAGAAGACCATGACCTCCATCAGGGCTTCTTTATGACTTTCGACTTCCACGTCGGGACATCGAAGTTCGACGTAAGGATCTACGACTGCACCCAATGCCAGAAGGAATATGAAGCTGAAGTGCATTTTCACTAGTTTTATGTAATCCTTTTGTTCGAGTTGTTCTTCCTCGTACTATCTGTAAGAAGTAGTCGCATTTATGTATTGTCCTTGCTTTACTAATAGACCATGGGAACGAATCGTAGTTCCGAGGTGTTTGTTTTAATATATTATCGGGTTCTTCTGAACCTGCATGTGTTGTTGCCAAATGTCGGGTTGTGAACAACCTTATCGTATATCGAAGATAATAATCTTAGATCTCAATAATAACCTTTATTTTTTATTTCGTACGACTCAAGGGTCTGAGCCCCCGAGTAGAAAAAATAAAATATTTACATGTATTGTCGAGTTGACCCAAGGAACCCGACCTATGGCCTCATGTTCTGGGTTTAGAAGGTCAGCTTTCGAAGAATCCTTTAGCATCTTATGTCGTCTATGCGTAGAACCATCATAGTTGCTCTGCATTCCACGGGTTACTCTCGTTTTGCCCCGTTTTCTTGTCTTGTAGTCGATAAGCTCCTCCTAGTATCACTTCTATCACAATGTAAGGTTCCACCCATGGAGACTCGAGTTTTCCATGGCCATCCTGCTTGAGTCGTAGAACTAGATCTCCCACCATGAAAGACCGTGGACGAACTCGACTACTATGGTAATTTCGCAGATTCTGCTGATACTGAGTAGCTCTGGCGAGCGCTACATCTCTTGCTTCATCAAGTGCATCGACATCATCCTAAATTGCTTCTGTGGAAGTTGCCTCTTCATATGCCGCAATTCTTGGAGCTTCATGAGTTATTTTGACTGGAAGCACGGCTTCTGCGCCGTGGACTAGGAAAAAAGGTGTTTCCTGTGTAGCTGCGTTGGGTGTAGTTCGTAGACTCCAGAGCATGGAGGGAATTCATCTACCTAAGTGTGCTTGGCTTTCTCAAGGGGTGCCAACAACCGTTTCTTTATCCCGTTGCATATTAAGCCATTGGCTTTTTGACTTGCCCGTTTGTCTTTGGATGCGCCATAGATGCAAATTTCAATTTAATTCCCAATCCTTCGCAATAGTCCTTGAACTCCTTTGATGTGAAATTTGTACCGTTGTCTGTGATTATGCTGTGTGGTACTCCGAAGCGAAATACTATGGGCTTGATGAAGTTTATTGCGGCTTTAGAATCATGGGTTGTTACTGGGGCTGCTTCTACCCACTTAGTGAATTTGTCGACTGCCACCAACATATAAACGTGCCCTCCTGGCCAGGATTTGTGCAATTTTCCTACCATGTCGAGACCCCATTGCGCAAAGGGCCAGGATAATGGTATTTGTTGTAATTCTACTGCTAGCGCGCGTGGCCGAGATGCGAAGCGTTGACAGGCCTCGCACTTCCTTACTATATCTTTTGCGTCTTCAATGACTGTGAGCCAATAAAACCCTGCGCGAAAAGCTTTGGCTGCAATGGCTCTGCTGCTCGTGTGGTGTCCACACACTCCTGCATGGATATCTTTTAAGATTTCTTGTCCTTCTTGAGGAGTGACGTATCGTTGCAAGACGCCTGATATACTTTTCTTGTACAATTTTCCTTGTAACACGACGAAAGCCTTGGATCATCGTATTATCCTTTTTGCTTCTATCGTGTCTTCAGGTAGTGTTTTGTTTATCATGTACGCCAGATATGGCTGCATCCAAATTTCTTCTATCATCATAACTTCTTCTAGTTCTGCTGCACTTACTTTTCCAGCCCCCGAGCCTGTTGCTTGGTGCTGACCTTGTTGCTCTGTGGTCGAAGTTGTGCTGTTCTTTATTGATCTTTCTATGATTTCTTCCCAAAAGACTCCTTGCGGTATGGGCAAGCATTGGGACCCGATGTTTGCTAAATTGTCGGCTTCCTCGTTACTGGCTCTGCTGACGTGCGAAACTTCGCATCCATCGAATGTTCCTTCGAGGTAGTAATATAAGTTTTTGTATGCTGTCATGTTGTCGCTGATGGGTCGCATTTGTTCATTACTTGTTGGACGACGAGATTCGAGTCTCTAAATATTTTTAGTCGGGTTGCTCCGCACGCTTTGGCCATTTTCATCCCATGAAGCAGCGCCTCGTATTCGCCTTCATTATTAGAAGGTTGAGGAAAACTCATCCTTAGCACATATTTCAACTTGTTGCCTTGTGGTGATATCAGGACTACCCCTGCTCCTGCGCCTTGGATTCTTTTTGACCCGTCGAAGTACATTGTCCATACACTCGATAAATCTGGTGGCCCTGTGTTTTATAATTCCAGCCACTCTGCTGTGAAATCTGGTAGAACTTGAGACTTGATCGCCTTTCATTTTTCATACGTGATGTCCAGGGGCGATAGCTCGATTCCCCACAAGGCGACACGTCCTGTTGCTGAAGGATTGTTCAATATATTGGATAGTGGCGCTTCGTTGACCACTATGATTGGGTGGACCGCGAAATACTGCCGTAGTTTTCGTGCTGCTGTAAAAATGCTGTATGCAAGTTTCTGATAGTGCGGATACCTTTGCTTCATCGGAGATAGTACCTCGCTGACAAAATATACTGGTCGTTGGACTCCATGAGCTTTTCCTTCTTCGGTTCTTTCGACTACCAATACTGGGCTCACCACTTGATGTGTTGCTGCAATATATAGTAGTAGTGGCTCTTTTTCTTTTGGTGCGACCAACACCGGTGGTGTGGAAAGCACCTTTTTGAGTTGCGCGAAGGCTGTATCCGCTTCTTCTGTCCACTCGAATTTGTCATCTGATTTTTTCATCAATGCATAGAAAGGGAGCGCTTTTTCTCCTAATCTTGCAACGAATCGACTTAGTGCCGCAACGCGTCCTGCGAGTTTTTGTACATCGTGCAGCTTTGTGGGCTTACCCATTGTTAATATCGCTTGGATCTTCTCTGGATTTGCTTCTATTCCTCTTGCAGATACCAGGAATCCCAGGAGTTGTCCTGCAGATACCCCAAAAGAACATTTTGTCGGGTTGAGCTTGAGCTTGTACCTGTTTAAGTTGTCGAAGGTCTCTGCTAAATCACTGATTAGTGACTCCTCTTTTCTTGTGGTAATGACCATGTCGTCGATGTAGACTTGGATGTTTCGTCCTATTTGACTTCCGAGGCAGTTTTGCATCATCCTTTGATAGGTTGCTCCTGCGTTTTTTAGGTCGAAAGGCATGACTTGGTAGCAGAACACACCATAAGGTGTTATGAAAGCTGTTTTTTCCTCGTCTTCTTTCTTCAACTTTATCTGGTTGTAGCCAGAGTATGCGTCCAGGAAGGAAAGCCTTGCGCACCCTGCTGTTGAGTCAATTATCTGATCAATGCGAGGTAGAGGGAAGGGATCCTTTGGACAGTGCTTGTTGAGAGATGTATAGTCAACACACACTCTTTGCACATCTGTGTTTTTCATGGGGACTATAACTGGATTAGATACCCAAGTCGATATTTTGATTTCTCGGATGAACCCTGCGTTTTTGAGTCTGTGTAGCTCGGATGCTATTGCTTTCTTTTTGGGTTCATCAAATCTCCTCAACGGTTGTTTGACTGGCTTCGCTTTGGGATCAACGTTTAGTGCTTGCTCGACGAGTTCCCTGGGAACCCCTGGCATGTCCGAAGGACACCAGGCGAAGATTTCCCAGCGCTCATGGAGGAACTCGACGAGCGCGCTTTCCTATGCAGGATCCAGGTTTACTGCTATAGAAGTAGTCTTGTTCGGGTCCGTAGGATGGACCTGGATTTTCTTCGAGTCTTGAGTTGCATCGAAAGCCTGGTCTGGCAGGGATCGCCCGATGTCGGGTAGCACGTTGTGGTTGGTTTCACCTTTTAGTCTTGCGTACTCTGCTGTCATGCCGAAGGTTTGCGCCAGTCTATTGAATTCTTTGTCACAGGTGTTGGATACTTCAAAACTGCCCTGTACCGTGATTGTTCCTTTGGGTACTGGGATCTTGAGTGTAAGATACGCGTAGTGAGGTACTGCCATGAATTTTGCAAATGCTGGGCGCCCCAGGATTGCATGATATTGTGAAGGCCAGTCCATGACTTCAAACTCCAGCTTCTCTCTGCGATAATTGTTGCTGTTACCGAAGCAGACGTCGAGTTCTATTTTTCCAAGAGGGAAATTGGCTCCTCCTGGTACTATTCCGTGGAAAGAGCAATCTGTTGGCTTGAGACTTTCTAGTGATATGCACATTGCCCTCAGGGTTCTCGCATATATCAGATTTATGTTGCTTCCTGCATCCATGAATACTCTGCCGATGTCGTACCTCCCTATTTGCGCCTTTAGTACCATTGATGCGTGCCCTGGCCTGAGAACTTTCCTTGGGTGGTCTGCTCTGCTAAATCTAACTGGTTGATTGGACCACTTTAGATACTCCGTAGTAGCTGGTGGCGATGATATTGCCAGGTTGACCTGTCTTGATATGCTCTTCCTCTCTTTCTTCGACTTTGGTACTGGTTGGATCATTGCTGATATATATACTTTTGACTCCAGCTATTTTGCGAGTCGTTGCATTTGATATCCTTGACTGATGCTTTTTTCTCCCTGTCGTGCTCCTTGGCTTGAATCCATGGCATTTTGCAACCTTAGGAAGGTTCTGCAATCCTTCATCTAGTGGTTGGAAACTCTTTTCCCATCTAGGTAAGCATAATGGATGCGACAAGGACCATATAGCATATCCTCTGCCAAAGGACCCGAGTACCTTGGCTTCTCCTTTCTCCTACCGTCTCTCGTTGGAAATTTGATATTTTCATAGCCTTCTTCGTTCCTTCTGTCATATCCCGCGTCTATCTGATTTTGCCTTCCGTGGTTGTCGCCATTGCGGTATCTTTGCCTTTGCCTACTTGTTTTGTCGACTTCTGGTGAACGCCCCCTTTTGTTGTTATACGCGTCTTCTCCATCGGCAAATCTGTTGGCTATTTCCACTAACTCAGACACTGTCCTTGGCCTTGTTCTCCCTATTTCTTCCACTAGGTCCGAACGACGAAGGCCACTCGAAAAAGCGTCTATTGCTCTTTCGTCGGAGACGTCTTCTGCTAAGTTTTTGATTACACTCCAGCGTTGTATATAAGAGCGTAGGGTTTCGCCTTTCTGCTGCACGCACGACTTGATTTCTTCCAGCAATGCTGGGCACTTATATGTTGAGCGAAAATTTCTTGCGAATTGATTCTCTAGCTCTCCCCAACTTCTAATGGAGTCATTGGGTAGGGTATTTAACCAGGACCGCGCTGCGCCGGTGAGGTGTAACTGTAAACTTTGCATGGCTGTTGCTCTTGTTCCTCCTAGTATCTGTACTGCTTGCAGGTAATCTAACAACCATAGAGTGGGCTCTTACGACCCATCATACTTTTCTTGATCATGTGGCAACTTGAAACCTTTGGGTACCCGCGTTTTGCGAACTCTGCGGGTAAAGCATAACGCGCCCATCTCTTTTTCATCGTCTTCGTAGTTTTCCTCTCTCCACGCATAGCGTGAGTTGTTTACTCATGTTTGTGCTATTATGTTCCTTGCGTCCTCCCTCCTTTTTTGTCGCCTCTTATCTTCTGATGAATCATTGGGTCCGTTTCGCGAGGATTTGCGCTTGAATTCTTCTTTTCGCCTTTCTTTTCGATGTGTCACCTTTTCCTCTGGAAGCTTTCCCATTAACTTGTCTTCTACCAACCCGAGACTTCGTATTGCGGCCTGATGCATGTGCTCTCGTGGATCTCCAGGCTCTGGTTGTGTGGTTAGTAGGTACGCCTGTGCTGCTACCAACACTGCTTCTGGTGTTTCTTGAACGAAATCTTCTTCCTCTTCTGACTGCTGTGGGCTTTGACTTTTCGCGTAGCTCTTCTCTCTTATCTGTGCTATTGTCCTCCTGTTGTGCTTTGGGTCTCTATGTCTCTCCATGCTGGACTCTGATGAATTGCTATATTCATTCCAATATCCTTCACTTGGTGTGCTATTGTAATCTGGGCTTCTCATAATCATGTCTCTTTCCTTCCTTAACTTCTTTTTGCGCTGGTGTAGCGCGTATTGGTATCCCATTAAAACTTCTCTTCTTGAATCTATGGGTACATCAGTCCCGTGGTTGATATCTGTCATGATCATTCTCCACTCTCCGGCTGAAACATGCACTTTCTCCTTCTCTTTCTTGCCATTGCTCCTTATTTTGTCGACTTGCATGTCGACCTCCTCGTTGCCAGCGTGATTGTTTTCTTCTTCTGCTGCTTCAGTGATGATGATGCATAATTGGTGTATGCTTCTGGAGACGCCGCTGCTTCCGCTGGTGATGTCCCTTGATTTGTCCACTGCTGCTTCCACGATGGTCTTTTGCCCGGTTTCGTCGGGTTCCTCGAATTTTTCCTAAAGATTTTCTGTTGCTGCTAAGCTGACTGGCGAGTTTGCCTCGCTAGAACAGCCCACAGATGATCCAGATGCTGTGATTCTCTCAGTTTTGCTTGCCGATGGAACTGATTTCATCGGATCCGAAAGGCGAGTTGAACCCGAAGGTCCGATGTAGAAGCTTAAACTTCCGAACGTCAGCTCCATCTCTTGATTTTCGTCGACTTCTGGATTGCTATTGGCTAAAAGCAAAAAGCCGTCGAATTCATGATCCCAACGCCCAGAGTCCCCACGGTCGGCGCCAATTGACGAGGGGTTAACTCGACAAATGTCCTAGATGAAGGACTTAGGATCGGGGAGATAGGGCATCGGATGAACTCGAAGGTAAATTCAGTCAAACAAGGTGGCTATGAAAGTAAACGTGGGTGTAAAACCTGGCTTGCTTTCAATCTGTCCCACACCGTCCCCTCCTGGCCCCTATTTATAGATGGCTAGGTCTCGAGGATCGGGTGGGATCCGACACAGATTACAATATCGATATACGACATGAACTTGTATTTCGACTAGTATTACAATTGGGCCTAATCTAATGGGCCTCAGGGGTACTTAGCCGACGGGCTCTATTATCTATACCCTTGTCACCCACCCTGTGGCTCCTCTCGCCTCCTCCTTCTGGCTTCTTCAGTCTTCTAGCAAAATATAATTTCCTGGTATTTTTCTAGAATTTCCCGATCTTCTGAAACATGGTGTCTTGACGGTCCTTTTTCCAGCAGAATCCTAACTCTGGCAGCAAATCTTCCAGTAATCATCAAACATGCAAAAACAGAGGAAACAACATAAGTATCATCTCTAAATGTGAAATATATCAATGAATAATAGTAAATTATGATACAAAATAGTGATGCAAAATGGATGTATCACCTGCATGTCCCATGCATGCAACGCTTGATGCATCCGCCCAAGGCGGTGGAGCACTCCATCATCTGCAGGACTAGCAGCCAAGTCCCATGCACGTTGGACTTCTAACCAGAATCCCTCTTCCTGGAGCCACTTGGCTTCAAACCTTTTTGACTAAGGACGATTAATAAAAGGAAGGAGCTTGATATTCAGTGTCCAAAAGGATCGGCCTATGGTCAGACCTTGTGTATTCCAAGTGTTGGAGCACTGCTCCTGGGTGCATTATAATCCAGTCGCCGTTGGCCACAACCCTGCCCAGACGCTCTCTTAGCTGTCCTCGCTTCCAAGTGAAAGGTTCCCGCATAAATCCAATATCTTCCAAATTACAGTCCATGAGCACCTCCCTAAAGTTTTGCATATAAGGTTGGGGGCGTGGATTGCCTCCTTCCTTTTCATAGGAAAATAGAATCTCATTGAAGTCTCCAATTACCACCCAGGGTAACTCCGAGTTGTTGTTCAGCTCTCAGAGTTTATCCCAGGTTTTATATTTATCCTCCCAGCGGGGTTCTCCATAAATCCCCATCAACCTTCAGATTTTCTCTAGGCTCTCAATCACTCGAACATCAATATATTTTGGAGCCAAAAAAATAAGTTCAATTTTGATTTCCTTTCTCTAGAACATAATAACACCCCCACTCCTCCCATTGCTTGGATTTACTATTTTACAGTCCATATTCAGCCTCCTTCTTAAACACTCAGCCGGATAATCGTCAAGATGAGTCTCCGACAGAAACATCACCTCAGGGTTACTTCGCTTCTTGACTTGAAGAAGTGCACGAACTATCAGGGCGTTACCCAAACCCTGATAGTTCGGGTCAAAAATCCTCATTGCGCCCGGACGGACCCCTCGAAGGAGCCCGCCGATCCTAGTGAAGGGGAGTCAGCTCCATCCTTCTTTGAGCGTTTGGGCCGCTCAAAAGCCCCATCAGTATCTAGGTCATTTTCAGTCTCTCTGGTCGTGTCTACTGCCATGTTTGCATGAATGTCGGGTATAGTTTGCTCTGAATTAATAAGAGACGGTTCTGATTGGAGGAGCAGTCTCCTTTTAGCCCTAGTTTCAACATCCCCAAGATCCTCTCCATCAACCATACTATGATCACCTTTTTTAATAGGACTGGTAGCAGTATCATCTAGTGCACCCTCAACATTGTTGTAATCTTCAGAAAATGGTAGTGCATTGTGTCTCCAACTAGCCAAAAGACCTCTCCCCCGGGTATTCATATTCGATCCTCTACCACCTGCATTTCGTCCCGCTTGTCAACGACCACCACGTTCAGCGCGTCCACCACCTCTAGAATTTGCTGTAGATCGTCCCTTCCATGTGGACCAGTCTGCCTTCAGGAACTCTCCCCATTTTAATTTGCATTCTTCAATTTCCCCTGTGCCACACTCAGTATGAATATGGCCGACCAAACCACAGGCTCCACAGAATTTTGGCATTTTCTCATATTTAACTTGATAGAACTCCCTCTGACCAGCCCGAGAAACTGTCACAAACCTTGTAAGTGGGGTTGTGACATGCAGCTTCACCTGCACCTGAACAAAGTTGCCCATACCATTAACATTTGTCTCCACCGAGCCAATAACTTTCCCAACCTTTCTCTCAGTTAGATTCTTGATCAAAGCATCAGTTCTATAGCCTATGGGCAACTTGTGAATTTGAATATAAGTAGCAAAAGAGTTCAGATCAACCGACTCCGGATCCGACAAACCATCATATTCCTCAATGCAGACAATGTTCTGTCTAAAAAGCCACAGACCTCCCTTCTCAACTTTCAGCCAATCCCCAAGACAAAAACATTGAACCGAAAATAAATTCCCCTCAATGTGCTCAAACCTGATTTCTTTGGCTGGGCTCCAAGCAATTTTCATGTGCTGATCAAAAGTTTGAGGGCTGAAGAAATTAGATGTGTGAACTCTTGCCAATGCCATCCACTTCATACCTTGTTTCGGCGCTGTATCTTCATCCTAAAAAATTAGATCATCTATCTCGTCCTCCGCAATCCCAAGCCTTCGTAGCATGTCATCGATTGGTTCTGCCTTTTTTGCTTCCTGATCCCCCCTACGCATTGGAAGAGCTCGCCGCTGAGTCTGCCATGATGAGAAAGCACCACCTGCAGCGCTAATGGGATCCAGGGAAAGATTGTTGGAACGCCACTTGAGAGCCAGAAAGAAGATGGGAGACCCGGACCAGAAGCCTGGGACCTAGGGGTCAGAGGCCAGCGATCCGGGAAAGAGATGAACTCCGTGTCGACACTGAGGCCGACGGTGGAGGACGGGTAACCCTAGTCGCCTAGCAATCGCCAGAGCCCTAGGTCACGAAACGGTAGGACTGGATCGGTACCTTGTATATGCCCCAAAATCTTCTTCTTTTCGGGCACTTGAAGATTGTGTATAGGAATTCGCTTTTTTCCATGTTTAGAGAATTGTAGAAACATGGATGCCTATTTGGGATCTCCACTACACCGCTCGTTGTGGTGGCACCTAATGCCCGTGCTGCGTGTAACGAAAGCGAGATGGGTCGGCCCATTTTGGTTTGAACGTTCTAGACATCATATGCACTTCATAAAAAGTATTTCTTTTTAAATTTTAACAAATTGGAAATATTAGAATTTTTAAAAAAAGTTTAGGTCTAAACAAAACTAAAAAATAACAAATTTGAAAAAACTATTCAAATCTGAACATTTTTTGAAAAATATATTTTTATTGAAATATGAACACATTTGGATTTTTTTTTTGAAATCTTAAAAAAATGAATCAGAAAAACGCAACGAGAAAGAAGATGCCCAAAAACTACATAGAAACCCATAAAAACTAGATCAAAACCAAAGGAGTTTAACCATCCATAATTACTGGGCCTGGCCCGTTAGAGTGAGGGAAGCGTGGCACCATACACCGCGCCGCAAAGGACGGTGTATAGGAATTGCGTCCTATTCGCAAATTGAAAAGTTACAAATTTTAAGAATTTTAAATTTTAAAATGTTAAAAATATTTTAAAAATCCAAATCTGAAAATTTTCAACCTTGAAAAAATGTTTAGAATATAAGACTACAGCAAAAAAAAGAAACAGAATTAATCCGAAAAATCCAGAGAAAACACTGAGGAAAAAAGAAGAAAAATAGCTAAACACGCCGGCCTATTAGGCGACTAGGTGTTCCTGCCTCTGTTCCGCTGTGCGGTACTTGGATCGGGGCCGCAGAGGGCCCATGTATGTACACAAATGATTCGGTTAAGCGGACATAACAGCCCATGGTCTACCGGTGCATGGGCTATAATGAGAAAGTGTAATTAGATTTCGGAAATGCCGACTGTTTGGCTGTCGCTGTGAACCTTAGTATCAGGCAAGCAACCAGACTACGTGCTGATTTATTTATCGAAATGGGAAGCGGAGCCTCGGCCTACACCGTGTTAATATTTTGGCGAAAAGGTTGCAGGATAGAACTTTCGGTGGAAACCAAAGCGGCGTCTTCTGGAGCTGGTGGAGGGCTCTCTTTGCGGCGCTTCCTCTGCGTCGGCCTAGTTGTGCCGCCACAATCTATGGCCAAAAGGATGGCCGCGCCATGTTCGAAGCCTAGTTCGCGAGCTCCTTCTTCCTCTGCGAGAAGATCTTCTGTAGTGTTACAGCTCGGCCAAGTGGTCTTGTTGCTGGCTAGAATTGGGGTGGCGCTGCAGCAACTCGGCAAGCCGCCGGCGAGTATCTAGAGCCCGATTGCGTGTTCGCTGTCCTGACTAGGGTGTGTGTTGTAAAAGCTAAGGGTCATGTTGTAATTTTTTCTTTTCTTCTAGGCCTCTTTGTAAATTGTACCCACCACTGGAATGGATCTCTGGGTCCTTCCGGACCTTACCCGTTAAAAAAAAAGTTATACCGGAGGCCTAGAACCGATGAACATCAAGTAAAATTTATGTTCTGAAAATTACGGACAGTACTTTCTTATGAGCCAAATTCCGGTTAGTAGCCTGACTGTGCTGCATCCTGCAGGGGATTTGGGCCAACCAGTAAAACTTCTCCTGGGTTTGCATCCCATATGTATGGTAGGTAGGGATGGTTGCTGTAGTATTTTGTTTCGAGGAAAGAAGAGCAATTTGCTTGTTAGTCATAAACAGATTTTTTTTGCATACCGGTTGGCCCTGATCCAATTGGTCGAGAACTGCGCTGTATGTAGTAGCAACACGTCTCAGAACCAAATATAAGCTACAGATCATGATGATGTGAACCGGCCGCGCAGATCGCAACACGCACCGGCGTGATCAATTCGATCGAAATCAGTGGCAAGCTTTGCAGTGGAGGGAGGACCATCGACTGATTTACACGTGCAGGTTTGGGTCCATGTGGTATTGCTGTCGAAGCGCTCGCTCACCACTCGAAATTGCAGGAGAAATACTTCTCTTGCAGTCTGATGGCGACGACAGAATCCAAAAGACAGAGAAAACAAGGATACTACGGGAAAAGGAAATTAAAGCTGGAATTGATAGGAGCTGACGAACACTCTCAAAACGTCTCTGTTGCCCACGTGCCTGATTTGGGCAAATTAGAGGACCATCCTGTACCCTAACATCAATCTTTGTCTGGGCCGGGTGGCTGAGCCGTTGAGCAGTACTGCTTCTTTTTCTTATGATGATATGAAATCATACCTTGTTAAAGTTATCTATTCAAGACTGAAAGTTTGTATAACTTTCTTCCTTGTCCGATGGAGAACTATGTCAACTCCACTCTTTTCTCTCCCTCATCAATTTCCATAAAAAAGGCAACCTTTTTTTTAAAACTTGCATGGAAAAACAAAAAGAATGACAATATAGTTCAAGTGTCAAGATTACCGCTACTTACATACTCCCTCCAATCCGGATTAATCAACACATTCCAGACCGAATTTGAGTTTGACTTAATCTTTAAGGTTAGGAACACGGTTTTCACTAGTATACCATCTGATATGTCAACATTAAATCACAGCCACACAAAGCATCTTACCCGTTATCCGCCGCCCCTCGGTGGACACATTTTGTATTCAAATTGTATGACTGATATTATTTAAGCTTTAGACAACAAGATTTTTTTGTTTGACACAAATATAGGGAAAGGCTCTCTACTGTGTCATTTTTCATTTTATATATAAGAGGAATATTTCAATAGTTCCAGGTTTCCTTGGAACTTATTACATGATCAATATATATTTATATAAATTTATGTGTTTTCAATCTTTGTAGGATGTATCTAACCCGAATTGCATTCCTCTTTGATACTAGGCTTAGCCCTTTACATGTTATGTCTAAAAATAAGACTTAAAGGCTGGAAGGCATCTATTCAGAGTACGAGGGTTTCCATTAAAGACGACATCATTTCTCTGATTCCATATAGTCCAGCAACTTGAGATTATAATTTCCATCATAAAGTTGATGGAGCACCTTGCTTTAGCATCCAAGATCATATTATGTAGATAGAGATTAGTGTTCCAATCTAAGCCAAGAGCCCAGTAGAAACTCTGACCGAAGCTGCATTCAAAGAAATTATGAGTTCCGTCTTCCTTGGAGCATGATCCATGCAAAGAATTTCTTTCTTGAGATGTTGCAGGTCTACCAAATATATTTAATTGTCTTATGGGTAGCATGTTCACCAATCAGTTCTCTATATGATTTTTTTAGTGGAGAAATATTCTCCCCATGTCAGTTTCCATTTATCATAATTATCATTGGTAGTAATGTCATGTAGTTAATCCTGGAGACAGGAGACCAATAAGTTGTAATGTGCCTGGGCAGATTAGGGCACATGTTTTGTTTCCCATGATCCTATAATTGTAATTCATGCTTATATGTGATTATCAAGTTTCATTAACACTAATAAATGATGACCTAATTTTGTCTAAAATTTTCTAGGATGTTGGTTAATCTAGAATGGAGGGAGTATTACAAACCTCGTGCAAAGCAGGCACCACATAGTTTAAAGAAAGCAGTAAATTTATCACCAAAGATTCAACAACCGAGGGTGGTCCAGATTTGCACCATCTAGTTTGTCAGCCTTGCTAGCACCAGAGCCCATCCATATTGTTATCTTCTGATCCAAATTCTTCAATTAAAGGACAAATTCTGACAGAGTGAAGCGAGGCCCGTCACTGGGAGGCTTAGGCCGAGTGGAGCGGTATGGATCGTTATCGACCTAGGTTCACCACTATATATATATATCTCTTGTAAGCCGCCGCACGGGGCAATTTGAATCTGTGAAGTCCACAACATTGCCTAAAAACTCTCGCATATTCTGAAGATTTTTTGGTTGTCGCCCGTGGTTTTTACCCTTCTCACTAGCGGTGTTTTCCACGTTAAATTCTTGTGTCCCCTACGTTTTGGTGTGATTAGTCTTTTCTATTTGCCTGTCGTGATCGTAGCATATATGACGTTGAGTTTAGGCTTCAAGATCTCCTATGTTGTATGATCACTTAGGTAGTTTTAGTTTTCAACCAAACTACATCCAACATCAGCATTTCCACAGAGGATAAGATTCTGTTGGGGCAACGGAAGGAGGCCAATCCAAGATCTAGTAACCCATGTGTACTACTAGGAGGTCTAACATGATCAAAAGCATAAATCATCATCTGCCAGGTTAATTTTTCTAAAGCATATTGAAACACAAGATAGTAAATTATTTTCTTCTGATTACAGAAATCGCAATGATCAATCTTAGCCTAGCCTCTTATGAGAAAATTATCTTTGGAAAAGATGTTCTTAATCATCAACAAATGAAAATACTTAAGGAAATTGAGTTTTGACAAAAACCTACAATCAATTAGAGACACAAATTTCAGTTACAATTATAAATATCTAACTTTTAATATGTTATTCCCTCTATCTTCCAACCACTTTAACAGGGTCATCTTTCGGAAAAACCGGATCAACCAAACACTTGAATTTTTTTCATTATTCAACTCCCTCTCCACAAAGTTCTTCTAAATATGATAAAAATCCAACCTTTTTTCTGTCACAACTCATAGCGACACATTTGGAGTAGGAAGCATTTCCCCATTCGCAATCTGCGCCCCATAGACTAGGCCAAGTTGCGACAACACATAATTTTTCAGATGTTTTCTTTGTCAGTATTATCTGAGTTATCCAATTCACACAAACACTTACATTATAAACCCTGATTCTTAGTAGTTAAATCAAAATTCTGAAACCACCACAATCCTAGGCATACACCAAGAAGGCTGGTTGACCAAATGGTATTTGTTCTTGTGACCTAGTAGTACATGCAACATTCTAGCTACATGGTGACCCATATGTTAACGATACCTTTTGGAGCTTCTGAAAATATAACATATACAAAAAATTCTTCTTAAACATATGCCAACGAGTGTGGTCATATCACCAATTTTTGAGTGTAACAGAACAAGCTAGGGCTAAAAATCTTTACCATCAAGTTATTTCGCATAGTTCAAATACCCGTGGCACGTGGATGGGGAGTCTCGTGAACTAAAAGTTGTGTTTAAAAGCAATAATTTGAGTTATGTAAGAGGGGAGGAACATTGTTCACTTTAGCATATTGTTTCTATTTAATAGATCTTATGGAAGGCAGAAAACATCTTGTGTTTTCTCTTGCAACATAAAGCAAAATCAAGGTAGAAGTTGTAGGATAGCTAGCATGAGAAAAACAAGGAGCATGTATATCTTTGAACTCAATATAGATGTTATCGCTGGTGAAAATTAGAATCTCAGAAACATAACATTTTATGAAATTTAGAGGCTGGAGGAAAAACATATCTCTAGTAGATTCCCTCTTCTGGTAGGTATGTTTTTTTGACAGGATACACTCAAGCTTGTGTTTCGAGCTCCAAAGGTAGGGCTCCAAACAAGGCTTATACAGGAGCCTATATACGATAGCTTTTCAATGATTCTCTCTCTCTAGTTAAGTGGTACCGCTCAAGTGTGAACTCCAACTCCATCCACGACCACTCCCTTAACACCACCTGCGGAAGTCAATTGTTGAAGGCTCCATAGTTCAATTCATGTTGTAGGTCAACCTTCCAGTGGCCTCTTATGCCTCCCTCATTGTCGTCGGATCTGTCATGATCGTCACCACTGCTTTGATTATGTACTTCTTCCCTTGTGTCCTAATAATCTGAAGCACACGACAAACTCTCAGAGACTTCTACCACTTTTGCACCCAAGTGAGCCCCAACTAAAACCATGGCTGCTTGCCACCTAACCGTAAATGTCTTGGATGGAGGATAAGAATAGTTGACCCCTTCCTGTAGTTAGGAACTACATGAACTCATCAGATGATGTCAGATTTTCTAGGATATTTAGGGTTTGGTCATAGGGGAGATGTATGTTTTGGTAGATCTGAACTTCATAGTCGAGAAGAAGCACATATCTAAGCAATAAAGAAATGTGTTGACTATGTTGCAATCATGGAATGTTTGGACAATTTCTTTGTTTGCTAGAAACTATATGAGTAATTCAAGCAGTTCTATTAGTTGTATCTTGATGTATGATTAGACTAGCTTGGTCAAAACCAGCAAGAGCAGAAGCGGATTTTAAATAGATTTAAATAGAATTCTAAAATCTTGAATCAAAACATTAGAGGAATAAATGTTTCAATGAAAGAAACTGCACCATAATCTCCATCCAATTTAAAAATAGCGCACTCTCATTTGTCCTATAGAAGATAGTTTTTTTTCCATTAAGATCTTGGCAAATTTGAATTTCTCCCATTAGTAGGAGCTTCTGGTGGCCTCTTAGTATTTGGAATGAATCTTTAGGCAGATGAGAATTAGACTTCCAACATGAGTTCCCTCCGTGTATCCGTTTCACTTGTCAAACTCTACCTGGTTCCTCTCAAATATCTACGGTCCATGCCAAGCAGAGCAAAAAATGGAATTATTGAGTGGTTTGGTGCCATTCAGATGCCAGATGGCACTTAGTGGATTATAATGGGAGATTTTCATTTTATAATATCACCAGATGAAAGAAACAAACTAGGAGGAAACATAAATGATACATTTTTATTAATGAAGCTATCAACAAGCTTGGTTTAGTGGAATTAGCTTTAATGGGCAGGGGATATACATGTAGCAATATGCAACAAGATGATCTGCTAGAAAAAAAATGGACTCGTCCTTTACATCACCTTTTTGGACTTTATCTTATCCCTCAACATTTTCTATGCATCCTATCAAGCCTACATGTGATCACATACCTTGTGTCATACACATTGGAACTTTAATTGAAAGAGTAAAAGTGTTCAGATTTGAAATTACTAGTTACATCATAGTGAATTCAAGCAAATTGTTCAGTCAACATGGGATATTCCAGTGGGGTTTCATAATAGTGCCAATAAAATAAATGCAAATGAGAAGAACGTAAGGAGATGATTTAAACTCTAAGAAAAGAATCTTCCTTGTCTAAGGAAATTAATTTCACAAGTAAACTTGGCCATTGACATCTTGGAAACATTTGAGGAAGTCAAAGCTCTCGATACTTGATACAATGGAATGGAATTTGAGATATTTGTTAAAGCAACATGTCCTTGAACTCTTGCACAACCATAAAAAGTTAGTAGATGCGGAGGGGGAAAATTAAGTGGGCCAAATTGGTTGCTAAAAACACAAGATTCTTGCATTCTAGAGCTACTACTTCTTATAGACAAAATTACATAAAAACTATGAAAAATGCACAAAAGGAGGAAATCTGTAGGCATGAGGGAAGGCCCAAATTCATTAGGAAGCATATAAACAAAGGATGGGTCATTTTGATTAGCCATTAATGACATTTGATTTCAATTATCAATTTGGACATAATGATAACTCACATTTGCTGGCCAGTCAGGATTTGCCAATTACTAAGGATAGAATTGATCATGTCATTGCAAATCTACTACATTGAAAAATCTCCAGGACTGATGGTTTTGGCAACGTTTGGGATGGGCATTTGAATAATTATTCGAATGTCATAAGTCCACAAAAGAGATGATTATTTGAAGCTTGACTTCGAGAAGGATTTTGACAAGATTGAGCATCTTTGTAAAAAAAAAGATTGATCATTCTGTAATTATTCAAATTTTAAAAGCTAAGGGCTTCTGGCAAAAAAATATAGATACAGTATCTTTGATTTTGAATTCTGGAACCTCGTCTGTCCTTTCAAATGGCGTCCCTGAAAAGATTTTTTTATTGCAAATTGGAAGTAAGGCACGGAGATCCCCTAAGGCCTTTGTTATATGTACTTGGAGGAGATTTATTATAAGAAATTCTAAATAAAAGCTCTTGAGATGAATCTTCTTCACCTTACACTCCAAGGAACATGGAGCCATGCTTTTCTGATACTATAATATGCAGATGATACCTTGGTGATAATGGAAGCAGATGCTATGAAATTAATATGGCTAAATGCACTACTAAATTCTTATACAGATTTTTTAGCCAGGATTGAAAGTGAGTTTCCACAAGTCAAACATCATTCCTATCAACTCGGATACAGAAATGATTCAACACTTATCAAATATAAAAAACTATAAAATAGGTAAATTGTCATGCATTCACATACCTTGGACTGCCTCTTGGTATAACAAAAACTTCCTTTGAACATTTCTTGCCCATGGTCAATAAAGTGGATAGAAGATTATGTGGGACATCAGTTTTTCTAGCCTACTGTGGAAAACTACAGCTAGTCAAATCTGTTTTGGCATCCATATCATTTTTTCATGTGCTTCCTTGATATTCCAGTCTCAGTATAAGACTAGTTAATAAAATATATGATACAATTCCTATGGAGAAAACTTGTTTTTCAAGATATAAGACCATGCTTAGTAGCTTGGACAACTGTTTGTAAATCAAAGTACCAAGGAGGCTAGGGAGTGAGAATAGTAATATTCAAATTAATGCTCCGATGCTCAAGAACCTTCACAAGTTTCATAACAAGGTAGACACACCCTGGGTAAACCATGTATGGACTTATTCCAGCAGTTGCACTATGTCAGGGAATATATTGGAAGGATCTTTCTCGTGGAAAGATCACTTAAAACTCCTGAATCTCTTTAAATAAATGGCCAAATATAATCTTGGGGATGGAAAAACTACTCTGCTATGGTCTGATTTCCCGAGCTACCGTCTCTAAACGGTTCCACCGAGAATCCATCACCTCCCGATGCTTCTCTTGTTAGATATAATACCACATACGGATCCAGTGTGTAACCATAGGAATAACCTGCAAAAAGATGATTTTTTTGGTTTGTTAAATATAAAATCATTTATTGTAATCCATAATGTCCAAATGTCTGTACAAACACACACTCTAACTTGAACTAGATCTTTCTAAGGAATCCCCTTGAGCCAATTCCCAAATAGGTTTGTAGTGTTCTTAGGTGGTGCCAAACCGAAAGCCATATGTATGATGCGCTATTACCTTAGCAAAAGAACACTCAAAGAAAACATGTTGTATGGATTCCTTGTTATAAATAAACAACACGAATCATTACATGTCCTATATATGGGGATCGAATGTGTTAACAATCTCAAGAGCATACAAGGTTCAGGAGTTGAGATAGTCCACCTCAGTTTAAATGGATATAGATAAGCTGTTGCCAACAGAAGCACAAAATTTTCTTCTTACGATTGTTACATGACAGATTAAACACAAGAGATCCTCTGCAAAGGAAAAAACTTTAGTTTGACAAATTATGCTTGTTCAACAGAGGGATGCAATCAGACTAAAACTTTAGTCAATCTCTTCTAGGAATGTCGTTTGCTATTCTTTGTTGGGATTTTATCTGCCCCCAAAGAAACAAAAATCTTTAAGTCATCGAAGCAATAGAGGATATAAAGGGGAAACTCAAATACCCTTGGTTTATGGAAATCATAATTATTGTAGCCTAGGGCATCTCGATCATCATAAACAACAAGATTTTCAAGAATGTCTATCGATGGTTGGAAGTATATTGTTTACACTGATGGCTTTCCTGAGTCACCGGATGTAAAAGAAACAACTAGATAGTTTCACTGGGTGGAGATGTAATTTTGTTTAATTTTCTCTTTTTTTGTTACTGTATTGTCCTTAGTCACTTGACTTTGGGCTTCATTTGTACATATACCCATTTTAATATATGAAATTGCAATGCAGAACTAACCCACTATTTTCTTAGAAAAGGGAAGAAAGAGGTCACAAGAGAATTTGTAGCTAGCACTTGAGGCAAACCAGAAAATGGTGGAATAAAAGACGAGGATCGAGAAAGAAAATAATAAAAGATGCATATGGAGCTGCATTTGGCAGAACCACACGATGAAGACATATGCAACCATGGTGAAGACGAAAATGAGGTGGAGAAGTAAATTTGTCTTCATTATGCGTTGGCGCCTATTGTATTCCTTGTCCTTTTTGCAATCGCAACTTTTGGACTATCCTAGATGTATGTAGTAGTTGTGTGAACATTTGAGAAAGATTAAAACATTTCTTGCTTATTTTCAGATATCAAATGGAGTTAGTATGATTATAGAAATAAATGCATAAAATCAAAATAGAGCTTCGGTGATCAAAGAAATTAAGAAATGCTAAAAACAAATAGAGCCCAATGGCACCCAGTCTGCAAAGTCTAACTCTAAATTCATTGTTTAGGGCATCTCAGTTGTTTTAACAAGAGGAGAGACCTTTCCCTGGCTTGCTGTTTGGTGCTTGCAAGTTGCAACACAGGATCGATCTTGGGTGTCTGTCACCCATGAATTAAGCACGCATTGCACCTGCAGCAAAACATCGCCGTCAGTCAGCACCAGCGACTCGCGGGCGGGGCGAGATATACATTACATTACATGGCCCTCCCGACACCTGACCCACCGGTCGACGGGGACGGCAGACATATTTTTTTTTGAAACGAGGCAAAAGCTTTGCCTTTTCGATTAATTAAGACGAAGAGAGTTGCCCAGTTAATTAACGGAAAACCGGGCTAAAACCGATACAACAGGGGCAAAGCCCACACAACAACACCCAACCAAGACCAGACGACCTCCTACCAAGCCGGAGAGAAAACGCCGTGAGTGCTATGGGAGGAGCAAACACAGGACGCTCCAACGAAGAAGAAGACAATCCACCGGAAGAGCTGCGCCACACCGACGCCGACAACCAACATCGAGACAACCTCGTCGCCCACACGACAAGAGGTCTCGAAGCACCCAGCACAGAGAGCCTCCACCTTCCGGGACCGCCGTCCCGACGTACCACCGCTCAAACTCGAGCCACAACGCCGCACGACCCAGCCGCCCACAGCCCAAGCTGCACCGGGCAAACTGCTCGTAGACCACGGCCGCCGCACCAACATCCGGGGCCGCCGCCCCGGCCTAAAAGTCAAACTGCCTCACCTAAGACAGCATCGACCGAGCCGACAGCCTCGCCGCACTAGCAACACAAGACAGTCACCCAAGCCATGCAAGCAGCAGCTCCGCCTCATGAAGCTACTGCCCACCATGTATCCCGAGGCCGCCGCCTCGACGCACAACCACCATCCGGGGCCGCTGCCCCGACGTCCACGAACCTCAACGCAAGAGAAGCCGCACACCACTGCCAACTGACTCTCCAAGGCGACGCCCACAAGAGGGATGCGACGTAGACGCCGTCGTCGCCCGCTCCGGCTGACCGAAGCTTAGGTTTTCACCCGAAGCGACCAAGCCATCATCGGAAGAGAAAATCCACGATGATGCCTCCAAGAAGGGAAACGACATCCGTAGACGCCGCCATCATCGGCACCGACACGAGGGTCGGAGTAGAGCTTTCGCCCGGAAGAATTCCCCTCCGCGAGAGGGCTCGCAAGGCTCGTGCCGCACATCGCCGACGTTGACCACCAAGCCTCGAAGCACGCGACCAATGCAGCACCTCATTCTGCAGAGTTCACTGCCACACTTCCGCACCGCAGGTCACTCCAGGGGGCTCCCCACCGCGCCAACGCTCTGCCCGGGACCGCCGTCCCGGCGTCCGGCAACCCCGCACCCTGCAAGCTAAGGCGCGCAGCACCACAGCCACGCCATCACCACATCCTCCCCGCACCAGCCTGCCGCCCACGCACAGCGAGGGCGAGACCAGCGGCCAGCACCACCCGGCCTTCCTCGCGCGAGCAAGCAGCAGCACCCCGCCCAGCGCCTCACGCATCCGAGGCCACCGCCGCAGCACCGCCACACACCAGCGCGCGCCGATCCGCCGCCCCCGCAGATGCCGCCCAGGAACGCGGCCACGGCACCACGTCGAGCTCGCCGGGCGTGCGGCCCGCACCGCATCGCGCCCTGCTCGCCAATCCCGCCACCAAAGCCCGGGGCCGCCGCCCCGGTGTCCCGCGCCGCCAGCCACCAAGGACGGCCGCCGGCGCCAAGCTCCCCGCCGCGTTCGCCGCGAGCTCTCCCCGCACCACCTTCGGAGGCCGGGGCCGCCGCCACCGCGGCCTGGCCAGCGGCAGCGGCGGAGAGGCAGCCAGGAGGGAGATCGGCTGGCGGCGGCGCTTCTAGGGTTTCCCCCGTGTCGCTCCCGCTCGAGCGACGCGGGGGTGGGTTTGAACTGGTTCCCTAACCTGTACTACGAATTGACTATCATGATGCGACGGCAGAGATATACGGCAAAAGGTTGCCGGTCTCATTTGGCCTGTATTATTCGAGACAAGATAATCCTGTGATCCGCAGAGACTAAACCCAATCATGGAACGACGGAAAGCCAATCCGAATAATCAGCTAGCTACTGCGGCACTGCCGTCATTGGAAGATTCCGGAGTCCCCACGAGGTTGCACGGCCGACTGTACGAGTGGCAGTGCGCACGGCGGGTGGTGGGGTTGCAGGAAAAAGGCCTTTTCTCTCCGCCGTTCCCCTTCCGGCTACAGAAAATCAAGCCGCTGGCCGTGGCCGGCGCATCGGCATATCCAGGAAGAGGAACAGACAGTGCCCGCCATGTCGCACCAACCGTTAACCTCCGTGGTGTCAACTACACACACAGCACGCCCCACATGCACCCACCATAAATCGAAACTTTCTTCTATAGCTTGCCATCTTTTTCAACCAGCGCCGTACCAAAAGCACCAGGGGAATTTCATACTCACTCGATCCAAATTACTTATCGCTGATTTCATATAAAGTTGTACAAATCAGCAATAAGTAATACATATCAGAGGCGGTAACAGTTTTCCGGGGGACAACGGCCATCCATAATGCTATTTGAGCCTTACGTCGCTGCAGAGGCTAGATGTAATTGATATCTTCGTGATATTATAATAAATATATACTATTTATTAAAAAAAAGCTAAGAAGAATCGACCGGATGAAGAGACCAAAGTGAGTCACTAGTACATACCCCATATTCCTTTTAGGTTAAAAATGACTAACTTTTCCAATAATATAATTATTTTGAAAATTAATTCAGTAAAAACTGAAGAGGGTAGATGGTAACTTAATGCTAACCCACTTTGTTCAATTTCATTGTGCACCACGCATGATGGCTGCAGTGCTCATCCATATTGCCGCAGAGTTGGGTCTTCTTTATTTTCTCGCAGGGCACGGATTGTTATCAAAATAAATTGTGATGTTCATATTACCCAGTTGGCCAGTTTCCACAAGGTAAACACGAGTAGGTTGTCGGTATGTGAAGCCTTGGTGGGAACTAAAAATGCCCAGATCTAGGGTTGTCAAAAGTCTGCCGTGTTTCCCTTCTCTGTTGTGTGCCGTCTGGGCCCTCTGCCATGTCCTATTCTTTACCGTGTGCTTTCTGTGGTCTTTGTCGTGGCCAAGACTTTGATGTGTGCCTAATTTTGCTCTCCGCCGTGTGTCCACATGGCACGGAACACGGTAAAAATGGTCTCTATCGTGTTCTGTGCCATGTGGACACATGGCAGAGGTGTTGGCTGCGTTGGCGGCCTATTTTCCGATAGTGCGTAGTAGAGAAAAGGAAGGCGAGTATGAATAATTGGCAGAAATAGCCGCTGATGCAAGAGAACGATAACTTGAAAGCGACACCGCTTAAATTTATATACGAAGAGTAAACATGCCCATAATTGAGATGAACTCTTGAGAGATGGGGCCAAGCTAGCCATATGGCTACAAAAAAAGGAGATAAAATACAACATCATGATAACACACTTAACATTTGAGAGAAAAAGCAAACTACATGCTAGCAAGCTAGATAATTAGGTAAAGAACACAATGAATGATCAATTGCATACTACTCCCTCCGTTCGATGATTCTTGACATTTTTTTGAACACGATAATTCTTGACATTATTATAGTTCAAATTTGAACAAATTTGAACTACATACATGCCAAGAATTATGGGATGGGGGAATTAGTAGTTATAAACCGGTCAAGTTAAATACAGATATGTCATCTATATCGTATTTATATAGCAGATAAACCCATCAAGTTAACATGAATGATGCACGCACGCGACAATTCCATGTATATTTATTAGAGGAAACTTATAATGTGTGTATATATACGTTATACCGGTCATCATCTACACGTATGGTATACAGCCACAGGACCGGGAAGAAGCCGGCCGGGGCGAGTGTCAGCTGGAAGCGGCGGCGGCGGCGCTGCGGAAGCTCTGCAGCGACTGTAGCTGCGCCTTGCCGCTGAGGCCGCGCTGGCGGATGTGCGCGCGGTACTCGTCGAAGGTCATCTCCGGGTACAGCGCCGGGCTCTCCGGCCCGACGAGCTCCGGCATGGGCCCCACCGGCACGTCGCTCCGCGGGTTGTAGAAGAAGGCCAGCGACAGCCGCTCCTCCGCCGCGCTCACCGTCACCCGATGCTCCACGCTCTTGTACGCCGCGTTGCTCAGCACCTGCAGGACGAACACCGTATTATCAGTTAGACTGAGAGGCTATTGGTAGTCCCACGTTGAGAGGGAGCCGGCGGCAGCGCATGTTGTGCGAGCGGTTGGCTCAGGATCGAGCTCAGGTGCAGGATAGGCATAGCCTTGATGGGTGTGATAGCTCATAGCTCCCGCACTGTGGCACCATCAAATGCAAATATAGTCAAAAGGCATCGGGTGATTAGACACGCCACTAGCTGCTGGCTAGTACTATGCCTAGTAGGAGCAACGAATCTTTGCAGACATGGTAGGTTGTCTCTTGCACCTGAACCTTTTTTCTAATATGCCTATACTGGAATATCACATGAAAAAGGAGAAATATGTCATCTCATATGGAGACTGAGATGACACTGCATATCAAAATGGTCCAAACCTAGCTAGCTAACTTTTACAGAATTAGTTAGCTAAGCCAAATTGACCCAAGAAGCCGCCCGTGATCACAGTTTTGAAAGCATTAAAATGTACCTTCTGTGAGTGAAAATATTCCACGTCGATCTTTAACTTTTCACAAAAAATGATGCGCTCTAGATAGGGATGCAAGCGGCGCGGATTTGCGGAACAGATGTTTCACTAATCATGCTTTAATTCGGCTAGCTCTCAAGTCTCATTTGCCTTAATTTCTGTTTTGCGGGATGGGAAGCAGGCGCCGCCTGCAACCCTAGCTCTAGACAGATTAAAAGATGCTTCACAGAAAACAGTATACACCGTAGAGTAACTGTACAAACCAAATCTTTGTTGCCTATCGACACATGAAAATAGTATGCGGATTTGTTTCTAAATTACTTCAATATTTTATATTATGTGTATGTTTTACACAATATTGTAATTTTTCTGGTTATTCATCGTATTTGCACTCCAGGAATGGAATCAAGCCTATGTACTCATGGAGTTCGAAACAACATGTTTTAGAGAAGGTTTCTTGATGATTTTATAAATTCACTATCGCGTAGTAAATTTGAACCACTTTAGTTCATGTAAAGAAACCATATCTTTCACGTGGATTCGTCCTTGTGTTTCCACAGAGTCAAGAGGATACGCCGATGAGAGCAAGTATAATAAGCCTAGTCAGCAGGCTATAACACTTGCCACATCAGCAAAAGTCCTAGTTGGAGGAAAGAGAAAGTAGAAAAGAGAGAAGAGCTGGCTCTTGTTGTGTAGCCCGGCTATAGCACAAGAATCAAGAAAAAGAGGCTTGCATGCAGCCTAGAACCAATAGTATACATGCATTAAGTAATTAATTCTTAATTAAAGTCTATTTAAGAGTCAACTAATAGCTCATCTATTATACAAGTGGGCTATATGAAGACTTTTAGATGACATGGCATGTTCTTATAGCCGACTGTTGGCTATATTATTAACCTCGCTCTGATCTGTTGGTTGGAGAAACAGTTGCTTGTCCCATTTTCCAATGCACGTCTATTGACACGTGTCAACACCTGGGAATACCCTTCCAGATCCCCACCCCCGGGTTTTGCTTCGTTCCTTGTGCAGGTAGTGCACCACGATTGCAATAGGGCACGTTCTGCACTTCTATGGTGTTTGCAATGATGTTTACGCGATCCCCTTGCCATAGCCGTGTTCCTACTTAGTATAACGTTCTCACTGTCACGGTGCATATATACCTAGCTAGCTACCACATACCTACACTTATGCACGTGCGCGTATTCTCTTTTTTCTTATTACCTGGATCTGGTCTCCTATGTTGACGATGAAGGCGTCGGGGACCGGGTCGACGGTGATCCACTGGCCATCCTTCCTCACCTGAAGCCCCCGCACGTGGTCGTCGACGAGCAGCATGGTCATGCCGCCGGGATCGGAGTGCGCCGCCACGCCCAACGTCAGCTCTGGCTGCGGGCACTTGGGGTAGAAGTTGACCCTCAGACATGCCCCCTCACCGCCCTCGCCGCCGAACGCCTTCTGCAGCCTCCCGCCGTCGAGCCCCAGCCCCTTGGACAGCACCTTCGTTACGCTCCGGCACAGCTTCACTACATCCTCGCCGTATTCCTCCGTCGCCTCCCTGCCATGCATGCGTACACATCGATCAGCAAATTAACTTGAAAATTCAGCATCATGCAAGCGCGTGCGTCCATGTTAGATGGTACTATGTTCGTACCGAAGGGTGGACGGAAGGGACGGCCATTTGTCGTGGCTCTTGATCGACGGCGGGAGGAGGTGGAGGAAGTAGTAGTCGCCCCAGTCGAGGTGGCCGCCTTTCGCGGTGCCGAGGCGGCTGCCGTAGCCCTCGTACGTCGTCGGCGAGTTCGCGTACCGCTCGCGCACCTCGGCCGGCTGCCGGAAGAAGCCGCGCCAGGACGACCGCGCCCGGCGCAGCAGCTCCGGCCGTACGCCGTGGTTCACTGCCTGGAAGAAACCCCACTCTCGGCACGCTGCCTCCACGGCGCGGGCCGTCTCCTCGGAGTCCGGCATTGACATGTCAACCACCGGGATGTTCAGGCCGCTGCTGCCGTGTGAGGAGGCTGCCGGTTGGGGCGTCGTCGACGACGGCCGCTCGTTCAGCGGCTTGACGTACCGCTCGGGGATCATCTCGCCGCAGGTGTCCGACACGGCCTGCACGCGCACCACGGGCTCCGGCCAGCCGGCGCCGCCGTTGAAGCAGCTACTCATCGGTGCTATAGCTTGCCGGTAGTGTTAAGACGCTCCTGCAGTAACCATTTATAAAAGCAGCAGAGGATAAGGGAGAGACACTGTCATAATTGAGGTGTTGAATATAAAAATCAGCTAGTGCTTTGCTAGGGCTTGAAAGCAACGGATAGGATAAAACAAACACGTGCTGAAAATATTACGAAGGGATTAACATATAGTACACACTTTTGTGTGGCTAGAGTTCCTGTGGACGTACATACTTTATGCTAGTGCGTATGTGGACTATGCGCCCCTCTTAAAATCATAGTATGGTACTTAAACTACTACTAGCTAGGTCAGTGATACTTAACAATCATGAGAAAAACAAAGCTCGTTTTCTGTATTCTTGCGCGGGATCATGGGCATTTGAGCAAAAGTTTGAGCGTTAGTCCTTCCCTTCTATAGCGCTCTCGATCACCGAAAATTTAATTTGGCAAATGCACTGGTAGGAAAAAGGGCTTTAGTACCGGTTCTAGAGGCACATTTGTACCGGAAAACAAACCGGTACAAAAGATTCGGGACAAAAGGCCCCCCCTCTTTGGTACCGGTTCCTTACAAACCGGTATTAAAGGGGCCTCCACGTTGGCTCCAGGAGAGTGCAGGCGCTAGGGACCTTTGGTACCGGTTTGTAACACGAACCGGTACCAAAGGAATTCAGGGTTTAGGGTTTTAGGAGGGGTTTAGGGGTATCAGACCATTTCATCGTACGAGGATCGCGTCGATGCGCCAGAAACGTGTTTCGATTTAGGAGTACATGAAGATCAAGGTAATGCATATGAACTTGGTGCATATAATATAACACATGTAATTGCATAAGATCGCAAATTAAGTAGTACATGCATGAAGATCGATCTTCATGCATAGTGGTACTCTCCGAGGCATACTATCTATTACATGTAGCATAGTGGTACTCTCCGAGTCAAACTATATATTACATGTAGATCTTCATTAATAGTGGTACTCTGCGAAGTTAGGTATGACGTCCCGAAGGAAAAATCCCGCCAATTGCTTTGAAGCGGTGCTCGATTGGGAGCCTGTCACGCTTTCTTGCCAACTGTAAAAGAATGAGATTCAAATGAATACATGAGCTATGTATATATATATATATATCAAATCACAATCAAACAATTATGACTGAAACTTAGCACAAGTTATGGTAACAAAATAAATTTGTGAATATTGTTTTCGTACCTCTCTATTCCTTTGATTATTCGTTCTCTC
Source organism: Dactylis glomerata (assembly GCA_007115705.1). Classification (NCBI taxonomy): domain Eukaryota; kingdom Viridiplantae; phylum Streptophyta; class Magnoliopsida; order Poales; family Poaceae; genus Dactylis; species Dactylis glomerata. Next base: position 868,526 of record QXEO01001193.1, read on the forward strand.
GCTGACAATCTTATGGATGTTCTCGCAAACATAGTATCCACATAGATTAGTCCCCTCAGGTTGTTTCGCGCATTTCTGTACAAGAATATAATTCAATCAAATAATAATCAAGTATGATAAAGGTGTGTGGACCTAGGTATCACTACTTACTTTGTTCGCACGCCATATCAGCTTCGGTTTCCATCCACCGGTCGGATCTTCCTGGATGAACGTTTGCCATACGCTGCCCGACAAAAGAAAATGCATAAAAGAGTTATTAATTTGTTGATATCAGGAAATTAACGAAAAAACCGATAAGAATTAAAATTACCTTTTGAGCATATCAAAAGCCGACTTGTATAGTATAGGCTCTTTGGTTAGTGAGTCATAGACTTCAACATCTCCATCGTACATTTTAATGACGATAAGAATAAAGTGGAACCTGCGCACGTTTAAATATGCAGTGTCATAGATATAAGTCATCAGTTAAAATTTTAACATATGGTGAGCAAAATAGAATGTGTTATAAGACAGTTACACTTACTTGAAGTTGTAAGGCCAAAGTATTATCTTTTTGTCATGTTGTCGCTTCAAAAACCTTAGCAAAGTCTCTGGTGTATCCTTGTTAAAGATGGGATCTTCTATGGTTTTTTCATGCATTGTATCTGGGTCAATGAACCCAATGTCCGTGATTTCATCCCTTTTGCATTCGAGCTTCTTCGATCTGCATAATATAGCGCACAAAATATTAAATTGAGGATAATTTGCAGACAAAGAATGAGCTGAGCTAAAGACTTCTCAAATTATATTAATAAATCACTTACAGACAATAGCAACTGATGATAGATTTGTCGATGGCCCGGAGATTGTATAACTGAAAAAGTTCGAGGAAGTCAACGCTCACAGAGTATTCTTGGAAGTAGTGCTCATCCTTAACTCGCACCATGATACAATCAATCCCTCTCTTTGTGGCATTAGTGTACCACGCATTCAAATTACGCATACATGTTGGTAGCGACCTGATATTCTCGACCAGATCTTTCCCTTGAACAAATTGATATACTACTTCAGCGATGGGGTAATCAATTGTGTTTTGTCGAGAACTTTCAACGGCCTTCTCGTCAAACACCTTGAGAGGGGGGACCGATTGAACGGGTTGTTCTCCGAGCTGGTACACTTGTTTCGTAGTTTTCGCCGAGACCAGCGATTGATCGGGTTTTTTCACCTCCACCATAGCGTCATACAACTTTTCAATAGAACGCCTATAGTCAGATGGCGGCGATGGTGGAGGGTCATATAGATTCTCAACGGTACGAATAACTTTCACCGGATCTAGAGTCTTCTCAAAAGGTATCTCTGGCACTTTCTTAGCAAAATGTTTTGCCACCTCGGACTTAGAGATTTCGCTGCATTCCTCGATAGTTCTTTCCCAAGGTAACTTCTCGATAGGCGGCAGTGGTTTCTCCTTTCTAGGTCTCTTCCTAGGCGGCGTACCGTTCCGCTTAAAAAATGCAGTCTTACGCGGAGGATCTCGAGATGGTGGACTCGCGCTGGGGTCCCTCTCCGGTAGGTGTGGACTTTGCTGCTCATGTGGACTGCTACCAGGCGGAGTCGATGGCCATTGCTGCTCATGTGGAATTTGCTGCTCATGTGGACTGCTACGAGGAGGAGTCGGTGGCCTTGGCAAAAGGACGATGTATTTCTTGGACCATATGGCGAAACCGCGCTTGACATCGGCCAGTGTCTTCTCTTCGTCACCTCCAGGAAAATCAAGCTCCATTGTTTCAAAACCCGGAACAACGTCATCCACCCCGACACGAACACAGCCAGTTGGAATGGGCATATGATGGTGCGTTGCTCCATCTTCATTTGGGTAAACATAGCCGACCGCCACCTTAACGGACACGTTCCTCATTTGCACATGTAGCTCGCAGTCTGTCTTCTCCGTGACATAATCCACGGGGTAGCTTCCTGCACATTCAAGATGCGAGGAACCCACACTGCTTCTTCGCTGAGATGGGGCGGCATCGGCTTGAGGATCTTGTATAAACAGCGGCTGATCAGGTGCCCTCTGATTTTGCTCAAGCACCTCCACCCTATTTATCAATTCCGCTAACCTGTCTAAGTCCTGCTTCTTCTTTCTCGAACGGCTTCTATAAGTGTCAGCGCACTCCGGCCATGCTTCCTTCATGGTGACACCTGGGAGGGCTCGTATCCGTCCAACGTGTTCCGCATTCCCAAGAGCGAGTGTCAGCTCGTCATTCTCTCTATCGGGAATGTACTCTCCCTTTCTAACTTTTTCAATTGCATCTATAAGATGCGTCGTGATTGCATTAACTTTATCCTTCCATTTTCCCTTTGCAACGATCTGCCCTGTCTTTGGGTCCAACCCTGCCCCATGCGCGAACAACCAGAACTTGGACCGGTCGGGCCAGTCCCATGTCTGTGGAGTGATTCCTGCCTCCATCAGTTTAGCTTCAAATGCTCTCCACTTCGGAATGGCAGTCTTGTAGCCACCTGACCCCAAATGATGGAAATGTTCCTTCTTTGAAGCATTTTTCGTATTTGTGACTGATCGGGACACAGCAGTAGAAGATTTCTTATAGCTCTTAAATGCGGGCCAGTGATCTTTTATCTTCACTAGACTTCCAGTGAATACTGGATCTTTATCTGCATATCTGGCCCATAAATTTTTCTTCCAGGTCTGGAATTGTGTGGCCATCCTCTTAAGAGTCCATTCCTTGACTTTCTTCTTCTGGCCTTCCGTCATGTCTTCCGGTAGGCTAAAGTGTGTCAGTAGACTGTCCCAAAGAAAAAGCTTTAGAGTATCATTGACATAACTAGCTTCAGCCCCCGCGTTCTTCGGCTTATGCCACTCTACAATGCTGATCGGTACATGGTCCCTAACAAGAACTCTAGCCTGGTTTATGAATTTACGGCAGTGCTCTTTGGGCTCCACCGGTTGACCACTAGCCTTAAATGCGGTGAGGGCTAACCTACCCTCGCCCTTTAGATGTTGCGTCGGGCCTCGTTACTTTTTAACAGATTTGCTCGATGATCCAGAAGGCTAAAAGAAAAATGATTCGTTAATAAGTGTAATACAAATAAATCAAGGGATTTCTATTTTCGTGCCCTTAGGTCGTTAGTTGTACTCAGTTTTCCCCAGCTCGTTAGTTTTTCCTCAGTTTTCCCCTCGCTCTAGTTTGAAACCCCTCGCGGTCGCTCGGACAGGAGGGTTGCGGTCTGGTCAGAGGCCTTAGACCGTTACCGGTGACGGCTAGGGAGCCGTGGTGGTTGTGGATTGACCGTTGCTTTTGAATTGTGTTGACTGTTGACCCAATGAGACACGTCGGACTGGCGGTCTGTCACTCACCCAAAGCTTTCCCCTCCGCCCGAGACTGGAAGAGCTCACACACCGCCCCTCCGCCGCCACGCCGTCCTGCCCTCCTACCTTATGGCGTCGTCCGCCACCGAGCCGGCCCCGCCCCCACCACCACCCCCGGGAGGCGGAGAGGGCTCCGCCTCCACTAGATCTAGATCTACCCCTATGGCGGTAGAGTTTGTACATCCGTCTAATGTGCCGATTATGCCCCTCAACAGCGGAGAAGATTGGGAATCGGAGGGATCTAACGCATGGATTCCATCTGGGTAAGCATCGTCTGCCTATGTGAATTAAGAGTATGCAGTTTTTGAGCGCGAATCGTTGTTGCTCAACTAACTGCGTTGCTTTTCGAATAGGATTGATCCAGCGCTGGCTTTTCGGCTGGTGGTTAGGCTGGATACTAGCTTTTTGCGTGATTCTAAACGCAATGTGACCGGATTTTACATCCCAGCGGTGGTTGCAACAACCATCTCGTTGAGGGATTTAAAAGATAACATCTACGCTCTGTACCCCTGGGGCGCTGGCGATTCAGTTGATTTCCAATATTTCAACAGCACGGAGGGAAGATTTGTTCCACTAATTTCCGACGACGATCTGGGAATTCTTTTTGCTTTAAATGATTCTTGCCGTGTCGGTAAAATTCGAATCCATGTGGACAGGGTCCAGGCATCATCTGGTGTTGGGGCATCATCAGGTGGTCGGGCATCATGTCTCTCTAGTGTTGCTGCCTCTGCTAATCGTGTGCGCCGCCCCGCTCCTTGTAGGTCCACAGCAGCACCATCTGTCCCCAGTGCTAGTGGTAGCCAGATTGTTCCTGCGGTCGATGTGGAGGACGATGCAGAGATTGAGGATCTGTCTCCTCAAGATGATGAGGATGAGTTGATGTTTCCTGAATTGGTAGATCGATGTAGTAAGCAGGCAATGGAGGATCAATACATGGAAGATATTGCACAAGGTGCCAGATTTGATGACACTGATGATGAAGAGAAGGATGAGAACAATGACAGCCTTGTTTTAGCCGATTACGAAGATGATGACTTGCCAACAATTGAGTGGAACAGGGAGGATCCTCAGCTTACAGAAGGCACCGTATTTCAAACGATGATGGACTGCCGTAATGCAATTACTACATATTGCATTCTCACCAAGAATGATTATGAGGTTATTAAAAGTGAGCCAGGTAGGTTCACAGTTAAGTGCCCATACAAGAGGTGTAGGTGGAGGCTGCATGCATCCACAATGCTCAGAAGCACCGTGGTTCAGGTACTACGCCAACCAGTTGTGTATTTTAGATCACGGTGTAAAATTTGTTAACTGTTACTGACATCACTTATAATTATGTTTCAGATAAAGAAGAACTCGATCGGCCATACTTGTCCACCTCGAGCGGGAGCGCCAGAGGAGAAATCAAAGCTAGCGAAGACTAGGTGGTTGGCAGATGCAATCATAGATTGGCTGAGAGAAACTCCAACACTTGGTCCAACAACACTCATAAAATTGATATCTGATAAGTTTACTATAAACATACCTTACATGAGGATGTTCTATGCAAAGGAAATGGCTCTTGACAGGATAAATGGTCCATGGAATGAAAGCTTTCAGTTGCTTTACACTTTCAAAGCTGAAGTGGAGATGGCTAGTCCAGGTAGTGTTGTAGCGATAGACAAGCATACAGTTCCCTACAAATTGAAAAGCGGGAGGATGATGCAGAAGGAATGTTTTAGAAGGGCTTTTGTTTGTTTCAAGGCTTGCTGGAAAGGCTTTCTTGACGGTTGCAGGCCTTATTTGGCCGTGGATGCAACAGCTCTTCATGGCAGGTTTAAAGGACAGCTAGTTGCTGCTACTGCAATTGATGGACACAATTCGATGTTCCCTGTTGCTTATGGAGTTTTGGAGGTTGAGTCAGAGGAAAGTTGGACTTGGTTTCTGCAGAATTTGCGCGACCTTATAGGTCATCCACCAGGACTTACTATCCACACAGACGCTTGCAAAGGTTTGGAGAGTGCAGTAGAAGCCGTATTCCCTAGAGTGGAGCATAGGGAATGTATGCGACACTTGGTACAGAATTTTACAAAGAAATTCAAGGGTAAAGTTTATACTGACAACCTATGGCCAGCTGCATACACATGCAGCATTAGGAAGCATCTGTTTCATTTGGAAGTGTTGTATAAACAAAAAACTGGGGTGAAGGAGTACTTGGATGAACATCATGGTAGGGTGTGGTCAAGAAGCCAATTCAATGAAATTTGCAAGGTAGACTATGTAACAAGTAACCTTGCGGAGAGTTTCAATGCAAAGGTCAAGTCATTGAAAGGGCTTATGCTGTGGCAAATATTTGATAAGATTAGGCAGATGATCATGATAAAAATCGATCTGCGTCAAAGAATTGCAGCCACAAAATATGTTGGCCATCTCATGCTCCCATCTTTGATTAAGTCTTTGCATGCCAGGGCAAAACAATTGAAGATGAAATGCATCAGAAAAGGGATGGAGGCTGAGGTAACCTACACTGACAGTAAAAACAGGCAGTGGAGGTATCCAGTGAGTTTGGTTGATAGGACATGCCATTGTAGGTGATGGCAGATCCGTGGGATACCCTGCATACACGCATTGTTTTTCATGTGTGTTATAGCGGGTGCAGAAGGTGAAGTTGATCAGTATGTGTCAGAGTATTTCTCTGTTGCCAAATTTAGGGCTGCATATGCTATGAATGTTCCTACCTTGTTGGGAAAAGACCAATGGATGAAAGTCGATCCAGGCTTCAAACTGTACTCTCCAGTTTTGACTAGACCGGCAGGTAGGCCGAGGAAGAATAGGATCAGAGCTAGTGCAGAGGGTGGTCCACCGATTCGACGACGTAAGTGCAAACGTTGTGGAATCCCTGGACACATTGCTAGGCTTTGTAAAAATCCAGTTGACCCAGCTTTTGGAATGGAAGATCAGGCGGGAGCAGCAAATGCAGAGGAGATTGAAGCAATGGATCATGAGGAGATTGAAGCAATGGATCATGAGGAGATTGAAGCAATGGATCATGAGCTGCTTGAACCGATGGATCCAGAGCAGATTGAACCAATGGATCGAGAGCTGCTTGAACTGATGGATCGAGAGCAGAGGGAACAGATGGATCGAGAGCTGCTTGAACCGATGGATCGAGAACAGAGGGAACAGATGGATCGAGAGCTGCTAGAACCGATGGATCGAGAGCAGAGGGAACAGATGGATCGAGAGGCCTTGGAAGCAATGGATCGACAGCTGCTTGAAGCATTTGAAGAAAATGTATTAGAAGAAAGAGCACAAGCTTCGTATGATATGGTTGTCTCGGTCTTGGCACAACCCGAAGAGAAGAAGAAGAAGAACAAGAAAGATGGCAAAAGGAAGGTAGACACCGGTAATATCCCTGGTAGGGTTACCCGGAGTAAGGTGGTGGACCCAGCGAGTCACACCAGGAGCAAGAGAAAGATTTTATTTTGAACAATTAATTTGAATTTGTATGAACAATTTGTGTTGGGGATCCCTTTGTATTGAATAATCACAATAATGTAGGGAATATATGTGTTATTTGCTTGAATAAGTTCCTAGTCCATGAGCTACTAGCTATAGTTCATCGCTTGAGGTTTCCTCACTTTTCCCCCTCTTAGTGACTAAACTCAAAAAATATAGTTTTGGGTTTATTTTAATTCATAATAATTCAAAACATGGTGGAACCTTCCCATGGAGTCTTGTTATGTTACCTACAACCTAGAGAAATAATAATGGAAAAGGAAATATAGAGATATGAAGTTTCCCTTTCCCAAAACCACTTCCTAGTCCATGAGCTACTAGCTATGAAGATGCAGGGCTTTCTACTCAACACACCTCCCAAATGCCCACAATGCTTACAAACTTTGTCCAAATGAGTCCAAATTCGTCACACTTGTGTATCTTTGAATTGCAAACAATATCACGTCGCCCAAAATGTACTAAATTGTTCAAATAACACAATCTAACAATTTTTATGCCAAAAGCTTCAATTTCCCTTACTCCCTTTATTATTTGGGTGCCCCTGTTTTACTTAGTTTTACTCAGTTTTCCCCCTCCGCGTCCACTTGTTTTATTCAGTCCTACTCAGTTTTGCCCTTCCGATAAACATTTCCTCACTTTCCCCCCCCCCCTTAGTTCTACTAAGTTTTCCTCCCTTGTACTCACTGGCTGATCTCTGATTGGTCGAGATGTATTTCACACGAATCTTGGTTGGTTGATAGCTCAACGCACGCTTGCACCGTTGGATCATTTATGATCGGACGGCCTGTCAACCCTGGCGGTCGCGGCGGCGCGGATCTGCAGAGCACATACCTACCAACCCTGGCAGTCGCATATTCCAGTCGCATCTTCCTCTCTTACTCTGCCGGTCGCGGCGGCGCGGATCTGCAGCGTGCGTGCGTGCGTGCGGCGGCGCGGATCTAACCGTGCGGCGGCGCGGATCTGCAGCGTGCGTGCGTGCGTGCGTGCGGCGGCGCGGATCTAACCGTGCGGCGGCGTGGATCTTCAGCGTGCGTGCGTGCGTGCGGCGGCGCGGATCTAACCGTGCGGCGGCGCGGATCTAACTGTGCGGCGGCGTGGATCTAAGAGTGCCGGTGAGGATCTAACCCTCAGAAATAGTTGAAATGTCTCTCTCTGTCTCACTTTCGTTTATCTTCTCAGATCTGTTGCTGATGGACACCAAGACGGCGTGGATCTAACCGACAGTGCTCACCGATGCCAAGACGATTGAAGCCATCACCTACAACATCGCTGCGACGGCGCAGATCCAGCCTTCAATGTCGGAGCCTGCCGATGTCTCACTTCCGTTACCCTCCTCAGATCTGTTGCTGATGGACACCAAGACGGCGGCCGTGTCGACAGTGGTCATCGATCGTCTTGAAGCCATCGCCTCAGATCTGTTGATGATGAAGAACACCAAGACGGTGGCCGTGCCGACAGTGCTCACCGATGCCAAGACGATTGAAGCCATCGCCTACAACATCGCTGCGACGGCGCAGATCCAGCCTTCAATGTCGGAGCCTGCCGATCGTCTTGAAGCCATCATCCACAACATCGCTGCGACGGCGCAGATCCAGCCTTCAATGCCGGAGCCTGCCGATCGTCTTGAAGCCATCATCCACAACATCGCTGCGACGGCGCAGATCCAGCCTTCAATGTCGGAGCCTGCCGATCGTCTTGAAGCCATCATCCACAACATCGCTGCGACGGTGCTGATCCAGCCTTCAATGTCGGACCCTGCCGATCGTCTTGAAGCCATCATCCACAATATCGCTGGGACGGCGCTGATCCAGCCCTCCTCCATGTCCGAGTTTGCGGATGGCGCAGATCTAGCCCCCTCAGCCGCCCGTCGTCCAGGCCCTTCTAGCCCATCGGTGCGCGGCCGTGTTCGACGCCGCAAATTGGGATAAATTATGATAAATTTGTATTTTTCAATTTCAATTTGGGATAAAATTGTTCGAACTACTACCTCCGTGTCAAAAAAAGCTTCTCCACTTTCTCGATGTGTCCCTGTACATCCGAATGTATGATTTGAATTCTATCCCAACTTGATTGGGAAGATTGATATGTATTTGATCCGAGAGGCTGGTACATGCTTTCACTTTTGGGATCCATTCACTTTTATAAGAGTTCATGCATGAAAATTATCGCGCGCATTACTTAGCACAACTAGGAAATTGTACGACAAAATACAGTGGTTAGAGCCACACCAAAATACAGTGGATAGAGCCATCTACTGAATAACAATTCTATACTATCTAAATCATCTACCACAACCACATAACTGCTAGGACAGGGATGACACCTAATAAAACTGCCCAGATGAATCTACTTTTCGCCTCTCCCATCACTTGAAGTTCATGTTCTAGATTTTCTACCACTTGATCAAATACGGCAAGATATGTCTCAAGTATCAACTTCTCCTTGCGAATAAGCTCTGAATTCTTCTTTTCTTCCTCCACAGTACGCTTCAGCTCGAATATCATCAGGTTTTTACGGGCCAATTCATCATCTAAATTGGCCACCTTCTCCTCCAAATCCATCCTCTGGCTACACCACTGGGTTGATTCATCTTGATATGCAATGTACCATGGATCATCGGCTTGCCTGGCGAACTGTAACAATAATGGAAAAAAGAACAACTGAAATCAGTCCAACAGGCAATGGCGGAACTTCAAATTCAACGGTAGTACAGAGAGCAGAAGCTAGATACCTGCACTTCCGACGAGGTAGGAGAAGTAGAACGTGGCCACGACATGATCGAATCCCCACCCTCGCCGGTGTACCCGCTACGACCAGACATTGAGGACTATTTCTCACCTGCAAACTCCAAATAAATTACGGGAACCGAATCGATTAGGGGCCGGGGGAGGCGGAAGCGGAGGTCGTCGTGGGCGGCGGATCTGCTTGCGGCGGAGCAAATCCCGGTCGTCGTGGCGGCGGATCTGCTTGCAGCGGACTTTCCTGCGGTGGGTACAATGCGTGCGGACGAAACAAGTGCTGGAGCCGTGGTTGACGTGCAGCGCCGCAGTCCGTCCGACGCCGCCGGGGAACAGAGCTGGCGGCGCGACGAGGCGCCGGCGATGGCTGCTCCGTCCGAGGGTGGGGGACGAGCTGCCAGCGGTTCTCCGATGACTAATGAGATGCACAACACTAGGTTCCAGCCATGTTTAGCACAAGATTCACTTTAGATTAAGCTGCGAAAATAGTCACCTGCTGGGTCTAGCTTAAGAAAAATTAATCAGCGAACTTGTTGCTTCTCTCTAACTAAAAGCAGGGATATATGCCTTTTCACTAAGGGCGACCCCAGCGGTCATTGGCTGAGGCGGCCCCACAGAGCGGCTCTATATGATTTTCTCTAAATAAATAGACGACCCCAGCGGTCATTGGCTGCGGAGGCCCCCACAGAGCGGCAATATATGATTTTCTCTAAATAAATAGACGACCCCACTGGTCATTGGCTGCGGCAGCCCCACAGAGCGGCAATATATGTCTTTTCCTGAAAAATACACGACCCCACTGGTCATTGGCTGCGGCAGCCCTATAGAGCGGCCCCATTTGTCATTGGCAGCACCGCGTATACAATCAGGAAATAAAACAGCCCACACGTCAGCGATAGATGGATGGCTGCTCCGACGTGTCTCCTGACCCTACCCGTCAGCACCATTCAAAAGCATCGGTCAATCCACAACCACCGCGGATCCTTGGCCGTCACCGGTAACGGTTAAGGCCTCTGACCAGACCGCAACCCTCCCGTCCGAGCGACTGCGAGGGGTTTCAAACTAGAGCGAGGGGAAAACTGAGGAAAAACTAACGAGCTGGGGAAAACTGAGTACAACTAACGACCTAAGGGCACGAAAATAGAAATCCCATAAATCAATGCATCAAGTGATGAACATATAGCCTTGATATACACCTCGCCGAAGTTTGTTAAGGACACTTCGTTGTCTCTTCTTTCTTCAGACTCAAGTCCCTCACCGACATCGTTCAAAAATTGTGACCCGAAATCATCGTCATCTCCATAGGGTTCTCCCTTGGGTTCCGGTCCACGGGCACTCTCAAATATCATTTTCTGCACCATTTCTTCTCGCTCCTCATCTCGGATGAAGGTGTCGTCCTCCATAGCTCAATGTCACTGCAAAATTAAGTGCAATTATTTGATTCATCATGTCATTCGGATATATATTTCTAGTTGACAAATAGTATGATTATTCCATCCATAACAAGTTACATCTAATTTATCATTCGGATATATATTCCTAGTTTCCATCAACCACGTTTCAAACATCGCATCGGTTTGAAAATAAGTTGACAAATGTTCCCAGTTTTCATAGCAATTATATTTATCATTTGTCTTCATTTTCAAATTATTTTCAGTTCATTTGAGACATCCTTTTCACGATCCATAGCAAGTTACATCACCAAAATAGTATGATTATTCCAGTGATGTGTTGAAAAGCGTGTGGATAAGTTGACAAATAGTATGATTATTCCATCCATAACAAGTTACATCTAATTTGTCAGTTTTCATAGCAATTATATTTATCATTTGTCTTCATTTTCAAATTATTTTCAGTTCATTTATGAGGAAAATCGAAATATTTTCATTTTTCCGATGAGCTAATCTTCTATAAGAGTTGTGAGGGAACTTGGGCCTGGCACGCTCAAGCTCATAAAGAGAAGGGAAAAATAGCAGAGTAAGCTACAGAAATTTTATTCACAGAAAAAAGCTACATAAATTTATATGGAATTAATATGAGGAAAAGATACATCTTCTACATAAAAGCTCAATTATTTCTCCTCATATGATGAGATAAATGGATAGTGCAAATATCTTATCATTTCTCCTCATATGATAAGATATTTGTTCATACTATAATGACCAGCAACCATTTGTTATGGCAAGCAAAAAAAAATGAAGTTTGAGATGTGGGAAATATGTTTAAAAAATGACAGATTTTGGTGAAGACATAGTTCAGAAATGGTGATTTACATGCTATTTGTTGATGAAACTATAAAGATATATTCATTTGTGTTAATGTACGACGAAACCAAAATAGCCATAAAACAGAGTTGACAGGTTATAAAGGAGGCTAGAAGTCACGATATTAGGAACACTATATTATATAAAGTAAGCGCAACCAATCTGCCTCTTCAATAGCCAATAAATAATAGCACTGTAAGCAAACTTTCAAACTGTATCTTAGTAAACAATCATTTGTCTGGTAAAACAAAAATGGTAGAATACATAAATTGCTCTAGATCTAAGGATACATGTTTCATCAATATATATAAGCTATTCACACATCAGACCAATGTTCCTTCACATTTTAAATCCAAGGCCACTGAATTATGTTCACTACCAACACAGGCTTAGATTTCTATAAGAAGCATCAACCATTCTCCTCATGTATATATGAGAGGAATTCGAATATTACATTGGAACCTTGCTGGGCATATAAGCAAGTTGAAAGCCTACAGATTGTAAATCACCATTTCGAATATTACATTGAACCTTGCTGGGCATATAAGCAAGAAGCAAGTTTTGGTATGATGGCGATGTGGAGGTAGTCGGCATAAGCTCCAGCATTTTCTCCATAATAAAAATTTGCAATAGAAATAAAATCCATGATGTAACAATTACAACAAAAATGAAGTCAAATTCTCTCACCGCCTACACCATCTTATGATTAAAGCCTAATGGATATATGAATATGAAAACTTGGTGGCTGTATAGTGTGAATCAAAGAAATGTCTAACCAGTAGATTAAATTACAGATTGGCAATTACAATACAATTTATCACTGTGTATATTTGTAGCAGACCCTGCAAAATTAGAGAAAAGTACAAACTCAATCAGAAGTTGTCCGAAGTAGAAACTATATGTCTTTCTACCAGATTTAACAAAAAAATACTTTCATTATCAATAGTAGCAGCAAATACTATATGCCTTCAAATGAGAACTGACAATTTATCACCTATATGCCTTCAGTAGCATAGGTGTCAACATACAACATGTGCTGTTTACAAATTAACTAGATGACGCCTTCTCACAACTGTTATGTCACCAATAAAGATAGGCTGGCATAATAACTTAGCAGAAAACATGCAAGCAGCACCAAAAGCATCATCACTACAGATTGTACACACACAAAAGAACAGCACACACACCTGGTTGCAGTGGATTCTGAAATATACAATATGCATGTATTCTTTACTTCCCTTTGGTACACCAACTGGAAGTCTGAAACTTGTTTCTAAAAATAAGTTAATTCTTTTCCTTTTAATCCTTGAACATTGTTTTGAGCAGGAGGGAGAGCACAGAGGAAATGCAACTATGGAAAATGGGGCTGCAATACCATTAGCTGCAAAAGGCATGGTTCTTGCAACAAGGGAACATCAATCAAAATTTGGTCTTGAAATTTTACTTGTTTTGCTTGTGAAAAATAAAGTGTTTTCTTGTGAGAAACAATTACTCATCGCTGTATGTAGAGAACTAGAACATGCTGATTCGAGCAGTACCGACAGACGGAAGGCTATGGAACTCACCTAGAGAAGTTCGCTGGGGATCAGAGGCAGGAGTGGTCGCCGGTAGCAGGAGTGGTCGCCGGCAGCAGGAGTTCGCGGACGTGGCCAAGGCGGAGCTTCTGTTGCTCCGGCGTGGATGCTGCGTGGCGAGCGCGGGCAGCCGGCGCCTTCCTCCTTGGTGCTGCGTGGCAAGCGGAGGCGAGCGCGGCGCGGTGTGGAGCGGAGGCGAGGCGAGCGCGGCACGGTGGAGCGGAGGCGAGCGGGGCGGGCGAGCGAGGTTAGGCAAGAGCGGCGGCGCGGTGGAGCGGAGGCGAGGCGAGCGGGAGGGGATCGCTCCAGCCGGCGGGTAGCTAGGGTTCGTGGCGCGGGGGAAAGATGCGGGCGACAGTGACGGCGCGGGGCTCCTGGGCGACGGCGACGGCGCGGGGCTTCGGGCGACGGCGACGGCGACGGCGACGGCGCGGGAGTTTCCTGATATGAGTGCGGCTTTTGCTGTGTCCGTCGGTGGGGGGAAGAAGGAAACGACCTAATGCACCTTTCGTACCGGTTGTTGTTACGAACCGGTACTAAAGGTAACCTTTAGTACCGGTTCGTAACAACAACCGGTACCAAAGGTATTTTCGGAATTCTTCCGCGCTTTTGATTTTTCTTTTAACCTTTCGTACCGGTTGTTTCCACCAACCGGTACCAAAGGTTTTTTTCTTTTTCTTTTGATTTTTCTTTTGCAGTTTCTTTTGATTTTCATTTGATTTTCTTGTGCAGTTTCTTTTGATTTTCTTTTTTGATTTTCATTTGATTTTCTTTTGCAGTTTCTTTTGATTTTCATTTGATTTTCTTTTGCAGTTTCTTTTGATTTTCATTTGATTTTCATTTGCAGTTTCTTTTGATTTTTCTTTTTTTACTTTTTTTTTAATTTTCATTTGATTTTCTTTTGCAGTTTCATTTGATTTTCTTTTGATTTTTTTTTTCTTTTTCATTTGATTTTCATTTGATTTTCTTTTGCAGTTTCTTTTGATTTTTATTTGATTTTCATTTGCAGTTTATTTTGATTTTCTTTTTTCTTTTTCTTTTGATTTTCATTTGATTTTATTTCAACGATTGAACAGGAAAAGAAGTACCTATCTCAACTGAAAATTAAGATACATGGCCAGATTAAGTCACAATTAATCGGCCGAGCTTGTTTTCGAATGTTGGAGTGATTCAGTCATAGTCGTGCCTAGCCCTATAAACGTCGCCACTGTAGTCGTCGTAGTCGCCGGTGTCATCGTCGCTGGCATCGGGGTCGCGGTAGTCGAACCTCGACTGGTGAGCTCACGTGGGCTGAGACTGAGGGTAGCGCAGGCGGGGGCCACGGTAGGCCATGACGCTCTGGAGAGTCCGGCCGCGCCACCATAGCCGACGGCCGGCCTCGTTGAAGTTCGAACGAGGCGAGCTGTCCTCCTCGTGCCTGGCAAGCGCACTCTCACGCCGATTGATGAAGAAGGCGTCCCAAGTCGGGCTATAGTCGGGATGCCACTGAGGATTCCTCCGCTGCTCTGGCGTGAGCTCGAAGTAGTAGTGGTTCGTGATGGCCATCTGGCGTGCCACACCTACAGGGACAGGAGGGACCGGTACACCTCCGACGCTCAGCATCCAGCCGGGGGGGACGCGGTAGCCCGGCGGGCAGGGGTAGTTTGAGGCGCAAAGCGCCTCCGCCTCCTGGGGGGTTAGAGATACGATGGAAGCCATGGAAGAGAGTGATGAGGTTTGCAGATATGAGTCTAGATGTGATATGTGAATGGAGGCCAAGCCTACATATATATAGTGAAAAATGGCGGGAAGACAGAGGCGGGAAGCGGTTGAAAGCGCGGGAAGAAAATAGGCGGGAACGCAGTGGCGGGGGGAACCATCTAACCTTTAGTCCCGGTTGGTGGGTACAACTGGGACTAAAGGTGGTTTTTGTGTCATCTAACAAAACTGTCGGTGGGATAAGGACGTGTGGGTAACCTTTAGTCCCGGTTGGTGGGTGCGACCGAGACTAAAGATGTCGGCAGGATAAGGACGCGTGGGTGGATGCACTGCTCGATGAGATAAGGACGCGTGGGTGGACGCACGATGCCCCTGTCGGAGGAACAAGACAAAGTAGAAGCGGTGGAAAGCGCGGGAAGAAAATAGGCGGGAACGCAGTGGCGCGGGGAACCATCTAACCTTTAGTCCCGGCTGGTGGGTACAACCGGGACTAAAGGTGGTTTTTGTGTCATCTAACAAAACTGTCGGTGGGATAAGGACGTGTGGGTAACCTTTAGTCCCGGTTGGTGGGTGCAACCGAGACTAAAGATGTCGGCAGGATAAGGACGCGTGGGTGGATGCACTGCTCGATGAGATAAGGACGCGTAGGTGGACGCACGATGCCCCTGTCGGAGGAACAAGACAAAGTAGAAGCGGTGCCCGTGAAAGACTCTATCTCCTCTAACAGTTTTGGGTAAAGGGTTGGGAAATCTCCCGCGGCGGAGTTTCTCGAAGATGTCGTTGGTGCTCACGCCCTACGGCATCTTCGGAAGCTCCGCCTCGGAAAAATTTACCTCATACAATAACATCATTACACAAAAATAAATGGGAAAGTGATTTCCATATTGAGATACACAAGTTATGATCCCTATCTAGTCTTCTGAGTTTTCTTCTTGTGTTTCCCTTTCTTCTGATTGCGACGCAGCCATGGACAATCTTCATTATTTAAAATGATGCTTGGGTCAGTTTTCACCTTGAAGGGTGGAATATCATCAAACTTATTATAATCTTCTGACATGTCTGTCTTGTCCTCTACTCCCACGATGTTTCTTTTTCCTGAAAGAACTATGTGGCGCTTTGGCTCATCGTATGATGTGTCCTCTTGCCTTTCTTTTCTTTTTTTCGGTTTGGTAGACATGTCCTTCACATAAAAAACCTGAGCCACTTCACTGGCTAGGACGAATGGTTCGGTGTCATACCCTAGATTCTTGAGATCCACTGTAGTCATTCCGTACTGCGGGTCTACCTGTACCCCATTTTTCAGGTTGAACCATTTGCACCGGAACAAAGGGACCTTGAAATTAGGTCCATAGTCAAGTTCCCATATCTCCTCTATGTACCCATAATATGTGACCTTCTTCCCATTGTCCTCTGCTGCATCAAAGCGGACACCACTGTTTTGGTTGGTGCTCTTTTTATCTTGGGCGAATGTGTAAAATGTATTCCCATTTATCTCATACCCTTGAAATGTCGATATAGTCGAAGATGGTTGCTTGGCCAACAAGTATAGCTGTTCTTCATCAGTGACATTCATGAGCCGTGTTTGCAACCAACCGCCGAAAGTCTTCATGTGTTCTCCATCAATCCAATCTTCACGTTGCTCCGGGTATTCAGAGCGTAAAATATTCTTGTGTTCCACTTTGTACGGAGCCACCAAGCTGGAATTATGTAGAATTGTGTAGTGTGCTTGAGTGAAAGAATGTCCGTCCATACACATTGTTGCTTTCTTTCCTAGCGTGCCTTTTCCACGCAGTCTCCCCTCATAGCGCGATTCAGAAACACCGATCGGCTTAAGGTCAGGAATAAAGTCAACACAAAACTCAATGACCTCCTCTGTTCCATAGCCCTTGGGGATGCTTCCTTCTGGCCTAGCATGGTTATGAACGTATTTCTTTAAGACTCCCATGAATCTCTCAAAGGGGAACATGTTGTGTAGAAATACAGGACCGAGAACACTAATCTCTTCGACCAGGTGAACGAGGAGATGCGTCATAATATTGAAGAAGGATGGTGGGAACACCAACTCGAAGCTGACTAGACATTGCACCACATCCTTCTGTAAATTTTGTAGAGTTAGTGGATTGATCACCTTCTGAGAAATTGCATTGAGGAACGCACATAGCTTCACAATGGGTACTCGAACATTTTCCGATAGAAGCCCCCTCAATGCAACCGGAAGTAATTGTGTCATAATCACGTGGCAGTCATGAGACTTTAGGTTTTGAAACTTTTTCTCTGACATGTTTATTATTCCCTTTATATTTGATGAGAAGCCAGACGGGACCTTGATGCTACTCAGGACTTCAAAAAAGATCTCCTTCTCTTCTTTGGTAAGAGCGTAGCTGGCAGTACCTTGATACTTCTCTGGATTCAGGTTGTTTCCTTCGTGGATACATTGCTGGTCGTGCCGTGCATCCGGTGTATCTTTTGTCTTCCCATACACGCCCAAGAAGTTTAGCAGATTCACGCAAAGATTTTTCGTCACGTGCATCACGTCGATTGCAGAGTGAACCTCTAGGATTTTCCAGTAGGGTAGCTCCCAAAATATAGACATCTTCTTCCACATGGGTACATGTCCGTCAACATCATGCGGAACAGATTGTCCGCCAGGACCCTTTCCAAAGATCACTTTTAAATCCTTGACCATGTCATATATAACATCCCCAGTAGGCCGGGTAGGATTCATTCGGTCTTCTGCCTCACCTCTGAAATGCTTTCCTCTCTTTCTTACTTGATGTTGTTTTGGAAGAAATCGACGATGCCCCATGTACACATTCTTGTTTCTCAAATATATACTGTCAGTCTCACCTAAACAGTGTGTGCATGCATTGTATCCCTTGTTTGACTGTCCTGAAATGTTACTAAGAGCAGGCCAATCATTGATGGTTACAAACAACAACGCTCGTAGGTTAAATTCCTTTTGTTCGTGCTCATCCCAAATAGGTACACCTTCTTCACGCCACAACTGTAAAAGTTCTTCAACCAATGGCCTCAGGTACACATCAATGTCGTTGCCGGGTTGCCTCGGGCCTTGGATGAGCACTGGCATCATAATGAACTTCCGCTTCATGCACAACCAAGGAGGAAGGTTATAGATACATAGAGTCACTGGCCAGGTGCTATGACTGGAGCTCTGCTCCCCGAAAGGATTAAAGCCATCTGTACTTAGACCAAATCTTAAGTTCCTTGCGTCATCTAAAAATGACTTGTACTTTCTGTCGATTTTTCTCCACTGCGACCCGTCAGCGGGGTGTCTCAGCATCACATCTTTCTTACGGTCCTCTTTGTGCCATCGCAACAACTTGGCATGCTCTTTGTTTTGGAACAAACGTTTCAACCGTGGTATTATAGGAGCATACCACATCACCTTCGCAGGAACCTTCTTCCTGTGGGTGGACTCGCCCTCAACATCGCCAGGGTCATCTCGCCTGATCTTATACCTCAATGCACCACATACCGGGCATGCATTCAAATTCTCGTACTCCCCGTGGTAGAGGATGCAGTCATTGATGCATGCATGTATCTTCTGCACCTCTAATCCTAGAGGGCAGACAACCTTCTTTGCTTCGTACGTACTAGAGGGCAATACGTTCTCCCCTGGAAGCATCTTCTTTATTATTTTCAGCAACTTTTCAAATCCCTTGTCAGAAGTACCATTCTCTGCCTTCCATTGCAGCAATTCCAGTGTGGTACCCAGTTTTTTCTGGCCATCTTCGCAATTTGGGTACAACAGTTTGTTGTGATCCTCTAACATTTTCTCCAACTTCAACCTCTCCTTTTCACTTTCGCAGTTTATCTTCGCATCAAGAATGGCCCGACCCAAATCGTCATCGGGGTCATCAAAAATGGGCTCATCAAAAATGGGCTCTTCTTCAGCTTCGTCTTCCCCCATACTACTATCACCGTCTTCAGTGAATATAGGATAGTTGTCACTATCCTCTTCTTCTTCGTTGCCTTCCATTATAACCCCTCTTTCTCCGTGCTTGGTCCAACAATTATAGCCGGGCATGAAACCATTCTCAAGCAGGTGGAAGTGAAGGGTCTTTGAGGTAGAGTAATCCTTCCTATTTCTACAGGAACTACATGGACAATAAATGAAACCATTCGACCGCCTGTTTGCCTCCGCCACGTTGAGAAAATAATGCATGCCAGTAATGAAGTCGGGATGGCATCGTTCACCGTACATCCATTGTCGATTCATCTGCATTATATAAGTATATCAAAAATCATTAATTACACAACATCATGGATATATGAGTGACCAACTTAATTAATATTCAAGTTCATCACATAAAAATAAGTTTTTTTATTAAAAAAAAGAGGCTCACCGAGGTGGTACAGTGCCGGCTAGGGGAAGACGCTGGCGATCGACGGCGGTGAGGACGGGGACGATACTAAAACCTACAAATCATACTTTAATTTGAGCTCAATTGCATACAAAAAGAATGAAATCCCTAACTTAGGCATTTCATCAAACACCTTGCTAGCACTAGAAAAATAACACGAGTTAAACTAGCAAAGAAATGAGCTAAATTAGGAACGCCGGAAGAAAGGATGATATTGCTAACCCTTAGATAGATGGGTGCCATCAATCTTGATAAAATGGTGGATAAAAATGAAGATTTATTGGAGTGTGAGAGGTGCAAAATGTTTGGAAATGTGAGAGAGAAGAAGGGAAAATGAGATGCAGGAATGATCGGGCGCTTGAAGTAATAGGGCAGGGGCCCTTTAGTACCGGTTCTTCATATGAACCGGTACTAAAGGTTCAGCTCTGGCCCACTAAAACCCTTTAGTACCGGTTCCATGTATGAACCGATACAAAAGGCCCCCATCGAACCGGTACTGATATTGCTCGGCCGGCTGGGCGAATGAACCGGTACTAATACACCCTTTAGTACCGGTTCATATGGGAACCGGTACTAAAGGCGTAGACCGTTGCCCATTTTTCTACTAGTGATGGGAGCGCATGCCCACCAAAAAAATATTTTGAAAATGTCCAAACATTTAGAATGAAAAATCTACGCTTATATCTCGACATTCTGTGTGTGCATACCAAGTTTGAGGGAAAACCGATATTTTCTGTGGCTTCTGTAAAAAGACAAAACAAATAATGTAAACAACCTTTTTAACACTAAATTTTTGTCTTTAGATGACACACAAATGTTTGTTTTCCTTAGAACGATTTTGCGAGCATATAGAATATCGAGATGTACGTGTTAAATTTTTATCTGATATTTATAACATAAAAAAATGTATTTAAAAGAAGATTTAAAACCGGGAGCATACAAAACATCACTTCCATCTCTCGATCACTTGCAACTTTTGAAGAAGGGGTATATTGTACTCTCTCTCCGTTTTTAAGATGTTTTAGGTTTGTGAAACAAATATATTTAGATATCTTTTAGTGTGTATATTTGAGTGAACCTACATACTAAAAGATGTCTAAATACATTTGTTTAATAAAGCTAAAACATCTTATATTTAAAAACAGAGAAAGTATATAATAGTCCTAGCTAAATGGTGAGTGGATAACTCTGCTTTTTGTTTTAGTATTGAAACATGAAAAAGGGATTTCTATTTTCGTGCCCCTGGGTCGTTAGTTGTACTCAGTTTTCCCCAGCCGCTTAACTTTTCCTCAGTTTTCCCCTCGCTCTAGTTTGAAACCCCTCGCAGACGCTCGGACGGGAGGGTTGCCGTCTGGTCAGAGGCCTTAGACCGTTACCGGTGATGGCTAGGGAGCCGCGGTGGTTGTGAATGGACCGTTGCTTTTGAATGGTGTTGACTGTTGACCCAATGAGACACGTCGGACTGGCGGTCACTCACCCAAAGCTTTCCCCTCCGCCCGAGACTGGAAGAGCTCACCGCCCCTCCGCCGCCACACTGTCCTGCCCTCCTACCTTATGGCGTCGTCCGCCCCCGAGCCGCCCCCGCCCCCACCACCACCCCCGGGAGGCGGAGAGGGCTCCGACTCCACTAGATCTACCCCTATCGCGGTAGAGTTTGTACATCCATCTGGTGTGCCGATTATGCCCCTCAACGGCGGAGAAGATTGGGAATCGGAGGGATCTAACGCATGGATTCCATCTGGGTAAGCATCGTCTGCCTATGTGAATTAACAGTAGGCAGTTTTTTAGCGCGAATCGTTGTTGCTCAACTAACTGCGTTGCTTTTCGAATAGGATTGATCCAGCGCTGGCTTTTCGGCTGGTGGTTAGGCTAGATACTAGCTTTTTACGTGATTCTAAACGCAATGTGAGCGGATTTTATATCCCAGCGGTGGTTGCAACTACCATCTCGTTGAGAGATTTGAAAGATAACATCTGCGCTCAGTACCCCTGGGGCGCTGGCGATTCAGTTGATTTCCAATATTTCAACAGCACGGAGGGAAGATATGTTCCACTAATTTCCGACGACGATCTGGGAATTCTTTTTTGCTTTAAATGATTCTTGCTGTGTCGGTAAAATTCAAATCCATGTGGACAGGGTCCAGGCATCATCTGGTGTTGGGGCATCATCAGGTGGTCGGGCATCATGTCTCTCTAGTGTTGCTGCCTCTGCTAATCGTGTGCGCCGCCCTGCTCCTTGTAGGTCCACAGCAGCACCATCTGTCCCCAGTGCTAGTGGTAGTGGTAGCCAGATCGTTCCCGCGGTCGATGTGGAGGACGATGTAGAGATTGAGGATCCGTCTCCTCAAGATGATGAGGATGAGTTAATGTTTCCTGAATTGGTAGATCGATGCAGTAAGCAGGCAATGGAGGATCAATACATGGAAGATATTGCACAAGGTGCCAGATTTGATGACACTGATGATGAAGAGAAGGATGAGAACAATGACAACCTCGTTTTAGCCGATTATGAAGGTGATGACTTGCCAACAATTGAGTGGAACAGGGAGGATCCTCAGCTTGCAGAAGGCACCGTATTTCAAACGATGATGGACTGCCGTAATGCAATTACTATATATTGCATTCTCACCAAGAATGATTATGAGGTTATTAAAAGTGAGCCAGGTAGGTTCACAGTTAAGTGCCCATACAAGAGGTGTAAGTGGAGGCTGCATGCATCCACAATGCTCAGAAGCACCATGGTTCAGGTACTACGCCAACCAGTTGTGTATTTTAGATCACGGTGTAAAATTTGTTAACTATTACTGACATCCCTTATAATTATGTTTCAGATAAAGAAGAACTCGATCGACCATACTTGTCCACCATGAGCGGGAGCGCCAGAGGAGAAATCAAAGCTAGCGAAGACTAGGTGGTTGGCAGATGCAATCATAGATTGGCTGAGAGAAACTCCATCACTTGGTCCAACAGCACTCATAAAATTGATATTCGATAAGTTTAATATAAAAATACCTTACATGAGGATGTTCTATGCAAAAGAAATGGCTCTTGACAGGATCAATGGTCCATGGAATGAAAGCTTTCAGTTGCTTTACACTTTCAAAGCTGAAGTGGAGATGGCTAGTCCAGGCAGTGTTGTAGCGATAGACAAGCATACAGTTCCCTACAAATTGAAAAGCGGGAGGATAATGCAGAATGAATATTTTAGAAGGGCTTTTGTTTGTTTCAAAGCTTGCTGGAAAGGCTTTCTGGACGGTTGCAGGCCTTATTTGGCCGTGGATGCAACAACTCTTCATGGCAGGTTTAAAGGACAGCTTGTTGCTGCTACTGCAGTTGATGGACACAATTGGATGTTCCCTGTTGCTTATGGAGTTTTGGAGGTTGAGTCAGAGGAAAGTTGGACTTGGTTTCTGCAGAATTTGCGCGACCTTATAGGTCATCCACCAGGACTTGCTATCCACACAGACGCTTGCAAAGGTTTGGAGAGTGCAGTAGAAGCAGTATTCCCTGGAGTGGAGCATAGGGAATGTAAGCGACACTTGGTATAGAATTTTACAAAGAAATTCAAGGGTAAAGTTTATACTGACAACTTATGGCCAGCTGCATACACATGCAGCGTTAGGAAGCATCTGTTTCATTTGGAAGTATTGTATAAACAAAAACCTGGGGTGAAGGAGTACTTGGATGAACATCATGGTAGGGTGTGGTCAAGAAGCCAATTCAATGAAATTTGCAAGGTAGACTATGTAACAAGTAACCTTGCAGAGAGTTTTAATGCAAAGGTCAAGTCATTGAAAGGGCTTATGCTGTGGCAAATATTTGATAAGATTAGGCAGATGATCATGATAAAGATCGATCTGCGTCAAAGAATTGCAGCCACAAAATATGTTGGCCATCTCATGCTCCCATCTTTGATTAAGTCTTTGCATGCCAGGGCAAAACAATTGAAGATGAAATACATCAGAAAAGGAATGGAGGCTGAGGTAACCTACACTGACAGTAAAAACAGGCAGTGGAGGTATCCAGTGAGTTTGGTTGATAGGACATGCCATTGTAGGCGATGGCAGATCCGTGGGATACCCTGCATACACGCATTGTTTTTCATGAGTATTATAGCGGGTGCAGAAGGTGAAGTTGATCAGTATGTGTCAGAGTATTTCTCTGTTGCCAAATTTAGGGCTGCATATGCTATGAATGTTCCTACCTTGTTGGGAAAAGACCAATGGATGAAAGTCGATCCAGGCTTCAAACTGTACTCTCCAGTTTTGACTAGACCGGCAGGTAGGCCGAGGAAGAATAGGATCAGAGCTAGTGCAGAGGGTGGTGCACCGATTCGGCGACGTAATTGCAAACGTTGTGGAACCCCTGGACACATTGCTAGGCTTTGTAAAAATCCAGTTGACCCAACTTTTGGAATGGAAGATCAGGCGGGAGCAGCAAATGCAAAGGAGAATGAAGCAGCAATTCAACATGAGGAGATTGAAGCAATGAATCGAGAGCTGCTTGAACCGATGGATCGAGAGCTGTTTGAACCGATAGATCGAGAGCTGCTTGAACCGATGGATCGAGAGCTACTTGAACAGATGAATCAAGAGCTGCTTGAACCGATGGATCGAGAGCAGAGGGAACAGATGGATCTAGAGGCCGTTGAAGCAATGCATAGACAGCTGAGTGAAGGAATTGATCGAGAGCTGGGTAAACCGATGGATCAAGAGCAGATTGTTGAAGCAAGGAAAGAAAATGCATTAGAAGAAAGAGCACAAGCTTCGTATGATATGGTTGTCTTGGTCTTGGCACAACCCGAAGAGAAGAAGAATAAGAACAAGAAAGAGGGCAAAAGGAAGGTAGACACCGGTAATATCCCTGGTAGGGTTACCCGGAGTAAGGTGGTGGACCCAGCGAGTCACACCAGGAGCAAGAGAAAGATTTTATTTTGAACAATTAATTTGAATGTATGTGTTATTGCAAGTTTTCTATGGTCATGCACCTCGAATAAGTTCATCGCTTAAGCCACATTTATCATTTTCTAAGTGACTAAACTCAAAAAATATAGTTTTGGGTTTAGTTTAATTAAAAATAATTCAAAATAATTCAAAACATGGTGGAACCTTCCCATGGAGTCTTGTTATGTTACCTACAACCTAGAGAAATAATAATGGAAAAGGAAATTTATCATTTTCTAAGTGACTAAACTCAAAAAATATAGTTTTGGGTTTAGTTTAATTCAAAATAATTCAAAACATGGTGGAACCTTCCCATGGAGTCTTGTTATGTTACCTACAACCTAGAGAAATAATAATGGAAAAGGAAATATAGAGATATGAAGTTTTTCCCAAAACCACTTCCTAGTCCATGAGCTACTAGCTATGAAGATGCAGGGCTTTCTACTCAACACACGTCCCAAATACCCACTATGCTTACAAACTTTGTCCAAATGAGTCCAAATTTGTCACACTTGTGTATCTTTGAATTGCAAACAATATCACGTCGGCCAAAATGTACTATATTGTTCAAATAACACAATCTAACAATTTTTATGCCAAAAGCTTCAATTTCCCTTACCCCCTTTATTATTTGGGTGCCCCTATTTTACTTAGTTTTACTCAGTTTTTCCCCTCCGGGTCTACTTGTTTTACTCAGTCCTACTCAGTTTTTCCCTTCTGATAAATATTTCCTCACTTTTCCTCCTCTTAGTTCTACTCAGTTTTCCTCACTTGTACTCACTGGCTGATCTCTGATTGGTCGAGATGTATGTCACATGGATCTTGGTTGGTTGATAGCTTAACGTACGCTTGCACCGTGGGATCATTTATGATCGGACGGCCTGTATATCTCTCACTACCTCGATGGCCGCATACGGAGAGAAGAGCAGAGCACATACCTACCAACCCTAGCAGTCGCATCTTTCTCTCTTACTCTGGCGGTCGCGGCGGCGCGGATCTGCAGCGTGCATGCGTGCGTGAGGCAGCGCGGATCTAACCGTGCGTGCGGCGGCACGGATCTAACCGTGCGTGCGGCCGCGCGGAACTGCAGCGTGCGGCGGCGTGGATCTAACCGTGCATGCGGCGGCGCGGATCTAACCATGCGGCGGCGTGGATCTAAGAGTGCCGGTGAGGATCTAAGAGTGCCGGTAAGGATCTAACCCTCAGAAATAGTTGAAATGTCTCTCTCGGTCTCACTTTCGTTTATCTTCTCAGATCTGTTGATGATGAAGAACACCAAGACGGTGGCCGTGCCGACAGTGCTCACCGATGCCAAGACAATTGAAGCCATCGTCTACAACATCGCTGCGATGGCGCAGATCTAGCCTTCAATGTCGGAGCCTGCCGATGTCTCACTTCCGTTACCCTCCTCACATCTGTTGCTGATGGACACCAAGACGGCGGCCGTGTCGACAGTGCTCATCGATCGTCTTGAAGCCATCGCCTACAACATCGCTGTGACGACGCAGATCCAGCCTTCAATGTCAAAGCCTGCCGATGTCTCACTTCCGTTGCCCTCCTCAGATCTGTTGCTGATGGACACCAAGACGGCGGCCGTGTCGACAGTGGTCATCGATGCCAAGACAATTGAAGCCATCGCCTACAACATCGCTGCGACGGCGCAGATCCAGCCCTCCTCCATGTCCGAGTTTGCGGATGGCGCAGATCCAGCCACCAAGACGGCGGCGGTGCCAAGAGTGGTTGCGAAGCCGTAGATCCAGCCCTCCTCCATGTCCAAGTTTGTGGATGGCGCAGATGACCACCCCTCAGCCGCCCGTCGTCCAGGCCCTTCTAGCCCATCGGTGCGCGGCCGTGTTCGACGCCGCAAATTGGGATAAATTATAATAAATTTGTATTTTTCAATTTCAATTTGGGATAAAATTGTTCGAACTACTACCTCCGTCTCAAAAAAAGCTTCTCCACTTTCTCGATGTGTCCCTGTACATCCGAAGGTATGATTTGAATTCTATCCCAACTTGATTGGGAAGATTGATATGTATTTGATCCGAGAGGCTGGTACATGCTTTCACTTTTGGGATCCCTTCACTTTTGGAACTCATCCAAATTCACTTTTGGGATCCCTTCACTTTTGGAACTCATCCAAATTATCACGCGCATTACTTAGCACAACTAGGAAATTGTATGCCAAAATATAGTGGTTAGAGCCACACCAAAATACAATGGTTAGAGCCATCTACTGAATAACAATTCTATACTATCGAAATCATCTACCACAACCACATAACTGCTAGGACAGGGATGACACCTAATAAAACTGCCCAGATGAATCTACTTTTCGCGTCTCCCATCACTTGAAGTTCATGTTCTAGATTTTCTACCACTTGATCAGATACGGCAAGATCTGTCTCAAGTATCAACTTCTCCTTGCGAATAAGCTCTAAATTCTTCTTTTCTTCCTCCACAGTACTCTTCAGCTCGAATATCATCAGGTTTTTACGGGCCAATTCATCACCTAAATTGGCCACCATCTCCTCCAAATCCATCCTCTGGCTACACCACTGGGTTGATTCATCTTGGTATGCAATGTACCATGGATCATCGGCTTGCCTGGCGAACTGTAACAATAATGGAAAAAAGAACAACTGAAATCACTCCAACAGGCCATGGCGGCACTTCAAATTCAATGGTAGTACAGAGAGCAGAAGCTAGATACCTGCACTTCCGACGAGGTAGGAGAAGTAGAACGTGGCCACGACATGATCGAATCCCCACCCTCGCCAGTGTACCCGCTACGACCAGACATTGAGGACTATTTCGCACCTGCAAACTCCAATAAATTACGGGAACCGAATCGATTAGGGGGCGGGGGAGGCGGAAGCGGAGGTCTTACTGATGACCCACAAGTATAGGGGATCGCAACAGTCTTCGATGGAAGTAAAACCCAAATTTATTGATTCGACACAAGGGGAGCCAAAGAATATATGTAAGCCTTAACAGATGAGTTTTCAATTCAGCTGCACCTGGAAACAGTCTTGCTCACAGTGGTTTATTAGTAGCAACAGTTTTATAGTGGTGATAGTAGTGAAACAGTAACAACAGTAGTAAAATAACAGCGGTAATAGTAGCAATAGTAAATAGTAGGAACAAATACTATAGGCATAGGGATGGATGTACGGGCATTGCATGGATAAGATAATTCATGAAATCAATGAGACATGGGCATTGCAGATAAATAATGATAAAGCATCCTAGTACAAACAATCATAGGCATGTGTTCCGTATATAGTCATACGTGCTCACGAGGAGAAACTTGCACGACATCTTTTGTCCTACCAGCCTGTTGCAGCAGGGCCTCAAGGGAAACT
Organism: Dactylis glomerata; assembly: GCA_007115705.1. NCBI lineage: Eukaryota > Viridiplantae > Streptophyta > Magnoliopsida > Poales > Poaceae > Dactylis > Dactylis glomerata. Next base: position 896,354 of record QXEO01001193.1, read on the forward strand.
ACTGGTAATTAAGGTACTCCTTTTAATAAACTACCGGAGCAAAGCATTAACACTCGGTGAACACATGTGATCCTCACATCATAGCCATCCCCTCCGGTTATCCCAATTTCTGTCACTTTGGGACCTCGGGTTCCGGACAACAATATGTGTATACAACTTATAGGTAAGACCATAAACAACAAGTATCATCATAGAAATAATAACATGTTCAGATCAGAAAGGATGGCACTCGGGCCCAAAGTGACAAGCATTAAGCATAACAAGTTGCAACAAAGTCATAAGCACTAATAGAAGATACTAGGCACTATGCCCTAACAATCTCATATCAAATAACATGAACGATCTCATCCAATCCATACCATCCCCTCACCTACAGCGGGGGAATTACTCACACATGGATGGGGGAGTCATGGATGGTCGATGGAAGGACGTCGGTGATGATGGTGATGAAGATCTCCTCCGAATCCCCGTCCCAGCAGGGTGCCAGAACGGAGTTTCTGGTTCCGAATCGCGGTTTCTGATGGCGGCGGCGCAGCGGAAGTCTATTTAGGAAAAATGCCGTCTCTCCGATATTTTCAGGTAAAGGGGTATATGTAGGCGGAAGGAGGGGTCGAGGAGACGGCCAAGCCGCCCTCACACCAGGTGGGCGCGACCAGGGCTGGGCCGCGCCCCCCTGTGTGTGTGGAGGCCTCATGCCTCCACTCCGCCTCGTCTTCTGGCTCCGTGGGTCTTCTGGTGAAACAGGATTTTTGCCAATTTTTCCCAATTTTTACTGAAAGTTGGATTTCTGCACAAAAACGAGACACCAGAGCAATTCTGCTGAAAACAGCGTTAGTCCGCGTTAGTTGCATTCAAAACACACAAATTAGAGGAGAAACAATAGCAAAAGTGTTTGGGAAAGTAGATACATTTTGGACGTATCAACTCCCCCTAAGCTTAGCTATTTGCTTGTCCTCAAGCAATTCAGTTAACAACTGAGAGCGATAAAAGAAACTTTCACGAACACATTTGCTTCATATGATGTATATATACTAACTATGTGATCAAATACTCAGGCAATTAAGGAATATGCAACTAATGTCACCTCATAGTCAAGCAAGCTATGAAAGAGTGCCAATGCACTAATAACAAGTAACATGAACATAAGAAGCTACAAGATTGTAATATGCATAAATGATATGAAAGAGTGGTATCCAGCTTGCCTTTATTTGTGGAGCAAAACATAAATGCTGAGGCACCTCTGAAGTCCAAAGGAAGACTAGAAGTAAAAATATCAAACATACAAGCATCAAAGTTATACCACAATTAACCGTGTTCTGGGACAAGCACATTACACTAAGAATAACAGCTATGCTCTCAAGAAGTGCTTTAAAGTTAGAAGATGATGACTCAACATAAAAGTAAAAGAATGGCCCTTCGCAGAGGGAAGCAGTGATTTAACATGTGCTAGAGCTTTTCATTTGTAAAACAGAGATAAAAATTTATTTTGAGAGGTGGTTGTTTCATGTCAACGACTGGCAATGGGGACTTGCTATCTTCCATAATAAACAAGTGAGAGCGGTTCCGAGTTCTTTGAAATTTTGGCACATTGGTGCTCTTTTATAAAGCTTTGGCACTCCTCCCCACCTTTTTTTCCTTTCTCAAACCATGGCTAACCGATTCCATCGGGTGCCCACCAACATTCACATACCTTTGAGGAGTGCCTTTTTCTTTCTTTTAGAATTAGATTATAATGGTCTGACCAGCTCTCATGCAAAATTAATGACGAGCAGATGAAGCTGCCTAGTCGAGGGGTACTCAATTTAATATGGAAGATAGCAATTCCGACCACTACGTCCCCATGAGCTAAAAACAGTGGCACAAAATGAGAAGTAGTTGAAAGTTTTGAAAGGTAGCACATGAAAATTTACTTGGAATGGCTTGGAAATACCATGCATAGGAATTTGTAGTGGACTCTTTGGAAGACTTGGTTTTTGGTAATTGGATGCACGAGTAGAGCTCATACTCAGTACAAGTGAAGGCAAGCAAGAGACTGGGGAGCGACAATCGAGAGAGCAATAACTGTCATAATCATGCTTGCGACAAAACAAAATTAATATAGGCATAAAAGTGATACAAGAACTCTGAGGCAAAGTAAATCATCGAGGCTTAATTGACTTTTTGTTCAGTCATATGCATGCTTGAGCATGTGCCAAGTCGATTCAAATGAAACTTTCAGAGGAGGCTACCACAATAACATACCATATTATGAATAAAACAATGCATGCAAGCGTCTACATGACATGCTACAAACTATTAGTAAATTGGAACTAATCATATGAAAGCAAGAACTACAAAGCATCCATTAGATAACATATACCTTACATGAACTGACTAAGCATGTCCACATAGATGAGTATATGTACAAAAATGAAAACAAACAGAGTTCATACCAGCCTCTTACCACATCTCGGATTGTCATATGTCGTCATTATTGCTCTTCACTAGTATGGCTTGAATAATATAAAGTGAATACCAAGCTCCAATGGAGTAACGGGGGACTGAACTCTGCAACAACTTTACAAAACCGAAGAAGAACAACAAATATTTTTGGGGTTTTTGATTTTTGAAACAAGAACAGAAGGAAATAGCAAACAAAGCAAAATATTTTTGGATTTTTCAAATAGCAAACCAAAAATAGCAAGTAAAGCAAACCAAAGGTAGCAAGCTAAAGAAACAAATAGAGAGAAACAACGGAAATATCTTTGGTCTTTTTGTGTTTTGGAAAGTAGTCATAAGAATAAGAACAATAAAGAAAGCCAAACATGGATATACAGAGGACCGACAAAATATGATATGTAGATGAGTGAATCGTCGGCGTACCTCCCCCCAAGCTTAGGCTTTTGGCCTAAGTGGAGATCAATCCCAACTCGGCTAACTCGGCCACGAGGTGGCGCCTCCGTAGTGCGACGAAGAAGCACCATCGTCCTGATATGAGCTCGAGGACGCCCCGGAGTGGTATGTGGTGAAGTGATAGGCCGGCTCCTCCTCTTCCTCCTGGTCCACGATGCCATGCTGTACGTTGAAGTCGAGCACCCTAAGCCGCTCGTCCAACTCCTCCTTCGTGCGTGACCATGGCCTGTTATCAATACTGAACAAACTGGGTTGTGACAAAGGCACTTCCCTTTCCTCTCCATCAGTGAATAATATCCAGTACACTAATTTCCCTGCATGTGAGTTAGCAGTAACAAAAATGATGGAGCTTCATGGCAGCAAGATCGAGCCTCTGTGGAGTCAACAATATATCATGAGGAGCAATAGGAATTCAAGAGCAGCAATAATGCGCAAAGCAATAATACCTCCATAAATAGGTCCCCTAGCAGCTAGGCGACGAGCAATAATAGCACCGAGGTTATACTTCCTACTAACATCAAGAGCGGTAGCTAGAAAAGCTAAATGATAGTTGGAGATATTGCTAGTGTTTCCTCTACCAAGTACACTAGTGGCAAGATAGTAAGTAAAATATCTAATAGCTGGGAGTTGAATGTTTCTTATCTTGCCACGCTGTGCGGTGCGGTCATCATCGTTGGTTACTCCTCGGTAGAGCTCTAACAAATCAGCGGGTTGTTGTAGCATCTTCCTCACTGTCCCAAACATGGGTATACCTAGAATATTAAAAAATCTTTCCAAAGACATGGTGATAGGCCTATCATAAATCTTGAATGCAATGGAAGGATTGAAATGAGCGTTAGTGAATTTAAAACTTTCAATGAAAATCTTTGTGAGAATAGCATATTGATTACTCTCATCTATCATGTATGTAGTCAATCCAACCCTGTTAACAAGGAGCAACAAATCATCATGAATCCCTGCATCACGCAAAAAATTAGTACAAGGGAAGGTCGATGGATGTGCATCTCCATCGTCCCCCTCAAGGTTCGGTGACATAAGATCTTCATTGTAGGATATCCTATATTGAGCAGTGGATCTTGAAGGCCTTGAGGACCTTGGTGCTTCTCTTTCAAACACTTCTCCATAGGTGTAGTTATCCATGTCCCTTTTCTGAAATTTTTAACAAACCTCATAGAATATGATTTTGAGACAAGCAAATGTAGGAAACTACTATAGTGAGTTACTAGAGAGCTAATATGCATCAAAATAATATTTCTAAGCAATAGAACAAGCATGCATACTCATTTATCCTGCCACCTACAATGCTAAAATACTCAAGAAATACTCCACCAAAAGAAATTCTACTTGGACAAGCGGAGGAGTCACATACCGGAGAACAATTGCTCCAAATCTCAGCAGGAATGATGGGCTGAGCAAGGAGATCGAAAAATCGAGGTGAAGAATAGCAAGAACTCGGGTTTGAGCTGGGTGTGTCGTTGTTTTCGGGAGAGAGAAAGAGCAGGGGAGGAAGAGATAAGTGAGAGGCCAGGTGGGGCCCCCTCATACCAGGTGGGCGCGGCCAGGGCTGGGCCGCGCCCCCTGTGTGTGAGGTGGCGTGGCAGCCCCTCCTGGTGTCTCCCAGGTATCGCTCTGTCCCATTTTTGACATAAAAATTTATAAAGAATTTTCTGGAATTTTTCGAGAAACTTTATTTTTGAAGATTTTTCAGAAATTGGCATATCGATAAAAACTCAGAATAAACGAGGATGAAACGATTTCGAGCAAATCAAAACCAAGTATGCAGCAGCTCTGATATACTCTTAATCATGTAACTAAACTAAAGGAATAAAATTGGTAAAAGTAAATATAAGTGAGGTGGAGTGGATGCGGTGAAAATGAAGTTTTGTTCATATAAAATCATTTTGTTAACAAGGTTGATCAAGTCTTGTTCCCAAACTAACTTTATATGAGGCAAAACTTTGCACTTCACTTAATGCTTATGTTACCTCAACTTTGATAGGCATAGTCCCAATCATAACAATTTTATATTCTTCCTTGGGCTTTCGCTCTGAACAAATAATTTGACCAACTCTGATGGTCTCAACATTCTTGACGGAATTTAGAGCATTCTTTCTATCAATCTTCTTGGGAAAATAAACCGTGTACTCTTTATCATTGACATTAAAAGTTACTTTTCCTTGATTGCAATTAATAATAGCCCCTGCAGTGTTTAGAAAAGGTCTCCCAAGAATAATAGACATATTATCATCTTCAGGCATTTCCAACACAACAAAGTTAGTTAAAATCAAACAACTGTTAGCAACTTGAATAGGAACATTTTCACAAATACCAATAGGAATAGTAGTAGACTTGTCAGCCATCTGCAAAGATATATCACTTGATACTAATTTTTCTAGATCAAGTCTCTTATAAAGAGAAAAAGGCATGACACTAACTCCAGCTCCCAAATCACATAAAGCAGTTCTAACATAGTTATTTTTAATGGAGCAAGGAATAGTTGGTATACCTGGATCTCCAAGCTTCTTTGGTACTTTACCATCAAAAGAATAATTAGCAAGTAAAGTGGAAATTTACTCATTAGGAATCTTCCTTTTGTTAGTAACAATATCTTTCATATACTTTGCATAAGGAGGCATTCTAATAGCATCAGTCAAAGGAATTTGCAAAAATAAAGGTCTCATCCATTCACAAAACCTGTTGTAGTGTTCTTCTTCCTTGGACTTGTGTTTCTTACCAGGAAAAGGCATTGGTTTCTGCACCCAAGGTTCTCTCTCATTAGCATGCTTGTTGGCAATGAAGTCTTCTTTGGTGTACTTTGCATTCTTATCAATCTTTTCTGGTTCCTCTTCAACTTCTTCTTTATCGGAAGCATCTCCTGGTTCAGTTTCAGCATCAGAAATAGAAACACTGTTAGGATCTTTACCTGCATCAGAGGATTCTGCAGTTGTTTTATGCTTCTTCTTCTTCTTGGAAGGAATATCATCTCTCGAAGTGCATTGAGAATCTTGCTCGATCCTCTTAGGATGTCCTTCAGGATATAAGGGGTCTTGAGTAGTAGCACCTCCTCTTGTGCGAATTTCACAAGCTTGCTTCTCTCTTGAAGCATTTACTAGCAAATCTTTTTGCACCTTGGTAAGCTGATCAATTTGTGTTTGAACCATTTGAAAATGTTTAACAAGTATCTTCACATCATTGGTGGTTCTCTCCACAATATCCTGCAACTTGTTAATAGCTCTAGAATTTTCCAACAAATGATTCTGCACCATTCTATTAAAATTTTCTTGCTTAACAATGAAATTATCAAACTCATCTAAGCATTGATCAGGAGGTTTAGAATAAGGAATATCTCTATCATCGAAGCGTTGGAGAGAGTGTACCTCAATAGTGGATGAATGAGGGATTGGCTTACATAATTCTTCTATAGGAGGTAAATTCTTCACATCTTTGGATTTAATACCTTTCTCCTTAAGAGATTTCTTAGCTTCCTTCATAACTTCATCATTTAATTCAATCATCCCTCTCTTCTTCGGCATACGCTCTGTAGATGGCGCTGGTGTTGGCTCAATTAGAGTCCAATCATCATGATTCGGCTTATTTTAGCCATTAATTCTTCAGCTTCAGCCGGAGTTCTTTCCTTGAAAACACAACCAGCACAACTATCCACATATGTCTTAGATTCATCAGTTAGTCCATTATAAAATATATCAAGGAGTTCATTTTTAGGCAATGGCTCTTTAGGTAAAGCTCTAATTAAAGAACAAAACCTTGTCCATGATTCAGGCAGTATCTCTCCTTTTCCCTGTTTAAAATCAAAGATTTTCTGAACAGCAGCATGTTGAGCACTAGCAGGAAAATATTTCTATAAGAAAGCATTAACCAAAGCAATAGGACTATGAATAGATCCAGGAGATAAGCTATTAAACCAAGTTTTAGCTGCATCTTTCAACAAGAAAGGAAAAATCTTAGCAACAAAGTAAGTGCGAAGCTTAATATCATCAGAAAACAAATTACTCAAAGTAGAAAGTTCATTCATGTGTTCCATAGCACTCTCATCTTTAGTACCACAAAAAGGAGTTTTCTCAACAATAGATATGTAAGATAAATCTAAAGAGAAATCATAATCCTTGTCTCTAATATCTATGGGGGAAGCAGCAAACTTAGGATCAGGAGACAATTTATATCTAACAGCACGTCTTGCTAAAATTTCCTTAACATCAACAGCATTACGAGTAGCACGAGCTTCAGCAATAAAATCATCGTTAAGCTCAATATAAGCATCATCAAAATCATCACTAGGACATTCCCTAGACTCAGGTGAACTAACATGTGTAACAGTGGTGTTTCCCAACTTAGCTCTCACAATTGTAGCATCTAAAAAGGAACCTAGTGAACCACTCTTATCAAGCACAGTAGAAGCATCATCTAAATTATCAGTGGCATTTTCAAACTCAGCAGAAGTAGTAGCAGTAGCATGTGCATGTGGTGGTGTAAGCAACTTACTCATAACAGAAGGTGAATCAAGAGCAACAGAGGTGTTGAGAGTCGTACCTCTTCTTGTAGTGGATGGGAATATAGGAACTTTTCCATCACGAGGTTTACCCATGATGGAAGGATTGCAGCGAACAATATGAATACCAAGTGAACTTACAAATAAAGCTATGCTCCCCGGCAATGGCGCCAGAAAATAGTCTTGATGACCCACAAGTATAGGGGATCGCAACAGTCTTCGAGGGAAGTAAAACCCAAATTTATTGATTCGACACAAGGGGAGCCAAAGAATATATGTAAGCCTTAACAGATGAGTTGTCAATTCAGCTGCACCTGGAAACAGTCTTGCTCGCAGTGGTTTATCAGTAGCAACAGTTTTATAGTGGTGATAGTAGTGAAAGAGTAACAACAGTAGTAAAATAACAGTGGTAATAGTAGCAATAGTAAACCGTAGGAACAAATACTATAGGCATAGGGATGGATGTACGGGCGTTGCATGGATAAGATAATTCATGAAATCAATGAGACATGGGCATTGCAGATAAATAATGATAAAGCATCCTAGTAGAAACAATCATAGGCATGTGTTCCGTATATAGTCGTACGTGCTCACAAGGAGAAACTTGCACGACATCTTTTGTCCTACCAGCCTGTTGCAGCAGGGCCTCAAGGGAAACTACTGGTAATTAAGGTACTCCTTTTAATAAACTATCGGAGCAAAGCATTAACACTCGGTGAACACATGTGATCCTCACATCATAGCCATCCCCTCAGGTTATCCCAATTTCTGTCACTTTGGGACCTCGGGCTCCGGACAACCATATGTGTATACAACTTGTAGGTAAGACCATAAACAACAAGTATCATCATAGAAATAATAACATGTTCAGATCTGAAATCATAGCACTCGGGCCCAAAGTGACAAGCATTAAGCATAACAAGTTGCAACAAAGTCATAAGCACTAATAGAAGATACTATGCACTATGCCCTAACAATCTCATATTAAATAACATGAACGATCTCATCCAATCCCTACCATCCCCTCACCTACAGCGGGGGAATTACTCACACATGGATGGGGGAGTCATGGATGGTCGATGGAGGGACGTCGGTGATGAAGATGTCCTCCGAATCCCCATCCCGGCAGGGTGCCAAAACGGAGTTTCTGGTTCCGAATCGTGGTTTATGATGACGGCGGCGCAGCGGAAGTCTATCTGGGAAAAACGCCGTCTCTCCGATATTTTCAGGTAAAGGGGTATATGTAGGCGGAAGGAGGGGTCGAGGAGACGGCCGAGCCGCCCTCACACCAGGTGGGCGCGGCCAGGGCTGGGCCACGCCCCCTGTCTGTGTGGCGGCCTCATGCCTCCACTCCGTCTCGTCTTCTAGCTCCGTGGGTCTTCTGGTGAAATAGGATTTTTGCCAATTTTCCCGAATTTTTACTGAAAGTTAGATTTCTGCACAAAAACGAGACACCAGAGCAATTCTGCTAAAAACAGCGTTAGTCCGCGTTAGTTGCAGTCAAAACACACAAATTAGAGGAGAAACAATAGCAAAAGTATTCGGGAAAGTAGATACGTTTTGGACGTATCACTTACCAAGCTATACTACCAATTGGTGCGCGGAACAAATCCCGGTCGTCGTGGGCGGCGGATCTGCTTGCGGCGGACTTTCCTGCGGTGGGTACAATGCGTGCAGACGAAACAAGTGCTGGAGCCGTGGTTGACGTGCAGCGCCGCAGTCCGTCCGACGCCACCGGGGGATAGAGCCGGCGGCGCGACGAGGCGCCGGCGATGGCTGCTCCGTCCGAGGGTGGGGAACGAGCTGCCAGCGGTTCTCCGATGACTAATGAGATACACAACACTAGGTTCCAGCCATGTTTAGCATAAGATTCACTTTAGATTAAGCTGCGAAAATAGTCACCTGCTGGGTCTAGCTTAACAAAAATTAATTAGCGAACTTGTTGCTTCTCTCTAGCGAAAATAGTCACCTGCTGGGTCTAGCTTTAGAAAAAGGGTGACCCCAGCGGTTATTGGCTGAGGCGGCCCCATAGAGCGGTTCTATATGATTTTCTCTAAATAAATAGACGACCCCAGCGGTCATTGGCTGCGGAGGCCCCACCGAGTGGCAATATATGATTTTCTCTAAATAAATAGACGACCCCACTGGTCATTGGCTGCGGCAGCCCCACAGAGCGGCCCCATTGGTCATTGGCTGCGGAGGCCCCACAGAGCGGCAATATATGTCTTTTCCTGAAAAATACACGACCCCACTGGTCATTGGCTGCGGCAGCCCTATAGAGCGGCCCCATTTGTCATTGGCAGCACCGCGTATACAATCAGAAAATAAAACGGCCCACACATCAGCGATAGATGGATGGCTGCTCCGACATGTCTCCTGACCCTACCCGTCAGCACCATTCAAAAGCATCAGTCAATTCACAACCACCGCGGCTCCCTAGCCGTCACCGGTAACGGTCAAGGCCTCTGACCAGACGGCAACCCTCCTGTCCGAGCGTCTGCGAGGGGTTTCAAACTAGAGGGAGGGGAAAACTGAGAAAAAGTTAAGCGGGTGGGGAAAACTGAGCACAACTAAGAACCCGAGGGCACGAAAATAGAAATCCTCATGAAAAAAGTGTTAGCTCATCTTTTTTAAAATAAAATAGGCATAACATGATGTATTCAGTGCACCGACGATACCATGCTCATGATCAGACTTATGATCTTAGTTTCACAAATGTAGGTATCTTGCACTCTCTTTTGAGTCCGCATCAAGGCACAATGACCTTCCACATATGTGATACACGGTAATAGAGGCACATGTTGAGAAGCCTCAAGGCATATTCACCTGCAAGTGGTGTGTGTGTGTGGGTGGTGGTGGGGGGGGGGGGGGGGGGGGGGGGGTGGTAACATGATCCCCATTAGTACTGGAAATTGTGCATCTTGGATTGAGAATCAACAGCTAAAGTTGAGGGTCGGGTGGAGTCTTAAAGGTGTATAGTCTAATCTCTAAGAGGAAGGTTAGTTCTCACAAATTAATTCTTGGATTATACGTAACGCAGGGTCTCATCCACGATATATTCGACAAGGCTGGAGCTCAGTTTTATAGGGAAGTGCTAAGGAGAAAAGGAAATATCACATGGGCAGTTGAGCATCGGTGTGTAAACCACATGAACATGGACGCACGAGATCTTAAATTCCACAGTAATGAGCATTGCTCTCATGTCCAAGTGGATCTTGTGGTTGGCGCAAAATCCATCTAGTCTTTCCTCGGATCTAAACAACAATAGGAATAAGGAACATAAGCTTCCTAGCTAGCAGGCTAGGAGCATAGAGAATCGCGGTTACTGATATTATGAGGATCAAGCACTTTTTGACAGCTGAGTCGAAGGACCTAGTGGGAACGGGTGGGTCTACCTCATGTGTGCCAGTTAGCAAGTAGGTTGGGCTTGATTGATAAACAAGGTCTTGTAGTTGTGTTCTATTTGTTTGTCTCAGAGATCTCGCCCAAACTAAAGATGATGGGTGGGACCTTCCCTACTTATCGTCGTCCCCTCGACCAATCGGAATAGCTTTTTTGGGGAGTGATTGGTCGATCAATAATGTAACAGAAATTGCACCAAGTTTCATATGGGGGTCAGTTTTCTTATTTCATGATATTTGAAAGTGGTTCCGCTGAAATTAGAATATTCATGTGGAAGTTGATTAGGTTGCTCCCTTACAATGCTAAATCGTCGAACGCCTCTCGGCCGAGCACGCGAGAATGCCCACTTTACGTTACGAGAGAAGGCTGGCCACAATGTTTTCACTTGATCCTAGCTAGATTTATGTGGGGTTGTGTGCGAGGGATCTAGGTTAAGTGGCCTTGTGGAACTCTCGCAACAACTGGCAATTGAGGGGGTTATTTAAGTTCCAAATAATTGAAGTTATAAGTTTGTCGAAAAAGCTATTCTAAACTCGGGCTCAGATGCACCTTTTTTCTGAGCCACATATTTAATATAAAGAAACATTGTGCCAGGAAAGTATTCCTGTTGTACCTCAGTACCTAAAATTGATCTCTGCGTCCATTGACCTGCACGCCATAGGTCCAGCGCTGCCCCATTTCACTTCCATGCATACGCGTCAGACGGTCGTTGGCCCATTGCATGATGCACCACACCGTACAACAAGTATACTTGATAAATTATATTTCATATCCAGCTGTATAGTCAGACTTGGCACAAATTTCTAGACTAAGTATGTGGCTAGGAAAAAGAGCTCATTTGAGCTCGGGTGTCAAAACACCCCTCCCTAAGTTTGTTCTATGTCAAACTACTGTTAGTATGACTAAGTTTTTTCAAAAAAAAAAATATCCTTCTTAATTCATCATATATATAAGAGTGAATTTTAGTTTTTACCCTCTAATTTGTCTTTTGTGACACCAATTATCCCATTTAACAATTTTTGATCAAAATTACCCCAATTAGTGAAGTCACAGTCAAAAAATACTAACATACAGAAGAAATATATTTAATGTATTTTCGTACTATAGAGTTAGGAGGTAAAGAGTGGAATTAACTCTATATATAATGTATTTTCGTACTATAGAGTTATCGCCCTAGATATTGCCATATTTCTTATAAATTGACAAATTAGACAAGTTTCACTTAGAACAAACCTAAAACTTCGATTTTTGTAGACCATACTGAATACGGTGGTGTTCTTAGGTAGCTAGTACCGTAGTGACCCTCGCAAAAAAAAAAAACTAAACTAGTACAGTAGTGCGTTGATAGATGGGCAACACTTGTGGCTTTTCTACGAAGACAGTAGCTAAATTTGAACATGTTATATAAAGGCATCTTGTGTTGACAAGATGCGTTCGTTTGCTGATACTGACGACGCAACAATATTTATCAATGTTAATTTAGGCGGGCACATGAAGGTATTGCTCACTTCTTGGTCCTCGCTATCTAGATTAATCGTTTTCCTTAGATGTGCAGTATTTAGTATCCTAGCTGTTTGGTTAGACTTCTCTTTCTCCTCCACGTGGTCTAATGATAAAGGTTTATTTGGATCTAGCAAAATGTAGAAAGTCTTACACTTTCATGTCAAAATCGAAACCTATATATGGATCAGTATGTTAACTCATAAAATTCTCCTTTGTTAATTTGGACAGACAGCATTTGATTTGCCACACATCTATATACGCTAATTTAAAAAGGACCTGTATTTAGTCGTAAACGTCATGCATGATGTATCTCCTTAATGTATATGCAGAACCTATCATTTCATAAAGTGTAATAATCATGGATGTAACTGTGGTATAATATAGGGTGAAGTAGAAGTTATAAAACGTAAAAAAATCTGAACATTATATAGTTTTAAAATACGTGAGAGCCCCAAAGCCGGTCCTAGAGTTCTGCTCGACACCTTCACCTTGGAAGAGGATTTGTGGCGGTAAATTTTAAGCGTGGGCGGATTTGGGCATCTCCCTCTGGTGCACTCTCTCATCCCCTCACGGCTGACCCTCGAGAACATTGTCGAGTATGCTTTTGCGCCCAGAGGAAAAGGTACCAGATTTTGATCAACGGTAATATCGTTATAATATCCAAAATTAATAATATCTGTATCAGTAATTATTCAGTCTGGGGGCTAGGTATTTTGTTTTCTTATTTACTCTTTCTTGATACTTAAATTGTGGTTTTCCATGCTAACTTGCTACTCCGATCAGCATGATATAGTTCTTGTTATTTTCTTTTTTTAATAAGTGGTGCAAGGCAATTTGCAAAGGGCTTCGTAGTCCTAGAGAAAAAAAGGGTACTCCTCTAAGTTTGTGAAATTTTGGTGGACACCCGAGGATTGGGTCAGCCACGGTATGTGAAAGAAAATGTTGTGAGAAATGTCAAAGAATATAAAAATGTGAACCACTCTTAAATTAACATGATTTAGCATGAAGAATCACATGTTACTATTTGTTTCTACTTGTACATAAATGTGCCCACAAACGTAGTACTCTCTAGCCTCTAGACTTGTGCATTATGTTTAGAACACTACTTCCCTTTGCGAAGGGCAAAACCTACCTCTTATTATGTCAAAAACAAGAAGACAAGAAGTCTTTACAAGTCTATTCTCGCCGGAAAATATTTTGAGTTTCATATGGATTTTTTGCTTCACTCAGTCCAGTCCACCTAGTCGACTTCTTGATTTTTTTGTGAGTTGTGTATCCACTCCAATAATACTATTGTCAAGTACCCTTAGGGATGAAGATCTCAGCAAGATAAGCAGTTGTTGAAGAATGAAAAAACAATCAACTTCATTTTGGTATTTTAGACTAAATTCTTTTGTTCCTCGATGCTCAATTAAACCCTCTTTTCTAAGATGGAATTTCCCTCTGGGCTCTCATATTTGTCCTTGGAGTCTTCTTCTAAGTCTTCCTCTAAAGTCCCATATTTTTCCTCTAAGCTTTCCCCGGGGCTCCCATAGTCGTCTTCTAAGTCTTCCTCTAGGGTTCCATATTTGCTCTCTCGGATCCTATATTTATTCTCTGGGTTCCTATATTCGTATTCTGAGTCTTTCTCTAAAGTCCTATATTCGTTCTCGAGGTTCCCATATTCGTTCTCTGGGCTCCCATATTCGTCTTCTAGGGTTTCATATTCGTATTCGTCCTCTCGGGTCCTATATTCGTCTTCTAGGGTCTCATATTCGTATTCGTCTTCTGAGTCTTCTTCTCGAATCCTATATTCTTCTTCTAGGGTCCTATATCTAAATTTAACAATTCCTGAACCCTTTTTATCTTTTCTGTATCGTGGATCGTCAAAATAGGCAAAAATAGTATTTCTACGTAAAACACCCATAAAGGGTATTTCAATCGAAATCCCTAAACAGGATATTAGTTCTTTCTCTTTTTCTTGATGATATTGTAATGGAATGACGAACCTATTTCTTCGCTTTTTCGCCAACAAATCTGAATTCTCTTTAAAAATGGAAGGATAGGTCAAATTCCAATGGCCGTTGGCCATGATTCGACCCGACGTTGAATAATCAAAAATTTCCCTATTTTTTACCATAAGTATTCATTTGATCTTGATCCTTGTGGAGTGAAAAAGACGCTATACTGGATCCACATCTACTTACTGACAATATCCATAAATGGCTTGTTTTTGGTAATCGACGAAGATTACCATACTTACTCTAGTGCACTTTTCCGTCTGATTCGGAATAAATATGGTTTTGTACCCTTTCTTTAAAATGTAAAGTGGGGGTTCTGATGGGTTTGTAACATAGAAAATAAAAATTTCCTACAAGCGAACCACAAACTAGCCAACATCTTGTCTAGGAAATGGTAGCAACGGCTGACTCATCCTCGAAGACCGAAAGCGGGGATTACGTTCCTGCACAAACATTGCCGATCAAGATGTAGCCGATTACGAGTTGATCTTAAGACCGTGAAGACGAGCGCCACAACGGGCAGTGCTACTGTGCTCGGCAACACATATGGCTCAAAGACGACCTCCGTGCCCTTGTTCCATCGCGGCAGCAGAAGTAGGGATCCACTGTTGGGGATCGATGCTAAAAACCATAATTTTATAGCTACATGAAACCCGAATAGCCTAAGATCTATCTGCTAGTAATGTTGTACCTATCAGAGATCCAGTAACGTACCCTCGTAGACCGAACGTGGGGATTACGCTCCCGCACAAGCGTTGATGATGGAGCCGACGTAGCCAACCTCAAGATGGTATAGATCCTGGCGCAATGACTCAGACGCCACAAGTGGTAGCATCTCTGAGTACTTGCACACGTATGGTGTTCTATGATGACCTCTGGTCTCCGATCCAGCCGATATTGCGGAAGTAGATCGGCTGGGATCGGATTCGGAATTTCCGCAGCATGACGGCGTGTAGCGGTAGGGTTGACCTCTCTTCTATAAAGCACTTCGGGGAGCCACACGGGAGTGAGAGGCGCGAGAGAGAGGGGTGGCGCACAGGCGGAGAGGAGAGACCCTCGTGGCTCATGTTATTGTGTACTCCTCTCCTGGGGCCCCACTATATATAGGGGGAGGGGTCCAGCCTTACCCCCTTCCTCGTGGCTCGTTATTGTGTACTCCATCTTTCCTGGGGCCTTCACTATATTAGGGGGAGCGGTGCAGCCTTAGCCCTGTACCAAGGCACCAGGGCAGCAGCTAAGGGGAGTAGGCGACAACCAAGGGGAGTGGGGCCAGGCCGGCGGCCAGCCCTAGGCCGCTACATGAAAAACCCTAACCCTAGGTTGCCCCACAAACCCTTATCCAATAAGGGGAGGCGCCTAGGGCTTAATGGCCTCCCCTCCGTGAGGGGCCCATTAAGGTGGGATGCACTCTTTTAATTAAATAAATAAATACCTTTAATATTAATTCAATTAATTAACTTAATTATTTAATATTTAATTATTGTTGCTCCAAAAAACCCTTTCGGGACCCTCCGAACCAACTTTGGATCAACCGGTCCGTGTCTCTCCCGATAATTTCAAATATACTAAAACCATCTAAATACATCATTGAACCCTTAAGTGTGTCACCCTATAGTTTGGGAACACTCGAGACATTACTGAGACTCCTCTCCAATAAATGATCATCGGCCGGACCTGGATGCCCATAATGATCCCCGTGCATTGATGCACCTAAAATGCATCTACTTTTCCAAGTATTTTGCTTCATAATTTGCTCCGGAATCATCCGATATTTGAATAAAACTACAGAATGTGACGCTATTTTTAGCAAAGTCTTGTTTCTTGCTATTTTTACAGGAAATAAAATCGGGGAAAAATACTACATCAATTTTTGATGTGAAGGAAGAGTTCGAGGGAGTGCTCGAGGCCCAAACGGGCATGGACCACATGACCAGATTCCCTGGCTGCGTGGGGGCCTGCTTGTTCAGCCCTCGAGCGCCGCCTTGCCTCCAGCTTTTGCGTACACCCTCATATATACCAAAAACTGGGTTAACTAAAGGGAGGAGGCTATTCATGAAATAGAGCGCCGTCAGAGCCACGATCTTCGATTCCGAGGTCAGACCGATCCAGGATTTCTCCCCCAGAGGAGGGGATTGGAAGCCGCCTTCACCGCCATCTTCACCGCCTTCATCTCCATCAACCATGAGCTTCATCTCCACCATCATGTGTGAGTAGTCCTCTGTAGGCATATGAGGTGGATGGGAATTGGATGAGATTGATCATGTAATTGTACCCGTTGTCCAAAATTTGAGGGGTTTATCTTGAATATATTCTTGTATTGTGTTAATGCACTTTAGCTATTCTTAATGCTTGCTACTAGGGTCGGAGTGGCATGATTTTAGTACTGAACTTATTTTGCTTCATCATATAAATTGAGTTGGTTACCTATCTTCAAAGTGTATTACCTGCTATTACATTGAACTTGCGAACCCTAAATGTGACAGATAGGGGAAACAAGGGGGAGATGTTTTAGTTTGATGATTCTATGTGTTCATGAAGTGTTAATGTGTTGTTCCGGGCTATTCGAAAGGGTAGACCTTAATTACATGTAGTTCCAAATTGACCCGGGTGAAATGGGCAGGTAGGACAATAGATGTTGTGCAAATTCTCTTGGTTAGTACGCGCAACTATTTTCAGAGCACATACCTACACACATCGGAATTAGAGAAAAGCCCCATTGCTATTTGTATTTAGTTATATGATCAATCTTATTCATGCAACGCCCCGCTATCACCTCATGCCTATGTTTTAGCCACTAAGGTTTCGCATTCACTACTCCCGGTGAAAACTGGAAAACTGTTACAACTGCTACTGTTTTATTTTCTTGTTTAAATTAAATCACAGCCATCACTATTTCTTTGTTGAGTTTATTGATATACATGTGTGATTGAGAGTGACACCACAATTGCTAAAGTCTTATTGATATTCTTGTGCTCCCCTTGTGTCGAACTATAAATTTGGGAATATTTCCCATCGAAGATTTCAATGATCCCCTATACTTGAGGGTATCAAGACGTTTTCTGGCGCCGTTGCCGGGGAACCTAGCTTTATTGGTAAGACCACTTGTTATCATTTATTTGCTGCAATTATTAATTTTGAACTATAGGAAAGGATAAGAATTTCCCTGAAAAGGTGGTTGATGTCTATGAACGCTTCTATTATTGTAGATAGTGTTGGGCCTCCAAGTGCAGAGGTTTGTAGAATAGCAGCAAGTTTCCCTTAAGTGGATCACCCAAGGTTTATCGAACTCAGGGAGGAAGAGGTCAAAGATATCCCTCTCAAGCAACCCTGCAATTAAGATACAAGAAGTCTCTTGTGTCGCCAACACACCCAATACACTTGTCACGTGTATAGGTGCACTAGTTCGGCGAAGAGATAGTGAAATACAAGTGATATGGATGATTATAAGTGGTAATTGCAATCTGAAATAAAAATCGCTATGAGCAAACATGTAACATAACTGATTGTAAATGGTGTTTCAATGCTTAGAAACAAGGCCTAGGGATCATACTTTCACTAGTGGACACTCTCAATAATGATAACATAATTGAACACATAAATATCATTCTTCACTATGCTACCCCAAACTACTCTTTGGTTGGATAACGAACACTAATCACGGCGTAGGGCTATAATAGCACTCCTTAAAGTTCGCATTCCCCAATCTACATTACCCCACACTGTCACCTTGAGTGCACTAGACAGTTCTAGACAAACACCAACAATTCATAGAGACATCCAACTCAAATCATAACTCATGATAAGTATTGCTATAAAATTTAGCCTAAGAGACACACATAATGCGCACACTGTCACCTTCACATCATGGGACAAGGTGTCTCCGGAGATTACAAGAATAAAACCACTTGAGTAGCATAATAGATGAAGAGCAACATCTACTAATTCAACTAGATACAAAGCTCATGATCACATAAAGATCACACCATGGGAGAGAGAGAGAGAGATGAACCACATAGCTACCGGTAGAGCCCTTAGCCTCGGGGGAGAACTACTCCCTCCTCATCATGGAAATCAGCAGCATCGATGGAGATGGCGGTGGAGTCGATGGAGATGGCTCCAGGGCCAATTCCCCGTCCCGGCAGGGTGCCGGAACAGAGACTTCTGTCCCCTGAAATTGGTCTTCGATGGCGGCAGCGCTGTGGAACTTTTCGTGGATGGATGCCTGCACGATTTAGGGTTTTCGCCTCGGATAGAATATATAGGCGGAAGGGCGATGTCAGAGGGTGGACCAAGGGCTGATTGCCTAGTTGACAGTCGGTCCTTGTGCGTGGTGAATGACCAGCCCGTTGGGAACCCCAAGAGGAAGGTGTGATGAGTATAGCAGCTGGTTTTCCCTCAGTTAAGAAACCAAGGTTTATCGTTCTTGGAGAGGAGACACAAACGACTGAAGGTGATGCAGACTGACGTAATAGCACTCCAACAAGGGCGCCGTTTAACGATACTTGTTGACTCGTCTTCGGTCAGTAGCAACACGGAACCTGCACACAACACAACCAAGTACTTTGTTCCCAACTTGCGATGAGGTTGTCAATCTCACCGGTTTGCTTGAAACAAAGGTTATGAGTGTATCGAGTGGAAAACAATAGAGTATGCGAGTAAAGTAAAGAATGCGAGTAAAGTAAACAGGTGATAGCAATATGATGGAAATAGGACCGGGGTCCACAGTTCACTAGTGGTGTCTCTCCATAAGATAAATAACACATGCTGGGTAAACAAATTATAGTTGGGCAATTGATAGAATAATTTTTGACATAGTACGCAATATTCATCAGATCCCAACAAACACAACATGTAGAATTACAAATCAACTTGACATAGTACGCACTATCGCGTCGACCAATTTCGCGTCATCATCAGACTGTCAAGCCACCCCCGTCGCTGCCTGCTCCATGCTTGTATCTATAAATCACAAATCAACTTGACTAGTACACAATATTCATCAGATCCCAACAAACACAACATGTTGAATTATATAACGATGATCTTGATCATGATAGGCAGCTCACAAGATCTAAACATGAAGCACATGGAGGAGAAGACATCCATATAGCTACTACTATGGACCCGTAGTCCAAGGTAGCCTACTCACACATCACTCCGGAGGCAGGCATGGTGATGAAGAAGGCCTCCGGTGGTGATTCCCCTCTCCGGCAGGGTGCCAGGAAGAGCTTCTGGACCCTCCTGATCTCGCGTCAATGATGGCGGCGGATTGCAGTATGTTTTCTGGAAAAGACTTCAAGCCCTTAGGGTTTTCTCATCGAGGAGAATATATAGGCGGAAGGGCGATGTCAGGGGGTGGACCAGGGGCCCACACCATAGCCCGGCGGGGCCAGGGGGTGGCCCGCGCCACCCTATGGTGCGGCTGCCCTCTGGCCCCCCTTCATTTCTCCTTTGGACTCCGTCTTCGTGTCAGGTAAATAGGAACTACGGCTTTCGTTTCATCCAATTCCGAGAATATTTCCTGTGTAACTTTTCCGAAACACAAAAACAGCAAAAAATAGGAACTGGCACTATGGCATCTCGTTAATGGGTTAGTCCCAGAAAATGCATAAAAATGCCATGAAGTGTAAACAAAACACAAAGCAACTGGTGTAAAACAAGCATGGAGCATCAAAAATTATAAATACGTTTGCAACGTATCAGCATCCCCAAACTTAACTCCTGCTCGTCCTCAAGTAGGTAAATGATAACAAAAATAATAATTTTTGAGGTGACATGCAGCCAACACAATCTTGATCAAATCAATGTAAAGCATTGCAAGCTGAGATCAAAGTACTCTAAACATGGGCATAAAAGATATAATTCTAACCATAGAACTTAGCAACCATGTTACAACAAGAAAAGTAACACAAACAAAAGATCATGAATAATAATGCATTGAAAGTCATTTGTTTGTTTGGAGCATAGGGAAAATGTAGCAAAGTGGTATTCAGCTTGTCCCTCGTGGAATAGCAAAACATAAATGCATAGGACACCTTCAAAGCTCAAAAGGGTGACTAGATACAAATAATTTGAGAACAAGCAATACCATAATCATGAATCAATCAATAATAAATTTTGGGACTATGCACATTATACTCAGAATGACAACTATGCTCTCTTAATTGGTGCATAAAGATAGAAGATGAAAACTCAACATAAAAGTAAAAGAAAGGCCCTTCGCAGAGGGAAGTAGTGATTGCAAGTTTTATAAACCTTCCAAAAATTATGGTACTTATTAGCTTTGAGCTCTCATTGCCCCTATGATTGGCATCTTGAGTGGTTAAGGTTAATGTGAGAACAAGTATGAGTTATATGCTTGACAAAACATAAGTTGAAAATCTCATGTCCCGCGAATACTGATGTCTACACACGCTTCTGTTCTTGTAGACAATGTTGGACCTCCAAGTGCAGAGGTTTGTAGAGCAGCAGCAAGTTTCCCTTAAGTGGATCACCCAAGGTTTATCGAACTCAGGGAGGAAGAGGTCAAAGCTATCCCTCTCAAGCAACCCTGCAATTACGATACAGAAAGTCTCTTGTGTCCCCAACACACCCAATACACTTGTCAGATGTATAGGTGCACTAGTTCGGCGAAGAGATAGTGAAATACAAGTGGTATAGATGATTATAAGTAGTAAATGCAATCTAGAATAAAAATGGCAGCAAGCAAACAAGTAACAAAATAGCAAGTAAACGGTGTGCAAAGCTTGGAAACAAGGCCTAGGGATCATACTTTCACTAGTGGACACACTCCCAACAAATATAACATAATTGAACAAATAAATAACTTCTCTTCACTACGGTACTCTGAATTACTCTCCTATTGAATAACACTAATCATTGCGTAGGGCTACGAAGCACTCCTCAAAGTTCATCAAGTACTTGACAAACACCACTCATAGAGATATCCAAATCAAATCACAACTCAAGATAGATATTATTGCAACTTAGACCAAGTACTAACACGGTGCACACACTGTCAACATTACACCATGAAAGGAGGAATAGATCACTTCAATACTATCATAATGATAATTATTCTCATAATCCATAAGAGATCACAATCGTAGCCTAGACCAAGTACCACCATGATGCACGCACTGTCACCGTTACACCATGGCAGGAGGAATAGATTACTTTAATAACACACTAGAGTACACATAATGAAGAAGAGTAACATCTACTTATTCAACATGATACAAAGCTCACGATCACATAAAGATCACATCATGGGAGAGAGAGGTGAACCACATAGCTACCGGTAGAGCCCTCGGCCCCGGGGATGAACTACTCCCTCCTCATCATAGGAGACAGCAAGGTTGATGGAGATGGCGGTGAGGTCGATGGAGACGGCGGAGACGGCGATGGAGACCGATGGAGATGGCTCTGGGGGCACTTCCCCGTCCCGGCAGGGTGCCAGAACAGAGACTTCTGTCCCCCGAAATTTGGCTTCGATGGTGGCGGAGCTGCGGAACTGTTCTGAGAAAAACGTCGACTCCTTTAGGGTTTTCCGTCCCGAGGCTTCTTATAGGCAAAGGGGCGTCGTCAGGGGGCAGCCAGGGGCTCCTCACACCAGGGTGGCGCGGCCAGGGCCTGGGCCGCGCCACCTATGTGTGAGGGCGGCCTCTGGCCCCCCTCCGGCTCTCTTTCGGTCTTCGGGAAGCTTCTGGGAAAAATAAGACTTCTGGAACTTGTTTTGTCCAATTCCGAGAATATTTCCTGTGTAGCTTTTCTGAAACACAAAAATAGCAGAAAACAGGGAACTGGCACTGTGGCGACTTGTTAATAGGTTAGTTCCGGAAAATGCATAAAAGTGCCACGAAGTGTAACGAAACATCGGGTAAATGGTGTAAAAACAAGCATGGAGCATCAAAAATTATAGATACGTTGGAGACGTATCAGCATCCCCAAGCTTAACTCCTGCTCGTCCTCGAGTAGGTAAGTGATAACAAAAGAAATAATTTTTGAGGTGACATGCACCTACACAATCTTGATCATATATGTAAACATTGTGAGCTGAGATCAAAGAACTTAAAACATGGGCATGAAAGACATAATCTTGATAATAGAAACTTAGCAACCATGTTATAACATGAAAAGGAACACAAACAAAAGATCATGAATAATGAAACAATGAAAGTCAAACGTGTGTTCAAATCATATGGAAAAATATACAAATGGTTTTCAGCTTGTCCTTCATGGAGAGCAAAACATAAATGCATAGGACACCTTCAAGTTTAAGAGGGCGACTAGATACAAATAATTTGAGAACAAGTGAAACCAACAATATGAATCAATCAATGAAAACTTTGGGACAATGCACATTATACTCAGAATGACAACTATTCTCTCTTAATGGTGCATAAAGATAGAAGGTGGTGACTCATGAAAAAAGTAAAAGAAAGGCCCTTCACAGAGGGAAGCAGTGATTAAACATGTGCTAGAGCTTTTCATTTGTAAAACAGAGAGATAAAAATTGGTTTTGAGAGGTGGTTGTCTTTGTCAACGACTGGCAATGGGGTTCTTACTATCTTCCATACAAAAATGAAGCAAGTTTTTGAGAGAGAGATTGGCACTTTTGTGCTCTTTTATAAAGCTTGGCACTCCTCCCCACCTTTTTTCCTTTCACAGACCATGGCTAACCGATTCCATCGGGTGCCCACCAACATTCACATACCATGGAGGAGTGCCTTTTTTTCTTTTTTTTCTTTTTTTCTTTTTGGAATAAGACAATATGGAAGATAGCAAATCCGACCACTACGTCCCCATGAGCTAAAAACAGTGTCACAAAATGAGAAGTATTTTGAAGTTTTGAAAGGTAGCACATGAAAATTTACTTTGGAATGGCTTACAAATACCATGCATTGGAGTTTATAGTGGACACAATGGCAAACTTGGTTTTTAGGAGTTGGATGCACGAGTAGAGCTCATACTCCGTACAAAATGAGGGCTAGCAAAAGACGGGGAGCGACCAACTAAGAGAGCAATAATGGCCATAATCATGCAAAGCGACATTAAAAGAAGCATAAGATGACATCAAAAGTCAAAAACTAAATGATCATAGAGGCTATTGGCGACTTTGTAAGAGTCTAACATATGTGAGCATGCGCCAAGTCAACCCAAATAAAGCATCAAGGAGAAAACCAAAATAATGCTACCAAATAATTAAAACAACGCATAATTTTTTCAAAGGCTCATTAAGCAATCTCAGTTATTTGAGACAAGTCATGCTACAGCAAAACCACTAAGCATACTATCAAAAAGACATCAAGCATGACATGCAAAAGCCTAAGCCACAGTCTACACAAGCTCCTTCTTGTACCACTTTTTTGCATAAAGCTTTTTCTCTTTTCCAACACCATTCGAACTTTTTATAAACACCTCTTTTGATGAAAACCAATAAAGATCAGAGGCAAAAATACACCTTGATGAAAAGATATAACAAGATCTGAATAAAAATCAAGGCAAAAAACAAAGGCTAAATGCAGTAGCAGAAAAAGAGAACACTCGTTGAACGATAAGAGTGAAAACTAGAGTGTTCTTGGCAATGAAAAACGAGTTCATCTCCTCCAAAAGAAACATGATGTGATCTAACCATTTATCACAGCAAATAAAACTAAACTAATAAAGAAAACTAAAACAACTGATGCTCCAAGAAAAACACATAGTGCATGAAGCAATAAAAATATAGTGTCTTGAAAGGTGACCTGATTTTTGCCGATGAAGAAGGAGATGCTTCGGGGGCATCCCCAAGCTTTGACGCTTGTAATTCTTGGATATTTGTTGGGGTGCTGGGCATCCCCAAGCTTGAGCTTTTGTCCATTCTTCATCTCATCTCATCATTCTCCAATCCCTACACTTGAAAACTTCCTTCATACAAAACTAAACACAAATCTATTAGCAGCATTAGTGTAGCATAACATATAATAAACCTCTTTTTTGCTTCAGGTTTCAACCCAAAACCACCACATATTAAGTATATACTACTGTAGCAACTTCCCCAAAAGTTCCATGATCAAAAGAACTCAAAAGAAAGCGATAAAGCGGCAAACACAAATATTGGCAGAAATCTGTCAAAACAGAACAGCTGACAAAGTCTGAATTTTTAAGGGGTTTTATGTTGCTCAAACTGTCGATGGATTTCGTGTCGCAAGAACACGGGGTACCACGCGACGGACCCAAGGATTCGAACGCAGGGGGCTGAACGTGTGAGATCTTGGATCGCAACGAAACACGGTGACGGAAGCCTCGATTGTCGAACGCGCAACGCACTGCAGAGAGGGAGACCGAGCTTTACCCAGGTTCAGGGCCCTCGTGGTGAGGTAAAACCCCTACTTCCTGCCTTCTTGTATTGCGACGCGACACCTCGCGAGGAGTACAAGGCCTTGGTTACAAAGCTCTAGCTGGCCAGAGGTTGAAGAACCTGCGTGCCCAGCTAGCAGCTTGAAGAATATGAAGACTTGATTGGATCCGATCCCCTCTAAGGGGTGGCCTCCCCCTCCTTTTATAGCGCCAAGGTCCTCCTTCCCCTTATCTTCTTGGGGAAGGGGTTGCCACACACGGCCAAGGAGGGAGGACAGCTGTAGACTATGCTCTTCCGTAGACTTGATCTTCGTAGGGTAGTGGCGCCGGTCCACAGGAGTGGGTGGAGGAGGCTGACGTCCTCCTCTGGCGCCCTGCACCATCCATGCTATATTTAGGGGGGTGGCCAACTGCCACTGTGCCGCTTTGGGCAGGCACAGAGAAAGTTGGTCTCCTCCCTGTCGGGGGTAGCGTGGGCGGTACGCGGTCTTCTGCCCGCTAGCTTCTTGCTCTGCACGCCAATCGTGCTGAGCTGGCGTAGGCGTGCGTCCTCTCCTCACCAGCAGGGGCTCATGAGGAGGTCTTCTGGTCCTTAGTGGTTTCCGTCATCGTTCTCCTCACGAGGTGCCTCCTCGTGAGGGTCTTCTCCGTGACTTGTATCGTTGATTATCTCCTGGGCTGAAGATGGGCCGATGACGGGGCCCAGGAGCAGGTGGACCGGGATACCCCGGTATCCAGAACACCGACAGTAGCCCCCGGGAGCCCGGCCCCATATAAGAACTTGAAGCAATAGAGAGAATCAAAAAGCAAGTATGGAACACATTTATATCTGAACCACTTCCCCTGAGAGCATGGACCCCTCCAACTCCGCCGTCGCCGCCGGTCCAAGCTCTGGGGCGAAGCGCCGTGGGCGCCCCCCGGGCAGTGGGAGCAGGGCGAAAATCCCAGCCCAGTGGACGCCCGGCGCCGGGGGTCCCCTCCGCATCAGCGCGCCGAGGCAGGGCGAGGCGATTCGCGCCGCCTCGGGAACCTCCGGCGCACTAGCCCTCAGGGGCCCCGCGCGTGGCGGCGCCCTGAACTCGCCGTCGCCGCTGGCGGCGGCGCCTGCTCCCCGCGCCTCGGGGAGCGTCGATCGGGCTCTCCGGGAGGTGGAGGCCGCCCTGGGCCCTCCTCCCGCTGCTGCAGATCCTCCGGCCCCGCCGGTGAATGGAGTGGTTGCCACTCCGCGCCACCTGGCGGCGGCGCTTCTGGGACCCCTCATCGCCCCGGGGTCCCGCTTCCTGGAGCTCCTCGTCGTCGTCGACGCCCCGGGCTTCAACTCCCTCCGGCTGCCCGACGCCATCCGGAGGGCGATTCACGCCCATGGCCCGGCCGCCGGGGAGATCGCCCTGGGGGAGCAAAGCAGGCCAGATCTCTTCTGGCCTGTGGACATCCTCTTCGGGGCGAACGGCAACGTCGTCCTCTCCGGCCGCTGGAGGCCCTTCGCCCTCGGCTGTCGCCTCCGCGTCGGCGACCGCCTCGTCTTCCGCTTCAAGCTGGGGACCCTGGAGGCTACGGTGCGGATCTTCACCGCCGACGGCGTCCGCCGCACCTACCCCCAGCTCGCGGCGCAGTGAAGAGGAGGCCCTGGCGCGGTAGTCTTCTGGGGAGGGGAGCTAGTCTCCTCCCCTCTTTTGCCTTGTAGTCCTTGCCGGCGGAGAATGCCCCGCCGTGCTTCGCTCCTTCCCACACTGGGGGCAATTTAATGAAATCCTTTTGTTGATCATCTTGCTGTCCTTCACTGTCCTGGCCATTCGCTTGCTCGAGAGCCCTGGTGAGCTGTAGGCATCGACGGGAAGCCTCCCTCCACCTCAGAGCTCGGGACGGGTTCGGCGTCGATGACACAGTGGACGATTCCTGAGACAAGAAGTTGAAGAAAGAGTTGGAAAAGAAAAAACCCCAAATCCCCGAAAACGGAAAAACAAGTCGGTAAAACAAACGAAAAAAGAAGGCAAATAAGATGCCCCTGTGACCGGCACAGGGACCTTCTCCGTCGTGGAGGAGCGCGGCACTATCTGTGCCAGCAGCTAAGAGCAAATTGCCGCGCGTGGCAATTCACGGGGCCTTCCTCGTCGTTGAGGGAAGCTGGACCCTCACGGACATGAAAACGTCGACGCTTAAGAGAGCCCAGAGACCGTCGACACCCCACAAGGATTGCTCATGAGGTGAAGGGCCTGGCGCGGACCTCCGGATTTGCGTCTCCTTCGCAAGATTGATCGGAGCGGCCTTGGTCTTCAATAATCCTGCCACGTTAGGCCTTCCTCGAGAGAGGGAATCCTCCTGCGGATGCTAGTGCATCGACGCGTCTTTGCTCCCTCGTGAGGGTTGCTCATGAGGGGTAGGTCCTTAGCGGGTGCCTTGGGCACACCTTGGACTTTTTCTCGAAGATTTTTTATTTTCTGGCGTACTTCGCGAGGAACTAAGCACCATGGGCATCCAGAGGTGATCGTTAACGGGGCCGTCGCCCCCGACCAGAGCTCACTCCCTTCGGGTTTTTCGGGCTTGCTGTTTTCCGGGCGAAGGCCCCAGCATAGACACCGTGCCTAGCCCCCTTCCGCGTGGAGTACAACAGAAAATAAATGGACTTCATGCCATTTTGATGTCATGCCGAAGCAGAGGCGCCACATTGCGCGATAACTTAATATCAGTGCTTAAGAGCAGATTGAGCTGATACAAGTGCCGTGAAAACGGTCTTTTTCTCCTCGTGAGGAACCTAGGGGTAGAACTTTCGCAGATGAGCTATGTTCCACGAGTTCCCCACTGGCTCGCCTTCTGCGGTTTCCAGCCGCGCCGAGCCAGGCCTGGCGATGTGCGTCACCTTGAAGGGTCCTTCCCACATTGGAGACAGCTTGTGCAGGCCCTCGCGAGAGAGTATTCTCCTCAGCACCAGGTCGCCGACCTCCAGAGTTCTTGCTCGAACATGGCGGCTATGGTAGCGGCGTAGTCCTTGCTGGTACCTCGCGGCGTGGAGCGCGGCTTGGCACCGAGCTTCTTCGAGCAGGAGGAGGCGGTCCTTGATGAGGTCCTCTTGGCGAATTTCATCGAAGGCGAGCACCCTTGGCGACCCGAACTTGACGTCGGTGGGAAGAACAGCCTCCGCCCCATAGACCAAGAAGAAAGGGGTCTCTCCAGTGGGTTTGGTGGCGGTAGTCCTGATGGACCACAAGATGGATTGGAGGGTGTCTAACCATTTTTTGCCGCAGGCCTCGAGCTTGGCGTTGAAGCTTTTCGTCTTGAGTCCTTTGAGTACTTCAGCGTTGGCACGCTCGGCTTGGCCATTGCTCCGGGGGTAGGCGACGGAGGCGAAGCAAATCTTGATGCCGGTCGATGCGCAGTACTCCCGGAACAGTCCGCTGGTGAACTGGCTGCCGTTGTCGGTGATGATGCGGTTAGGCACTCCAAAACGACAGACCAGCCCACGGATGAACTTGACTGCGGACCTCGCCGGGATCGTGCACACCGGTTCCACCTCCACCCACTTGGTGAACTTGTCGATGGCGACGTAGAGGTAGCGATAGCCCCCTTGCGCTGTGGGAAATGGACCGAGGATGTCCAGCCCCCAAACGGCAAAGGGCCAAGTGAGTGGGATGGTTCGTAGCTCTTGCGCCGGCTGATGTATCTGCTTGGCGTGGAATTGGCATGCCTCGCACCTCTTGACCATCTCCGCCGCATCCCCGAGCGCCAAAGGCCAGTAGAAGCCACTTCGATATGCCTTTGTGGCTAGAGTTGCAGCAGAGGCATGATGGCCACACTCGCCGGCATGGATGTCCCTTAGAAGCTCTTGGCCTTGGTGAGTAGATATGCACTTCAGAGCGACGCCATTTGGGCGACGCCGGTACAAGTCACCGTCCTTGACGCAGTAGCCCGAAGCTTGCCGCACAATCCTCTCGGCCTCCTCTTTATCCTCAGGAAGCCTGCTGCTGGTGAGGTAGGCCTTGAGCTCGATGATCCAATCCACTCCCTCCGGTCGCGCCAATGCCAGAAGGACGCGGTCACCCGAAGGAGGCCCGCAATCCGGAGCCCCCTGCTCCGGCGGTGGCGGCAAAGCAGAAGGAGGAGGGGAATTGGATGTCGACGGAGAGGCGGACGGTTTGAAGAGAGGCTCCTCGAAGACGCCGGCGGGCTGCGCCAGGCGATGAGAGGCGCGCTTGGCAATCTCGTCGGCTTCCACATTTTCTCCCCTCGGGATGTGCTTCAGCTCCAAGCCTTGGAAGCGTTTTTCTATCTTTCGATGCTCCTCGAGATAAGCCGCCATGTGCTCATCCCTTGGAGTGTAGCTCTTGTTCGAGAAGTTCACAACTAGCTGTGAATCTCCCTTGACGATGAGGCGTTTGATGCCCAAAGCGTTTGCTGCCCTTAGGCCAGCAAGTAGTCCTTCGTACTCTGCGATGTTGTTGGAGACCTTGTTCTCAGGCGCGAAGCAGAGCTGCACAGCGTAGAAAAGCTTGTCTCCAGAGGGAGAGGTTAGGACAGCACCGGCTCCCGCGCCGGGGAGGTTGAAGGCGCTGTCGAAGTGCATGACCCAGAGGCCTGGGGCCTCCTCTCCAGGGAGAGTTGACTCCACCTCTGGAGGCTCGTCTACGAACGGATCAGTCCATTCTGCAGTGAACTCGGCCAAAGCCTTGCTCTTGATTACCTTTGTAGTTTCGAAGGAGATCTCGAAAGCCTGAAGCTCCACGGCCCACTCGGCCACCCGCCCGGTGACATTGGGGTTGCGCAGGATGGTTTCCAGGGGCCGATCGGTTACCACCTTAATCGGGTGGCCCTAGAAGTAGTGGCGTAGCTTCCGCGAGGCGATGAGCAAGGTGTAGAGAAACTTTTGCTGCATTGTGTAGCGCTCCCGCGCGTCGCGCAGTACCGTGCTGACGAAGTACACAGGCTTTTGCACCTTGACGACACCCTCGGAAGGCTCCTCCTCAGGAGGCTTTTGAGCATTGCTCTGAGAGAGCGGCTCGGTCGGTGAAGATCCCTCGGGCGGCTCCTCTTGAGGGGCGGGAGGTGAAGCGACCTCTTCCTCGCGAGGAGCCCCCGAGCTTGGAGGAGGGACCTCCTCCTTGGCGATTACCTTGACGTCCCGCTCCGCGACGAGAACGGCACTTGCAGTCCTTGGAGTTGCCGCGATGTAGAGTAGCAAGGGCTCGCGAGTCGTTGGGGCAACCATGATCGGTGGGATCGTGAGGTACCTTTTTAACTCGGCGAAGGCCTTGTCGGCTTCCGGAGTCCACTCGAACTTCCCGGTGCGCTTCATGAGCTTGAAGAAGGGCAAAGCTTTTTCCCCACTCCTCGCGATGAAGCGCCCCAGGGCTGCCATGCACCCCGCGAGGCGTTGCATTTCCTTGAGATTGCGCGGAGGACGCATTTCTTCAATGGCCTTGACCTTGTCGGGGTTCGCCTCTATCCCGCGATTGGACACGAGGAACCCCAACAGTTTTCCCGATGGTACGCCGAAGGCGCACTTGGCGGGGTTGAGCTTGATGTTTACCTTCCTCAGGTTGATGAATGTTTCCTCCAGATCCTCGATGAAGGTGTGACCCTCGCGAGTCTTGACGACGATGTCGTTGACGTAGGCTTCCGCATTCCTTCCCATCTGAGCCCCCAGGGCCTTACGCATGAGCCTTTGGAATGTAGCTCCTGCGTTCTTCAGGCCGAAGGGCATGCAGACGTAACAGTACACCCCACAGGGCGTGATGAAGGCGGTCTTCTCTTCATCCTCCTTTGCCATCTTGATCTGATGATAGCCGGAGAAAGCATCCAAGAAGCAAAGGAGGTCGCAGCCGGCGGTGGAGTCGACGATTTGATCTATCCTCGGGAGAGGGTAAGGGTCCTTGGGACAAGCCTTGTTGAGACTTGTGAAGTCCACGCAGAGGCGCCCACTGCCATTTGCCTTTGGGACGACCACCGGATTAGCAATCCAGGTGGGGTGGGCCACCTCGCGTATCAACTTGGCCTTCTTCAGCTTTTCTATCTCCTTGACGATGAAGTCTTGCTTCTCTTGCGCTTGCTTCCTAGTCTTCTGCTTCACGGGGTGTGCCTGAGGGCACACGGCTAAGTGGTGCTCAATCACCTCCCTGGGAACACCGGGCATATCCGACGGAGTCCAAGCGAACATGTCAGAATTTGCCCGCAGGAAGGTGACGAGCGCGCTTTCCTATTTGGGGGAAAGCCCTGCCCCGATGGTGACGAAGTTTTCGCAGCCCCCAGCCTGTAGCAGGACCTTCTTGGTTGCCGAGCGCTCTTGGGTAAACTGGGGCCTCCTGCCTGAGGGTACCGCAGCTTCCCCAATGCTCATGTCCATCATTGGATGGTCCAGGTCCTCGCTTGGAGTAGGCGATGCTGAGGCGGCGAACTTCTTCCCTGTCGAACCCAGAAGGTGGGGCTCGAGAGAGGCCTTCTTCGTAGCAGCTCGCTCTTGGGATACGAGCTGCTTCTTCCTCACGAGGTCGCCGGAGTGTTCCAGTAGATCTTCGTCGGCGGGGAACATGGTGGCAGCCTCACGGTAGACATGCTCAACTGATCGGAGAGCATCCTTCTCATTGCAGCGCACGGTGATCGTGCCGTTGGCGCCTGGAATCTTGAGGACGTTGAAGCCATGGTGCGTTGCTGCCATGAACCTTGCCAAGGCTGGGTAGCCGAGGATGGCATTGTATGGCAGGGCGATGTAGGCGACGTCGAAGTCGAGGCTTTCCGTCCTGTAGTTGTCCCGGGTGCCGAAGGTGACGGGCAGGCTTACCTGCCCAATTGGCATTGTAGATCCCTCGGTTACCCCGAAGAACGGCCGAGTTGGCATGAGCCGGTGGTACGGCACCTGCATCTTTTCGAAGATCTCGACGGAAATGATGTTGAGGCCCGCCCCTCCGTCGATGAGAGTGCGATTGACGGCGACGTTGTTGATGGTTGGCGTGCACAAGAGGGGGATTGTGCCCACGCCCCTTGTGGAAGCCGGATGATCCTCCTCGTCGAAGCCAATCTTGCACGTCGACCACTTCATCAGGTGATTGCCGAAGTTGGGCTGTGCCGCCGCGATCTCTCGTGACAGCTGCTTGAAGTGCCGATTTGACAGAGGAGCCTGAGCTCCACCCAGGAGGCAAGCGACGAAGTCTCGCGGTTCTTGATAGCCCCCCTGGTTCTCCTCCCGACGATCGTTTGCTGGTGGGGGCAGCGGCAGCGGCTCGGGATCGTCTCGAGACAGACCCCCACGGCGGCGACCTTCCTCGCGGTCGTCGTCGCGGCGATCGCCCCGGGATCCACTCTTGCCGTTGCTGCGGCCACCCCCGCGACGCTTGGCGACGCCGTTTTCCTCGTGAAACTTCCGGACAATCCAACAATCCTCGGTATTGTGGGTGTCCTTCTTGTGGATAATGCAGTAGCGGCGACGTCGACCTTTATCGCGATCGGAGCGGTCCCCGCGGCGTTGCTTATGATCTGGCTCCGCCGCGAGGGCTGCAGCCTCCTTTCGCTTGGGGTCCTTGGACTTCGACTTTGGGGGAGGCGCCTCCGGCAGATTGTGCACGAAGAGCCTCCCCTCCTCAGCCTTGGTGCAGCGGTTGGCGATCTCGAAGAGCCTGACGACGAAAGTCAGCTCATCATTCACAGACAGCTTCTCCCGCATCTTGACGTCGGAGACGCCCGTGGAGAATGCGGAGATGACCTCCTCGTTGGAGATCCTGGGGATCTTGTTCCTCATCTGACTGAAGCGCTGGATGTATTGACGAAGCGTCTCGCCCTTGTACTGACGCACCGCTTTAAGATCGTTCTTAGTTGCGGGGCGCTCGTACGTGGGCATGAAGTTGGCAACGAACTGACGACATAAATCCTTCCACGACGTCACAGATTCGTGAGGAAGATTCATGAGCCAAGTTCGCGGAGCGTCCTTGAGGGCCATGGGGAACCAATTGGCCATGGCGCGCTGATCTCCACGCGCAGCCTGGACGGCGACGACGTAGAGTTGGAGGAATTCGACAGGATTTGTGGTCCCGTCGTAACGCGCGCTGATGTCTGGCTTGAACTTGTCAGGCCAGACGACGTAGCGCTGCTGGCGAGTGAGGGCAAGACACCCGGGGTTGTAGATCGGGACGTCGGGGGTCCTGACGTTCTTGCCAGCTTCGCCGATGTCATCGATGGCGCGGTCATGATTTTCGCGGCGGCGCTCGAGGGAGACGCGTGCGTCTTCCGGAGCGCGTTGGACGATTTGGCAGCTGGGCTCCCCGCGCGGCGAAGATGCGGCGCGGGAAACCACCCTCTTGGCCTTGTTGGCCATCCCATCTCCGGCGCCCGGGGCGCGATGCCCCGCCGCCGGATCTGGGCTCCCCGCGTCCTGGGCTCCTCCCAAGGCCGGGTCTTCGTTGGCGATGGCGACAAGCTCGGCGATTCGAGCGCGCCACCCCTCACGCCCGTCGTTGGTGGGTTGATAGTGCAGCAGCTCCTGCGCCATGGCGAGTGCCTGCGCAGGAGACAGCTGACTCCCAGAACGAGCGCGAGAACTGGCGGTGGCGGTGAAGGAGAGCGAAGGCTCTGTCCGCCCGGACGGGAGGTAGGAGGACTCCAGATCTTCCTCCTCTTCCTCCTCGGCCGAAGCTTCATGACGACGGAAGATGGGCTCAGTTTGCCCCCGAACAGCGTTGCGACGGCGAAGACGCTCGAGCCTTGCGTTGGCGTCGGCCATGTCGAAGCAGATCTAGAAGAAAACACACCACAGCCCCCTACCTGGCGCGCCAAATGTTGATGGATTTCGTGTCGCAAGAACACGGGGTACCACGCGACGGACCCAAGGATTCGAACGCAGGGGGCTGAACGTGTGAGATCTTGGATCGCAACGAAACACGGTGACGGAAGCCTCGATTGTCGAACGCGCAACGCACTGCAGAGAGGGAGACCGAGCTTTACCCAGGTTCAGGGCCCTCGTGGTGAGGTAAAACCCCTACTTCCTGCCTTCTTGTATTGCGACGCGACACCTCGCGAGGAGTACAAGGCCTTGGTTACAAAGCTCTAGCTGGCCAGAGCTTGAAGAACCTGCGTGCCCAGCTAGCAGCTTGAAGAAGATGAAGACTTGATTGGATCCGATCCCCTCTAAGGGGTGGCCTCCCCCTCCTTTTATAGCGCCAAGGTCCTCCTTCCCCTTATCTTCTTGGGGAAGGGGTTGCCACACACGGCCAAGGAGGGAGGACAGCTGTAGACTATGCTCTTCCGTAGACTTGGTCTTCGTAGGGTAGTGGCGCCGGTCCACAGGAGTGGGTGGAGGAGGCTGACGTCCTCCTCTGGCTCCCTGCACCGTCCATGCTATATTTAGGGGGTGGCCAACTGCCACTGTGCCGCTTTGGGCAGGCACAGAGAAAGTTGGTCTCCTCCCTGTCGGGGGTAGCGTGGGCGGTACGCGGTCTTCTGCCCGCTAGCTTCTTGCTCTGCACGCCAATCGTGCTGAGCTGGCGTAGGCGTGCATCCTCTCCTCACCAGCAGGGGCTCGTGAGGAGGACTTCTGGTCCTTAGTGGTTTCCGTCATCGTTCTCCTCACGAGGTGCCTCCTCGTGAGGGTCTTCTCCGTGACTTGTATCGTTGATTATCTCCTGGGCTGAAGATGGGCCGATGACGGGGCCCAGGAGCACGTGGACCGGGATACCCCGGTATCCAGAACACCGACAGTAGCCCCCGGGAGCCCGGCCCCATATAAGAACTTGAAGCAATAGAGAGAATCAAAAAGCAAGTATGGAACACATTTATATCTGAACCACTTCCTATGCATAGGAATCTTGTAAGAAAATAAATCAACGAGGCACATAGTAGCAAGCATGGATAGATAAAACAAGTGCCACTTCAAGATTTGCAACATAAAGAGGGAAACTTAATATTGTTGAGATCCATCAAACCATGTTTCCCTCTCTCATAATAACTTTCAGTAGCATCATGAATAGAACTAACAATATAACTATCACATAAAGCATCTCTATCATGAGCCACATGCATAAAAGAATTAGTACTCACCACAGGAACAATAGTAGTAGGAGCAAATTCAATAGAATAATTATTCTCATCACCATAATCATCATAAATAGGAGGCATATTGTAATCATAACTAATTTTCTCCTCAAAAGTAGGTGAACTGAAAATATTATACTCATCATCATAACCATCATAAACTAGAGGTTTAGTATCATCGCAAGCTAAAGAACAGCTATTTCGCAAAGCATATTCTTCAAACATATCATCATAAGAAGGAACATCACATATGGGAGATAAAATATTATCAGAACAAACCTTCTCCACTAAAGCTGGGGGACTAAAAATATCATACTTAACAAAACCAGCTTCCCCAAGCTTAGACTTTTCTATAGCATTAGCAGTAATGGTATTCAAAGCATTCGTACTAATAACATTGCTATGCAAAATAAGCTCTAAAGGTTTTTCAATTTTCTCTTCAAATCTAAAATCAGGAAAAAGACTAAAGTACTCTTTATTTTCCATTAAGCCTAACTAGTGAAAATAAAAACAAGAAACAAAAAGATATAATTGCAGAATCTAAAGGAAATAACTTCGAGCATTCACACAGGAGGATGCGAGTACCTTTTACCTTACCTCCCCGGCAACGGCGCCAGAAAATAGCTTGATGTCTACACACGCTTCTGTTCTTGTAGACAGTGTTGGGCCTCCAAGTGCAGAGGTTTGTAGAGCAGCAGCAAGTTTCCCTTAAGTGGATCACCCAAGGTTTATCGAACTCAGGGAGGAAGAGGTCAAAGCTATCCCTCTCAAGCAGCCCTGCAATTACGATACAGAAAGTCTCTTGTGTCCCCAACACACCCAATACACTTGTCAGATGTATAGGTGCACTAGTTCGGTGAAGAGATAGTGAAATACAAGTGGTATAGATGATTATAAGTAGTAAATGCAATCTGGAATAAAAATGGCAGCAAGCAAACAAGTAACAAAACAGCAAGTAAATGGTGTGCAAAGCTTGGAAACAAGGCTTACGGATCATACTTTCACTAGTGGACACACTCCCAACAAATATAACATAATTGAACAAATAAATAACATCTCTTCACTATGGTACTCTGAATTACTCTCCTATTGAATAACACTAATCATTGCGTAGGGCTATAAAGCACTCCTCAAAGTTCATCAAGTACTTGACAAACACCACTCATAGAGATATCCAAATCAAATCACAACTCAAGATAGATATTATTGCAACTTAGACCAAGTACTAACACGGTGCACACACTGTCAACATTACACCATGAAAGGAGGAATAGATCACTTCAATACTATCATAATGATAATTATTCTCATAATCCATAAGAGATCACAATCGTAGCCTAGACCAAGTACCACCATGATGCACGCACTGTCACCGTTACACCATGGCAGGAGGAATAGATTAGTTTAATAACACACTAGAGTACACATAATGAAGAAGAGTAACATCTACTTATTCAACATGATACAAAGCTCACGATCACATAAAGATCACATCATGGGAGAGAGAGAGGCGAACCACATAGCTACCGGTAGAGCCCTCAGCCCCGGGGATGAACTACTCCCTCCTCATCATAGGAGACAGCAAGGTTGATGGAGATGGCGGTGAGGTCGATGGAGACGGCGGAGACGGTGATGGAGACCGATGGAGATGGCTCCGGGGGCACTTCCCTGTCCCGGCAGGGTGCCGGAACAGATACTTCTGTCCCCCGAAATTTGGTTTCGACAGCGGCGGAGCTGCGGAACTGTTCTGAGAAAAGCGTTGACTCCTTTAGGGTTTTCCGTCCCGAGGCTTCTTATAGGCGAAGGGGCGTCGTCAGGGGGCGGCCAGGGGCTCCTCACACCAGGGTGGCGCGGCCAGGGCCTGGGCCGCGCCACCTATGTGTGAGGGCGGCCTCTGGCCCCCCTCCGGCTCTCTTTCGGTCTTCGGGAAGCTTCCGGGAAAAATAAGACTTCTGGAACTTCTTTCGTCCAATTCTGAGAATATTTCCTGTGTAGCTTTTCTGAAACACAAAAATAGCAGAAAACAGGGAACTGGCTCTGTGGCAACTTGTTAATAGGTTAGTTCCGGAAAATGCATAAAAGTGCCACGTAGTGTAACGAAACATCGGGTAAATGGTGTAAAAATAAGCATGGAGCATCAAAAATTATAGATACGTTGGAGACATATCAAATACGAGTACCCAAACCATGCTACTCGACTTAGGTCCCAAGCAAGTTCTTGTCATTGTAAGCATACATGTATCATCGAGAACGCCAACGGGGTACCTCCTGCCCGATGATATGGAAGCTTTCCCATATCAAAATAACAAGACAAACAGACAATAAACACCTCGACATCTCTTTTATTTACCATTGTCTATAGCATTTTATTTTGAGATGCATCGTCGAATGTCCACTATGGTTATGCTATAAATTTCCACGATGAATGATGCATGGTTTAGATTAGCGGCCCAGACGTTTCTCTAACACATATACAAACTCCATGAGATCACAAGTTTCCAACTTATTTCACATTGCTAGGCATCCACAAACAAAAGATCATGATATCAACTAAATAGGAATAAGTGCAATGTTGAAAACGTGCCCCATGAAAGCATGGCTATGCTAACTTTTGACTTACAATTTGCAAGCATATAAACTTCATAAGAGGATCACAAGTTTATTAAGTGCAAGAAACTAAAATGTGCCATCAAGTTCGTGAGAGCTTTACTAACTAATTTTCTCATAACAAAAAATTTAATTTGGAAGATAGATAAAAGCATGATGAACATACTTGAAATAGCAAAAATGCTAATATGTAGATATGGTGGACACATTGGCAAACTTAGTTTTTGGGAGTTGGGTGCACGAGTAGAGCTCATACTCAGTACAGATGAAGGCTAGCAAAAGACTGGGAGCGACCAACTAAGAGCGCAATAACGGCCATAATCATGCATAGCGACAAAACATTATTAATCGAAGCATAAAGTGATATTAAAATTCAAAAACTAAATGATCATAGAGGCTTGAGGCGACTAGTTTATAGTCATAACATGGTGTAAACATGCGCCAAGTCAACCCAAATAAAGCATCAAAGGAGAATACCACAATATTATGCTTCTGTATGATAAAAACAACGCATGATTCTTTCAATGGCACATTAAGCACTCTCAGTCAACTGAGACAAGTCATGCTACAACAATAACTACTAAGCATATAATCAAAATAATATCTAGCATGACATGCTAAAGTCTAAGCCACAGTCTAAACAAGCTTCCTTTTGCACCACTATAAGCATGAAACATTTTACTATTTTCCAACACCAATCAACCTACTTGAAACAATTCTCAAAGATAATAATCAACAAATACCAGAGGTCTAAACACACCTAACTACAAAGAACTAACAAGTTCTGAACAAAAATAAAGGTGAAAAACAAAAGCTAAATGCAATACTAGCAAAAGAGAACACTCGCAGAATGATAAGAGTGAAAACTAGAGTGTTCTAGGCAATGAAAATGGAGTGTGTCTCTCTCCAACACAAATATGGTGTGATCCAACCATTTATCACAGAAAACAAAACAAAACTGAAAACAAAAACAACTAACGCTCCGAGAGTAACAATAGTATATGAAGCAATAAAAATATAGTGTCTTGAAAGATGACCTGATATTTTTGTTGATGCAGAAGAGGGTGCCTTGGGCATCCCCAAGCTTTGACGCTTGTACTTCTTGGATATTTCTTGGGGTGACATGGGCATCCCCAAGCTTGAGATTTTGTCCATTCTTCATCTCATCACATCATTCTCCTTTTCCTACACTTGAAAACTTCCTTCGTACAAAACTTCACACAATTCTCATTAGCAACATTAGTGTATGCAAGATAGTAGATCCACTTTTGGTTCAGTTTCAACTCAAGTAAAACATCCATTAAAACATTAGAAACTGTAGCAACTTCTCTTAAAAGCTCTTCCGATCAAAAGAACTCAAAAAGAAAGAGATCAAGAGGCAAATGCAAATAGTGGCAGAAATCTGTCAAAACAGAACAGCAGGTAAAGATCAATTTTTTCGAAAATATTCTCTTGCTCAAATCAAAAAGTGCAAAACTAACGAAAGTTATATAATAACCTGGGGCATGTGCACAAAACAATGGCAGATCAATACGACATTCTGGGATTTTTCACGAATTTTTACAGTAAAGCGCAGAAATCTGTTTCTGGACAGCAACTTCTCCAAATCTTACCTCCTTCCTATTAGAGGCTATTCGTGGCACAAAAATGAAATAAAAAGGATAAGGAGCGGTTGTTACAGTAGTAAAAACTTCCAATACTAAAAAAAGAAAAATTACTGAAAGAAAACATGGGTTATCTCCCAAGAGTGCTTTTCTTTAACGCCTTTGAGCTAGGCGCAGTGATTTTAAAAGATGCTCATGTAAGCGCCATAAAAGAACTTGAAGCAAAAGAGAGCATCAAAAAGCAAATATGAAACACTTGGAAGTCTAACCCACTTCCTTTGAAAAATAATCTTGTAAAGAAACAAGTCATGAAAGCACAAAACAACAAGCATAGGAAAGCAAAACAAGTGCAACTTCAAGATTTTCAACATAAAGAGGGGAAACTTAATAGGGATTTCTATTTTCGTGCCCTCGGGTCCTTAGTTGTACTCAGTTTTCCCCAGCTCCTTAGTTTTTCCTCAGTTTTGTCCAAGCCCTTGTCTGAAACCGTCACCAGTGCTGGAACGGCCGGTTGCCCGACGGTTCAACACCTTTGACCGTTAACTGCTAACTAGTGGGGCCACGTAGAGCCCGCAAAGACACGTCAGAGCATCCATCTTTGTTTGACCGTAAGCATCGCCGTATCCCTGACCAAAACGCGGACGAGTGGGGCTTCGGTATATCAAATGACAAGTGGGGCCATGACGCTGATACAAGGGGCAATACACGGGTAGGATTAGATTTTTAAACGGAGCTCTACAGCGATGGCACGAAGGAGGTGGCCTGCAGGGTGCCGAGATGAGATCGATGTCCACAAAGAACTGCATGAGGCGAGACTAGACGCATTAGATAGATATGAACTAGACGCGTTTAACCATGCAAAGAAGAGAAAAATGGTCGAGGACATCGACGACGACCTCAACACTTTGACTGACGGTGTCGGATATGAACGCGAGCAATGTAGAGAAAACTAGTGTCTCA
The DNA here is from genome assembly GCA_007115705.1 of Dactylis glomerata. Taxonomy (NCBI): domain Eukaryota; kingdom Viridiplantae; phylum Streptophyta; class Magnoliopsida; order Poales; family Poaceae; genus Dactylis; species Dactylis glomerata. Next base: position 936,178 of record QXEO01001193.1, read on the forward strand.
CCTTTCTGGCGTGTATAGATGGGTGCTAGGGGAGTGTGGTGGCGAAGGGAAAGACCTCGCGGTGGTCTGTGGCGTCCAGCATAGCGGGGCAGCGTGGCCGTGCCCACAGCGGCGTGCATGTTCGGCATTGGCATCAGCATGTATGTTCGTCATTGGCCTCGGCGGTTCTCTGGTGTGTCAGTGATCGAATGAGAGGACGGGATTGAGGGTGCATCCCGACGGTGACCTAGCAGTGGCGGCGAGCTTGCATAGCCATTCTAACCATGCCGATATCGGTATCGGCATCGTTTGGAGGCTGTGGTGCTCGAATCATGGTGGAAATTGTGATTCCCTATTATTTTTACATGCATAATATATAGAAAATAGCTAGATCTCTAAATCGATGCATATGAAGCTACATATATATTCTTGGTCATAATCCCCTTATCTAAAGGGGATGGATGCATGGCTTCACGTCGTCGTCGCTTTCATCGTCAGTATCTTCGTCGTCCGTGTAGTAGTACTTCCTGTACAATGTTACGTCGAACACCTTCACTGTGAGCACATCATTGCCTTCATATTTGAAGTATAGGATGTAGCCGAAATCCACACCGTGCACGATGGCGAAATTCTCCCAGCCCTTGTCGAGGTACATCCGGCCTTGTCCGTCAAATAGGACCTCCACGGTCCAGAGATGAGGACCATAGTCAGCTGCTCGCAGATACACCTTTGCGGGCTCCTGGCCGTCAAGATAGTCCGCAAACTTTTGTGGGAGTGCCTGCAAAGAGATCGAGCGCCGATCGTTTGAAATTCCCTTGAAATTAAAGGCTTTTTGGAATATGCACATAATTAATCACATGCCTCATATATGTGGGAACGCGTACGTACCTTCTTGGCCAAAGGGTCTTCATAGATGACGATTAAGAACTCCTCTATGATCAATGGCAGTGTTGACGATGGTGGTGGCAATGATGATGATCCACCACCCAGGCCGCCCCTTCCCCTTCCCCTTCCCCTTCCCCTTCTAGTCGGCGTCCGAGACATGGAAGCCATGGCAATGGATCAAGTGTATGTGAATGAAGAAGAGAGAGGCAGAAACGAAGAAGAGAGAGGCAGAACCTATTGACATGAGGGATGGCCGTTGTGGGGGTTTATAAGGGCGAGATGACCGTTGTGGGGTTTACATAATAAATTAAGGAGGAGATGACCGTTGTGGGTGTTTATATCTCAACAAAAAAGTAATGCCTAAAAGAAATGGAAATTCGTGATAGTTTATTATTTTACCGTGAAAAGTAATGCCTAAAGGAAATTCGTGATAGTTTATCATTTCACCGTGAAAAGTAATGCCTAAAGGAAATTCGTGATAGTTTATTATTTTACCGTGAAAAGTAATGCCTAAATGGAAATTCGTGATAGTTTATTATTTTACCGTGAAAAGTAATGCCTAAAGGAAATTCGTGATAGTTCATCATTTCACCGTGAAAAGTAATGCCTAAAGGAAATTCGTGATAGTTTATTATTTTACCGTGAAAAGTAATGCCTAAATGGAAATTCGTGATAGTTTATCATTTTACCATGAAAAGTAATGCCTACAAGAAGTGGAAATTCGTGATTACCAAACTTGTTGAATCCGGTGGCCAACTCGTTATTTAGCATACATAGAGGGGTAGTAGTTTGCCACCGACAGATAGAGAGAGGGTGGCACGATCCTGCCCGTTAGATCATATGATCGACGGTAGGTGGGCACGATCCGTGTGACAACAACTCGACCAATCAGGCCAAGTTTGGGCTTCTGTGAGAAGGGAGAGGGTAAAACTGAGTAGTATCAAGGATACAAGGGCAAGTAAATAGTAAACAGGCTAAGGAATTCAAATAAGAGATTTTGAAAAACAAAAACACATGTTTTGTACAATGAAACCCAGGTTGGCCTACCTCAAAGTATTAGCAATTCAAATATACATGAGTGTAAAAATTATGGCCTCATTCAGACAAACTATGTTTTGGGTATAGATGTTTTGAGAAGGGGTTTGAGTGGAAAGCCATGAACCTTCATAGCTACTAGTGATTTGAGAAGTGGCCATTTGTGTTAAAACTCTATTTATATATGATTGTCTACGTGGCAGGTCGCGTAACAAGACTCCATGAGTAGGAGGCACTATGATTTTATTTTTTTGAATTTTTTTGCCCATGAAATGACTCAATTAGATAGCTTAATCCCATTTCTTGACTCTCTGTTGACCAGCCACTTGAGGGTAAAACTGAGTATATTGAACTAGCCAGTATTAGTACTCGAGAGGACAACTGAGTACAGATATTTTTCCAGTATAAGACTCGAGGGTAGAACTGAGTACACATAACGGTGCTGACGTGCAGTCCCACGGACGCGTGTCGCGGTGAGCAGCGGTTAGCCGCGCGGTGCGCGTGTTGAGACCAAACGTTAACTGCTGAGACGAACCGTCACTTTGCCAGTACAGAGCCCCTCTCTCCCTCCCTCTGCACACAGTCTCATTATAACTCACGCACGCAACCACGCCTCTCACGTCCCATTACCTTCTCCAAAAAAACCCAGCCGCCCTACGCGCGCTCCCCTGCCGGCGATGGAGAAGAAGAATGCGCCGGCGGCCGTCGCCCCTGAGCCCGTTGATACGTCCAATTTGCATCACTATTTTGTATCATAATTTACTGTTATTCATTGATATATTTCATATTTAGACATGATACTTATGTTATTTCCTTTGTTTTCACATGTTTGATGATCATCGGAGGAGCTGCTGCCGGAGTCAGGATTCTGCTGGAAAAAGGACCATCAGGAGACCATATTTTGAAGATCAGGAAAATTCCAAAAAAATACCCAGAAATTATAATTTCCCAGAAGACTCACGAAGCCAGAAGGAGGAGTCGAGAGAGGCCAGGGGTAGCCCACACGATAGGGCGGCGCGGCCAGCCCCCTGGCCGCGCCAGCCCTGTGTGAGGGGACCCTGGCCCACCTCTGGTCTCGCCCCTTCGTGTACATCATCGTCCCCGAAAACCTAAGTGAGGGGGGGGGGTTCAGAATTAGACACAGCCGCCTCTGCGGGGCGGAGAACACCAGAGAGAGAAAGCTCTCCGACAGAGAGAAATCTGCTGGGGAAATTCCTTCCCGGAGAGGGGAGATCGTCGCCATCGTCATCATCATCGCACCGGACTTCATCGGGATCATCATCATCATCATCTCCATCACCAGCACCTTCATCTCCATCATCACCACGCCATCCCGCTGTAACATCTTGAGTTGGATCTTGTTATATTCATAGGGGAAACTTTCCCGGTGTTGATTACTCTTGTAGTTGATGCTATTGAGTGGAACCGTTGAGTTAAGGTTTATGTTCAGATCGTTATTTACCATTATTTCACCTCTGATCATGATCCATATGATGTCTTGTGAGTAGTAGTTCGTTTAGTTCTTGAGGACATGGTAGAAGTCAAGATGTTAGTAGTGAATTATTGTTGAGAAATATTTAATGGTTTGATATTGTTGTGGTGCTATTTCACTAGTGGTGTCATGTGAACGTCGACTACATGATACTTCACCATTTATGGGCCTAGTGAGATGCATTGTGTATTTGGTCACCGATTGTGGGGTTGCTGGAGTGACAGAAACCTAAACCTCCGTTGGAAAACCATTGCACCAGGGAGCGTAGGATCCTAGATCTTAAGGCTGTGGTTAGATTTATCTTAATTACTTTCTTGTATTTGCGGATGCTTGCAAGGGGTATAATCACAAGTGTGTATTTATCCTAGTAAGGGTAGTGCGCTAGCACAGGTTCACCCCCATAACACTTACCAAATCAATAAATACTATTGGCTCTATGAAGCGAAAGCTCTTGACAGAAACCTCCCGTGTGTCCTCGAGAACGTTTGGTTATTATAAGAACACAACCGGCTTGTCCTTTGCTGAATAAAGGATTGGGCCACTTGCTGCAATTGTTACTACTGTCTTTTATTTACTCGCACTTTATTTACTCGTATTACCAAATACTCCTGAAAACCTGTTTGCTAGTATTTACAGTGATTCCTTGATCAAAACTGCTCATCAACACCTTCTGCTCCTCATTGGGTTCGACACTCTTATTTATTGAAAGTACTACGATACACCCCCTATACTTGTGGGTCATCAAGACTATTTTCTGGCGCCGTTGCCGGGGAGTGTAGCGCTATTGAAGAGTGGAATTAGTAAAGGTAACCGTCACTGTGAGTATTGTTTTTATTTTTTGTCTTTTATTTTACTCTGCTATGGAGAACTCTCCATTTGGTTTCCTATTTGGAAACACTTCTACTACTACTGCTACTGCTGCACATGCGGAGGAACCACCACCGCCACCGCGTGCTGAAATTGATCCTTTTAAAATACCTATGAAAATTGTTGGGCGTATTATGGATAACTGCTATTCAGGAGATGGAACTGTCCATCCGGGTGATCACTTATTATTTATACATGAATTATGCGAGTTGTTCAGGTGTGCAGGTATTTCACCAAGCCAGGTCAAGAAGAAATTATTCTCTATATCACTGAAAGGCAGAGCTGAAGAGTGGTATCGACTACTCCAAGATGGTCCATCTATGGCATGGGAGGATATTGTGCCTCTCTTTTATTCCAAGTTTTATCCTCCAAGTGAAATTCATAAAGACCGTAACAAGATATATAATTTTTGGCCTCATGATGGAGAGAGTATTGCCCAAGCGTGGGGGAGATTGAAGTTACTAATGCTCAAATGCCCCATTCATGAGCTCCCCAATAATATTGTTATTGATAATTTTTATGCGCGGCTCACTCTTCCTGATAAGGATTATTTGGATGCTTCTTGCTTTGGATCATTTACTCATATGAAAGAAGATGCCAAGTGGAAACTTCTTGACCGTATACAAGAGAATGCTGAAGGTTGGGAAAACGACAAAGGTAGGAAGTCAGGTATAAACTATGATTATGAATGCATTAAATCTTTTATGGGAACCGATGACTTTCATAGTGTTAGCGCTGCTTATGGTCTTGATTCCCAAATACTTGCTAATTGTCTTAAGGCCTTTGCCTCTTATATTGACGTTCCAAAGAAAGATTGGAACAAATATCATGCGCCTTACAAAGATTCTATTAGTCATATACCTGCTGCAGCTACTGAAGTTTGTACTGTTGATAGCATCGTTCCTGAACCTTATATTGAGAAGACACCTTTCCCTGCTAAGGTAAAGAAGTACTCTACTTTGGTAAGTGTGTCTAATAAAAGTACAAATAAAGCTGCAGAGCCTGATGAGCAAATTACTATTAAGTCTCCTGTTGCTATATTGAAAGATCTTGTAACTAAAGATGTGGGAGATGAATATATTCTTTTTTGTGAAGATGCTTCTAACATTCTTTCGCATCCTAAAAAGCACAGGAAAGCAAGTGTTCCTGTTATCTCTGTCAGGATTGGAGATCATTGCTATTATGGCTTATGTGATATTGGTGCTAGCGCAAGTGCTATCCCCTTAGAGCTTTATAAAGAAATCATGCACGAGATTGGCGCTTGTGAACTTGAAGATATTGATGTGGTTGTTCAGCTTGCTAACCGAGAGACTGTTTGGCCTCTTGGTATTGTTCGAGATGTGGAAGTTCTATGTGGTAAGACTAAGTACCCTACTGATTTTCTAGTACTTGGTAAGGAGGCTAGTAAAACTTGTCCTATTATTTTTGGTAGACCCTTTTTGAACACTTGTGGTGCCGTAATAGATTGTAAGAAGGAGAAATTTTTTACTAAGTTTAATGGAGAGTCTTATGAGTTTAATTTTTCCAAGTTTGCTAAGACTTCTTATGAGAATGAAACGCCTAATGAGAATTTTCGAGTTGAGCAGCTTGCTTCTATTGCTCTTGCCCCTAATAATGCCTTGCAGCAATTCATGGAAGATCATGAAAGTGATGTTTTTAGCAAGGAAAGAGAAGAGATTGACGATATTCTCCTTCGTCAACCACCATTACTCAAGCATAATCTACCTGTGGAGGATCTTGGCACCACTTTGCCGCCTAGAGAAGATCCTGTGTTTGAATTAAAACCTTTGCCCGATGACCTCAAATATGCTTATATTGATGATAAGAAAATATATCCTGTTATTATTAGTTCAAAACTTTCAGGAAAGGAAGAAGAAAGATTATTGGAGATATTGAGGAAACATCGAGGAGCTATGGGATATACTCTTGATGATTTAAAAGGGATTTCTCCTACTTTATGTCAGCACGCCATTAATATGGAGAAAGATGCAAAGCCAGTTGTGGAGCATCAGCGCCGCCTGATTCCCAAGATGAAGGATGTGGTAAGAAATGAGGTATTAAAACTCCTTGATGCTGGTATTATTTATCCTATTGCTGATAGTAGATGGGTTAGTCCTGTTCATTGTGTTCCTAAGAAAGGAGGTATGACTGTTGTACCAAATGAGAATAACGAGCTTATTCCTCAAAGGGTAGTTGTTGGTTATAGAATGTGCATTGATTATAGGAAGATAAACAAAGTTACTAAGAAAGATCATTACCCTTTACCGTTTATAGATCAAATGCTAGAAAGGTTGTCTAAGAAGACTCATTTTTGTTTCCTTGATGGTTATTCTGGTTTTTCTCAAATTGCTGTTAAGAAGGATGATCAAGAGAAAACCACTTTTACTTGTCCTTATGGAACTTATGCTTATAGACGTATGCCGTTTGGTTTATGCAATGCTCCTGCTACTTTTCAAAGATGTATGTCTGCTATTTTTCATGGTTTTTGTGAAGAAATTGTGGAGGTCTTCATGGACGATTTCTCCGTCTATGGAACTTCTTTTGATAATTGTTTGCACAACCTTGATAAAGTTTTGCAGAGGTGCGAAGAAACTAACCTTGTTCTTAATTGGGAGAAATGCCACTTTATGGTGAATGAAGGAATTGTCCTTGGACATAAAATTTCTGAAAGAGGTATTGAAGTTGACAGAGCAAAAGTGGAGGCAATTGAGAAAATGCCCTGTCCAAGAGATGTTAAAGGTATTCGTAGTGTTCTTGGTCATGCTGGTTTCTATAGGAGGTTTATTAAAGACTTCTCTAAGATTTCAAAGCCTCTTACCAATCTTCTTCAAAAGGATGTACCATTTGTCTTTGATGATGATTGTAAGGAAGCTTTTGAAACTCTTAAGAAGGCTTTAACTACTGCTCCTATTGTTCAACCACATGATTGGAATTTACCTTTTGAAATTATGTGTGATGCTAGTGATTTTGCTGTTGGTGCTGTTCTTGGACAGCGCATAGATAATAAGTTGAATGTTATTCATTATGCTAGTAAGACTCTTGATGCTGCTCAGAAGAATTACGCTACTACTGAGAAAGAGTTTCTTGCTGTTGTTTTCGCGTGTGATAAGTTTAGATCTTATATTGTTGATTCTAAAGTCACTATTCATACTGATCACGCTGCTATTAGATATCTTATGACTAAGAAGGATGCTAAGCCTAGGCTTATTAGATGGGTGTTGCTTTTACAAGAGTTTGATTTGCATATTGTAGATAGGAAAGGTGCTGAAAATCCTGTGGCTGACAACTTGTCTAGATTGGAAAATATTTCTTTTGATCCTATTCCTGTTAATGATAGTTTTCCAAATGAACAGTTGGCTGCAATCAATGCAACTACACGAGACCTTCCTTGGTATGCTGATTATGCTAACTTTATTGTTTCCAAGTATTTGCCTCCGACCTTTACAGCTCAGCAAAGAAGAAAATTCTTCTATGATTTGAGGCATTCTTTTTGGGATGACCCACATTTATATAAAGAAGGAGTTGATGGTATTATGAGAAGATGCGTACCGGAGTACGAGCAACAAGAGATATTAAGAAAATGCCATAGCAGTGCTTATGGAGGGCATCATGCTGGAGATAGAACCGCACAGAAGGTTCTACAATCAGGTTTTTATTGGCCAACCCTCTTTAAGGATGCCAGAAGGTACGTTTTATCTTGTGATGAATGTCAAAGAGTTGGAAATATTTCTAGACGCAATGAAATGCCTATGAATTACACTCTTGTTATTGAACCGTTTGATTGTTGGGGATTCGACTTTATGGGTCCTTTTCCTCCTTCAAAAGGCTATACCCATATACTTGTTGCTGTAGATTATGTTACTAAATGGGTAGAAGACATATACAAAGAGTGCCGATGGTGAGACTTCGTTAAAGATGCTTAAGGATGTTATTTTTCCTAGGTTCGGAATGCCTAGATATCTTATGACTGACGGAGGTTCTCATTTTATTCACGGTAGTTTTAGAAAAACTCTTGCTAAGTATGATGTCAATCATAGAATTGCTTCTGCTTATCATCCCCAAACTAGTGGCAGGTAGAGCTTTCAAATAGAGAGATCAAGTCTATCTTGCAGAAGACTGTTAGTAGGTCTAGGAAAAACTGGGCTAGTAAGTTAAATGACGCTTTATGGGCTTATAGAACTGCTTATAAGAATCCCATGTGTATGTCTCCTTATAAGATGGTTTATGGAAAAGCGTGTCACTTGCCCTTAGAATTAGAACACAAAGCTTTTTGGGCAGTGAGAGAGCTTAATAGAGATTTTAAACTAGCCGGTAAGAAAAGGTTGTTAGATTTGAGTTCTCTAGATGAGTGGAGAAACGAAGCGTATGAGAATGCCAGACTTTTCAAAGAGAAAGTCAAGCAATGGCATGATAAGAGAATTCTTAAGAGAGAGTTCCATGTTGGTGAGAAAGTTTTATTGTATAGGTCTCGTCTCAGATTTTTTGCAGGTAAATTACTTTCTAAATGGGAAGGACCATATGTTATTGTGGAAGTGTACCGCTCAGGTGCTATTAAGATTGCTTCATTGAAAGATGATTCTACACAAGTGGTGAATGGGCAAAGACTCAAACATTATATCTCTAGAGATTCTTATAATGAAGATGTTGATGTTATTGAAACAGTTTCTCCGGAAGATTACATTCAAGACAAACTGTAGGAACCTGCAGAGTTCGTTTTTGAATAGGTAACAGTTCTAGTCAGAAAAGTTTCGTGAAAAGTTCTTCCTTTAATATTTTTGCTGTTTTTAATAAATATGAAAAATCACGAGACGAAAACGGGGAGGAAAAGAAGTCCGTGTGTGTCTCACACACGGGTGGCACGGGCCCACCCCTGGCCGCGCCACCTACGTGTGAGAACACCTCGGAACTCTTTTCCGTCCCGGTTTCCTCCTGTGACCTTGTTTCGATTTATAATTTTCGCCTATTTAACCCCCCGGAGTCCCCGAGGTATGTATATCGTTTTCTCGTCGTGTTTTGTTTCGAGCTGTTTCTGTCAGGAGTTGATCTTAAGCTTTGGGAAGTCATGGCCTCTTCAAGCGGGGACAAGGAGAAGGCACCTCCGGAGGATGATCACCAAAATCCCAAGCTGGAGGAGGGACAGTTTACCGCTGGATCAAGGACAAGAGAACCTGCTTTTGTAGGATCGATTAACACTGGACGCGCTTTTTCTCATAATTTGCAGGGACCAATACCACCAGTTCTTGACCTCAGCTCCTACCCTGCATCAGTGGAAGCCCTTCGGATCACCAATGAGTTGTGCGATAAATATCGAGCTCTTAGGATGGAGGTGGAGATACTTCGAGAGGAGAACAATAGGCTTCGCAGGATGCTAGAGAATTTTCTCACCCCAATCATGATTGCGCCACCACCGCCAAAGGAGTAATTCGTCATCGGTATAGGCATCCCCTTGGCTTGTTCCAAGCTTGGGGGAGTGCCGCGGTATCACATCATTACCTTTTGTTCAATTACTTTTCAAGTAGAGTCTTATCATGAATAGAGAAGTTATCATATAGAATAGTTTGCAGTTGGAAGTATCCTCCTTAGTTAGTTATCTTTGTATCCTTTGGTGTGAGTTGCGGTAATGAAATATTAATGAGAAGTTTTATCGTTTACTTTTCGCACACTTTATGTTAGGCTGCAATCTCTCTTATGTGACTAGTCTTGTTGATTGGTATTGGTATCACATTGGGAGCATGAGTAGATTTAGTTGGTTTTGGCAAACCTAGCTTGGTCAGTAGCAACTTTACCTTGAGGTTTGAAGTAGAAAAGAATGAAGAAGTGCTTGTAGTTACATCACTTCAGTTTTCCTTATGTTTGGCTTATAAGCATTGTTATTCTTAAAGTTAAAATCGTTGTACCTTCAAGGGAGTTTGCATGATTGTTCTTATTATATGTATGTTTGTTTGTTTCATGCAACTCTTATGCTTGCTACCCAGCCTTGCTAGCCAAAAACCTGTACTGAGAGGAAATACTTCTCGTGCATCCAATTCCCAAAAGCCAAGTTACTTCCAAAGAGTCCACTATAAATTCCTATGCATGGTATTTTAAGCCATTCCAAGTAAATTTTCATGTGCTACCTTTCAAAAACTTTCAAGCACTTCTCATTTTGTGCCACTATTTTTAGCTCATGAGGACGTAGTGGATGGGTTTGTTATCTTCCATACTAAATTAAGTACCCCTCGACTAGGCAGCTTCATCTGCTCGTCATTAATTTGGCAAGGGAGCTGGTCAGACCATTATAATCTTAATTCTAAAAGAAAAGGCACTCCTCCAATGGATTGTGAAAGTTGGTCGGCACCCGATGGAATCGGTTAGCCATGGTTTGAGAAAGGAAAAAGGTGGGGAGGAGTGCAAAGCTATAAAAGAGCACCAAAGTGCCAATTAATTAAACATCTCGGAACCGCTCTCACTTGTTTAGTATGGAAGATATCAAGAACTCTGTTGCTAGTCGTTGACAAAAGCAACCACCTCTCAAAACAATTTTTACCTCTGTTTTACAAATGAAAAGCTCTAGCACATGTTTAATCCCTGCTTCCCTCTGCGAAGGGCCTATCTTTTACCTTTATGTTGAGTCAACCTATTTCCCTCTGTCTCAAGCGAGCATTTGAGTTGTTATGTTTCACTCATCCATATGTTGATCCGTTTAATCATGTTTATTATCTTCCTTGTTTTGTATAACGCTTTTGTCTGAAGGAATACATCTTTGAAAGCTTTCTTTGAATGCAAAAGTTTACTTTGTTGAGCATATAGTCTTTACTATATTAGCTCTGTTTTAAAAGGCTCCGTTTAAAAGAGAGAGTAGTTTGTTCTCCATTCTTTGACCAGGAACTAAGGTTTGCCATTGCCAATTATAATTTACCTCGTGCATCTTTACATGTGACTCCCTTTTACTTATTGCAAGCTTACATCTTATAAAGGGAAGTTGCTGTTTATTATAATTTGTGCCTTAGTGAATGTGATGCTTCTTGTTCGTATTTTGATTATCGACACTTCACTCCATAAACCTATGGTCATGTTTACCGAGTTTAGTTTTCGCTTGGGGACAAGCGAGGTCTAAGCTTGGGGGGGTTGATACGTCCAATTTGCATCACTATTTTGTATCATAATTTACTGTTATTCATTGATATATTTCATATTTAGACATGATACTTATGTTATTTCCTTTGTTTTCACATGTTTGATGATCATCGGAGGAGCTACTGCCGGAGTCAGGATTCTGCTGGAAAAAGGACCATCAGGAGACCATATTTTGAAGATCAGGAAAATTCCAGAAAAATACCCAGAAATTATAATTTCCCAGAAGACTCACGAAGCCAGAAGGAGGAGTCGAGAGAGGCCAGGGGTAGCCCACACGCTAGGGCGGCGCGGCCAGCCCCCTGGCCGCGCCAGCCCTGTGTGAGGGGACCCTGGCCCACCTCTGGTCTCGCCCCTTCGCGTACATCATCATCCCCGAAAACCTAAGTGAGGGGGGGGTTCAGAATTAGACACAGCCGCCTCTGCGGGGCGGAGAACACCAGAGAGAGAAAGCTCTCCAGCAGAGAGAAATCTGCCGGGGAAATTCCTTCCCGGAGAGGGGAGATCGTCGCCATCGTCATCATCATCGCACCGGACTTCATCGGGATTATCATCATCATCATCTCCATCACCAGCACCTTCATCTCCATCATCACCTCGCCATCCCGCTGTAACATCTTGAGTTGGATCTTGTTATATTCGTAGGGGAAACTTTCCCGGTGTTGATTACTCTTGTAGTTGATGCTATTGAGTGGAACCGTTGAGTTAAGGTTTATGTTCAGATCGTTATTTACCATTATTTCACCTCTGATCATGATCCATATGATGTCTTGTGAGTAGTTCGTTTAGTTCTTGAGGACATGGGAGAAGTCAAGATGTTAGTAGTGAATTATTGTTGAGAAATATTTAATGGTTTGATATTGTTGTGGTGCTATTTCACTAGTGGTGTCATGTGAACGTCGACTACATGATACTTCACCATTTATGGGCCTAGTGAGATGCATTGTGTATTTGGTCACCGATTGTGGGGTTGCTGGAGTGACAGAAACCTAAACCTCCGTTGGGAAACCATTGCACCAGGGAGCGTAGGATCCTAGATCTTAAGGCTGTGGTTAGATTTATCTTAATTACTTTCTTGTATTTGCGGATGCTTGCAAGGGGTATAATCACAAGTGTGTATTTATCCTAGTAAGGGTAGTGCGCTAGCACAGGTTCACCCCCATAACACTTACCAAATCAATAAATACTATTGGCTCTATGAAGCGAAAGCTCTTGACAGAAACCTCCCGTGTGTCCTCGAGAACGTTTGGTTATTATAAGAACACAACCGGCTTGTCCTTTGCTGAATAAAGGATTGGGCCACTTGCTGCAATTGTTACTACTGTCTTTTATTTACTCGCACTTTATTTACTCGTATTACCAAATACTCCTGAAAACCTGTTTGCTAGTATTTACAGTGATTCCTTGATCAAAACTGCTCATCAACACCTTCTGCTCCTCGTTGGGTTCGACACTCTTATTTATTGAAAGTACTACGATACACCCCCTATACTTGTGGGTCATCACCCGTCGCCTCCGAGCCCATCGCCTTCGATCCCATCGCCTTCGAGCCCGTCGCATCCGAGCCCGTCGCCGCCGAGCCCGTTGCCTCCGAGGGCGGCGCATCCAAGCACGGCGCCTCCGTGAACTGGGCCTCTCTTAAGGGTGACGGACCACTTCACAAGATCGGCGACTGCTTACTGGCGAACGAGGAGTATGTTGACACCTACGCTGCTTTGAGGCAAGTTTGTACAAATTGGCGCTCAGATCTACCTGAGCCCGACGTGCACCTGCACGAATGGATCATGGTAGAACACGCCCTTCCACGCACCGCTGAGTTCTTCTTCCTCAACCTCCGCACATCCCGCTACGTCACCATCAATCTAACAGAAGTTCATGCAAGGTTCAAATTCCTCCATATCTATAGAGTTAATCTATTTTTATTTTCAATCGTAAACATCTTAGTGCTGAATGTTATCTTCATAAACTCCCTTTTACATACTACTTCAACGGCTTTTACCGTGGCGCATCGTGCTTGCCCAGAAGAACCTGCCGCACAAGATACGGCTTCTGAACCCACTCACAAAGACATTGAACAAAATGTTTGAGGCGCAGATGCCATCTATGATTGTGAAGTCGGTCGCTGTAATGAAGTCCCCGACTATGGTCTTCATTTGCACAGGTTACCCCAATGAAACTGCTTGGGTCGATGAGAGCTCTCCAACTAATGATATAGATGTAGGTGATTGGGGAGAAGGAAGATTTACGATCGAGGACCATTCTCTGCGTTGCATTACCCCGTTCAATGGTGAATTGTATGCAATAGCTGTGAATGAGTTCGGAAGAATAGTGTTCACCAACAATGTCCAGTTGGAGCAGCGTGCGAGCACTGTCAACATGAAGACACTATTTTCATTTCCAGAACTTAGAAATGATTATGATTCCAAGTTCTACCTTGTGAAGTCGGATGGTGATCTGCTGCTTGTGTTGTTAGGCGGCAACACTGACGACAACAGGCATTTGGAGGAAGGTCAACCATTGGTGTACCGTGTGGACACTGAGAGCCGCTCTCTCCATGCCGTCAGTAATATTGGCAGTCATGCCCTCTTCGTCAATTATATCCGGTGTATCTCCATCGACACCAGAGTGCACCCGACAATTCAACCTGGCTGCATCTACTACGCGGATTTGGGTTATATCAGAGAGTACTCTGATGATAGAAAGGCCTGGGATGAGTGGCCACGACGTGTGGATTCCCTAGGATATAACGGTTTGGAAAATGAACAAAGGCCATACCATTTGGAGGATGTATTGGCTGCACACTACAGATGGAGGGAGTTCAGTGAATATTTCCTTCATCTCATAAATTGTAGCGACGACGAAATATATGATGAAGAATGAAGAACATTTTTATTGGCTACTTTTGGCTGCTGTATACAGTTTATGTATTATACTTAGTTTTCTGGTTTTGTTATGCTGCTGTGAATTTATCCTATACTAGCTTCTAGATTTGCTACCAGATTTGTTACCATATTGGGCAAAAAACGAGGGCCAAAAGGCAATAATCATTGAAGAAAGACAGAAATAGAAGCTTCTCTAGATTTGGAGTTAATGACGCAAAGCTATCACATTTGAGGCGAACATGTCTGGAAACTACCACCTTTGGACATTTTGACACTTAACTACCTCTTTTGAGGCTGGGTCGCGACGCGGAGCACTAATTCTGCGATAAATTCGGCTTAAACCATTTTCTGGATTTTTGGGGCCACCTGTCGGGTCTACGTGGCAAAAACAAACAGACTGGTCTTGCCAATTTTATGAAAAAGGCCCTCCATAAATTATATCTTTACATTTTTATTTCATTTCTTCTTTATTTATTTTTCTCTCACACTCGCGTTGACCCAGGATGGCACGCGCCGCCTCCGCTGTCCTCCACATCGGGAGCCTTTACCGGAAGTCGCCGACCGGGGCCCTAGCCGGTGTTCGCCCGTACCGGTGGAGCTCGTGTCCGACCTGCCCCGCGCCCGACCCGCGCTCCTGGAGCTCCGCCGGCCCCGCAGCCCCGCCGGCGTCATAGCTCCCGTGTGCTGCCCGCATCCAGCAGCACCTATCTGGTGCCTCGCTGGCGGCCGTCGCCCGCATCCTCTCGAGCCCGCACGCGTCCATGGCCGGCTGCTCCTGCGCGGGCCTCCTTCCTCCGCATCGGGCCAGGGGCTCAGCCACACACCAAGCTCGCCGTCCCGGCCACCCACTAATCTCACCGCCCGGGCCTTCTTCTACCTCTTGCCCCTCCCCTCGATCTGAATCCCCATCCACCCCAATCTGCTACGTGGTAGGGCGATCTGTCGCGTGGGAATTCCTCGCCGAAGTTCTCATCGGAGTCGACGGCTGTGGGAGAAATGGAGGTCTAGGGTCGCAGGAGAGGAGCGGGGAGCTCAGGCAGCAAGGCGGAACTCCTGGTTGTGAGGCGCGGCGGCTGGCGGTGAGGCGCCCCGGCGGTGCTGCTGGATGCGGGCGGCACGTGGAGACCGGGCGGCGTGCTTGTTGTGGAGGACGACGACCAAGCTGGTAGAGGATACAAAAATAGAAGAGATAGTATGTAGAGGTCTTTTTTGCAAATTTGACAAGAATTAGGTATTTGTTTTGCCACGTGGACTTGACAAGTGGGCCCATTTGGTTAGAAACTCTGTTAGACGGTTAAACACAAGCAATTAGTGCTCCACGTCGCGACCATACCTCAAAAGTAGTAGTTATGTGTCGCCAAGCCCTAAGATGGTAGTTTCCAGACATGACCGTCTATAATGTGGTAGTTCCTTGTCATTAACTCCTAGATTTGATACTAATTTGGTGAAAAGAGAGAGAACTGTTACAGAGAGAGAGGGGAAAAAGGCGCTCTAAAAAGGCAATGCCAATTTGGCCTGAGAGAGACAGAACCGAGCTCTCACGTACAACCAAACGCGGTCTCGTCCTATCCCATGTGGTCCCTTTCTACTAGCCCCACGCGACGCGGCCCCACACGACGCGGCCCTACACGTCAGCACGGAAATGGTCAACTAAATGGGAATCCTCCCGTCCGAGCTCCTTCTCAGGGTTTGAGACAATGGCTTGGGGAAAACTGAGGAAAAACTAACGAGCTGGGGAAAACTGAGTACAACTAAGGACCTGAGGGCACAAAAATAGAAATCCCAACTTAATATTGTTGAGATGCATATAACCATGTTTCCCTCTCTCATAATAAGTTTCAGTAGCATCATGAATAAAATTAACAATATAACTATCACATAAAACATTCTTATCATGAGCCACATGCATAAAAGAATTAATTCTCTCCACGTAAACATAGTCATTCTTATTAATTGTAGTGAGAGCAAATTCAACAAAATAGCTATCATTATTATTCTCATCACCATAATCATCAAATAAAGGAGGCATATTGTAATCATAATTAATTTTCTCCTCAATAGTAGGTGGACTGAAAATATCATACTCATCATTGTAATCACCATATATTGGAGGCATAATATCATCAAAGTAAATTTTCTCCTCCATGCTTGGGGGACTAAAAATATCATGCTCATCAAAACTAGCTTCCCCAAGCTTATAATTTTTCATAGCATTAGCAATAATGGTGTTCAAAGAATTTATACTAATAACATTGCTATTAGCATGCAAATAAAGTTCCATAGGTTTTCTAATTTTCTCTTCAAACACTTCATGTCCTAACTCAAGATAAATACTATAAAGCTCTCTAATTTTTTGTTGTTTTCCATTAAGCCTAACTAGTGAAAATAAAAACAGGAAACAAAAAGATATAATTGCAGAATCTAAAGGAAATAATTTTGAGCACTCACACACCAGCAACAATACTAGAAGATAGCTTAGTAGCCAGCGGATGTGAGTACCTTTTACCTTACCTCCCCGGCAACGACGCCAGAAAAGAGCTTGATGTCTACGAACGCTTCTATTCTTGTAGACAGTGTTGGGCCTCCAAGTGCAGAGGTTTGTAGAACTGACGGGGGGATGACCCCCGGTAGGGTCAAGAGACTATAAAGATATGAGGAAAGTGGTTGACTTTGTGATGGTTAACCAAGATTGGGCCTGGCCGACATATAGGGTGCATAGTGGTGGTCTACCAACCATCACTGTGCTAAGTATCATCCTTGACATCACGGTGGAGAGGTCACAGTCCAGGAAGTACAATGTACAGGGATGTGGAGTCCCATTGGGAGCAATCAGGGAGAAAGTCAAGGGTCTCTGCCATCGTCAGCATGTCCTGTTTGGAATGTAGCTGGTGTCACTTGGTCCATGTGACCATCGTAACCCTGGCCACCCCTATATAAGGTGGCACAGGGAACCCTAGCAAAGGGTTGGTCATTCCTTACTCTCTCAGTTCATAGCTCATCTTTCTCCTCTCACAGAGAGCTCGAAAGCACCATTGTTGTACACTCCATCGATCCAGTTATACAGATAGTAGTGCAGGAGTAGGGGTGTTATCTCCTTACGAGAGCCCCGAACCTGGGTAGCTTGTGTGTTCCTTACTGTCGTGCTTCTTAGTGCGCTTCCCTCTCCCGAATCCTCCAACATCTAGTTCGGCCCCCATTTAAGCCATCCCATGGCATATGTTGTTTCACCACGACGACATTTGGCGCCCACCGTGGGGCAGATCGATATGCTGGGCGGAGTGTTCATTCAGACGGGATCCGTGATAGCGGCGTCGGGAGTGCGCGTGGTCTCTGGCCTCGTCCAGAGGCTAGGCTTGCTCAGCTTCATCTCCGACAATGTCGGTTGTCTCGGTGGCCGGCCTTTCCCAGGAATGGCCGGATCATGTCTTTCGGTTCCCACGAGGTGTACGTGGGGACTGAGAGTGTTTGTAGGGAGCAGGTGCTGGTGGCGGCGGATCCTCCATCGCATATGCTGGCTCACGCTGGGCGTAGCGCTCGCCCAGTAGAGTCGGCAGAAGTGATGATGGCCGGCACTTCTGTGCTGCCGACAGGTGGCGCCGGCAAAGGTGCAGTAGCAGCAGATACTCCCCCGGAGCAGGAGAAGACCAAGAGGTCAGCGCGTCCCCCGCTGGAGCATGCAGAGAACCTGGCCGGCACTTCCAGCGTGTCGGCTAGAGGCCAGCCCCTCATCACCATCATCAACCGGCTTCTCGAGCCGGTGCAGTCCGGCGATGATCCGGAGCAGACAAAGGAGGTCCGGGAAGGATCACGTCAGGCCCTCGTCGATGAGGCCCTGGCCATGCAGCAGGAGCGGGAACGGTTCAACGGCAACTCCGTGAGTATGAGGCTGCCCAAGGTTTTACTCCTGTGGTAACTCGGCCTAGCCGGATAGAGGAAGTTAGAACTAGAGGTAGAGATCTTAACACTGAACTAGGTAAAGATGCTAGAGCTAAGAGTCATAGTGCAACTAGTACTGTACCTAAGGTGATCTATAGCTCACCAGTAAAGAACCATAGAGTAGCAGTAGAAGTAGCTAAGGACCTATCTAGTTTATCCGGCGAAGCACTGCGTGAGAAGCAAGCCTGGCTTAACCAACTTTTGTCTGAAGCTACCAAGCAGCAGGAGGCCTTTAAGAAGGCGAATCCAGGTGCCGGCGCATCACAGTACATTGCCTCAGTGGGAGGTGTCGGCACGAGGTCGAGGCGCCAAGCCTCGTCCCCGCATCCAAGTGCCCGGCGTGCCGGAAGTGTAACCTCTGGCTGCCGGGACAAGAATATCCAGGTGTATGATCCGGCAATCGCCGGAAAGCAAGCTATTGTCCAGGGGAATGCCGACCAAGGTGACAAGAATGTCGGCAACAAGAGTGCCGGCCAGAATATGCTGGCCGGGCAAGGAGCACGCTCGGCCGGTGGTGCCCAGAATAACAGTGCTGGCCGGCGTCAGCAGCAGGGCGCCGGATATGCTGTGCAGCAGCAAGGAGCAGGCCAGCCGAGACATCGGGAAGATGATGGAAATTCTGCCCTTGCGAGGACGGGATATCAGCAACCTCAGCAGCAGCAAGACCAGCAACATGTGCGGTACCAACCAGAGCAGCAGCAGCAAAACATGATTCCAGGCCCAATTGCCTCTCGGCTAGGACCTCGGTCCTTGGCCCCGGATGATGCGCGCTTCAAGCTGGACAGAATTTACCAGACAGAGCTGGTGGAGAGACAAGGAGCTCCGGGTCCTATGTGCTTTGGACCCCGGATTATGGGTGAGCCAGCACCTTACTGCTTTCAGCTCGCGCGTGGCGCGAGGACATATAACGGCAGTACAAAGACGGAAGATTGGTTGGAGGAATACTCCACTGCAGTGAACATTGCCGGAGGAAACCTCTGATGGGCGGTACGCTATGTGCCGCAGATGCTTGAAGGACCAGCCAGGATATGGCTGAATAATCTGCCGGCCGGAAGTATCAACGGCTGGGTTGATTTTGAAGAGCAGTTTGTGTCAAACTTCACCAGTACTTACAAGAGACCCAACCGCCCGCAGTAGCTAGCTAACTGCCGGTAAGGAGAATACGAGACCGACCGTGTCTACCTCACTAGGTGGTGCACGTTGCGCAATTCCTGCGAAGGAGTTGTGGAGCAGCAGGCCATCATGTGGTTTCTCAGGGGTGCCGACATGGCACCATTTTGTGGCAGAAGCTTCAGAGGGATATGCCGGCCACATTGGCCGAGACTATCAAGATTGCCGACAGTTATGCATTGGGAGACCCATTGCAGCCTACCCTTGATTCACAAGGACAGGGGCAGACTCAGAGGAACAACAAAAATGCCGGTGGATCCGAGCAGTTCTATCGCCCCGATAACCGGAACAAGAGAAGAGATGACAGGCAGGATTACCGGTACAGTTCGTCCCAGGTGGCGGCCGTAGAAGAAGAGCAAGGGGGCGCCGGTAGTACCCAGCATCCGAGATATGAGAACTATCAGTAGCAACAAGCGCAGCCCTTCCAGAAAAAGAATGTCTGGGTGAACAAGAATGCCGGCGCCGGGGCTGGCCAGAAAAAGCAGTGGCCGAAGTATACAGTGGGTTTAGCCATGGACAAGCTATGTGTGTTCCACACATTTCAGCCGGGTAAGCCGGCGAATCATTTGACCAGAAACTGTTCATGGCTAGATGACATATTTGCGGGTCGTGCAGGTCCTTTTGGGCCGGCTAGGCCACCTGTCCCGGCAGCTCCATCGCCGCTGACAGGTGTGAATACAATTGCAGTTCCGCCCAGGCCGGGTAACCCCGGGAATCAGAATAACGCCGGAAATGCCGGCGTGAATCAAGTTGATCAGAGTTATAATCCGAAGTACTATGCCGGCGTCCCAGCAGCGGGCCGGAATGAGTACAAGGAGCATGATCAGAGCTACATGGTCTTTGAGACCGAAAGAACAGACAAGCAGAGTGTGTACCGGTGGAGTTTGGAAGTAAATGCCGTTATGTCGGCAGTGCCGAAGCTGATGTACTGGTCTGACCAGGCCATTGGCTGGGACAGGGCAGATCATCCCAAGATCATGCCAAACCCTGGCGGGTATGCTCTGGTGATGGATCCGACATTTGTCGGGCCAGCAAATAATGTGAGGTTCGGCAAAGTCCTCATTGACAATGGAAGCAGCATCAACATCATGTACCGGGATACGATGCAGAAGCTAGGCATCAAGAAGAATATGCTGGAGCCAAGCAAGACAATATTCCACGGCATTGTGTCGGGACTTTCATGTGCGCCGATGGGCAAAATCCGGATAGATGTCATGTTTGGCAACCGTGATAACTGCAGAGTGGAGAACCTCATGTTTGAGCTGGTGGATCTGGATAGCCCTTACCATGCATTGCTGGGTAGGCCGACATTGGCGAAATTCATGGCCTCTACGCATGTGGCGTATCTGAAGATGAAGATGCTGGGGCCCAGAGGAGTGATTACCATCATTGGTGATTACAAGCGCTCGATGGCGTGCGCCTCAGCCGGATCTAATCTGGCCGAGACTTTGATCATAGCTGAAGAGAAGAAGAAGCTCAAGCGAGATGTGGAGATTGCTGAAGCGGTCGTGGCCAGCAAACCTATGCCGGGTATAACTAACCCAAATGGTACCACTTCCTTTCAAGTGGGCAAGGATGTCAAGAAAGTGGCTCTGGATGAGCTTTTACCGGAGCGCCATGCCCTCATCGGCGCCGGTTTGGACCCCAAATAGGAAAGCGAGCTCACCAGCTTCCTCCATGAGAATCGGGATATCTTTGCATGGTCCACTTCAGACCTGCAAGGTGTGCCAAGGGAGCTGGCTGAGCACGCACTGCATGTAAGGCCGGATGCTAAATCGGTGAAGCAGCCGCTCCGGCGGTTTGCAGATGATAGAAGGAAAGCAATTTGGGAGGAGGTAGCCAGGCTCCTAGCTGCCGACTTTATCATGGAAGTACTGCATCCGGATTGGGTGTCTAATCCGGTCCTGGTGGAAAAGAAGAAGGATGAGCCCGCCATAGTCAAGATATGGCGGATGTGTGTTGATTACACTAACTTGAACAAGGCATGTCCTAAAGATCCATTCCCGCTCCCTCGGATCGATCAAGTGATTGATTCCACAGCCGGATGTGAACTGTTATCATTTGTAGATGCTTATTCTGGTTTCCACCAGATCCCTTTGTATGAGCCGGATCAAATAAAAACATCCTTTATTACCCCATACGGGGCTTATTGCTATCGCACTATGCCGTTCGGCTTAAGAAATGCTGGCGCGACTTACCAAAGGTGTATGCAGAAGTGTTTGCATGACCAAATAGATAAAAATGTGCAGGTGTATGTCGACGATGTCGTCATAAAAACTAAGGAAAGCAAGACTCTCATAGATGACCTCCGGGAAACCTTTGCAAATAAGCAAGTGTGATGGCCACACGACAGTGAAATTCTTAAAGGATATCATCTTGAGATATGGTGTCCCTCATGGCATCATCACTGATAATGGGTCGAACTTTGCCCAAGGGCCATTTGCCAGATATTGTGAGGAGGTGGGAATCCGGCTAGACATTGCGTTGGTCGCTCACCCTTGTACCAATGGCCAGGTAGAAAGGTCAAATGGATTAGTGTTATCCGGCATAAAACCCCGGTTGATAGAGCCACTAGAGAAAACTCCCGGCTGCTGGCTAGATAAATTGCCGGCAGTGCTTTGGAGTCTGAGCACAACTCCAAATAGATCAACAGGCTATACGCCGTTTTTCCTGGTATATGGGGCAGAAGCAGTGCTCCCAACAGATGTAATACATGATGCACCAAGAGTGGTGCTATATACCGAGGAAGAGGCTAAAGAAGCCAGAGAAGATGATATTGATTTGCTAGAAGAAGCAAGGGAGATAACACTATCAAGAATTGCAGTGTATCAGCAGAACCTCAGACGCTATCATGCGCAGAAGGTGAATCCAAGGAGATTCCAAGAGGGAGATTTAGTGCTCTGGCTAAGGCAAGGCACAGAAGGCCGGCATAAGTTAACTCCTCCATGGGAGGGGCCATTCATTGTGAGCAGGGCTCTGCACAATGATGCATACTATCTTATAGATGCGCAGGCCCCCAAGAAGAACAAGGTGGATAGGTCCGGAGAAGAAACCAAGCAACCATGGAACATAGCTCTAGTCCGTCCCTTTTACTCCTGAGCAGCATAATGTATGTATTTCCATTTTGCTTTTAGTGCCGGCAATGTATGTCGGCACAAGACTAATGAATGAAATTTCGGCATCCCGAGGAGACCGGGCACTGCCTCCGGTATATATTATTGTTTATTTTCAGTTTTCGTTTATATGCCGGCTAGCTTGATTTGAATGTTTCCTATGTCGGCCTAGTAATGTGTTGGCACCAAAGGCCGCTCTTAAACTTAGCTGCTGTCCGAAACCCGGCTTCATGGCTAGCAAGAGTAGATGCCGGAGATTGTCTACACATGGAAAACGGCTAAGGAAAGATAAAATAAGCGAACCGACATTTATTCTTGTGCAAAGTTAAAAGTTGAAGTGTCGGATGATTTGAAGTCTAAGTTTCAAAGTTTAAGTACTGTATGTTTAATGAAGCAACCTTGAGACTCATATGTCGAAAGCTGAAAAAGGTAGACAAGTAGCCAAGGTTGTGGAGTTAAGGAAACAGGAAAACAAACTCGGTGACTTAGCCAAAAGATGATCCGGCAATAATAAGCAAGCATACCGAAATAAAACTTGTTCAGGTAGCAATCCAAAGCAAATAAGTATATCTTACAACTGCACCCGGCATACCGGGGATCTGATAAAACTTAAAAGTGTTTTTACTGCAAAGCTTAAGAGGCAAGGGCGGAAGCAGAGCCGCCGGCAGGTGGAGCTATGGCAGTGGAGACATCGGCTTCGGGAGTGCCGGATCCAGCAGAAGGGATGGAGCCATCACCTCCGGCCGGGGCAGATCCCTATTCCGGAGCTTCGGCACCGGCATCGCTAGTGTCCTCAGCTTCCTCTTCATCTTGGCTGGAGTCAGAGCCTTCAGCGTCCTCAGCATCGTCCTTCTTCTCCGGCTCACGGATGTCCCAGACGAAGACCTCGGTGTCGGCATAATCCACATAGCTGTGGGCCAACTCCTGGCGATGCCGCATAAACTCCGGATCTGTGGTCCATGCAGATCCTTCGCGCACAGAGCGCAAAGTCTCGAGATCGACCTTTTCATACCAAGATAAGAAGTAGGTGAGAGCTTCATCAGCTCCCACCCTTGCGCCAGAGTCCCGCCATTCTCTGAGGCAGACTTTGGACAGCTTCAAATCATTACCAAGATCAAGAGGGTCAGTGGGGGTCTTTTGTCCCGACCAGAGTGCTTGATGAGCTTCCTGGGCACCAAGGTAGAGATCGTCGGTATATGCAGTCATGGCATTCTTGCGGGCCTCCAGGGCGATTAGCTGCTCTGACATGTCCCAGCTAGAAGAGTCAACCGGAACATTCCGGTTCAGCCGATCCACCTGGAGGGCCTTCTCAATGTCCTCCAAAGAGGCAGGGAACAAGCCTGAGAAACAAAGAAGATGTTAGGAACAGGGATATATGTCGGCATGAATGTTATGCCGGAAAAGATTGTGGTATGTCGGACAAGATGTGTCGGGCAAAGTACAAGTGAAAGGATTTGAAGCTTACTGGCGAGATCGATGTTGAGCTGGGCAATGTGAACCTCCCATTTGCTGGCCTGCTCCTTCAGGTGCTGCAGTTCAAGTTTAGCCCCGGAGGCATCAGCTTCTGAAGTGACAAGCAGCCCCTGGTCCTTCTTGAGTTGGCCCTCCCTCTCCTCCTTCTCGTCCAAGAGCTCAGTAATCCAGCCCCTTAGTTGCTCTACTTCAGCTTTATGGGTGGCATCCCTATCATCCAACTGCTTGGCCACATCCACTGAGGACACACAGTCCTGGTGGCGAGACTCTAGTGCAGCCTTTTCATCTGCAAGGATTTGAAGTTAAAAGGATTTGAGGTTAGAAGAATAAGAAAGGATTTGAAGATAGAAAACAGTCACAAAGATTGAAGGATTTGAAGTGCAAGGTGCTTATTTGAAGATTGGCAGAATCCAGCATACCTGTGAGCTCCTTCACTCTCTTAACAAGCTCAGTGACTTGTTCCGCGGCAGTGGCTGAAAAATGTCGGCAAAAAGTTATGTGTTGGCACATCAAGATATGTCGGCAAGAAGAATATTGCGAAGTAAAAGGAGGAAAGTAATCCGGCATATAATCGTATGTTGGCTGGGTTTACCTTTCTTGGTCAGATCTAGGCGAAGTTTTCTGTGCTCGTCGGATAAATTTCGATTCTCGCATACCAGGTCATGATACATGTCCCGGCGCTCATTGTTCATGCGCTGCAGAAATGTTAGGATTTGAAATGTTATAAGAAAAATTCAGGATATTAGAAGATTTGAAGATTCTACCAAGTTTCTATTTTGAAGACCTGGCATAGGTGCTGCGCACCTATCCCGGCTCTCGGTGACTAGGATTTGAAGCTCGAATCGAGCTTATATGTCGGTCAGGTGGATTTGAAGGTTATTTCAAGTTTTAGTATTTTGAAGACCCGGCATAGGTGCTGTGCACCTATCCCGGACCTCGGTGACTAGGATTTGAAGCTCGGATCAAGCTTATATGTCGGACAGTTGGATTTGAAAACAGCTAAGTTAAAAGAAATATTGGAAAATCCTGGATGTCCGTATCCCGGACAGTCGACATTTTCGGGGACTGGGGAGATATAAGGAAAGTACTTACATTGGTGGCGTCGGCCAAAAGGTGAAGCCTCTACTGGATGCTGAAGAGTTCGCTGGCAATGGCAATAGGCTTGGCCGGTATAGCATCAGGATTTCTAGGGGCTGGAACTCCGGCCAATTTTTTCTTCTTGCCAGAGCTGGCAGTGTCCATATAGTCAGCGTCGTTCCACTTCATGCAATATTCCTTGAGGGACCCAAGACTTTTATCGCTCTTGGTCTACAGAGAAACGTGGCCCTCAAGTTCCGGAGTGTGGAAGAAGCTAACCCGGGCTGCTCCCTTCCCAGTGTGAAGTGTCATGGCAGAGCTAGAGGGTGTGGGCTTGGCAGATGCCGGCGCAGTCTTAGCAGGTGTTGGCGCGGTTTTGATGATCTGCGTCATCTTGAAAGTTCCGGTCTTGGCCGGGACATCAGTACTCTTCTCCGGAGCTGGAGTCTTGGGCGCTGGTTTTTCCAGCGCGGCCGGTGTAGCTTGTCCTGGAGAAGCTGATGTCGGATCAGTCCGGACCTCCGGTACTTCGGGGTTCTTGCCCTTGTCTATGCCGGCGCTCTTGTCGCCTGCGCCGGCGTTCTCAGAAGTCCCGGCATCGCTGGCACGTCCGCCGGTGTCAGGAGTATCTTGTTGAGCCCCCGTGTCCATGTGGACATCGAGGGCAGAGGTGTCTTGTTCTGGTGGAGGATCATCCTTTGCCAGGGAAGAAGTCTTTTCGGGCGCAGGCGAAGATGCCGGCGCCGGAGAGGTGGCATGGCTGGTGGCTGGTATGTCCGGGTGCACAGGAGATGCCGGCTTGTCCATGTTGGGGCTAGCACTGGAGCTAGAGGCACGTTCCGGTGCAAGAGGAGCCCTGAGAAAGAAAGGAGCAAGTTAATAATCACAAGAAGAAGGATTCCGGAAATAATATAAGAAAAAATTACCCCGAGGCAACAGGTCTCTGCCTCTTGGGTTGGGGCACGCCGATCTTTTGCCTCTTGGTTGTTTGACTTGGTTCAGGCTGGGGCTTAACCCCACGCTTCCGGCCGGCACGTCCGCCGGTGGAGGGAGGTCCCTGATTCAGAGGGGCAGCGTCGACAACTTCCTCGTCCGGAATAACTGAGGACAGTATTGTAGGAAAGGCATAAGCAAGCGGCATTGGATCATAGTACATCAGGCATTCCCCGCCAGAGTCATTGTCACTCCAGTCTTGAATGGAATGCCGGGATGAGGAGGCCTTACCCGCGGCAGAAGCGACGCGGGTGTTCTTTGGCATTTTGTCTTCGTGATCCGGATCTTCGGGATCCGGAACAGTGCGGTCTGCAGCGATCTTAATCCGGCCGTTCTCTATGTCCTGGAAGCTAAATTTCTACAAGAGAGAAACCAAGTTGGTCAAAAACCAAAGATATACCGGCGATAAGAATGTGTCGGATCAGGCATAGATATAACGGCAGAATAAACATGTCGGATCAAACATGGATGTGTCAGCTAAGTAAATGTTTTGGACTAAGAGTGAAAGTGTGGGCTAAAGAGGTTTACCATCGGGGCGGGGCGATCCCGGCTGTATGGCTCAAGCCCCCAAGCAAAGATGGCCTGTGAGGTCTTGCAGATGTCTTTAACCCGCCGCAGAATGTTGGCGGGGCTTAGTTCATGCGTGGAGTGCCGGGTGGAGTCCATGGCCCCGCTCATTTGGCAAATCTTGTGAGACCGGTGCTGAAGAGGAGAAACATGCCAGCTAATGAAGCAGGCAATGATATCCTCCGGCGTCAGGCCGGCATCTCGAAGTTCATCCTTAACCCGGTGGAGAGCATTCACTGGTCCTACCATGTTCTTGGGGTTGTAGGTCCAGTTCTTCATCTCATTGGGTGGAAGGTCGACATACTCCGGCAGATTGAGCAGATCGACGTCTGTGGTGTTCTTCACATAGAAGAAGCTCTTCTACCATTTCTTGCATGATTCAAGCAACTCTATCTTGGGAAAGTCTGAGCCTTTCCGGGACATGATGGCGGCCGCACCGCATTGGGTCATTGGGCGGTCCTTCTTTTCCTTAGCGGTCTTCGACAGATCATCCTTGTTCCGGGGTTCCTGGACGCTCTGCTTGCGCAACTGAAAATACTTGGCCCATCCCTGGACAAAGGGCTCTATGCCGGCGTAGCCCTCGCAGAAGACGGCGAAAGCCGACAGAATCATCACCGCATTTGCCGGCAAATGATGAGGCTGGAGGCCGTAGTTTTCCAGGAAGTCCCGGAAGAAGTCACTGACCGGGAGAGCGAACCCTCGCTCAAAGTGAGAGATAAAGACCACCCTCTCGGTGGGCTCAGGTGCCAGAACAGTTTCGCCGGCGGGTAGCCGGCATGCTACGCCGGCCGGGACACGTCTGGTGGTGGTAATCCAAGATATGTCAGTCGGGGTCACTTCAGACCCCTCCCAGCCGGAGCATCCCTGAACCTAGGCCGGGTTATCCTTCTCCGGCGCAGAAGTGGCCGTCATACTGGAAGAGACCATTGAGATGGCCGGGACAGGGCATGAGAGCCGGAGTCTCGTTCTGTTAGTCCTAGCAGAAGCAGAATAAAGGGGGGAAAGTTATTCTCTCCGGCAAACAAGTCTCACATAAGTTAGTAAGGAAGAAAGATCTACCGTTGCTGTTAAATCAAAGATAATGCAGTCATAATTCCTACGGGAAGAACACCTATGAACTCACAGAGGAGGGAAACCACAATGCTACTCCAATTGATCTGACACTATGCCAAACAACTACCGAAGATTCAAGCCAGAGAAATTATCACTGCGAAGATACGAAGAACATAGGGGAAGAACAAGAGGCAAGAGCTCACCGGAGTTTGCACGGCGGCGGCGGAGCAATGGTTGAGCTTGCAGAGAAGATCCGATCTCCCCGAGCGCTACACTGGAGAGGAAGATGACTGGCGGTGGCGTAGAGGAAGAAGCCGAGGAGCAATGAGCACTAGCGCCGGCGTGAAGCGGAGCGGCGGTGGCGCAAGGTCTCGGTAAGCTCGTCCGGTGGTGGAGCGCTCGAGGAGGAGAGCCCGAGGAAGAAGAGGAAGTGGGGGTAAAAAAGGATAAGTTACCCCCGCTCCCCTATTTATACCCGAGGGGCAGAGGTCGTGGGCACGGTGGTAGTGTTCCACTACCGCGACCGTTACTGAGCATGGCTGCCACGTGTGGGCACATCGTGGGGCGGCGGTTCTAATAACCATGCCACTAGGCCAGTTATGGCAGTAAAGACATGTAATAATCATACTGTGAACCGTCACTTGATGTGACCATTCGCAGTAGCAGAGCAGTTGCAAGTTTCGAGGAAGAATGACAGACTTAGCTTCTCGAGCAAGCTTCAGCTAAGTGCCGGCAAGACCGAACTTGAAACATGTCCCGTCCGGAATACCTCCGGGATCGGCCGGAATAACTTTTAAAGAAGGAAGAGGAGCCGGCATATAGACAGCGGGCCGGCATAAAATCAATCGCCGGCATATAATCAAAGAGCCGGGATATCAGAAAAGAGATGGTACGTTGAACCTGCCAAGGCCCCTTAGTTAAGACTGGGGGACCTCGACAGCTTCGGGGACTAGTGTCGGGGGGATGACCCCCGGTAGGGTCAAGAGACTATAAAGATATGAGGAAAGTGGTTGACTTTGTGATGGTTAACCAAGATTGGGCCTGGCCGGCATATAGGAGTATCGGCCAGGCCGGCACATAAGCCGTATCCCGATGGGTGTTCAGATAAGTCGGCATAGCCGGGATACATGATAATGAGTGCCGGCATATACATAGATATGCCAGCCTAACCAAGTTGTTATATTATGCAGGAACAGGGGAGGCTGGATTACCCGACCTTGGGTCGTTGATCCGGCATATAGGTCTAGGATATGGCCAACGGCTATATCCGAGATACAGAAGTTAACTAAGGGGTCACATCCCTACAATCAAGGAGAGAAACATCCAAGCATGGAGAGAGATCATGATGACAGGGTGCACAGTGGTGGTCTACCAACCATCACTGTGCTAAGTATCGTCCTTGACATCACAGTGCAGAGGTCACAGTCCAGGAAGTACAACGTACAGGGATGTGGAGTCCCATCGAGAGCAATCAGGGAGAAAGTCAAGGGTCTCTGCCATCGTCAGCATGTCCTGTTTGGAATGTAGCTGGTGTCACTTGGTCCATGTGACCGTTGTAACCCTGGCCACCCCTATATAAGGTGGCACAGGGAGCCCTAGCAAAGGGTTGGTCATTCCTTACACTCATAGTTCATAGCTCATCTTCCTCCTCTCACAGAGAGCTCGGAAGCACCATTGTTGTACACTCCATCGATCTAGTTATATAGATAGTAGTGCATGAGTAGGGGTGTTATCTCCTTACGAGAGCCCCGAACCTGGGTAGCTTGTGTGTTCCTTACTGTCGTGCTTCTTAGTGCGCTTCCCTCTCCCGAATCCTCCAGCATCTAGTTCGGCCCCCATTTAAGCCATCCCATGGCATATGTTGTTTCACCACGACGACAAGAACAACAACAAGTTTCTCTTAAGTGGATCACCCAAGGTTTATCGAACTCGGGGAGGAAGAGGTCAAAGATATCCCTCTCAAGTAACCTTGCAATTAAGATACAAGAAGTCTCTTGTGTCCCCAACACACCCAATACACTTCTCAGGTGTATAGGTGCACTAGTTTAGCGAAGAGATAGTGAAATACAAGTGATATGGATGATTATAAGTGGTAATTGCAATCTAAAATAAAAATTGCTGCGAGCAAACATGTAACAGAACTGATTGTAAATGGTGTTTCAATGCTTAGAAACCAGGCCTAGGGATCATACTTTCACTAGTGGACACTCTCAACAATGATAACATAATTGAACACATAAATATCATTCTTCACTATGCTACCCCAAACTACTCTCTAGTTGGATAACGAACACTAATCACGATGTAGGTCTATAATAGCACTCCTTAAAGTTCGCATTCCCCAATCTAGATTACCCCACACTGTCACCTTGAGTGCACTAGATGGTTCCAGACAAACACCAACAATTCATAGAGACATCCAACTCAAATCATAACACATGATAAGTATTGCTGTAAAATTTAGCCTAAGAGACACACATAATGCGCACACTGTCACCTTCACATCATGGGACAAGGTGTCTCCGGAGATTACAAGAATAAAACCACTTGAGTAGCATAATAGATGAAGAGCAACATCTACTAATTCAACTAGATATAAAGCTCATGATCACATAAAGGTCACACCATGGGAGAGAGAGATGAACCACATAGCTACCGATAGAGCCCTTAGCCTCGGGGGAGAACTACTCCCTCCTCATCATGGAAGTCAGTAACGTCGACGGAGATGGCGGTGGAGTCGATGGAGATGGCTCTGGGGCAACTCTACGTCCCGGCAGGGTGCCTTAATAGAGACTTCTGTCCCCCGAAATTGGTCTTTGATGGCGGCGGCGCTGCAGAACTTTTTGTGGATGGATGCCTGGACAATTTAGGATTTTCACCTCGGAGAGAATATATAGGCGGAAGGGCGATGTCAGAGGGTGGACTAGTGATGACCCACAAGTATAGGGGGTGTATCGTAGTATTTTCGATAAATAAGAGTGTCGAACCCAACGAGGAGCAGAAGGTGTTGACAAGTGGTTTTGATCAAGGATTCACTATAAATACTAGCAAACTGGTTTTTAGGGGTATTTGGTAATGCAAGTAAATAAAGTACAAGTAAATAAAAGACAATAATAACAATTGCATCAAGTGGCCCAATCCTTTCTAGAGCAAAGGACAAGCCGGTTGTGTAACTTATGATGACCAAACGTTCTCGAGGACACACGGGAGTTTCTATCAAGAGCTTTCGCTTCATGCCGCTAAATAATCTTTATTGGTTTGATAAGTGTTATGGGGGTGAACCTGTGATAGCGTACTACCCTTACTAGGATTAATACACACTTGTGGTTATACCCCTTGCAAGCATCCGCAACTACAAGAAAGTAATTAAGATAAATCTAACCAGAGCCTTAAACTCTAAGATCCTACGCTCCCTGGTGCAATGGTTTCCTAACGGAGGTTTAGGTTTCTGTCACTCCAGCAACCCCCACAATTAGTAGCCAAATACACAATGCATTCCACTAGGCCCATAAATGGTGAAGTATCATGTAGTCGACGTTCACATGACACCACTAGTGAAATAGCACCACAACAAATAAATATCAAACCATTAAATATTACTCAACATAATTCCACTACTAACATCTTGACTTCTCCCATGTCCTCAAGAACTAAACGAACTACTCACAAGACATCATATGGATCATGATCAAAGGTGAAATAATGGTAAATAACAATCTGAACATAAACCTTAATTCAACGGTTCCATTCAATAGCATCAACCACAAGAGTAATCAACACCGGGAAAGTTTCCCCTAGGAATTTGATAAGATTCAACTCAAGATGTTACAGCGGGATGGCGAGGTGATGGTGGAGATGAAGGGGCTGGTGATGAGGATGATGGTGATGATGATCCCGATGAAGTCCGGTGCGATGGCGATGACAATGGCGACAATCTCCCCTCTCCGGGAAGGAATTTCCCCGGCAGACTCCTGCCTGCCGGAGAGCTTTTCTCTCTCTGGTGTTTTCTGCCCCGCAGAGGCGGTAGTGTCTATCTCTGAGCCCCCCCTTCACTTAGGTTTTCGGGGATGATGATATACGCGAAGGGGCAATGGCAGAAGTGGGCCAGGGTGGCCTCACCACAGGCCGGCACGGCCAGGGGTGGGCTCGCGCCCCCTGTTTGTGAGCCCGCCCTATGGCTCCTTCATACGTCTCAAACGTATCTATAATTTTTGATGCTCCATGCTTGTTTTTACACCATTTGCCTATTGTTTCGTTACACTTAGTGGCACTTTTATGCATTTTCCGGAACTAACCTATTAACAAGTGCCACAGTGCCAGTTTCCTGTTTTCTGCTGTTTTTGTGTTTCAGAAGTGATACACAGGAAATATTCTCGGAATTGGACGAAACAAGTTCCTGAAGTCTTATTTTACCCGGAAGCTTCCAGAGATCCGAAGGAGAGTAGGAGGTGAGGGACCAGGGGCCCACACACAGGGGTGGCGCGGCCAGCCCCTGGCCCGCGCCACCGCCTTGTGAGGCCACCTGGCCCCTCTTCTCGCGACGCCCCTTCGCCTATATAAAGCCTCGGGACGGAAAACCCTAGAGGAGTCGGCAATTTTCCAGAAAGAGTTCCGCAGTTCTGCCGCCGCCGTCGACGAATTTCGGGGGACAGAAGTCTCTGTTCCGGCACCCTGCTGGGACGGGGAAGTGCCCCCGGAGCCATCTCCATCGGTCTCCATCGCCGTCTCTGCCGTCTCCATCGACCTCACCGCCATCTCCATCAACCTTGCTGTCTCCTATGATGAGGAGGGAGTAGTTCATCCCCGGGGCTGAGGGCTCTACCGGTAGCTATGTGGTTCACCTCTCTCTCCCATGATGTGATCTTTATGTGATCGTGAGCTTTGTATCATGTTGAACAAGTAGATGTTATTATTCAGATATTATGCTACTCCTATGCTTAATTATTATAGTGTACTCTAGTGATGTTATTAAAGTAATCTATTCCTCCTGCCATGGTGTAACGGTGACAGTGCATGCATCGTGGTGGTACTTGGTTTAGGCTATGATCGTGATCTCTTGTGGATTATGAGAGTAATTATTACTATGATAGTATTGAGTGATCTATTCCTCCTTTCATGGTGTAAAGTTGACAGTGTGTGCACCATGTTAGTACTTGGTCTAAGTCGCAATGATTGCTATCTTGAATTGTGATCTGATTTGGATGTCTCTATGAGTGGTGTTTGTCAAGTACTTGATGAACTTTAAGGGGTGCTTCTGTAGCCACTACACAATGATTAGTGTTATTCAATAGGAGAGTAATTCAGAGTACCATAGTGGAGAGAAGTTATCTATTTGTTCATTCATGTTATATTGTTGGGAGTGTGTCCACTAGTGAAAGTATGATCCCTAGGCCTTGTTTCCAAGCATTGCACACCGTTTACTTGCTGTTTTGTTACATGTTTGCTTGCAGCGATTTTTATTCCAGATTGTATTTACTATATATAATCATCCATACCACTTGTATTTCACTATCTCTTCGCCGAACTAGTGCACCTATACATCTGACAAGTGTATTGGGTGTGTTGGGGACACAAGAGACTTTCTGTATCATAATTGCAGGGTTGCTTGAGAGGGATAGCTTTGACCTCTAACCTCCCTGAGTTCGATAAACCTTGGGTGATCCACTTAAGGGAAACTTGCTGCTGTTCTACAAACCTCTGCACTTGGAGGCCCAACAAGTGTCTACAAGAATAGAAGTGCGTAGACATCAAGATCTTTTCTGGCGCCGTTGCCGGGGAGGTAAGGTAAAAGGTACTCGCATCCTCCTGTGTGAGTGCTCGGAGTTATTTCCTTTAGATTCTGCAATTACATCTTTTTGTTTCTTGTTTTTATTTTCACTAGTTAGGCTTAATGGAAAACAAAGAGTTCTTTAGTCTTTTTCCTGATTTTAGATTTGAAGAGAAAATTGAAAATCCTTTGGAGCTTATTTCGCATAGCAATGTTATTAGTACGAATGCTTTGAATACTGTTAATGCTAATGCTATAGAAAAGTCTAAGCTTGGGGAAGCTGGTTTTGTTAAGTATGATATTTTTAGTCCCCCAGCTTTAGTGGAGAAAGTTTGCTCTGATGATATTTTATCTCCCATATGTGATGTTTCTAATGATGCTTGTGCTCCTCATCCTTTTAAAATACCTACAAAGATTGTTGAACGTATTAGGGATAACTGCTATTTAGGAGATGGAACTGTCCATCCTGGTGATCATTTGCTTTTTATACATGAATTATGCGAGTTGTTCCAGTGTGCAGTTATTTCAATGAACCAAGTTAAGAAGAAGCTATTCTCTTTGTCACTGAAAGGCAGAGCTGAGGAATGGTATCGGCTGCTTGAAGATGGTCCATCTATTGCATGGGAGGAAATTGTGTCTCTCTTTTATTCCAAGTTTTATCCTCCAAGTGAAATTCATAAAGATCGTAATCGGATATATAACTTTTGGCCTCATGAGGGAGAAAGCATTGCCCAAGCGTGGGGAAGATTGAAGTTACTAATGCATAAATGTCCTATTCATGATCTTCCCCGTAATATTATTATTAATAATTTTTATGCAAGGCTTTCAGGACATTACAAGGACTATCTAGATGCATGCTTTGATGGGTCTTTCACAAGCAAGGATGTCGACACCAAGTGGGGTCTGCTTGAGACAATTCAAAACAATATTGAAGGTTGGGATAGCGACAAAGGTAAAGGATCAGGTATGAATTACGAGTTTGATTGCATTAAGTCTTTTGCTGAAACTGCTAATTTTCAAGAGCTTAGTGCTAAATATGGTCTTGATCCTCAAATTATGGTTGATTGCTTTAAAGCCTTTGCTTCCCATATGAATGTTCCTAAAGGAAATGGGGACGTGTATCATGAACCTTTTAAGGATACTTGCATAGAAAGTGATATTGTTGTTGATGATTGCAATAAACATGCTCAAACCTCTAAAAGTACTATTTCTTATAAGCATGTTAATTTTTGTGGAATACATAGACCTTGTGAACAGAGTTACAACAAGGAAGATTATTGCATCACCCACGCAAATGAAGAAACCAGTATGTGGCTCAAGGATCTAGATGTGCTTGGTGAATGGGTTTGTGAGCTTTATCCTTTTCTTTGTGAATTTTGCGGTGAAAAGGGGCACTTTAATTTTCAATGCCCAATTAATCGAACGAGTACCGCAGATTTGTATTGTGATGATAAGATTACTTTCAATCAGTATGATGAGCTTACTTTGTTTTTGAATTGTGAAGAGATATCTAGAAAGATTGCTTTGGTAGACATGAATGATGTTGATATTAATAGCACCCTTCTTGGTTGTCATCTCTATTGTGCTAAAGACTGCCTCACAAATACTTACTTACAAGATCTTATAAAACATGATGTTTTGCCAAGCTATGACATGACTAATAGATGTTTCGATATTATTAATAGAGAGGAGGAATCCTCCAAAGTTTCTTCTGTTGTTTCTATCAGCAAACCAGATTATGTGGAGAAGATGCCTTTCCCTCCTAGAGAATATGTGGAGAAGATGCCCTTCAAGTCTCTCCCTCCTAAAGGAGAGAGTAAGAAGAAGAAGAAGAAGAAGAAGAGGAGGAGTAAAAGGCGAGAGGACACGGTATCTTCCCCTAAGCGTTATGATCCTGCTATAGATTATGATAATTCTGATTGGGACGATGTTCCTATGCCTATTACTTATGTTAGTCATCATGATTGGGAAAAGCACTCTACTTTTGATATTGAAAATCTTTTTGGTACCAATTCTAAGGTTAATAATTGTTGTACCATTAGTGCTATCCATGTTCCTTCTTATGATGATATGTTTGATGAATATGCTTTGCGAAATAGCTGTTCTTTAGCTTGTGATGATACTAAACCTCTAGTTTATGATGGCTATGATGATGAGTATAATATTTTCAGTTCACCTACTTTTGAGGAGAAAATTAGTTATGATTACAATATGCCTCCTGTTTTTGATGATTATGGTGATGAGAATAATTATTCTGTTGAATCTGCTCCTACTACTATTGTTCATGTAGGGAGTATTAATCCTTTTATGCATGTGGCTCATGATAGGGATGCTTTATGTGATAGTTATATTGTTAGTTCTATTCATGATGCTACTGAAAGTTACTATGAGAGAGGGAAACATGGTTTGATGGATCTCAACAATATTGAGTTTCCCCTCTTTATGTTGCAATTCTTGAAGTTGTACTTGTTTTGCCTTCCTATGCTTTTTGCTTTGAGCTTTTATGACTTGTCTCTTTACAAGACTATTTTTCATAGGAAGTGGTTTAGATTTAAATGTGTTCCACATTTGCTTTTTGATGCTCTCTATTGCTTTAAGTTCCTATATGGCGCCTTTGCCTCAAGCTCTTATATGGCGCCCACATGAGCATCTTTGCAAATTATTGCGCCTAGCTCAAAGGCGTTAAAGAAAAGCACTCTTGGGAGATAACCCATTGTTTAATTTTCAGTACTTTTTCTTTTATTTGAGTCTTGGAAGTCATTACTACTGTAATACCGCTCCTTATCTTGTTTATTTCGTTTTTGTGCCAAGAGAAACCTCTAATTTGAGTGAGGTAAGATTTGGGGATGTTGCTGTCCTGAAACTGTTTTCAGTGCTGCACCGTAAAAATTCGTATAAATTCTCTGTATATCTTTTGGACCTGTGATTTCTTGTGCATATGCCCCAGGTTATATCCAAACTTTCATTAGTTGAACACTTTTTGATTTGAGCAACAGAAAACCCCTCAAAAATTCGACCTTTGTCAGCTGTTCAGTTTTGACAGATTTCTGCCAATATTTGTGTTTGCCACTTTATCGCTTTCTTTTGAGTTCTTTTGATCATGGAACTTTTGGGGAGGTTGATACAGTAGTATTTGCTATATATGTGGTGGTTTTGAGTTGAAACCTGAAGCAAAAAGAGGTTGATTATATGTTATGCTTACACTAATGTTGCTAATAGAATTGTGTTTAGTTTTGTATGAAGGAAGTTTTCAAGTGTAGGGATTGGAGAATGATGAGATGAGTTGAAGAATGGACAAAAGCTCAAGCTTGGGGATTCCCATGCATCACCCCAAGAAATATCCAAGAAGTACAAGCGTCAAAGCTTGGGGATGCCCCCGAGGCACCCCTTCTTCATCGGCAAAAATCAGGTCACCTTTCAAAACACTATATTTTTATTGCTTCATGCACTATGTGTTTTTCTTGGAGCGTCAGTTGTTTTAGTTTTCTTAGTTGGTTTAGTTTGTTTGTTTGCTGCAATAAATGGTTGGACCCCAACAAATTTCTTTTGGAGAAGTTACGTTGTTTTCATTTGCAAAGAACGCTCTAGTTTTCACTCTTATTAAAAATCGTGCGTTCTACTTTTTCTGCTACTGCTTTTGGTTTTCGTTTTCGCCTTGATTTGCATTCAGACCTTGTCATATCTTTTCATCAAGGTGTATTTTTTCCTCTGATCTTCATTGGTTTTCATCAAAAGAGGTGTCTTTAAAAATTTCAAATGGTGTTGGAAAAGAGAAAAAGCTTTGTGCAAAATAGTGGTACAAGAAGGAGCTTGTGTAGACTGCGGCTTAGGCTTTTTCATGTCTTGCTTGATGTCTTTTTGATAGTATGCTTAGTGGTTTTGCTGTAGCATGACTTGTCTCAAATAACTGAGATTGCTTAATGAGCCTTTGAAAAAATCATGCGTTGTTTTTATTGTATGGAAGCATTATTTTGGTTTTCTCCTTGATGCTTTATTTGGGTCGACTTGGCGCATGCTCACACATGTTAGACTCTTACAAAGTCGCCAATTGCCTTCATGATCATTTATTTTTTGACTTTTGATGCCATCTTATGCTTCTTTTAATGTCGCTTTGTCGCTTTGCATGATTATGGCCATTATTGCTCTCTTAGTTGGTCGCTCCCAGTCTTTTGCTAGCCCTCGCCTTGTACTGAGTATGAGCTCTACTCGTGCATCCAACTCCTAAAAGCCAAAGTTTTCCAAAGTGTCCACCATACATACCTACTAGCAATTTGCTATTCCAAGTAAATTTGACTTGCTTTTATTTTCTCTTCAAATTAAACTCTTACCAGTGTTATGCGAAATTCGGTCAGTAAAGCTCTCACGAACCGGAAGGCACACTTTACTTTTTCCTGTTCTTAAAAATTTGACATTGTGGTCTCTTATGTTGAGTTGTTATGCTTGCAAGTTGTAAGTTGGATTCTAGCCCAGCCATGCTGTCATGGGCAAGCTTTCAACATTCCACATCTTAATTGAGTTGATATCGTGATCTTTTGTTTATGGATGCCCGTGGTGTGAAATGAATTGGGAATCTTGTGGGGATCATGGAGTTTGTATATGTGTTAGGGAAACGCCGGGCCGCCAATCTAAGCCACGCATAATTCATGGTGGAAATTTGCAGCATACCCATGGTGAACATTCGACGACGCATCTCACAATAAAAAGCTAAACAATATAGCAAATAAAAGAGATGTCGAGGTGTTCATTGTCTGCTGGTCCTGTCATTTTGGTGTGGGCTTGTTCCATGTCATCGGGCACGGAGGTACCCCATTGGCGGTTCTCAATGATATGCATATACTTACAATGACAAGAGCCTTGCTTGGGACTCTAAGTAAAGTAGCATGAGGTTTGGGTACTCGTATTCACGGGGCACGAGGTTTTCAACTTATGATTTGTCAAGCATATGCATCATAATTGTTCTCGCATTAACTTTAACCATTCAAGATGCTTATGATGGGGGCAATGAGAGCTCAAAGCCGGTAAGTACCATAATTTTTGAAGGTTATAAAACTTGCAATCACTGCTTCCCTCTGCGAAGGGCCTTTCTTTTACTTTTATGTTGAGTCACCACCTTCTTTCTTTATGCACCATTAAGAGAGCATAGTTGTCATTCTTAGTGTAATATGCATTGTCCCAAAGTTCATTGATTGATTCATATTGTTGGTTTCACTTGTTCTTAAATTATTTGTATCTAGTCGCCCTCTTAAACTTGAAGGTGTCCTATGCATTTATGTTTTGCTCTCTATGAAGGACAAGCTGAAAACCATTTGTATGTTTTTCCTTATGATTTGAACACACGTTTGACTTTCATTGTTTCATTTTCATGATCTTTTGTTTGTGTTCATGTGCATGTTTACAACATGGTTGCTAAGTTCTTATTGTCATGATTATATCGTCATGCCCATGTTTTAAGTTCTTATGATCCCAGCTCACAATGCTTACATATATGATCAAGATTGTGTAGGTGCATGTCACCTCAAAAATTATTCTTTTGTTATCACTTACCTACTCGAGGACGAGCAGGAGTTAAGCTTGGGGATGCTTGATACGTCTCAAACGTATCTATAATTTTTGATGCTCCATGCTTGTTTTTACACCATTTGCCTATTGTTTCGTTACACTTAGTGGCACTTTTATGCATTTTCCGGAACTAACCTATTAACAAGTGCCACAGTGCCAGTTTCCTGTTTTCTGCTGTTTTTGTGTTTCAGAAGTGATACACAGGAAATATTCTCGAAATTGGACGAAACAAGTTCCTGAAGTCTTATTTTACCCGGAAGCTTCCAGAGATCCGAAGGAGAGTAGGAGGTGAGGGACCA
The DNA here is from genome assembly GCA_007115705.1 of Dactylis glomerata. Taxonomy (NCBI): domain Eukaryota; kingdom Viridiplantae; phylum Streptophyta; class Magnoliopsida; order Poales; family Poaceae; genus Dactylis; species Dactylis glomerata. The sequence goes on from QXEO01001193.1 coordinate 975,438, forward strand.
GGGGCCCACACACAGGGGTGGCGCGGCCAGCCCCTGGCCCGCGCCACCGCCTTGTGAGGCCACCTGGCCCCTCTTCTCGCGACGCCCCTTCGCCTATATAAAGCCTCGGGACGGAAAACCCTAGAGGAGTCGGCAATTTTCTAGAAGGAGTTCCGCAGTTCCGCCACCGCCGTCGACGAATTTCGGGGGACAGAAGTCTCTGTTCCGGCACCCTGCCAGGACGGGGAAGTGCCCCCGGAGCCATCTCCATCGGTCTCCATCGCCATCTCTGCCGTCTCCATCGACCTCACCGCCATCTCCATCAACCTTGCTGTCTCCTATGATGAGGAGGGAGTAGTTCATCCCCGGGGCTGAGGGCTCTACCGGTAGCTATGTGGTTCACCTCTCTCTCCCATGATGTGATCTTTATGTGATCGTGAGCTTTGTATCATGTTGAACAAGTAGATGTTATTATTCAGATATTATGCTACTCCTATGCTTAATTATTATAGTGTACTCTAGTGATGTTATTAAAGTAATCTATTCCTCCTGCCATGGTGTAACGGTGACAGTGCGTGCATCGTGGTGGTACTTGGTTTAGGCTATGATCGTGATCTCTTGTGGATTATGAGAGTAATTATTACTATGATAGTATTGAGTGATCTATTCCTCCTTTCATGGTGTAAAGTTGACAGTGTGTGCACCATGTTAGTACTTGGTCTAAGTCGCAATGATTTCTATCTTGAATTGTGATCTGATTTGGATGTCTCTATGAGTGGTGTTTGTCAAGTACTTGATGAACTTTAAGGGGTGCTTCTGTAGCCACTACACAATGATTAGTGTTATTCAATAGGAGAGTAATTCAGAGTACCATAGTGGAGAGAAGTTATCTATTTGTTCATTCATGTTATATTGTTGGGAGTGTGTCCACTAGTGAAAGTATGATCCCTAGGCCTTGTTTCCAAGCATCGCACACCGTTTACTTGCTGTTTTGTTACATGTTTGCTTGCAGCGATTTTTATTCCAGATTGTATTTACTACTTATAATCATCCATACCACTTGTATTTCACTATCTCTTCGCCGAACTAGTGCACCTATACATCTGACAAGTGTATTGGGTGTGTTGGGGACACGAGAGACTTTCTGTATCGTAATTGCAGGGTTGCTTGAGAGGGATAGCTTTGACCTCTAACCTCCCTGAGTTCGATAAACCTTGGGTGATCCACTTAAGGGAAACTTGCTGCTATTCTACAAACCTCTGCACTTGGAGGCCCAACAAGTGTCTACAAGAATAGAAGTGCGTAGACATCACTCCTCTCGCCTCCTCCTTCTGGCTTCTTCAGTCTTCTGGCAAAGTATAATTTTCTGGTATTTTTCTGGAATTTCCTGATCTTCTGAAACATGGTGTCTTGACGGTCCTTTTTCCAGCAGAATCCTGACTCCACCAGCAAATCCTCCAATGATCATCAAACATGTAAAAACAGAGGAATCAACATAAGTATTATCTCTAAATGTGAAATATATCAATGAATAACAGTAAATTATGATACAAAATAGTCATGCAAAATGGACGTATCAACCCCCCCAAGCTTAGACCTCGCTTGTCCCCAAGCGAAAACTGAACTCGGTAAACATGACCACAGGTTTATGGAGTGAAGTGTCGATATTCAAAATACAGACAAGAAGCATCACATTCACCAAGGTACAAGTTATAATAGACAGCAACTTCCCTTTATATGATATAGACTTGCAATAAGTAAAAGGGAATCACAAACAAAGATGCAGGAGGTAAACTATAATTGGTGTTGGCAAACCTTAGTTCTTGGTCAGAGAACAATGAACAAACTATTCTGAATTTTGAATGGAGCCTTTATAACAGAGCTAATATAGCAAAAACCATATGCTCAACAAAACAAACTCTTTGCAATCATAGAAAGCTTTCAAACATATATTCCTTCAAATAAAAACATTATACTAAACAAAGGAAGATAGTAAACATGATTGAATGGATCAACATATGGATGAGTGAAACATAACAACTCAAATGCTTGCTTGAGATAGAAGGGAATAGGTTGACTCAACATAAAAGTAAAAGACAGGCCCATCATAGAGGGAAGTAGGGATTAAACATGTGCTAGAGATTTCATTTGTAAAACAGAGGTAAAAGTTGTTTTGAGAGGTGGTTGCTTTTGTCAATGACTAGCAACGGAGTGCTTGATATCTTCCATACTAAACAAGTGAGAGCGGTTCCGAGATGTTGATTAATTGGCACAATTGTGCTCTTTTATAGCTTGGCACTGATGTCTACGCACTTCTATTCTTGTAGACACTTGTTGGGCCTCCAAGTGCAGAGGTTTGTAGAACAGCAGCAAGTTTCCCTTAAGTGGATCACCCAAGGTTTATCGAACTCAGGGAGGTTAGAGGTCAAAGCTATCCCTCTCAAGCAACCCTGCAATTACGATACAGAAAGTCTCTTGTGTCCCCAACACACCCAATACACTTGTCAGATGTATATGGGGATGCAAGTGGACTGTCCAGCGGACAAGGCGGACGTCCGCGGGGAGTGTTTGTCAGTAATTAAAACAAATTCGTTAAGAACAATGATTAGGTGATAAGAAACAAATTCGTCTGCCGGGATGTCAGAGCGGATGTCCGCCTGCATCCCTAGATGTATAGGTGCACTAGTTCGGCGAAGAGATAGTGAAATACAAGTAGTAGTGATGATTATAAGTAGCAAACGTGGTGTGAAATAAATATCGCTGCGAGCAAACAAGTAACAAAATAGCAAGTAAACGGTGTGCAAAGCTTGTAAACAAGGCCTAGGGATCATACTTTCACTAGTGGACACACTCCCAACAATATAACATGACTGAACAAATAACTTCTCTTTGCTAAGGTACTCTGAATTACTCTCCTATTGAATAACACTAATCATTGTGTAGTGGCTACAGAAGCACCACTTAAAGTTCATCAAGTACTTGACAAACACCACTCATAGAGATATCCAAATCAGATCACAATTCAAGATAGAAATCATTGCAACTTAGACCAAGTACTAACACGGTGCACACACTGTCAACATTACACCATGAAAGGAGGAATAGATCACTCAAACTATCATAGCAATAATTATTCTCATAATCCACAAGAGATCACAATCATAGCCTAAACCAAGTACCACCATGATGCACGCACTGTCACCGTTACACCATAGCAGGAGGAATAGATTACTTTAATAACATTGCTAGAGTACACAAAATATCTGAATAATAACATGTACTTGTTCAACATGATACAAAGCTCACGATCACATAAAGATCACATCATGGGAGAGAGAGGTGAACCACATAGCTACCGGTAGAGCCCTCAGCCCCGGGGATGAACTACTCCCTCCTCATCATAGGAGACAGCAAGGTTGATGGAGATGGTGGTGAGGTCGATGGAGACGGCGGAGACGGCGATGGAGACCGATGGAGATGGCTCCGGGGGCACTTCCCCGTCCCGGCAGGGTGCCGGAACAGAGACTTCTGTCCCCCGAAATTCGTCGACAACGGCGGCGGAGCTGCGGAACTGTTTCTGGAAAATTGCCGACTCCCCTAGGGTTTTCCGTCCCGAGGCTTCTTATAGGCGAAGGGGTGATGTCAGAGGAGGGCCAGGGCCTCCTCACACATGGCTGGCGCGGCCAGGGGCCTGGCCGCGCCACCTGTGTGTGTGGGGCCCCTGTGGCCCACCTCCTACTCCTCTTCGGATCTCTGGAAGCTTCCGGGTAAAATAAGACTTCAAGAACTTGTTTCGTCCAATTCCGAGAATATTTCCTGTGTATCACTTCTGAAACACAAAAATAGCAGAAAACAGGAAACTGGCACTGTGGCGCTTGTTAATAGGTTAGTTCCGGAAAATGCATAAAAGTGCCACTAAGTGTAACGAAACAATAGGCAAATGGTGTAAAAACAAGCATGGAGCATCAAAAATTATAGATACGTTTGAGACGTATCAAGCATCCCCAATCTTAACTCCTGCTCGTCCTCGAGTAGGTAAGTGATAACACAAGAATAATTTTTGAGGTGACATGCACCTACACAATCTTGATCATATATGTAAGCATTGGTGAGCTGGGATCAATAGAACTTAAAACATGGGCATGAAAGACATAATCTTGATAATAGAAACTTAGCAACCATGTTATAAACATGCAAATGAACACAAACAAAAGATCATGAAAATGAAACAATGAAAGTCAAACGTGTGTTCAAATCATAAGGAAAAACATACAAATGGTTTTCAGCTTGTCCCTCATGGGGAGCAAAACATAAATGCATAGGACACCTTCAAGTTTAAGAGGGCGACTAGATACAAATAATTTGAGAACAAGTGAAACCAACATCATGAATCAATCAATGAAAACTTTGGGACAATGCACATTATACTCAGAATGACAACTATGCTCTCTTAATGGTGCATAAAGATAGAAGGTGGTGACTCAACATAAAAGTAAAAGAAAGGCCCTTCGCAGAGGGAAGCAGTGATTAAACATGTGCTAGAGCTTTTCATTTGTAAAACAGAGAGATAAAAATTGGTTTTGAGAGGTGGTTGCTTTTGTCAACGACTAGCAATGGGGTTCTTACTATCTTCCATACAAAAATGAAGCAAGTTTTTGAGAGAGGGATTGGCACTTTTGTGCTCTTTTATAAAGCTTGGCACTCCTCCCCACCTTTTTTCCTTTCACAAACCATGGCTAACCGATTCCATCGGGTGCCCACCAACATTCACTTTCCATGGAGGAGTGCCTTTTTTCTTTTTTTTTTCTTTTTGGAATAAGCAATATGGAAGATAGCAAATCTGACCACTACGTCCCCATGAGCTGAAAACAGTGTCACAAAACGAGAAGTGTTTTGAAAGTTTTTGAAAGGTAGCACATGCAAATTTACTTGGAATGGCTTATAAATACCATGCATAGGAATTTATAGTGGACACGATGGCAAACTTGGTTTTTGGGAGTTGGATGCACGAGTAGAGCTCATACTCAGTACAAAGTGAGGGCTAGCAAAAGACTGGGAGCGACCAACTAAGAGAGCAATAACGGCCATAATCATGCATAGCGACAAAGCGACATTAAAAGAAGCATAAGATGGCATCAAAAGTCAAAAAATAAATGATCATAGAGGCTATAGGCGACTTATCTTGTAGTCAACATGGTGTAAGCATGTGCCAAGTCAACCCAAATAAAGCATCAAGGAGAAAACCAAAATAATGCTTCCATACAATAAAAACAACGTATGATTTTTTCAAAGGCTCATTAAGCAATCTCAGTTATTTGAGACAAGTCATGCTACAGCAAAACCACTAAGCATACTATCAAAAAGACATCAAGCATGACATGAAAAAGCCTAAGCCGCAGTCTACACAAGCTCCTTCTTGTACCACTATTCTGCACAAAGCTTTTTCTCTTTTCCAACACCATTTGAAATTTTTAAAGACACCTCTTTTGATGAAAACCAATAAAGATCAGAGGCAAAAATACACCTTGATGAAAAGATATGACAAGATCTGAATGCAAATCAAGGCGAAAACGAAAACCAAAAGCAGTAGCAGAAAAAGAAGAACACTCGGTGAACGATAAGATTGAAAAACTGAGTGTTCTTAGCAAATGAAAACGAGTTCATCTCCTCCAAAAGAAACATGATGTGATCTAACCATTTATTGCAGAAAACAAACAAACCTAACCAACTAAGAAAACTAAAACAACTGACGCTCCAAAAAAACACATAGTGCATGAAGCAATAAAAATATAGTGTTTTGAAAGGTGACCTGATTTTTGCCGATGAAGAAGGGGTGCCTCGGGGGCATCCCCAAGCTTTGACGCTTGTACTTCTTGGATATTTCTTGGGGTGATGCATGGGCATCCCCAAGCTTGAGCTTTTGTCCATTCTTCAACTCATCTCATCATTCTCCAATCCCTACACTTGAAAACTTCCTTCATACAAAACTAAACACAAATCTATTAGCAACATTAGTGTAGCATAACATATAATCAACCTCTTTTTGCTTCAGGTTTCAACCCAAAACCACCACATATATAGCATATACTACTGTATCAACTTCCCCAAAAGTTCCATAATCAAAAGAACTCAAAAGAAAGCGATAAAGTGGCAAACACAAATATTGGCAGAAATCTGTCAAAACTGAACAGATGACAAATGTCGAATTTTTGAGGGATTTTCTGTTGCTCAAATCAAAAAGTGTTCAACTAAGAAAAGTTTGGATATAACCTGGGGCATCTGCACAAGAAATTGCAGGCCCAAAAGATAAACAGAGAAGTTTCACAAATTTTTACGGTGTAGCACCGAAAACTGTTTCAGGACAGCAACATCCCCAAATCTTTACCTCACTCAAATTAGAGGCTTCTCTTGGCACAAAAACGAAATAAACAATATAAGGAGCGGTCATTACAGTAGTAATGACTTCCAAGACTCAAATAAAAGAAAAAGTACTGAAAATAAACAATGGGTTATCTCCCAAGAGTGCTTTTCTTTAACGCCTTTGAGCTAGGCGCAGTAATTTGCAAAGATGCTCATGTGGGCGCCATATAAGAGCTTGAGGCAAAGGCGCCATATAGGAACTTAAAGCAACAGAGAGCATCAAAAAGCAAATGTGGAACACATTTAAATCTAAACCACTTCCTATGAAAAATAGTCTTGTAAAGAGACAAGTCATGAAAGCGCAAAGCAAAAAGCATAGGAAGGCAAAACAAGTACAACTTCAAGAATTGCAACATAAAGAGGGGAAACTCAATATTGTTGAGATCCATCAAACCATGTTTCCCTCTCTCATAGTAACTTTCAGTAGCATCATGAATAGAACTAACAATATAACTATCACATAAAGCATCCCTATCATGAGCCACATGCATAAAAGGATTAATACTCCCTACATGAACAATAGTAGTAGGAGCAGATTCAATAGAATAATTATTCTCATCACCATAATCATCAAAAATAGGAGGCATATTATAATCATAACTATTTTTCTCCTCAAAAGTAGGTGAATTTAAAACATTATACTCATCATCATAAACTAGAGGCTTAGTATCATCACTAGATAGAGAACTACTATGTCGCATAGCATATTCATCGAACATATCATCATAAGAAGGAACATGGATAGCACTAATGGTACAACAATTATTAAACTTAGAATTGGTACCAAAAAGATTTTCAATATCAAAAGTAGAGTGCTTTTCCCAATCATGATCACTAACATAAGCAATAGGCATAGGAACATCATCCCAATCAGAATTATCATAATCTATAGCAGGATCATAACGCTTTGGGGAAGATACCGTGTCCTCTCGCCTCTTACTCCTCTTCTTCTTCTTCTTCTTCTTCTTACTCTCTCCTTTAGGAGGGAGAGACTTGAAGGGCATCTTCTCCACATATTCTGGTATGCTGACAGGAACAACAGAAGAAACTTTGGAGGATTCCTCCTCTCTATTAATAAGATAAAAACATCTATCAGTCCTGTCATAGCTTGGCAAAATATCAAGTTTTATAAGATTTTGAATGTAAGTATTTGCAAGGCAATCTTTAGCACAATAGAGACGACAGCCACGAAGGGTGCTATTAATATCAACATCATTCATATCTATCAAAGCAATCTTTCTAGATATATCGTCACACGCCAAGAACAAAGTGAGCTCATCATGCTGATTAGGAGTAATATTGTCATCACAATACAAACTTAAGGTACTAGAAGAGTAACTATTAGGGTTTGAGCATTGGAAATTAAAATGACCTATGTCATCGCAATGTTTACAAAGAAAAGGATAAAGCTCACAAACCTTTTTACCGATCTCACCTATATCCTTGTACCACATAGTAGTTTCTTCATTTGCGTGGGTGATGCAATAATCTTCCTTGTTGTAACTCTGTTCACAAGGTATATGTACTCCGCAAAAATTAACATGCTTATAAGAAATAGTACTTTTAGAAGTTTGAGCATGTTTATTGCAATCATCAACAACAATATCACTTTCTATGCAAGTGTCCTTAAAAGGTTCATGATACACGTCCCCATTTCCTTTAGGAACATTCATATGGGAAGCAAAGGCTTTAAAACAATCAACCATAATTTGAGGATCAAGACCATATTTAGCACTAAGCTCTTGAAAATTAGCAGTTTCAGCAAAAGACTTAATACAATCAAACTCGTAATTCATACCTGATCCTTTACCTTTGTCGCTATCCCAACCTTTAATATTGTTTTGAATTGTCTCAAGTAGACCCCACTTGGTGTCGACATCCTTGCTTGTGAAAGACCTATCAAAGCATGCATCTAGATAGTCCTTGTAATATCCTGAAAGCCTTGCATAAAAATTATTAATAACAATATTACGGGGAAGATCATGAATAGGACATTTATGCATTAGTAACTTCAATCTTCCCCACGCTTGGGCAATGCTTTCTCCCTCATGAGGCCAAAAATTATATATCTGATTACAATCTTTATGAATTTCACTTGGAGGATAAAACTTGGAATAAAAGAGAGGCACAATTTCCTCCCAATCAACAGATGGACCATTTTTAAGCAGCCGATACCATTCCTCGGCTCTGCCTTTCAGTGACAAAGAGAATAGCTTCTTCTTAACTTGGTTCATTGAAATACCTGCACACTGGAACAACTCGCATAATTCATGTATAAAAAGCAAATGATCACCAGGATGGACAGTTCCATCTCCTAAATAGCAGTTATTCCGAACACGTTCAACAATCTTCATAGGTATTTCAAAAGGATGAGGAGCACAAGCATCATTAGAAACATCACATATGGGAGATAAAATATTATCAGAACAAACCTTCTCCACTAAAGCTAGGGGACTAAAAATATCATACTCAACAAAACCAGCTTCCCCAAGCTTAGACTTTTCTATAGCATTAGCATTAACGGTATTCAAAGCATTCGTACTAATAACATTGCTATGCGAAATAAGCTCCAAAGGATTTTCAATTTTCTCATCAAATCTAAAATCAGGAAAAAGACTAAAGAACTCTTTATTTTCCATTAAGCCTAACTAGTGAAAATAAAAACAAGAAACAAAAAGATGCAATTGCAGAATCTAAAGGAAATAACTCCGAGGACTCACACAGGAGGATGCGAGTACCTTTTACCTTACCTCCCCGGCAACGGCGCCAGAAAAGAGCTTGATGTCTACGCACTTCTATTCTTGTAGACACTTGTTGGGCCTCCAAGTGCAGAGGTTTGTAGAACAGCAGCAAGTTTCCCTTAAGTGGATCACCCAAGGTTTATCGAACTCAGGGAGGTTAGAGGTCAAAGCTATCCCTCTCAAGCAACCCTGCAATTACGATACAGAAAGTCTCTTGTGTCCCCAACACACCCAATACACTTGTCAGATGTATAGGTGCACTAGTTCGGCGAAGAGATAGTGAAATACAAGTAGTAGTGATGATTATAAGTAGCAAACGTGGTGTGAAATAAATATCGCTGCGAGCAAACAAGTAACGAAATAGCAAGTAAACGGTGTGCAAAGCTTGTAAACAAGGCCTAGGGATCATACTTTCACTAGTGGACACACTCCCAACAATATAACATGACTGAACAAATAACTTCTCTTTGCTAAGGTACTCTGAATTACTCTCCTATTGAATAACACTAATCATTGTGTAGTGGCTACAGAAGCACCCCTTAAAGTTCATCAAGTACTTGACAAACACCACTCATAGAGATATCCAAATCAGATCACAATTCAAGATAGAAATCATTGCAACTTAGACCAAGTACTAACACGGTGCACACACTGTCAACATTACACCATGAAAGGAGGAATAGATCACTCAAACTATCATAGCAATAATTATTCTCATAATCCACAAGAGATCACAATCATAGCCTAAACCAAGTACCACCATGATGCACGCACTGTCACCGTTACACCATAGCAGGAGGAATAGATTACTTTAATAACATTGCTAGAGTACACAAAATATCTGAATAATAACATGTACTTGTTCAACATGATACAAAGCTCACGATCACATAAAGATCACATCATGGGAGAGAGAGGTGAACCACATAGCTACCGGTAGAGCCCTCAGCCCCGGGGATGAACTACTCCCTCCTCATCATAGGAGACAGCAAGGTTGATGGAGATGGCGGTGAGGTCGATGGAGACGATGGAGACGGCGATGGAGACCGATGGAGATGGCTCCGGGGGCACTTCCCCGTCCCGGCAGGGTGCCGGAACAGAGACTTCTGTCCCCCGAAATTCGTCGACGACGGCGGCGGAGCTGCGGAACTGTTTCTGGAAAATTGCCGACTCCCCTAGGGTTTTCCGTCCCGAGGCATCTTATAGGCGAAGGGGCGATGTCAGAGGAGGGCCAGGGCCTCCTCACACATGGCTGGCACGGCCAGGGGCCTGGCCGCGCCACCTGTGTGTGTGGGGCCCCTGTGGCCCACCTCCTACTCCTCTTCGGATCTCTGGAAGCTTCCGGGTAAAATAAGACTTCAGGAACTTGTTTTGTCCAATTCCGAGAATATTTCCTGTGTATCACTTCTGAAACACAAAAACAGCAGAAAACAGGAAACTGGCACTGTGGCGCTTGTTAATAGGTTAGTTCCGGAAAATGCATAAAAGTGCCACTAAGTGTAACGAGACAATAGGCAAATGGTGTAAAAACAAGCATGGAGCATCAAAAATTATAGATACGTTTGAGACGTATCGGGTGCCCACCAACTTTCACATACCATGGAGGAGTGCTCTTTTTCTTTCTTTTCTCTTTTTTTTAGATTACAATGGTCTGACCAGCTCCCTTGCAAATTAATGATGAGCAGATGAAGCTGCCTAGTCGAGGGGTACTCAATTTAGTATGGAAGATAACAAACCCAACCACTACGTCCTCATGAGCTAAAAACAGTGGCACAAAATGAGAAGTATTTGAAGGTTTTTGAAAGGTAGCACATGAAAATTTACTTGGAATGGCTTGAAATACCATGCATATGAATTTATAGTGGACTCTTTGGAAGTAACTTGGTTTTTGGGAATTGGATGCACGAGAAGTATTTCCTCTCAGTACAGGTTTTTGGCTAGCAAGGCTGGGTAGCAAGCATAAGAGTTGCATGAAACACACAAACATACATATAATAGGAACAATCATGCAAACTTCCTTGAAAGTACAAATGATTTTAACTTGAGAATACTAATGCTTATAAGCCAATCATGAAGGAAAGCTGAAATGATGTATATACTAGCACTTCTCTCTTCTTTCCTACTCAAACCTCAAGGTAATGTTGCTACTGACCAAGCTAAGTTTGCCAAAACCAACTAAATTTACTCATGCTCCCAAAGTGATACCAATACTAATCAACAAGACTAATCGTATAAGAGAGATTGCAAACTAAAATAAAGTGTGTGGAAAGTAAATGATAAAACTTCTCATTAATATTTGATTACTGCAACTCACACCAAGGGATACATAGATAACCAACTAAGAAGGATACTTCCACACTGCAAACTATTCTATAAGATAACTTCTCTATTCATGATATGACTCTACTTGAAAAGTAAATGAGTAAAAGATAATGATGTGATATCGCGGCACTCCCCCAAAGCTTGGAACAAGCCAAGGGGATGCCAATACCAATGACGAATTACTCCTTCGGCGGTGGTGGTAAGATCATCCTTGGACCAAGTAAAAGTTCCAGCATCCTGCGAAGCTTGAGATTCTCTTCTTGAAGTATCTGTATCTCCCTCTCCAGAACTCGGTATTGGGCACAAAGCTCATCAGTGACCAGAAGACCCTCTTTTATTACAGGCATGAAATTTAGATCCAAGACTGGTAGTGTTGGTCCCTGCATATTATGAGAAAAGGCACGCCCAGCGTTCATTGATCCTACAAAAGTAGGGTCTCCCGCCCTTGATCCTCCAACCACCTGTTCTTCCTTCAGCTTGAGGTCTTGGTGGTCCTCTTCCATAGGCTTTTTGCCCTTGTCGTTGCTTGAAGAACCCATGATCCTCCTAGAACTAAGAACAACTCCTGATAGAAATAGCTCAAAATGAAAACACGACGAAAACACGATATACAAACCTTGGGTGATTCGGGGGTTATATAGGCGAAAATTAAACATCGAAACGAAATCATAGGAGGAAACCGAGATGGAAATGAGCTCCGAGGTGGTCTCACCACAGGGCGGCGCGGCCTGGAGTGGGCTCGCGCCCCTGGTGGTGAGGAGCCACCGGACTCCGTCTCCTGCCCATTTTCATCTCATGATTTTTAATATTTAATAAAAACTACAAAAATATTAATAGAAAATTTTAGGGATTTCTATTTTCGTGCCCCTGGGTCGTTAGTTGTACTCAGTTTTCCCCAGCCGCTTAACTTTTCCTCAATTTTCCCCTCGCTCTAGTTTGAAACCCCTCGCAGACGGTCGGACGGGAGGGTTGCCGTTTAGTTGACCGTTCTGTGCTGACGTGTGGGGCCGCGTCGTGTGGGGCCGCGTCGCGTGGGGCTGGTAGAACGGGACCGCGTGGGACAGGACGAGACCGCGTTTGGTTGTACGTGAGAGCTCGGTTTTGTCTCTCTCGGCCCAAATTGGCATTTTTCAGAGCGCCTTTTTCCCCTCTCTCTCTGTAACAGTTCTTTCTCTTTTCACCAAATTAGTATCAAATCTAGAGAAGCTTCTATTTCTGTCTTTCTTTAATGATTGTTGCCTTTTGGCCCTCGTTTTTTGCCCAATATGTTAACAAATCTAGTAGCAAATCTAGAAGCTAGTAGAGGATAAATTCACAGCAGCATAATAAATCGAGAAAATATAGGATAAGCTGCATACAGCAGCCAACATAGCATATATATATATATATTCAGGATAGATCCAACAGTACTACCGATCCCTAGATCCAACATAAGCTACATTTTACATGGGATTAAGCTTGGAGGCTGCGCAGGTGAATCCCAAGTGCTTTGTGTTTGGCCATGAACGCATGCACGTTCACGGTCGTTCCAACTCTAGCACCGCCAGGGGCACTGCCAAGGGATTCGGCATGGTTCACCAGGCAGTTGAAGTCGGTGGCGCGGAGCCTCCTATTACAGAAGGGGCACCTGTAAATGCCTCGAGCAAAGTGGTGATCGTAATGGCCGGACTGCAGCCTCCTGAGGACGTGACGAGTCTTGGTGTGGAAGGACTCATCGTCGCTGTCGACGTCGCTGCTCTGCACCTGTCACGTAGCACCAATGATCGAAAAACACGGAGTCAATTGCAGCGATGATGGAACAGAGAGTGAACAAAAGATCATGCATGATAATATGGGCACGAAAAAAAGAAGCCTCAGTTACATTGGACACACTTATATCCAGGATTTGGGTCAGTGAACCAAAGATCATGCACAACAAATTTGTACACACCAATTGTTCACAGACCAAACCCTGAATCAATTTGTGCCCAAATATTCATCATCATCGGCACAAATTAACGGGATGGGATTGATTACTCACATAAGTTAACCGAATCTTAAACAAAAGCAAATCACAAACACTAATAACGCCAGATCTATCATAATAACGCTAGATCTATCATAAAAGGATTGAACTAGGAACAGACGAACACTAATAACGCTAGATCTAACACAAAAGGATTGAAATGGCATAAGAACAAGGGAACAAAGGGTTACCTCCGGGTAGTCGTCGACGATGCTGGTGTCGTAGGGGTTCGCCGGTGCGACGTACGGCACTGGTTCGTATGGGTCTTCGTACAGGTCCCAATCGACGGGGGCCTGGACGGGTGCCTGGACGGGTGCCTGGACGGGGGCCTGGACGGGGGCGGCGGCCATTGCGCCGGCGGCTGCTGCGCCGGCGCCTACGTCGGAAGCAGCGACGGGGGCCTGGACGGGGGCGACGGCCGATGCGCCGGCGGCCGATGCGCCGGCGGCCGATGCGCCGGCGGCTACGTCGGAAATGGGCATCTCATGCTTCTCCATCGCCGGGGTTTTTTCTTAGGGGGTTTTTCGACGCGAAGTGGAGAAGGTGATGGGACAGGAGAGGCGGTTGCAGTGAGAATGAGATAGTGGGCAAGCGTCGAGAGAGAGAGAGGGGCTCTATAAAGACGAAGGTGGTGTTTGGTGTACCGCAACACACGTCCGCTATGCACGGCTGCAGCGTGCACCGCGACACGAGGCTAACCCTTCAACGTTTGGTGTTCTCAGTTCTACCCTCGGGCCTTATTCAGAAATTTTATATGTACTCAGTTTTCCCCTCGAGTACTTAGACTGGCAAGTGAAATATACTCAGTTCTACCCTCAAGTAGCTGGTCAACAGAGAGCAACAAATGAGAATAACATAGCTAGTTGAGTCATTTCATGCGCAAAAAAATCCAAAAAAATAAAAACATAGTGGCACCTACTCATGGAATCTTCCTACGCAACCTGCCACCTTAACAAACATAGATAAATCATGTTTTACCACAAATTGCCACTTCTCATAATCACTAGTAGCTATGAAGATGCATGGTTTTCCACTCAAACCCCTTTGCAAAACATCTTCCCCAAAACATAGTTTGTCTAAATGAGGCCATAATTGTCACACTCATGTATATTTGAATTGCAAATAATTTGATGTAGCCCAATATGAATTATATTGTACAAAACACGCATTTTTCATTTTGTAATTATTTTGTTTGAATCCCTTAGTCTATTTACTATTTACGTGCCCTTGGTTTCTTAGTACTACTCAGTTTTGCCCTCAAGTACTGTCACAAATGCTCACAGAAACCCAAACTTATCCTGATTGGTTGAGCAGTTGTCTCACGGATCGACTCCACCAACCGTTGATCCACTGATCTAACGGGCAGTATACCCCTATCCGTCTCTTCGTGGCCACCCCTCTCTCTCTTCGTGGCCACCCCTCTCTCTCTCTGTCGGTGGATCAACGGTTGGTGGAGTCGATCCGTGTGCATTTATGGATTATTTTGCTACGTAACTATATTCCCTCTATTTATGCATTATTTTCCATGATTTAAAAATGTTAAACTAAAAAGTGGTAAACAAGAGACATACATATTTATCACCCCTCTAACAATTATCAACTATCTTTAGCATTCCTTTTCTTTTAGAGAATTTAGTTTTGGTAATTTGAAACGGCCCAAAAGTGGTATAATTTTGGTAGAAACATGAGACATACATGTTTGGCATATTTGGGGCATTTCGGTGAATGAATTATTTATCATCCCTCTAACAATTATCAACTATCTTTAGCATTACTTTTCTTTTAGGGAATTTAGTTTTGGTAATTTGAAACAGCCCAAAAGTGGTATAATTTTGGTAGAAACATGAGACATACATGTTTGGCATATTTGGGGCATTTCGGTGAATGAATTATTTATCATCCCTCTAACAATTATCAACTATCTTTAGCATTCCTTTTCTTTTAGGGAATATAGTTTTGGCAATTTGAAACGGCCCAAAAATGGTATAATTTTGGTAGAAACATGAGACATACATATTTGGCATATTTGTGGGATTTCGGTGAATGGATTATTTATCACCCCTCTAACAATTATCAACTTTCTTTAGCATTCCTTTTCTTTCAGGGAATATAGTTTGGGATATAGTTTTGGTTATTTGAAACATCCCAAAAGTGGTATAATTTTGGTATAAACATGAGACATACATATTTGTGGGATTTCGGTGAATGCATTATTTGTCACCCCTCTAACAATTATCAACTATCTTTAGCATTCCTATATTCCCTAACACTTATTTTTTTTGGTAATTTCGGTGAATGCACACACTAACTTTGAAAACAACTACAAGTACATGTAACTGGATAATGGATTTGTAACAAGGGATCCCTTGTAACAACTTCTAGCGCTTGACGAGCAATGATAAGAATCCAATCGCAATTATACAACAAAAAAAACCAGCCATCAGATTAGCTTGCTTCTTCAACTCGATCAGCTGCTTTAACTGCTTGTTCATTTTCTTCAGTTCTCCCTTCACTTCCACCAGTTCTGCATTGGGAGCATTAGGCATAATCGGGATGGCCCCTCTCTCCACCGCATTCTCTACAGCAAGTACCCCCCCCCCACCCAAATTGCGCTCCCCAATACCGCCAATTGATTCCTGCAATTTAAGCCTCTGAAAGTACACATCGATCCACTTGAAATACCTGCATTTCTTCAGGATCTGAAAACAACAACGTGAACCCTAAATCCCAAATTCGAGGGAATAACAAGAAAATCGAGAGAAAACAGAGCAATTGGAGCAAGATCTAACCTTATCCCCCTCTCTATATGGCAAGCTCTCGCATGCAAGGAACTCACGTCCACGGTTGCCGTTGTCGTTCGTCTTACAGATCGACCGCTTCAGAGGCTCTTGGCGTGGGCAGTCAGGGCATCTTGTCAAAGGCACGGGTCTATACTACGGCCATGAAGAACGGGAGGTCGAAGAGAAACTAGACATCACCCGCCTGCCGGGGAAGGGCTGCCGCTGCCGGAGAAGAAGAACAATGGGGCGTGGGGAAAGAAGGGGGAAGCAATGGCACGGGCACGGGCTCCCATTTTGCAACAGGCACCTGGGTAAGCTATGGGTCCGGCGCGCTAACGTGGACAAGTTGCGGGTCCCACGATGATCTGGATAAGTGGAGACGTGTCCACTGTGGGGCACAAACAGCGGCCCCACTTGCCAGCACCAACCAACGGTCAACTTAACGGGATTCCTCCCGTCCGAGCTCCTTGTGAGAGTTTCAGACAAGGGCTTGGGTAAAACTGAGGAAAAACTAAGCGGCTGGGGAAAACTGAGCACAACTAAGGACCCGAGGGCACGAAAATAGAAATCCCAAAATTTTAACGTGAACCTTTTCTGACTAGAACTGTTACCTATTCGAAAATGAACTCTGCAGGTTCCAGTCCTGGATGAATTCTTCCGGAGTCACCGTTTGAATAACATCAACATCTTCATTATAAGAATCTCCAGCAATATAATGTTTGAGTCTTTGTCCATTCACCACTTGTGTAGTGTTATCTTTTAGTGAAGCAATCTTTATCGCACCTGAGCGGTACACCTCTTCAATAACAAAGGGTCCTTCCCATTTTGAGAGTAATTTTCCTGCAAAAAATCTGAGACGAGACCTATACAATAAAACTTTCTCACCCACATGAAACTCTCGCTTAAGAATTCTCTTATCATGCCATTGCTTGACTTTCTCTTTGAAAAGTCTGGCATTCTCGTAAGCTACGTTTCTCCACTCATCTAAAGAACTCAAATCAAGCAACCTTTTCTTACCAGCGAGTTTAAAATCCCTATTAAGCTCTTTCACTGCCCAAAAAGCTTTGTGTTCTAATTCTAAGGGCAAGTGACACGCTTTTCCGTAAACCATCTTGTAAGGAGACATGCCTATGGGGTTCTTATAAGCAGTTCTATAAGCCCATAGAGCATCGTTTAAATTGCTAGCCCAATTTTTCCTAGATCTATTAACAGTCTTCTGCAAGATAGACTTGATCTCTCTATTTGAAAGCTCTACATGCCCACTAGTTTGAGGATGATTAGCAGAAGCAATTCTATGATTAACGTCATATCTAGCAAGAGTTTTTCTAAAACCTCCGTGAATAAAATGAGAACCTCCATCAGTCATAAGATATCTTGGCACACCACAACTAGGAAAAATAACGTCCTTAAGCCTTTTTAACGAGGTCTCACCATCGGTACTCTTTGTAGGTATGGCTTCTACCCACTTGGTAACATAATCAACAGTAACAAGTATATGAGTATAACCTTCTGAAGAAGGAAAAGGACCCATAAAGTCAAATCCCCAACAATCAAATGGTTCATTAACAAGCGTATAATTCATAGGCATTTCATTATGTCTAGAAATATTACCAACTCTTTGACATTCATCACAAGATAAAACAAACTTTCTAGCATCTTTAAAAAGGGTTGGCCAATAAAAACCTGATTGCAGAACCTTTTGTGCAGTTCTATCTCCAGCATGATGTCCTCCATAAGCACTACCATGGCACTTTCTCAATATTTCTTGTTGCTCATATTCCGGAACACATCTTCGCATAATACCATCAACTCCTTCTTTATATAAGTGTGGGTCATCCCAAAAATAATGCCTCAAATCTTAAAAGAATTTTCTTCTTTTCTGAGCTGTAAAGGTTGGAGGCAAATACTTGGAAACAATAAAGTTAGTATAATCAGCATACTAAGGAAGGTCTCACGAAGTTACATTTATTGAAGCCAACTGTTCATTTGGAAAACTATCATTAACAGGAATAGGATCAAAAGAAACGTTTCCAATCTAGATAAATTGTCAGCAACAGGATTTTCAGCACCTTTCCTATTTACAATATGCAAATCAAACTCTTGTAAAAGCAACACCCATCTAATAGCCTAGGCTTAGCATCCTTCTTTGACATAACATATCTAATAACAGCGTGATTAGTAACTTTAGAATCAACAATGTAAGGTCTAAACTTATCACATGCATAAACAACAGTAAGAAACTCCTCAGTAGTAGCATAATTCTTCTGAGCAGCATCAAGAGTCTTACTAGCATAATGAATAACATTTAACTTCTTATCTATGCACTGTTCAAGAACAGCACCAACAGCAAAATCACTAGCATCACACATAATTTCAAAGGGTAAATTCCAATCAGGTGGTTGAACATTATGAGCAGTAGTTAAAGCCTTCTTAAGAGTTTCAAAAGCTTCCTTACAATCCTCATAAAAAACAAATGGTATATCTTTTTGAAGAAGATTAGTAAGAGGCTTTGAGATCTTAGAGAAATCTTTAATAAACCTCCTATAGAAACCAGCATGACCAAGAATACTACGAATACCTTTAACATCTCTGGGATAGGGCATTTTCTCAATTGCTTCAACCTTTGCTCTGTCAACTTCAATACCTCTTTCAGAAATTTTATGTCCAAGAACAATTCCTTCATTCACCATAAAGTGGCATTTCTCCCAATTAAGAACAAGGTTAGTTTCTTCACACCTCTGTAAAACTTTATCAAGATTGTGCAAACAATTATCAAAAGAAGTTCCATAGACGGAGAAATCGTCCATGAAAACCTCCACAATTTCTTCACAAAAACCATGAAAAATAGCAGACATGCATCTTTGAAAAGTAGCAGGAGCATTGCACAAACCAAACGGCATACGTCTATAAGCATAAGTTCCATAAGGACAAGTAAAAATGGTTTTCTCTTGATCTTGCTTTTTAACAGCAATCTGAGAGAAACCAGAATAACCATCAAGAAAACAAAAATGAGTTTTCTTAGATAACCTCTCTAACATTTGATCTATAAATGGTAAAGGATAATGATCTTTCTTAGTAACTTCGTTAACCTTTCTAAAATCAATGCACATCCTATAACCAACTACTACCCTTTGAGGAATAAGCTCGTTATTCTCATTAGGCACAACAGTGATACCTCCTTTCTTAGGAACACAATGAACATGACTAACCCATCTACTATCAGCAATAGGATAAATAATACCAGCATCAAGGAGCTTCAATACCTCATTTCTTACCACTTCCTTCATCTTGGGAATTAAGCGGCGTTGATGTTCAATAACTGGCTTTGCATCTGGCTCCATGTTAATAGCATGCTGACATATAGTAGGAGAAATCCCTTTCAAATTATCAAGAGTGTATCCCATAGCTCCTCAGTGTTTCCTCAATATCTCCAATAACCTTTCTTCTTCCTTTCCTGAAAGCTTAGAACTGATAATAATAGGATATATTTTCTTATCATCTATATAAGCGTACTTAAGATCATCAGGTAAAGGTTTTAAATCAAAACAGGATCTTCCTTAGGTGGCAAAGTGGTACCAAGATCCTCCATAGGTAAATTGTGCTTAATCAATGGTGGTTGACGAAGAAGAATATCGTGAATCTCTTCTCTTTCCTCCTTGAAGACATCACTTTCATGGTCCTCCATAAATTGCTGCAAATGTTGTGGATATACCAAACGGGTATACCAGTGACATAGTCTCATACCGGCAAACCAGGGTGGCCCATGGAGGTGGTATGGCGGATAGCCAACCGGGCGGCCTAGTTGCTGGTGGTATGGCGGATTGAAGGCTGCCATACCATGGCAGATTCCACGCTGCCATGCCATGGCAGATTCCCAGACGCATCCATGCCATGGCAGATTCCCGGATAGCAAGAGCTTATGGCAGATTCAATGCTGCCATACCATGGTGGGTTACTGGACGCAGGAGCTTATGGCGGATCCAAAGACAGGCCCATAGCAGTTGCCTTGTAGTACACGCATAGGACTTAGTCTAGGACCCCATATTGTATCCGCCCCGGAACCACCGTGATGCCCACGCCAGGCGCCTTTATAAGCCGGCGTGGAGGGGCCCTTGAGGCCATGAGATAGCTAGAATAGCTAAGACATAGCAGATCGCATCGCGACCAACACAACCATTGTAACCTGTACACATTGTGCCATTATAGTGAGTTGTAGCAGGATGTAGCGATCCTCCACCGCGGGGACGTGAACCTGGGTAATCCCTGTCTATCACCGTCCCGGGCACCAGATCGCCTATCCCCTCTTTCTATCGCCCTGAGGTACCCCTCATGGCATACATGTCGTAAGAACCATGACAGTTGGCGCCCACCATGGGGCGAGGGCGTCTGGAATCGATCCGGGCGGAATCACTCATCGTCTTCTGTGGTGGCGAGATCGCATCTGCTACAACGCCATCGATCACGTCACCGGCGTCGTCGACCTAGGCGGATAAATTTCGGCTACGCTGCTGGCTTGACGTCATAGGTGTGGATCTGCTATCACGCGCGTTCCAGCGGCGTTGATCAGTCCCTCCCTATCGCGTGCGTTGCCGCGCTCTAAGACGACGCCGATTAGATCCAACCAAGGCTGTGTGCGTGGGGCTCGACGTCAACACTGCCCTTGCACACGTGCCTTATCTTCAATCGCTCCGCAGATCGGATCCTTTTCTCGATCCGCTAGACTGCACTGGAACCTAGGCGGACGGAAAGTTGTTTCCGCCATCGTCGCTGGCTTGGCCGCCACCGCGGATTACTTCCGACTTTTCCTCTGTCCAGCCTTCAGCTCCCATCCGCTGTGGATGGCTTTGCCGCCAGCTTTCGATTCCGATCCGCTGTGGCTGGCTTTGCCACCACCCTTCGGCTCCGATCCGCTGTTGCTGGCTTTGCCGCCATCCTATATTTTCTCGATGTCGCTATCTTGTCTGCTATACCTTTGTCGCAAGTGACTTCCGCCATCAACAAATCCACCAACACGTAAATATCTACCATGGTGAAGTAGTTGTTTTGGTGTCACTTGCACAGCATCGCCAACCTTACATGTGCCGCCTTGGTGGATGCGGATCTTGGTCACGGCTAGTTAAAGCGGTTCCCTCTCCACCAGTTGAGTCGGCTTTCCCGCCATCTTGCAAGATCTGTTCTTGCTAGAATGCGCGGGGGCTCGACCAATGCCTTGGCGGATCGTGCGCAGATCGTCTACAGTCTACAGCCAAGGCTGAGAGATCGTTAACTGCTTTGACTTGGCGGATCGCGCGTCGAGTCATCCATCGTGGCCGGCTAATTAAATGGCTGATGCCTCGTGCCGGATCACCTTGGCCTGGTTGGCGACTTGACGCTTACGTGCATGCATGTCTAATGGCTCACGTGAAGGTTAAGAAAGAATGCATGGAATTTGCGTCAAGGAGACCAATCACGTGCATGGATTTTGCGGCCAACTTGCTTGCATATATAATCCGTATGAGGTGCATGGCGGTTGTAGCTTGGCTGATGCCATGGCGGATGTAGCTTGGCCATGTCGCGTGCACAACTTCGTCAGCCGGCCGGTTTCGTCCCGCCATGGCTGATTTGGTCTACGCTGCGATTGACGGAGCCGTCTACACCTTGCCTCCGTCGCAAACCGCCGCCACCCAGATTACTTTGATTGTTGCAGCTGGTTACAACTCCAGTCAACTTCATCATCGCCATGTTCCAGTTTTATCACTGTGATCATCTTCATCGTTGCCGGCTAGAGCTTTGAGTTCGCCGCGAACAATGCTGACTTCGTTTAAACAGCTAAGTCCCTATTTATATTTTATATTTGTTTATGATCATGAGATAAAGATTGGTTCGCTCATATTCTGAGTCTTTTACCGCTTTCATTTTGATCATAACTTTTCCACGATTTGCCTTGCGCTCGTGAGTAAAATTTTGACTGGCTTGCCTCTAAAGGCGCCGGTATCATGCAAAAATCCGCCATCCGGCGTTAGCTTAAGTTTTCTGGCCTACACGTTTTCTGATATTTTATATGTGGATTCCCGAGTAGTGACATTTTGGCACTTTAAAGCCGCCATCCGTTTCCAAGGTTTTGGATGGCTGCTATTAAGCGCTATCGCCTTGGCGGATTGTTCGTGCAAAAGTTTGCCATCTCACGAAAAGTCAAGCATATAAACCGGAAGAATGGATAAACCAGCACTTGCTAAAATCATATTAATGCACATGAACTGTTCAAGATAGTCGAGTTTTTTCCGCCTTGACAGTTTTATGTTGTTCAACTGCTGCATAGTTTCAGCTTTAAAACATCTGTTCAATGGCCGTGTTTTACCCGCCTTGCATTTGTTCGTTGAACACAAGAACGATTTAATACAATTGTGTTTTGTTTTCATGTCACAGGTACACATGACGCTTGGACGCTTTGCTGGTACCGGATCTGAGGTGTTTTCGAGCCATTCAGCTCGAATACCCGGGGGCTACCGTCGATGGCAGCCCAAATCTACCATGCAGCGGCCGCCTTTGATGGCATCCCAAATTTGCCATGGAGCGGACACCTTTGATGGCAGCCCAAATCTTCCATGGAGCGGCCACCTTGGAGCAGTCCGCCATGGAGCAGGATGCCTTGAGACCGCCATGGAGCATGCCAACTTGGAGCAGATCGCCATGGAGCAGGATGCCCTGAGGTCACCTTGGAGCCGGCCGTCATGGAGCTGGCCGCCCAGGGGCTATAGCCACAGTATGTTGATCTAATAACTGGTGAAGTTCTCTAAGAGCATCAAGCCGGATTTTCAAGTAAATTCCACCTTGACACTCGGGGGCTACACCGATGCTAAGTTTTGTGAAGTTCTCTTAGAGCATTGCGCCGGATAGAAATCCGCCATAACGCTCAGGGGCTACTCATCGCATTTTAACTACGTAGTTCTCTTAGAGCCCTATGCCGGATACAAATCCGCCATAACGCTCGGGGGCTATAGGCTAAAAATTCTAAGTAGTTTCTCTAAGAGCACCCTGATGGATTCTCTATGAGAACCCGCCATGGCGCTTGGGGGCTACGCATGGTGTAAAAGCATCGAAGTTCAAAAACAGAAGCAGTGCGATAATTTTGCGCTCACTGTTTGGTAAGCCTCGAGGCAACATCTTATACTGGAAAGAACATTCCTTGAGCTCGGAA
Organism: Dactylis glomerata; assembly: GCA_007115705.1. NCBI lineage: Eukaryota > Viridiplantae > Streptophyta > Magnoliopsida > Poales > Poaceae > Dactylis > Dactylis glomerata. Next base: position 998,862 of record QXEO01001193.1, read on the forward strand.
AAAATATTAGTTATCCGCCTTGGATTCGTTCGCAGTAGCATACCAGCATGTATCTAGAGAATTGCCCTGCAAGTATGAGACGTCACTGGTCCGCCTAAAATTCTAGGCGGATAAAATTTATTCTTTGGGAGCTCTACGAGATCTTTCACACGACTATCTTGAAGACGAAAATGAAGACGAAGATAAAAAGCCCATCAAGCATTGAAGACAGAAGAGAAGATCTCAAAGAACTCCGGGGGCTACTGTTGTGGATATACCAAACGGGTATACCAGTGACATAGTCTCATACCGGCAAACCAGGGTGGCCCATGGAGGTGGTATGGCGGATAGCCAACCGGGCGGCCTAGTTGCTGGTGGTATGGCGGATTGAAGGCTGCCATACCATGGCAGATTCCACGCTGCCATGCCATGGCAGATTCCCAGACGCATCCATGCCATGGCAGATTCCCGGATAGCAGGAGCTTATGGCAGATTCAATGCTGCCATACCATGGTGGGTTACTGGACGCAGGAGCTTATGGTGGATCCAAAGACAGGCTCATAGCAGTTGCCTTGTAGTACACGCATAGGACTTAGTCTAGGACTCCATATTGTATCCGCCCCGGAACCACCGTGATGCCCACGCCAGGCGCCTTTATAAGCCGGCGTGGAGGGGCCCTTGAGGCCATGAGATAGCTAGAATAGCTAAGACATAGCAGATCGCATCGCGACCAACACAACCATTGTAACCTGTACACATTGTGCCATTATAGTGAGTTGTAGCAGGATGTAGCGATCCTCCACCGCGGGGACGTGAACCTGGGTAATCCCTATCTATCACCGTCCCGGGCACCAGATCGCCTATCCCCTCTTTCTATCGCCCTGAGGTACCCCTCATGGCATACGTTTCGTAAGAACCACGACAGCAAAGCATTATTAGGAGCAAGAGCAATAGAGGCAAGATGTCCAACTCGAAAATTTTCATTAGGCAATTCATTTTCATAAGGAGTTTTAGCGAACTTAGAAAAATTAAACTCATAAGATTCTCCATCAAACTTAGTCAAAATCTTCTCCTTCTTACAATCTATCATAGCACCACAAGTATTCAAAAAAGGGTCTACCAAAAATAATAGGACAAGTTTTACTAGCTTCCTTACCAAGTACTAGAAAATCAGTAGGATATTTAGTCTTACCGCATAAAACTTCCACATCTCGAACAATACCAAGTGGCAAGATAGTCTCTCTATTACCAAGCTGAATAACCACATCAATCTCCTCTAGTTCACAAGGGGCAATCTCATGCATAATTTCTTTATAAAGCTCTATAGGAATAGCACTTGAACTTGCACCAATGTCACATAAACCATAATAGCAATGATCGCCAATCTTGACTAAAATAACAGGAACACTTGTTTTCCTACGCCTACTAGGATGTGAAACAATGTTAGAAGCATCTTCACAAAAGACAATATGTTCATCTCCTACATTTTTAGTAACAAGATCCTTCACTATAGCTATAGGAGAATTAATAGTAATTTGCTCATCAGGTTCTACAGCTTTCTTGGTACTTTTATTAAGCACACTTACCAAAGTAGAATGCTCCTTTACCTTAGCAGGGAAAGGCGTTTTCTCAAAATAAGGTTCAGGCAAAATGCGATCAATAGTGCAAACTTCAGTAGTTTTAGCAGGAATACAACTAATAGAATCTTTATAAGGCGCATGATACTTGTTCCAATCTTTCTTTTGAACATCAAGATAAGAGGCAAAGGCCTTAAAATAGTTAGCAAGTATCTGAGAATCAAGACCATAAACAGTGCTAACATTATGAAAGTCATCGGTTCCCATAAAAGCTTTAATGCATTCATAATCATAATTTATACCTGACTTCCTACCTTTGTCGTTTTTCCATCCTTCAGCATTTTCTTGAATACGATCAAGAAGATCCCACTTAGCTTCTTCTTTCATGCGCATAAATGATCCAGAACAGGAAGCATCCAGTAAATCCTTATTGTGAAGAGTAAGCCTCGCATAAAATTTATTAATAACAATGTTGCTGGGAAGCTCATGAGTGGGGCATTTGAGCATTAGTGACTTCAATCTCCCCCACGCTTGGGCAATACTCTCTCCATCATGAGGCCAAAAGTTATATATTCGATTACGATCTTTATGAATTTCACTCGGAGGATAAAATTTGGAATAAAAGAGAGGTACAATTTCCTCCCAAGCAATAGATGGACCATCTTTTAGCAGCCGATACCACTCCTCAGCTCTGCCTTTCAGTGATAAAGAGAATAGCTTCCTCTTAACCTGGCTCGATGAAATACCTGCACACTTGAACAACTCACATAATTTATGTATAAAGAGTAAGTGATCACCCGGATGGACAGTTCCATCTCCTGAATAGCAGTTATCCATAACACGTTCAACAATTTTCATAGGTATTTTAAAACGATCTAATTGAGCAGGTGGTGGTTGTGGTTCATCCACATCTGCAATAGTGGTAGTAGAATTCCCAAATAGGAAACCAAATGTAGAACTCTCCATAGCAAAATAAAATAAAAATAAAAGACAGAAATAAAAACAATACTCACAACGACGGTTACCTTTAACAATTCCACTCTTCAATAGCGCTTCACTCCCCGGCAACGGCGCCAGAAAATAGTCTTGATGACCCACAAGTATAGGGGGTGTATTGTAGTATTTTTGATAAATAAGAGTGTCGAACCCAACGAGGAGCAGGAGGTGTTGACAAGTGGTTTTGATCAAGGATTCACTGTAAATACTAGCAAACTGGTTTTCAGGGGTATTTGGTAATGCAAGTAAATAAAGTACGAGTAAATAAAAGACAATAATAACAATTGCAGCAGGTGGCCCAATCCTTTCTAGAGCAAAGGACAAGCCGGTTGTGTAACTTATGATGACCAAACGTTCTCAAGGATACACGGGAGTTTCTGTCAAGAGCTTTCGCTTCATGCCGCTAAATAATCTTTATTGGTTTGATAAGTGTTATGGGGGTGAACCTATGCTAGCATACTACCCTTACTAGGATTAATACACACTTGTGATTATACCCCTTGCAAGCATCCGCAACTACAAGAAAGTAATTAAGATAAATCTAACCACAGCCTTAAACTCTAAGATCCTACGCTCCCTGGTGTAATGGTTTCCTAACGGTGGTTTAGGTTTCTGTCACTCCAGCAACCCCACAATTAGTAGCCAAATACACAATGCATTCCACTAGGCCCATAAATGGTGAAGTATCATGTAGTCGACGTTCACATGACACCACTAGTGAAATAGCACCACAACAAATAAATATTAAACCATTAAATATTACTCAACATAATTCCACTACTAACATCTTGACTTCTCCCATGTCCTCAAGAACTAAATGAACTACTCACAAGACATCATATGGATCATGATCAGAGGTGAAATAATGGTAAATAACAATCTGAACATAAACCTTAATTCAACGGTTCCACTCAATAGCATCAACCACAAGAGTAATCAACACCGGGAAAGTTTCCCCTAAGAATTTGACAAGATTCAACTCAAGATGTTACAACGGGATGGCGAGGTGATGGTGGAGATGAAGGTGCTGGTGATGAGGATGATGGTGATGATGATCCCGATGAAGTTCGGTGCGATGGCGATGACGATGGCGACGATCTCCCCACTTCGGGAAGGAATTTCCCCGGCAGATTCCTGCCTGCCGGAGAGCTTTTCTCTCTCTGGTGTTTTCTGGCTCGCAGAGGCGGCAGTGTCTATCTCTGAGCCCCCCCATTCACTTAGGTTTTCGGGGATGATGATATACGCGAAGGGGCGATGGCAAAAGTGGGCTAGGGTGGCCTCACCATTGGCCGGCGCGGCCAGGCGTGGGCCCGCGCCCCCTATGTGTGAGCCCACCCTGTGGCTCCTCTCGCCTCCTCCTTCTGGCTTCTTCAGTGTTCTGGCAAAGTATAATTTTCTGGTATTTTTCTGGAATTTCCTGATCTTCCAAAACATAGTGTCTTGACGGTCCTTTTTCCAGCGGAATCCTGACTGCGGCAGCAAATCCTCCAATGATCATCAAACATGTAAAAATAGAGGAATCAACATAAGTAGCATCTCTAAATGTGAAATATATCAATGAATAATAGTAAATTATGATACAAAATAGTGATGCAAAATGGACATATCAACTAGGGGCCCACACCACCTGGTGGCGCCGCCAGGAGGGACCCGCGCCACCACCTGGTGTGGTTACCTCCTGGCTCCTCTCGTCTCCCATTTGGATTCCATGTACGTGACAACAAAATAGGGACTTCAAGCTTCATTTCGTCCAATTACGAGAATATTTCCTGTGTAACTTTTCTGAAATACAAAAAAAGCAGAAAACATGAACTGGCACTGTGGCATCTTGTTAATAGGTTAGTTCCAGAAAATTCATAAAAATACCACGAAGTGTAAACAAAATATAAAGCAATTGGTGTAAAACAAGCATGGAGCATAAAAAATTATAGATACATTTGCAACTGATCTATAATTTTTGATGCTCCATGCTTGTTTTACACCAATGGCTTTGTGTTTTGTTTACACTTCGTGGCATTTTTATGCATTTTTTGGGACTAGCCTATTTACGAGATGCCACAGTGCCAGTTCGTATTTTTTTTTCTGTTTTTGTGTTTCAGAAAAGTTACACAGGAAATATTCTCGGAATTGGACGAAATGAAAGCCGAAGTTCCTATTTACCTGACACGAAGACGGAGTCCAAAGGAGAGACGGAGGGGGTCCAGAGGGCAGCCGCACCATAGGGTGGTGCAGGCCGCCCCCTGGCCGCACCACTAGGTGGTGTGGACCCCTTGTCCACCCTGTGATGTCGCCCTTCCGCCTATAAATTCCCTTCGATGGGAAAACCCTAAGGAACGAACACTTTTCCATGAAACATACTGCAAGCCGCTGCCATCGTCGTCCTGAGATCGGGAGGGTCCAGAAGCTCTTCCCAGCACCCTACCGGCGATGGGAATCATCACCGGAGGCCTTCTTCATCACCATGCCAGCCTCCAGAGTGATGCGTGAGTAGTCTACCTTGGACTATGGGTCCATAGAAGTAGCTAGATGGTTGTCTTCTCCTCCATGTGCTTCATGTCTAGATCTTGTGAGCTGCCTATCATGATCAATATCATCGTTAAGTAATTCTACATATAGTGTTTGTTGGGATCCGATGAATATTGAGTACTATGTCAAGTTGATTGTTGATTTATCATTTCTATGTTATTTATGATCTTGCATGCTCTTCGTTACTAGTAGATATCTTGGCCGAGTAGATGCTAGTGAGTCCAAGAGGGAGTATTTATGCTCGATAGTGGGTTCATGCCTCTAGTAATCTGGGAGAGTGACAATAACTTCTTAGGTTGTAGATGTTCAGTTGCTACTAGGGAGAAAACAACAATCTTTTGTTCAAGGACATTTGTATTGTTTACATTACACACTTTGCTTAAGGCGATAATTTGTTGCTTGCAATTAATACCCAAGGGTTGTTCGGATGATATCCTGCGGGTGGAGATGCAGTTGGATTACGGTCTATGTATTATGTTGTAATGCCCAAGTGAATCTCATAGTGATCTTCATGACATGTACATGCATTGCTATGCATTCTTTATTTTGTCAATTGCCCAACTGTAATTTGTTTACCGAGCATGTTATTTATCTTTATGGAGAGACACCTCTAGTGAACTGTGGACCCCGATCTATTCTTTTACATTTATATTACCATCTACTGCAAGCACCGTTTACTTTCTGCAAGCATTATTTATTTACTTACTGCAAACAAACATCTTTTTCCACACGATACGTTTAATCCTTTGTTTTCAACAAACCAGTGAGATTGATGACCTCACTGCAAGTTGGGGCAAAGTATCTTGGTTGTTTTGTGTGCAAGTTCCACGTTGCTTCTGGCGCCGGTAGTGTGCCCTACCAAAAGCCAATTAGCATCAACCTTTAGAAGTGGTTTCTTTCTCCTACTGGTCGATCAAACCTTGGTTTCTTACTGATGGAAAACTTACTATTGTGCTCATCATACCTTCCTCTTGGGGTTCCCAACTGGTAGTCAAAACTACGCACCAACAAGCTCTGTTCTGGTGCTGTTGCCGGGGAGAAAGAGGATTTCTGCAAGGGGAGTCTCTCACTTCCAATCTTTTTACTTTGTTATTGTTTTGCTTAGTTTCTTTACTTTATTTTTATTTGCATGTTTTTATCAAAAATACAAAAAAATTAGTTCCTTTTATAGTTGTTATTTTTGTTTATCTATTTTAATCTTGCTAGAATGAGTACTCCTGAGAACACCAAGTTGTGTGACTTTACTAGCACAAACAACAATGATTTCATCTGCACTCCTATTGCGCCACCCGCTCCTGAGGCAAATTTTTATGAAATTAAACCTGCTTTGTTGAATCTTGTTATGAAAGAGCAATTTTCCGGTGTTAGTACTGATGATGCTGCTGCTTGATGCGGCACGGTGTTGATGTAAATCACCGTCCAGTTGGGAACCCCAAGAGGAAGGTATGATGAGCACAGTAGCAAATTTTCCCTCAGTAAGAAACCAAGGTTTGTCAGTCTAGTAGGAAAAAGCCAAACTCCAGAAGGTGATGCTTGCTAGCTTAGTGACACTCCAACAAGGGCACCGTTTATGAAACTTGTTAGCGCGTCTTCAACTAGTAGCAACGCGGAACCTGCACACAACACAACCAAGAACTTTGCTCCCAACTTACGATGAGGTTGTCAATCTCACCGGTTTGCTGTAAACAAAGGAATGAGCGTATCGAGTGGAAAGCAATAGTAGTATGCAAGAAAGTAAACAGTGCGAGTAAAGTAAACAGGTGATAGCAATGTAAAGGAAATCGGACTGGGGTCCACAGTTCACTAGTGGTGTCTATCCATAAGATAAATAACAACATGCTGGGTAAACAAATTATAGTTGGGCAATTGATAGAATAAAGATAACGTGCATATGTCAAGAGGATCACTATGAGATTTACTCTGGGCATTACAACAAAATACATAGACCACCATCCAACTGCATCTATGACTAATAATCCACTCGTGGGGATATCGTCCAAACAACCCTCGAGTATTAAGTTGCGAACAACAGATAACTGCATTAAGCAAAGTGTGTAATGTAAACAAAACAAATGTCCTTAGACACAAGAATGTTGTTTTCTCCCTAGTGGCAACAGCACATCTACAACCTTAGAGGTTTCTGTCACTCCCCCAGATTAAATAGAGGCATGAACCCAACTATCGAGCATAAATACCCCCTCTTGGAGTCACTAGTATCTACTTGGCCAAGATAGCTACTAACAACAGAGAGCATGCAAGATCATAAACAACATAGAGATAACATAAGATAATATTCAGCACATCAACTTAATCATAACACCAATATTCATCGGATCCCAACAAACACAACATGTAGAATTACATAAAGGTAGTCTCGATCATCTAAGGCAGCTCACGAGATCTAAACATGAAGCACATGGTGGAGAAGACAACCATCTAGCTACTGCTATGGACCCATAGTCCAAGGTAGACTACTCACTCATCGCGCCGGAGGCAAGCATGGCGATGAAGAAGACCTCCGGTGGCGATTCCCCTCTCCGGCAGGGTGCTGGGAAGAGCTTATGGACCCTCCCGATCTTGGGTCGATGACGGCGGCGGATCACGATATGTTTCTGGAAAATTGATCGGGTGTTTAGGTTTTTCCCATCGGGGGGTCTTTATAGGCGAAGGGGCAGCGTCAGAGGTGGACCAGGGCGGTCTCACACATAGGGGGCACGTGCCAGGGGCTGGCCGCGCTGCCCTACTATGTGGTCGGCCCGTGGCCCCCCTCCATCTCCTCTTCAGACTTCTGGAAGCTTCGTTAAATAATATGAGGTTCGGCTTTTGTTTCATCCAATTCCGAGAATATTTCCTGTGTAACTTTTCTGAAACATAAAAATAGCAGAAAACAGGGAACTGGTACTGTGGCATCTTGTTAATAGGTTAGTTTCGGAAAATGCATAAAAATGCCATGAAGTGTAACAAAACACTAAGCAAATGGTGTAAAAACAAGCATGGAGCATCAAAAATTATAGATACGTTTGAGACGTATCACTGCTCACCTCAACAATTTTGTTGAGCTATGAGAGATGCAAAAGTATAAGGATGTAGATGGAGATATTATTAAGCTTAAGTTGTTTCCTTTCTCTTTGAGAGGAAGAGCTAAGGATTGGTTGCTATCTTTGCCTAGAAATAGTATTGATTCTTGGGTTAAGTGCAAAGATGCTTTTATTGGAAAATATTATCCTCCTGCTAAGATTATATCTTTGAGAAGTGACATTATGAAGTTTAAACAGTTTGATAATGAACATGTTGCTCAAGCTTGGGAAAGAATGAAATCTTTGATAAAGAATTGTCCCATTCATGGACTGACTACTTGGATGATTATCCAAACCTTTTATGCAGGACTAAATTTTTCTTCAAGAAACCTTCTGGATTCAGCTCCTGGAGGCACTTTTATGTCCATCACCTTGGGCATTGCAATAAAGCTCCTTGATAATATGATGGTAAATTATTCTGAATGGCACACCAAGAGAGCTCCACAAGGTAAGATGGTAAATTCTGTTGAGCAAACCTCTTCCTTGAGTGATAAGATTGATACCATTATGTCTATTCTTGTTAATAGTAAGGCGCATATTGATCCTAATAATGTTCCTTTAGCCTCTTTGGTTGCTCAAGAAGAGCATGTTGATGTGAACTTCATTAGAAATAATAATTTCAACAACAATGCTTATAGGAATAATTTTGGTAGCAACAATTATAGGCCGTATCCTTCTACTATTGGTAATGGTAATGGTAATTCTTATAGTAATTCCTCTAACAATAATAGGAGCACGCCCTCTGATCTTGAAGTCATGCTTAGGGACTTCATTAGTAAACAAATTGCTTTTAATAAGTCTATTGAGGAAAAGTTTGGTAAAATTGATGTTCTTGCTTCTAAAGTTGATAGCCTTCCTCTTGATGTTGAACTTCTCAAATTAAAGGTTATGCCTCATGATGTGAAAGAAAGCAAGACTTTGAATGCCATTCAAGTTAAGATTGATGATAATGTTAGGATGTTAGCAGGATTGCATGCTAGGTGGGAAAGGGAAGATGAGATTGCTAGAAATATGACTAAAGTTTGTACTATTACCACCACTAGTGATGTTGTTTCAAATGCTAGCACACTTCCTACTTTGATTGGTGTAGAGAAAATCCCTACTCCTTGTGCGAAATTGCCTAAACTTACGAAAACTTTTTCTAATAAAAGTGCTAAAAAAATTCAGAGTATGGGAGACAATGATTCTACTACCTTTGATAGTAATGATTTTGATGTTGATGGTTGCAATATCTCTGAAGTAATTTTGTTCTTGCAAAAGCTTGCTAGAAGTCCTAATGCTAGTTCTATGAATGTGGCTTTTACAAAACATATTACTAATGCTCTCATGCAAATTAGAGAGGATAAGTTGAAACAAAAAGTTTCTATTCCTAGAAAATTAGAAGATTGGGAGCCCATCATTAAGATGAATGTGAATGATTTTAATTGTAATGCATTATGTGACCTTGGTGCAAGTATTTCTGTTATGCCTAGAAAAATTTATGATATGCTTGGTTTACTACCGCTAGAAAATTGTTATTTTGATGTTCCTCTTGTTGATGTTGCTAAGAAGAAACCTTTAGGGAGGATTAATGATGTTCTAATTATGGTTAACAACAACCTTGTTCCCGTTGATTTCCTTGTTTTGGATATTGAATGCAATGCTTCTTATCCTATTATTTTGGGAAGACCTTTTCTTATAACTGTTGGTGCTATTATTGATATGAAAGAAGGCACCATTAGATATCAATTCCCACTCAAGAAAGGTATGGAACACTTCCCTAGAAAGAGAAATAAGATACCTTTTGATTCTATTCTTAGAGAAAATTATGATCTTGATACTCCTTTATTTGAAAATACTTGATTCTTACTTTCTGTGCCTAGCTCAAAGGCGCTAAAGAAAAGCACTCTTGGGAGATAACCCAATGTTTTCTTTTTAGTACCTTTTCTTTTTGTTGGGTCTTGGAAGTTGTTACTACTGTAATGACCTCTACTTATCATTTTTATTTCATTTTTGTGCCAAGAGTAACCTCTAATTGGAAGAAGGTAAGATTTGGGGAAGTTGCTGTCCCGAAATATATTTCTGCGCTTCACCTTAAAAATTCGTGAAAATTCCCAGAACGTCATTTTGATCTGCGATTTCTTGTGCACATGCCCCAGGTTATTATCTAACTTTAATTAGTTTTTCACTTTTCAATTTGAGCAACAGAAGATTTTCAAAAAATTGATCTTTACCAGCTGTTCTATTTTGATAGATTTCTGCCACTATTTGTATTTGCCTCTTGATCTCTTTCTTTTTGAGTTATTTTGATCACGGAACTTTTAGAAGAAGTTTCTACAGTAGCTTAGGTGTTAATATGTGTTGTACTTGAGTTGAAACTGAACCAAAAGTGGATTTACAATCTGCATAAACTAATGTTGCTAATGAGAATTGTGTGAAGTTTTTTATGAAGGAAGTTTTCAAGTGTAGGGAAAGGAGAATGATGAGATGATATGAAGTATGGACAAAAGCTCAAGCTTGGGGGTGCCCACGTCACCCCAAGAAATATCCAAGAAGTACAAGCGTCAAAGCTTGGGGATGCCCCGAGGCACCCTTCTTCATCAACAAAAATATCATGTCATCTTTCCAGACACTATATTTTTATTGCTTCATATGCTATGTGTTTTTCTTGGAGCATCTTTATTTTTGCTTTCAGTTTTGTTTTGTTTTGTTTGCTACAATAAATGGTTGGACCCCAACATATTTCTTTTGGAGAAGACACACTCTGTTTTCATTGCCTAGAACACTCTAGTTTTCACTTTTATCGTTCAACGAGTGTTCTCTTTTTCTAGTACTGCGTTTAGCTTTTTTTTTTCACCTTCGTTTTTGTTCAGAACTTGTTAGTTCTTTGTAGCTAGGTGTGTTTAGACCTCTGGTATTTGTTGGTTTTCATCTTTGAGAGTTGTTTCAAAAAGGTTGATTTGTATTAGAAAAGAGTAAATTGTTTCATGCTTATAGTGATGCAAAAGGGAGCTTGTTTAGACTGTTGCTTAGACTTTATCTTGTCATGCTTGATATTATTTTGATTATATGTTTAGTAGTTGTTGTTGTAGCATGACTTGTCTCAAATAACTGAGAGTGCTTAATGTGCCTTTGAAAGAATCATGCGTTGTTTTTATCTTATATAAGCATAATATTGTGGTATTCTCCTTTGATGCTTTATTTGGGTTGACTTGGCGCATGCTTACACCATGTTTGACTTTAAATCAGTTGCCTCAAGCCTCTATGATCATTTGGTTTTTGACTTGTGATATCACTTTATGCTTTGGTTAATAATGTTTTGTCGCTATGCATGATTATGGCCATTATTGCTCTCTTAGTTGGTCGCTCCCAGTCTTTTGCTAGCCTTTACCTGTTGAAAGGATCGGTACGGGCGACTAGAGGGGGGGTGAATAGGCGCTAAGTCAATTTTTTAATCTTTTTCAATTTAAGGCTTGACACAAAGTAAATTCACTAGATGTGCAACTAGGTGAATTTCCTATAAGTGGCAAGCAAGCAAGTAAACAAGTAACTAGCAAGATACAAGTAAGGGAAAGAAATAACCGAAGAGTGGAGACCGGAGACACAAGGATGTATTCCCGTAGTTCCTTCCTTTTGAGGGGAAGTACGTCTACGTTGGAGAGGTGTGGTGACACGGAGTCGACCAATGCCACAAAGGCTCACCTTGTTCTCCGGTGAGCAAGCCACGGAGGCTAGCTCGTTTCCACTAAGCGGTGGTATTGGGGGAACCACGAATCCCTTACACGGAGCTTGGGGCACAACTCCACAACTCAATTGGAGGCTCCCAAGAAAGCCACGGAGGCAAGAATCACCACAAAGAAGAGTCAATCAAGCAATTACAACACCTAGGGTCACAAGAGCCCCAAGGTGCAAATCCTCCAAGCAAATGGAGGTGGAAATGAAATTCCTTCGGTGAAGATGTAGATCGGTGCCTCCTCCTTCAATCCTCCAAAGATCAAGAGCTTTGGTTGGCTAGAAGGGGAGATCTATGGAATTTGGTGTTTTTCCAATGGGGGTAGGTGAGAGCTTCAAAGATGAACAATGGTTGGTGAAGTTCTAACCCTACCCAAGCTAGGAGAAGGGGTATTTATAGGAAGGTGGAAATCTGGCCGTTGAGGGAGCACACAGCAGCATTTCCGGCGATAAGTCCGGCGCCGCCGGCCTCTGGGCCAGACGGCCCGGCGGTCAGTCCGGCGGGACCGGACGCTTCGCTGGGAGTCCGGCGGTGGACCGGACGGATCCGGCGGCCCACCGAAACCCGGACCAGTATACCAGTCCGGCGGCTCCGCCGGGCCAGTCCGGTCTGCCGCCGGATGGTCCGGTCTGGGGGCCGGCCTGACCTAATTTCCTCCAAATTTCTTTTTAAGCAATCGAACCCCTTCACCTGTGAACTTAAACCTGTATGCATATAATTCAAACATTAGTTCACACAAAAACATAGTCATGTCATTGTAAATCAAAAAAGTGGAAAGGGACAAATGTCCTTTCAATCTCCCCCTTTTTGATTTACGATGACAAACTATGTTAGAGTCTCATAGGAGAACCAAAGCAAGATACCTATTGAACAGTGAGAGTGCTCCCCCATAACATATGCACATGGTAGAATTTGCTTTTGGAATGCAAAGTGCAAGAATTAGATTATAGGGAGCTCCCCCACCATCAATAGGAACCAAGCATAGCATGGACAAGATAATATCATGGATAGATAATAATATAGCAAGCATAGACATATCCAACCATAAACATAGAGTGCATAGTGCATAATAAAAGTACACACTTGTCCACACACGATTATAGGGTTCCACGAAGTTCGAGAGATAAAAACGGCAAATGGACACAAGCCACTTAAGAACCAAGGCAAATGAGAGCGAGGCTTGTGTCATGCGACGTATGCGACGTTATTCCTAGAGACTCTACACTCTTCTCCCCCTTTGGCATCGAAACACCAAAAAGGGGACAAGAGAGTAGACGATGCTAGCGCTCAAAAATCTTCACTGGGGACAGGAGAATCCTCCGGATCATCCTCTCCATGAGCACCTTCTCCTTCATCAGCATCTCCCTCAAAGTCTTCAAAGTCTTCAATGCCTTCAAAGCCAGCAAACATGTCGTCATCAAGAGGCGGCATGACATAGTTGACGTACGGGGCCGGGGTCAACTCGTTCCCAATGGGAGGAACAACACCACCCCTAGCAGCCAAGAACTCATTCTGCCTCTTCCGGGTCTCCTGACTCATCTCCAAGCTCCTATGAGCCACATCATAAGAGCTGCGACACATCTCCCACAAGTTCTTGAAGAACGCAGCAACACCCTTCTTGCGAGAGGGCCTAGGGTGACGATGGCGACGACGGTGACTAGTACCAGAACCAGAGGGACGGTGAGGGTCAGGAGCATCCATGGAGGGACCTCTAGGCCTGGTACGGAGCAAAGTGGGAGCTTCATCAAAGCCACCCTGGAAACCCACTGAGAAGGTCTCCATGTCCACAAACTGACCACGCACATGAGAAGTCTGAGTCCGGGGCTGCTTGTTGATCAACCGCTGAATATACTGACAGTAGTTGGGGGTCATGCGCTTGAGAGAAGACCTCTTCATCTCCTGAAAAATGAAGTCACAACCATCAATCTTCCGAAGCTTGTCGGGCTGGCAATAGAACAACAGATTCCTGTGATAGCCCCTGACACTAGCATCATCTCCAGCCTTGCTTATCAGATTCTGACGGAAGAGCTTGGCAAGAGCATTGTAGTAGTAGTACATCCCTGAAATAGCAGGAGCTGGAAGTGAAGGCTTCTCTGGATAGCAAATGCGAGAGATCCTCTCATCAGGAAAGGGCGCCTCGGAGTGAATCTTGAAACCTCCAGCCCTACCATCACCATAGCCCAAAGCATCACAGAAATCAGCAAACGTGGCAGTGAGAACATCCTGGCCAGTCATCCAAGAGAAGGACTCCTCTGGGTCATTATGGAAGAACACAGTGCACCAGAACTGACGGACCACCAAAGGCTGAATAGACTCATTGAGGGTGACAAGGTCCATAATATCCATCTTCAGAAGAGCCTCATTGATGTGGCGGAAGTCCTTGGAGGCATAGTGCTGAAAGTGCTCGACATTGAGAGATTTTGGCACCACATAGAATCCACTCTTCATGTGCACATCTGCATCATAGTAATCATTCCACATAGTATGCTGAGAATCAGTCCAGAACTTCTTGTCACTGCCAGAGTACTGCCTCTCATGAAAGCGGTACGGGTTCAGACGGCGAAGTTTACGCCAAACGTCAATATGGGCTGTACCCAAGTTCTCTGTGATCTCCTGCTCCTGCTCCACGTCCACGGGCCCACGAGCCCTTCCCCTCCGGGAAGGAGGAGGCCCACGAGCATGAACAGTCTTGGTCCTCAAATGCGGCCCAGCCGCTGCTGCTGCAGTCTTCCCTGTCTGACGAGTACGGCGCGAAGACTGCCCTTCAACCTCACCAATCTTCCTCTTCTTGGCCTCAAAGGCGTGAAGCTCTTCTGCGGTTTCAATCCGGTAGTTGCTGTCCTCAGTCGAATAAGAGTCAGAATCTGAAAAATGCAAGCAAAAAAAAAACAAAGCAACACCAGATAAAGATACATGTCACAGAAAAGGAAACTTAAAGTTGGAAGAAACAAGTGCAAGATGAAAAGACGGTTTGACAGAGTGGTCCGGCGCCAGGTCCGGCGGGACCGGGCCGTAGGCCAGACAGTCCGGCGGGCCGCCGGGCCATTCCGGCGACACCACCGAACTGGCATTCAGAATGCTGGTTCGGCGGGTCCGCCGAACTGGTCCGGCCGGCCGCCGGGCGGTCCGGCGCCAGGTCCGGTGGCCGCCGGAAACCTCGCCGAACCCACTCTTTCCAATCTTCTTCCATCAAGACTCAAATAAACTTGTTTCCATCAACATTAAGTATACAAGGATGCCAAGGAACACACACACTAGCCCAACAAGGAACGAAACCCTAAAAAGGATCTATCCCTAGACAAGATGATTCTACCCCAAGATTAGATGAAACTAACCCTAGATACACACTAGATCTACTCATACAATAGCATGAACAAAACGAGTGTGAGGCAAGGGCTAGAGGAAAGGAGATGAAACAAGGGAGTTACCCGAAGACATGGTGCGCAAGAAGATGAGGACGAGTCCCGATCTCCCAATGTGGTGGACGAAACGCGAAGATCTTCGGGGAAAAGCTTCACAACACCCCGATCAACTCCCGATCTAAATTTGGAAGGAATTGGTTGGGTGGAGAGGCTAGGGGGAGGAGAAGCTTGAAGGGGCGGCGCCAATGGAGTTGGGGCGGGGCGTGGGGAGGGAGGAAGTGGGAGAAAAACTGCCCAGGGAACCCTCCCCACGAGTTTATATAGGGGGCGCCAGTCCGGCGGTAAGTCCGGCGGGACCGGGCCGGTCGCCGGGCGGTCCGGCGGGCCGCCGGGCCATTCCGGCGAGCTCGCCGAACTGGTATACTGGATGCCAGTTCGGCGGGTCCGCCGAGATAGCCCGGTGGGCCGCCGGGCAGTCCGGCGCCAGGTCCGGCGACCGCCGGGCTGGCCGCCGAAACACCTATGGACTGGAGAAATTTGACAATTTTTGAAATGTGACATGTACCAACAAGAAAAGCATGGTGTGCGGAAGAAAACAACAGCCAACAAACTTGTTTGCAAGAAACTCAACTTAAGATTGCATGCCTTCCAAAGAAGAGCAACAACAAACTACGAGATTTGAAGACATGCAATGGTGGGGGATTTCTCCCCCTATGTGTGATTACCAATGTCGTGACACCGCGAAGAGACATGCTTGGGCTCAAATGACATTAGTGATCTTATAATGTCGCACAATTGAGTATGCATCATGCCATTAATTGACACGATGACTATCCTCAACTATGCGCATCTAGACTAGAACAACACACTATAATATGGGAATGAGTACACACGATCAAGCCACATTGCAAGAGTCTACGATATTCAATTCATGCCTCAACTCTCGGAATCTTGCTTCATCAAGAGGCTTCGTGAAAATGTCGGCGAGTTGGTCTTGAGTACCTACATAAGATAGGTTAATCTCACCTCGGTTGACATGGTCACGGATGAAGTGGTGGCGGATCTCGATGTGCTTGGTCTTGTTATGTTGAACCAGATTATGAGCGATCTTGATGGCACTCTCATTGTCACACAAGAGTGGCACCTTGTCGAAGTGAATACCATAATCCTCCATGGTTTGCCTCATCCAAAGGAGTTGAGCACAACAACTCGCGGCCGCCACATACTCGGCTTCGGCGGTGGTGAGACACACAATTTTGCTTCTTGGAAGACCAACAAACCAAAGACCTACCAAGAAATTGGCAAGCTCCGGAAGTTGACTTCCTATCCACTTTGTCTCCCGCCCAATCCGAGTCCGAGTACCCTACAAGCTCAAAGCTTGCTCCCTTCGGGTACCAAAGGCCGAAAGTTGGGGTATCAATCAAATATCGAAAGACTATTTTGACCGCCATTAAATGGCTTTCCTTAGGGGCGGCTTGGTATCGTGCACACATTCCCACACTAAGCAAGATATCCGGTCTAGATGCACAAAGATAGAGCAAAGACCCAATCATAGAGCGATAAAGTTTTTGATCCACTTCTTTACCATTAGGATCGAGATCAAGAGTAACCTTTGTAGGCATGGGAGTCTTGGCTCCCTTCACTCCGGTGTCCATCTTGAACCTTTTGAGCATGTCTTGGGTGTACTTGGCTTGATTGATGAAGGTCCCACCCTTCAATTGCTTTATCTCAAAGCCAAGAAAGAATTTCAACTCCCCCATCATAGACATCTCAAATTTATCGGTCATTAGTCTTGCAAATTCATCATTGAAAGATTTGTTAGAAGAACCAAAAATGATATCATCTACATAAAGTTGGCATATGAAAAGCTCCCCGTTTACTTTCTTAGTAAAAAGAGTGGGATCAATGAGGCCTATCTCAAACCCACGGTCTACAAGAAGCTCTCTAAGATGCTCGTACCACGCACGTGGGGCTTGTTTAAGGCCATAGAGTGCCTTATCGAGCTTGTAGACATGGTTCGGAAAGTTAGGATCCTCAAAACCCGGGGGTTGCTTTACAAATACTAACTCATGCAAAGGACCATTTAAGAAAGCACTCTTCACATCCATTTGTTGCAACTTAAAATTATGATGTGATGCATACGCAAGAAGGATACGGATGGACTCAAGGCGAGCCACGGGTGCAAAGGTCTCTCCATAGTCAATGCCTTCAATTTGAGAGTATCCTTGAGCAACCAAACGAGCCTTGTTCCTCACAACAATTCCATTTGCATCTTGCTTGTTCTTGAAGATCCACTTGGTTCCAATGACATTGCGGCAATCCTTGGGCTTCTCCACTAATGACCAAACTTTGTTGCGCTCGAAGTTATTGAGTTCTTCATGCATGGCTTCTACCCAATCCGGGTCTTCAAGTGCTTCAAACACCTTTTGAGGTTCCACACAAGAGATATAGGCATGGTGGTTACTAAAGTTTGCCAATTGCCTCCTTGTGGACACCCCTTTCCTTACACTTCCAATCACATTCTCCAAGGTGTGGCTACCTCTTTGGAGAGTTGTTGCAATCTTCATGGCACGGCGAGCTTGAGCTTCTTCAAGAGATTCTTGAGAGGCCACTTGGTCATCACCATGGTTTTGGTCCTTGCCTTGACCTTCAAATCGAGCATGCTCATCATATTGAGCTTGCTCAATGTCTTGAACTTGATCTTGATCACCACTTGGTGAGAAATCACCATCATGCTCATGGTCTTGATCTTGATCATGCTCACATGGTTGAGGGGCTTGAGCTTGTCTTTGGCTAGCATCAAAAGGACCATGAGGAGCTTGTTGTGTTTGAGAGGGTGAAGGCTCCACTTGAGTAGAGCATAGTCCTTCTCCTTCCGCCAAAAGGTGTCCCTCAACGGGTATGAGATGTCCCACACCCATTCTTCTTATGGCAAGAGGAGGTATTTCGTCACCTACATCAAAAACACCACGTTGCTCCACACGGGAGCCGTCATTCTCGTCGAATCTCACGTTAGAAACTTCAACAACTCGAGCGGAGAGTTTGTCAAAGATTCTAAAGGCGTGAGATTCGGCGGCATAGCCAACAAAGGTACCCTCAAGAGCTTTTGAATCAAATTTGGACAAATGGACACCTTTATTAAGATAGAAGCACTTACAACCGAATACCCGGAAGTACTTGATATTAGGCTTCTTACCAATGAGGATCTCATAAGGAGTCTTGTTCAAGCCCTTGCGGAGATATAACCGGTTTGATGCATGACATGCGGTATTAATGGCTTCGGCCCAAAAGTTATACGGAGACTTGAATTCCGCTAACATGGTCCTAGCCATATCAATAAGAGTCCGGTTCTTCCGCTCGGCTACACCATTTTGTTGAGGAGTATAGGGAGATGAGTATTGATGACGGATCCCCTCCTCACTGAGAAAATCATTCAAGGTGTAGTTCTTGAACTCGGTGCCATTGTCACTTCGGATCATCAATATGTCTTGACCATATTGGCGTTGCACTTCATTTGTGAAGTCTTTGACGGTTTGTTGAGTCTCACTCTTATGAGCAAAGAAAAAGACCCAAGTGTATCTTGAATAGTCATCGACAATCACCAAACAATACTTCTTTCCTCCAAGACTTTCATAAGAGGGAGGGCCGAAGAGATCCATGTGAAGGAGCTCTAGGACCCTCTTAGATGAAATGATGGTCTTGCTAGGATGAGGAAGTTCATGCATCTTTCCTTCAATGCAAGCTCTACACACACGATCTTTTGAAAAGGTTAGATCGGTTAGTCCTAGGATGTGGTTGCCTTTGTGGAGACTTTGCAAAGTTCTCATATTGACGTGGCCTAGCCGGCGATGCCAAAGCCATCCCACATCAACTTTAGCCATGAGGCATGTCGCGGCTTTAGTGACCTCCTTCGAGAAGTCGATCACATATAAGCCATTTTCGACATGCCCTACATGAGACACAATAAGAGACTTGCTCCACAAAAGAACTACAATCCCAACATCAAAGAAAGTTGCAAAGCCCATATTAGCAAGTTGAGCAACGGAAAGAAGATTATATGAAAGGGACTCAACAAGCATGACATCTTCCACGGTAACATTGTGAGAGACAACAACCTTGCCGAGACCCAATACCTTTGATCTAGAAGAATCCCCATAGGTGACGTAGCCCGCATGGGATGAACCGGTGCGAAGCTCCTTCACCATTTCTTTGCTCCCGGTCATATGATTGGTAGCACCACTATCAATTATCCATTGACCACCACCGGAAGCAAAGCCCTACAAGAGATCAAGTCTTGACTTTAGGTCCCCATTTCTCAATGGGTCCTTTCTTGTTAGTGACAAGGGTCTTTGGAACCCAAATAGACCATGCAACATATTCATTTGATGAACCAGCAAATTTAGCATAAACATGTCCATCTTGTGCACGGCAAAGAACATAGGAAGGATTATATTTTCCCGCAAAGTTATTATGGTTGGGCATAGCCTTTTTGCCATTCCCAATAACTTCCCTCACCTCCTCCTCAAATACATTACCATTCTCATCATAGCATATTTCACTAGGAACATGCTTCTTTAATGAGGGAGGAGGCGCGGGGACATTCTTCTTCTTCTTCTTGTTCTTCTTCTTCTTGTTCTTCTTGGACTTAGATGTAAATCCAAGTCCCGTCTTGTCACCATGTTGCTTTTGAGCATTCAAAAGCTCATCAAGCATCTCGTTTCCCTTTAGGGGGGCTTTCTCACAAGGGGGGTTAGTAGAGCATGAACTTGCAACAAAAGTACTAGAAAGAGACTTAGTTGCTTCATTAGCAATTATAAGATTTAGTTTCTCATTTTGCAACCTAAGTTCATTAGCAACGGATTGAGCAATATCACGATCACTTTTAAGTTTGGCAATATCCAAATTGTGAGATTCTTCAAGACCCAACATAGATGTCTCAAGTGACATCCTAATGTCTTGCTCTTCCTCAAGAGATTGAGAAAGAGAAGCAATTTCGTCGGCATAGTCACGAGCATGCCCCTCAAGTTCAAAAATGCGATCATCATTTTTATCATTTACTTGGATGGCTTCATTAAGTTGATCTAGGAGGATCTCAAAGCGAGCTTTGATCTCCCCATGCAAGGTTGACATAAATATGTCCATTTCATTTAGATCATCATTTTCACCAACTCGTTCAACACAATCCATCAAAGATAAGCTTTTAGGTATGATGGGTGTGAGAGGCGGTGATACCTTTGTAGCGTGAGCCATGAGACAAGTCGCATTGTGGTTGGAGCGCTTTGATTCATTTGCGGAAGCGAATAGGGATGATGAGGGGGTAGGATGGGCAATGGCGATGGCGGCCCTTCCTATTTCCTCCTTATCACTTGCATCATCCTCGGAGAGGTACTCTTCTTGAGTTATCAAAGCGTGAGTCGGAAGGACTCTCTTTTTGTCGGAGTTTCTTGGGTATGACTTGGACTTCATTTCCTTGCGGACAAGCCTTCCATTGTGATCTTCAACTCTTTCATATGGACACTCGGCAATGAAGTGGTTAGTGTTACCACAATTGTAGCAAGTCCTCACTCTACTTGTGGCCTTTGGCTTGGAGGGGCTAGAGGACTTCCACTTCTTCAAGAATGCCCTTTGAGCAAGTGCCATGTGCTCGGCATGAGCATACTTCATATCTTCGGGGCTTCCACCCAAAACTTCTTCCTCTTCCAACATGCTCTCTTCGTCATGATAGGTGACCTTGGCCTTCAAAGCAAGGTTGGGAGTACGCACACCACGTGCACGAGCTAGAGCATCATCCGCATTCTTCTCGGAGATCTTTCTTGCCATTATCTCTTGCAAGATGTCATGAGCGGACATCGTCCGGAAATTTGCATTTCGCTTGATGGAGTTCACGGTTTCCCTATGGAAGGGCAAGAGAGCTTGAATGTACTTCCTCTTCATCCATCTCCAATCACATTGGGTGGAGCCAAGATCCGTTAGCTTCACTTGGAGTGATGAGAGACGCCTATGGAGTTCTTCGGGAGTTTCACCATCAAGCATGGCAAAGTTGTCCGCTTCATTGGAGGCTTCGTCAAACTTGGACTCTTGAATGCTCTCATTCCCAATGAAGAGGTTGGTGAGAATATCCCAAGCTTCTTTGGCGGAGGTGATGTTGCGAACGAAGGCCTTGTCCTTCTCGGTAAGAGACATGTGAATGAGATGCAAGGCGGAGGCATTGAGTTGCTTGTCGATTTGCTCCCAAGGTAGCAAGTTGGTCAAATCCTTGGAAGTTGGATGGAAACCCTGCTCAATGATCCTCCAAAGCTCAATAGACACAAAGTTTATGTGAGAGCGCATGTTATCTTGCCAATTGGCAAAGCTAGAAGCATCAAGTGGTGGCGGAGGGCCGCAAGAAGCAAGGTGTGGCATTTGAAGATGTCTTCCGGAGACATAGCTCATAGGAGGTGGAATCTCCGAGCTATGTTCCCGAGAGGTGTTATCTTTCTTAGGTGTGTCATCTACCTTGGGGGGTTCCTTTCCGCCCTCATCCCCATCCTCATCCGGATCATCCTCGTTTAAGTCGAGCTTACCCGAGGAATCAACCGGGGTCGGTGGAGTGGTACTAGACGTTCCACTCACGAGGGCGTCAAGTTGAGATTTTTGGCTTTCCATGGCTGCCATCATAGCATCCATACGTGCCATTATATTATTTAGATCCCCCTTAGTGGCGGGTTCCTCATCGCCCATATCCTCTTAGGCGGTTAAGCCCAATCAAAGAGCACGAGGCTCTGATACCAATTGAAAGGATCGGTACGGGCGACTAGAGGGGGGGTGAATAGGCGCTAAGTCAATTTTTTAATCTTTTTCAATTTAAGGCTTGACACAAAGTAAATTCACTAGATGTGCAACTAGGTGAATTTCCTATAAGTGGCAAGCAAGCAAGTAAACAAGTAACTAGCAAGATACAAGTAAGGGAAAGAAATAACCGAAGAGTGGAGACCGGAGACACAAGGATGTATTCCCGTAGTTCCTTCCTTTTGAGGGGAAGTACGTCTACGTTGGAGAGGTGTGGTGACACGGAGTCGACCAATGCCACAAAGGCTCACCTTGTTCTCCGGTGAGCAAGCCACGGAGGCTAGCTCGTTTCCACTAAGCGGTGGTATTGGGGGAACCACGAATCCCTTACACGGAGCTTGGGGCACAACTCCACAACTCAATTGGAGGCTCCCAAGAAAGCCACGGAGGCAAGAATCACCACAAAGAAGATTCAATCAAGCAATTACAACACCTAGGGTCACAAGAGCCCCAAGGTGCAAATCCTCCAAGCAAATGGAGGTGGAAATGAAATTCCTTCGGTGAAGATGTAGATCGGTGCCTCCTCCTTCAATCCTCCAAAGATCAAGAGCTTTGGTTGGCTAGAAGGGGAGATCTATGGAATTTGGTGTTTTTCCAATGGGGGTAGGTGAGAGCTTCAAAGATGAACAATGGTTGGTGAAGTTCTAACCCTACCCAAGCTAGGAGAAGGGGTATTTATAGGAAGGTGGAAATCTGGCCGTTGAGGGAGCACACAGCAGCATTTCCGGCGATAAGTCCGGCGCCGCCGGCCTCTGGGCCAGACGGCCCGGCGGTCAGTCCGGCGGGACCGGACGCTTCGCCGGGAGTCCGGCGGTGGACCGGACGGATCCGGCGGCCCGCCGAAACCCGGACCAGTATACCAGTCCGGCGGCTCCGCCGGGCCAGTCCGGTCTGCCGCCGGATGGTCCGGTCTGGGGGCCGGCTTGACCTAATTTCCTCCAGATTTCTTTTTAAGCAATCGAACCCCTTCACCTGTGAACTTAAACCTGTATGCATATAATTCAAACATTAGTTCACACAAAAACATAGTCATGTCATTGTAAATCAAAAAAGTGGAAAGGGACAAATGTCCTTTCACCTGTACTGAGAGGGAATACTTCTTGTGCATCCAACTCCCAAAAACCAAAGTTTTTCCAAAGAGTCCACTACAAATTCCTATGCATGGTATTTCAAACCATTCCAAGTAAATTTTCATGTGCTACCTTTCAAAAACCTTCAAATACTTATCATTTTGTGACACTGTTTTTAGCTCATGAGGACATAGTGGTCGGGTTTGCTATCTTCCATATTGAATTAAGTACCCCTCGACTTGCATGCTTCATCTGCTCATCATTAATTTTGCAAGAGAGCTGGTCAGACCATTGTAACCTCTAAAAAAAGAAGGGATTTCTATTTTTGTGCCCTCGGGTCCTTAGTTGTGCTCAGTTTTCCCCAGCCGCTTAGTTTTTCCTCAGTTTTACCCAAGCCCTTGTCCGAAACTCTCACAAGGAGCTCGGACGGGAGGAATCCCGTTAAGTTGACCGTTGGTTGGTGCTGGCAAGTGGGGCCGCTGTTTGTGCCCCGCAGTGGACACGCCTCCACTTATCCAGATCATCGTGGGACCCGCAACTTGTCCACGTTAGCGCGCCAGACCCACAGCTTACCCAGGTGCCCGTTGCAAAATGGGAGCCCGAGCCAGCCCCGCGCCCGTGCCCGTGCCCGTGCCATTGCTTCCCCCTTCTTTCCCCGCGCCCCATTATTCTTCTTCTCCGGCAGCGGCAGCCCTTCCCTGGCAGGCGGGTGATGTCTAGTTTCTCTTCGACCTCCCGTTCTTCATGGTCGCAGTATGGACCCGTGCCTTTGACAAGATGCCCTGACTGCCCATGCCAAGAGCCTCTGAAGCGGTCGATCTGTAAGACGAACGACAATGGCAACCGTGGATGTGAGTTCCTTGCATGCGAGAGCTTGCCATATAGAGAGGGGGATAAGGTTAGATCTCGCTCCAATTGCTCTGTTTTCTCTCGATTTTCTTGTTATTCCCTCGAATTTGGGATTTAGGGTTCACGTTGTTGTTTTCAGATCCTGAAGAAATGCAGGTATTTCGAGTGGATCGATGTGTACGTTCAGAGGCTTAAATTGCAGGAATCAATTGGCGGTATTGGGGAGCGCAATTTGGGTGGGGGGGGTACTTGTTGTAGAGAATGCGGTGGAGAGAGGGGCCGTCCCGATTATGCCTAATGCTCCCAATGCAGAACTGGTGGAAGTGAAGGGAGAACTGAAGAAAATGAACAAGCAGTTAAAGCAGCTGATCGAGTTGAAGAAGCAAGCTAATCTGATGGCTGGTTGTTTTTTTTGTTGTATAATTGCGATCGGATTCTTATCATTGCTCGTCAAGTGCTAGAAGTTGTTACAAGGGATCCCTTGTTACAAATCCATTATTCAGTTACATGTACTTGTAGTTGTTTTCAAAGTTAGTGTGTGCATTCACCGAAATTACCAAAAAAATAAGTTTTAGGGAATATAGGAATGCTAAAGATAGTTGATAATTGTTAGAGGGGTGACAAATAATGCATTCACCGAAATCCCACAAATATGTATGTCTCATGTTTATACCAAAATTATACCACTTTTGGGACGTTTCAAATAACCAAAACTATATCCCAAACTATATTCCCTAAAAGAAAAGGAATGCTAAAGAAAGTTGATAATTGTTAGAGGGGTGATAAATAATCCATTCACCAAAATCCCACAAATATGCCAAATATGTATGTCTCATGTTTCTACCAAAATTATACCATTTTTGGGCCGTTTCAAATTGCCAAAACTATATTCCCTAAAAGAAAAGGAATGCTAAAGATAGTTGATAATTGTTAGAGGGATGATAAATAATTCATTCACCGAAATGCCCCAAATATGCCAAACATGTATGTCTCATGTTTCTACCAAAATTATACCACTTTTGGGCCGTTTGAAATTACCGAAACTAAATTCCCTAAAAGAAAAAGAATGCTAAAGATAGTTGATAATTGTTAGAGGGATGATAAATAATTCATTCACCGAAATGCCCCAAATATGCCAAACATGTATGTCTCATGTTTCTACCAAAATTATACCACTTTTGGGCCTTTTCAAATTACCAAAACTAAATTCCCTAAAAGAAAAGGAATGCTAAAGATAGTTGATAATTGTTAGAGGGGTGATAAATATGTATGTCTCTTGTTTACCACTTTTTAGTTTAACATTTTTAAATCATGGAAAATAATGCATAAATAGAGGGAATATAGTTACGTAGCAAAATAATCCATAAATGCACACGGATCGACTCCACCAACCGTTGATCCACCGACAGAGAGAGAGGGGTGGCCACGAAGAGAGAGAGAGGGGTGGCCACAAAGAGACGGATAGGGGTATACTGCCCGTTAGATCAGTGGATCAACGGTTGGTGGAGTCGATCCGTATGACAACTGCTCAACCAATCAGGATAAGTTTGGGTTTCTGTGAGCATTTGTGACAGTACTTGAGGGCAAAACTGAGTAGTACTAAGAAACCAAGGGCACGTAAATAGTAAATAGACTAAGGGATTCAAACAAAATAATTACAAAATGAAAAATGCGTGTTTTGTACAATATAATTCATATTGGGCTATATCAAATTATTTGCAATTCAAATATACATGAGTGTGACAATTATGGCCTCATTTAGACAAACTATGTTTTGGGGAAGATGTTTTGCAAAGGGGTTTGAGTGGAAAACCATGCATCTTTATAGCTACTAGTGATTATGAGAAGTGGCAATTTGTGGTAAAACATGATTTATCTATGTTTGTTAAGGTGGCAGGTTGCGTAGGAAGATTCCATGAGTAGGTGCCACTATGTTTTTATTTTTTTGGATTTTTTTGCGCATGAAATGACTCAATTAGCTATGTTATTCTCATTTGTTGACTCTCTGTTGACCAGCTACTTGAGGGTAGAACTGAGTATATTGCACTTGCCAGTCTAAGTACTCGAGGGGAAAACTGAGTACATATAAAATTTCTGAATAAGGCCCGAGGGTAGAACTGAGAACACCAAACGTCGAAGGGTTAGCCTCGTGTCGCGGTGCACGCTGCAGCCGTGCATAGCGGACGCGTGTTGCGGTACACCAAACACCACCTTCGTCTTTATAGAGCCCCTCTCTCTCTCTCTCGACGCTTGCCCACTATCTCATTCTCACTGCAACCGTCTCTCCTGTCCCATCATCTTATCCACTTCGTGTCGAAAAACCCCCTAAGAAAAAACCCCGGCGATGGAGAAGCATGAGATGCCCATTTCCGACGTAGCCGCCAGCGCATCGGCCGCCGGCGCATCGGCCGCCGGCGCATCGGCCGCCGGCGCATCGTCCGCCGGCGCATCGGCCGCCGCCCCCGTCCAGGCCCCCGTCGCTGCTTCCGACGTAGGCGCCGGCGCAATGGCCGCCGCCCCCGTCCAGGCCCCCGTCCAGGCACCCGTCCAGGCCCCCGTCGATTGGGACCTGTACGAAGACCCGTACGAACCAGTGCCGTACGTCGCGCCGACGAACCCCTACGACACCAGCATCGTCGACGACTACCCGGAGGTAACCCTTTGTTCCCTTGTTCTTATGCCATTTCAATCCTTTTGTGTTAGATCTAGCGTTATTAGTGTTCGTCTGTTCCTAGTTCAATCCTTTTATGATAGATCTAGCGTTATTAGGGTTAGTCTGTTCCTAGTTCAATCCTTTTATGATAGATCTAGCGTTATTATGATAGATCTGGCGTTATTAGTGTTTGTGATTTGCTTTTGTTTAAGATTCGGTTAACTTATGTGAGTAATCAATCCCATCCCGTTAATTTGTGCCGATGATGATGAATATTTGGTGTCGGGGGGATGACCCCCGGTAGGGTCAAGAGACTAGAAAGATACCAGGTCTATGGTTGACTTTATGCCGGATTATCAAGGAAGGGCCTGGCCGGAACATAAGAGCATCGGCCAGGCCGGCATATATATGTATCCCGGCTGTTGTTCGGATATGCCGGTATAGCCGGAATACTTATATAGGAGTGCCGGCATATACTTAGATATACCGGCCTATCTATTTGGTGTGTTGTGCAGGAGCAGGGGAGGCCGGATTACCCAACCTTCATAGGTCGTTGGTCCGGCATATATGTCCAGGATATGGCCAACGTTCGTATCCGGGACACAGAAGTCAGCTAAGATGTCATGTCCCTACAATCAAGGGGAGACTCTGCCAGGTATGGAGAAGGGTCATGTTGACAGGGTGCACAGTGGTGGACTGCCTACCCTCACTATGCACAAGTACAGAGCTTACCTCACAGAGGTAAGGTCACAGTGCAGGAAGTACAAGGTACAGGGATATGAAGTCCCATCGAGAGCAATCAGGGAAAAAGTCAAGGATCTCTGCCTTCGTCAGCAAGTCCTGTTTGGAGCGTAGTTGGTGTCTCCTGGTCTTATGTGACCGTTGTAACCCTGGCCACCACTATATAAGGTGGCACAGGGAGTCCTAGCAAAGGGTGGGTCACTCTGTGTTTCTACACTTAGCAGTTCGTCTTCCTCCTCTAGCTGAGAACTTGGAAGCACCATTGTTGTGTACTCCATCGATCCAAATATACAACCAGTAGAGCAGGAGTAGGGGTGTTATCTCCTTACGAGAGCCCCGAACCTGGGTAGATCTGTGTTCCTTTCTGTCATGCTTTTTAGCTCGTTCCCCTCTCCCGAATCCTACAGCATCTAGTTCGGCCCCCATTTAAGCCATCCTATGGCATATGTTGTTTCACCACGACGACATTTGGCGCCCACCGTGGGGCCGATCGATATGCTGGGCGGAGTGTTTATTCGGACGGGGTCTGTGATAGCAGCTTCGGGAGTCCGCGTGGTCTCTGGCCTCCTCCAGAGGCTAGGCTCGCTCAGCTTCGTCAGTGACAACGCCGGATGTCTCGGCGGCCGGCCGTTCCCCAGGGATGGCCGGATCATGTCTTTTGGTTCCCACGAGGTGTACGTGGGGACTGAGAGAGTTTGCAGGGAAAAGGTGCTGGTGGCGGCGGATCCTCCGTCGCATCGGCTGGCTCACGCTGGGCGTAGCGCTCGCTCAGTAGAGTCAGCCGAGGTGATGATGGCCGGCACATCAGTGCCGCCGGCAGATGGTGCTGGCAAGGCAGCAGCAGCAGCAGAAGTTACTCCCCCGGAGCCGTCCTCCGTTGGAACGTGTCGAGAACCTGGCCGGCACTTCCGCTGTGCCGGCAAAGGGTCAGGTGCTTCTTCCCATCATCGATCGGCTTCTCGAGCCGGTGCGATCCGGCGATGATCCGGAGCAGACAAGGGAGGTCCTGGAGGGATCTCGCCAGGCCCTCGTCGATGAGGCCCTGGCCATGCATCAGGAGCGCGAACGGTTTAACCGGCAACTCCGTGAGTATGAGGCAGCCCATGGATTTACTCCTGTGGTAACCCGGCCCAGCCGGATAGATGAGGTTAGAACTAGAGGTAGAGATCTTAACACAGAGTTAGAAAAAGGTGCTAGTGGTAAGGGTCATACTGCAACTAGTACTGTGCCTAAGGTAATTTATAGCTCCCCAGTGAAGAACCTTAGAGCAGCAGCAGAGGTAGCTAAGGATTTATCTAATTTGTCCGGTGAAGCACTGCATGAGCAGCAAGCCCGGCTTAACCATCTTTTGTCTGAAGCTACTGAGCAGCAGGAGGCCTTTAAGAAGGAAAACCCAGGTGCTGGGGCATCCCAGTACATTGCGTCGGTAGGAGGTGTCGGCGCAAGGTCGAGGGGCGAAGCTTCGTCCCCGCATCCAAGTGCCCGGCGTGCCGGAAGTGTGACCTCTGGCCGCCGGGACAAGCAGATCCAAGTATATGATCCGGCAATCGCCGGAAAGCAGGCAATAGCTCAGAAGAGTGCCGGCCAAGCTGACAAATATGTCGGCCGCAAGAGTGCAGGCCAGAATGTGCCGGCCGGGCAAGGGGCAGTTTCGGCCGGTGGTGGCCGGAGTAACAGTGCAGCCCGGCGTCAGCAGCAGGGCGCCGGAGGTGCAGCGCAGCGGCAAGGTGCAGGTCAACCGGGACATCGAGAAGACGATGGGAATTCCGCCCTTGTCAGGGCGGGATATCAGCAGCAGCATCGGCAAGGCCGGCAAAGCGAGCAGTACCAGCCGGAGCAGCAGCAGGAAAAAGTGATCGCGGGCCCAATTGCGTCCCGGCTTGGACCTCGGTCCTTGGCAGCAAGTGATGCGCGCTTCAAGCTGGACAGGATTCACCAATCGGAGTTGGTGGAGAGGCAAGGAGCTCCGGGTCCTATGTGCTTTGGACCCCGGATTATGGGTGAGCCGGTACCTTACTATTTCCAGCTCGCGCGTGGCGCGAGGACGTACAACGGCAGTACAAAGCCGGAAGATTGGTTGGAGGATTACTCCACCGCAGTGAACATTGCCGGAGGAAACCTCAGATGGGAAGTACGATATGTACCGCAAATGCTAGAAGGACCAGCCAGGATATGGCTGAATAATCTGCCGGTCGGAAGTATCAACGGCTGGGTTGATTTCGAAGAACAGTTTGTATCAAACTTCACCAGTACATATAAGAGGCCGAATCGTCCTCAGCAGCTGGCTAACTGCCGGCAGGGAGTGAATGAGACCGACCGAGACTATCTGACCAGGTGGTGCACCTTGCGCAATTCCTGCGAAGGAGTTGTGGAGCAGCAGGCCATCATGTGGTTCGCTCATGGGTGCCGGCACGGCACCATGTTGTGGCAAAAGCTACAGAGGGACATGCCGGCCACGTTGGCCGAGACAATCAAGATTGCCGATAGTTATGCTCTGGGAGACCCCATGCAGCCCACCCTTGATTCACAAGGACAGGGGCAGACCCAGCGGAACAATAGCAACACCGGGAGACCGGGGCAGTTCTATCGCCCGGACAACCGGAACAAGAGGAGAGATGAGCGGCCGGATTTTCGGTATGGAGCGGCACAAGTAGCAGCTGTGGAGGAAGAGCAAGAGGGCACCGGCAGTAGCCAACGTCCGAGGTATGAGGGCTATCAGCAGCCTCAGCAGCAACAACCGCAGCAGCAAGCGCAACCCTTCCAGAAGAAGAATGTCTGGATCAACAAGAATGCCGGCGGAGCCGCCGGACAGAAGAAGCAGTGGCCGAAGTATACAGTGGGTCTGGCCATGGACAAGCCTTGTGTGTTTCACACGTTCCAGCCGGGTAAGCCGGCAAACCATTTGACGAGAAACTGTTCGTGGTTGGACGACATATTAGCAGGTCGTGCAGGTCCCTGGGGACCGGCTAGGCCATCTGTCCCGGCAGCTCCATCGCCGTTGACAGGTGCAAATACAGTTGCAATCCCGCCCAGGTCGGTTAATCCCGGGAATCAGAGCAATGCCGGAAATGCCGGCGTAAATCAAATAGACCAGAGCTATAATCCGGAATATAATGCCGGAGGCCCAGGAGCGGGCCGGAATGAGTACAAGGAGCATGATCAGAGCTACATGGTCTTTGAGACCGAGAGAACAGACAAGCAGAGCTTGTACCGGCGGAGTTTGGAGGTAAATGCCGTTATGTCGGCAGTTCCGAAGATGATGCATTGGTCTGACCAGGCCATTGGCTGGGATAGGGCAGATCATCCCAGGATCATGCCAAACCCCGGCGGGTATGCGCTAGTAATGGATCTGACTTTTGTCGGGCCGGCTAATAACGTGAGGTTCAGCAAGGTCCTCATTGACAATGGAAGCAGCATCAACATCATGTATCGAGACACGATGCAGAAGCTGGGAATCAAGGAGAATATGCTGGAGCCAAGCAAGACCACGTTCCACGGCATTGTGCCGGGACTTTCGTGTGCGCCGATGGGCAAAATCCGGATGGATGTCATGTTTGGCAGCCGGGATAACTGCAGGGTGGAAAACCTCATGTTCGAGGTGGTTGATCTGGAAAGCCCCTACCATGCTTTGCTGGGAAGGCCGACATTGGCAAAGTTCATGGCCTCTACGCATGTTGCGTACCTGAAGATGAAGATGCCGGGGCCCAGAGGGGCGATTACCATCATTGGTGATTACAAGCGTTCGATGGCATGTGCAACAGCCGGGTCTAACCTGGCCGAGACTCTGATCATTGCAGAGGAAAGGAAAAGGCTCAAGCGAGCAGTGGAAATTGCTGAGACGGTTGTGGCCGGCAAATCTATGCCGGGCATGGCAAATCCCGGTGGCAGTGCTTCTTTTCAAGTGGGCAAGGAGGTCAAAAAGGTGCCTCTGGATGAAGTTTTCCTGGAGCGCCATGCCCTCGTCGGGGCAAGTTTGGATCCCAAATAGGAAAGCGAGCTCATCAACTTCCTCCATGAGAATCGGGATATCTTTGCATGGTCTACTTCAGACTTGCAAGGTGTGCCGAGGGAGCTGGCTGAGCACGCATTGCATGTGAGACCGGATGCTAAGCCGGTGAAGCAGCCGCTCCGGTGGAATGCATGCGATAGAAGGAAAGCCATTTGGGACAAAGTGGCCAGGCTCTTAGCCTCCGGCTTTATCAAAGAAGTGCTTGATCCGGATTGGGTGTCTAATCCGGTTTTAGTGGAAAAGAAGAAGGATGAGCCCGCCATAGTAAAAGTATGGCGGATGTGTGTTGATTACACCAACTTGAACAAGGCATGCCCTAAAGATCCATTCCCGCTCCCTCGGATCGATCAAGTGATTGATTCCACAGCTGGATGTGAACTGTTATCATTTGTAGATGCCTATTCTGGTTTCCACCAGATCCCCTTGTATGAGCCGGATCAAATAAAGACATCCTTTATTACCCCGTACGGGGCTTATTGCTATCTCACTATGCCGTTCGGTTTAAGAAATGCCGGCGCAACTTACCAAAGGTGTATGCAAAAATGTTTGCACGATCAAATAGATAAAAATGTGCAGGTATATGTTGACGATATCGTCATAAAAACCAACGAGAGCAAGACTCTCATAGATAATCTCCGGGAAACCTTTGGAAACCTGAGGAGATTCCGGATGAAGTTGAATCCGGCTAAGTGCACCTTCGGTGTGCCGGCGGGCAAGTTGCTCGGCTTCCTTGTTTCCAGCCGGGGTATTGAGGTGAATCCCGGCAAGATTCGTGCCATAGAAAGGATGAAGCCGCCGACAGATTTGAGGGAGGTACAGAAGTTCACTGGGTGCCTCGCATCCCAGAGCCGTTTCATAAGCCGGCTAGGAGAGAAAGCTTTGCCGTTATATCAGTTGATGAAGAAGTCCGACACATTTGTCTGGACAACGCAAGCAGATGCAGCTTTCAAAGAATTGAAACAGATGTTGTCAACAGCGCCGGTATTAGCGTCTCCGATGCCCCGTGAGCCGATGTTGCTCTATATAGCGGCAACCAACAGGGTTGTCAGTGAAGTGGTAGTAGTGGAGCGAGAGGAGGGAGGCAAAACCGTGCAGCGGCCGGTATATTATCTGAGTGAAGTTCTCTCCGCCTCAAAGCAAAACTACCCGCACTATCAGAAGATGACTTATGGTGTCTATATGGCGTCCAAGAAGCTAAAGCATTACTTCCAAGAGCATCCGATCCGGGTAGTGGCCGAGGCCCCTATCTCGGAGATCATTGGCAACAAAGATGCCAGCGGTCGGATAGCAAAATGAGCAATAGAGCTTTCACCATATACACCTCAGTATGATAAGAGGGATACAATCAAGTCCCAGGTGTTGGCTGATTTCTTTATTGACTGGGCCGAGATACAATATGAGCCACCATTGCCAGATGCAAATTATTGGAGGATGCATTTCGATGGGTCCAAAACAATACATGGCCTGGGTGCCGGCATAGTTCTCAGTTCACCAAAGAATGACCAACTGAGATATGTTCTGCAGATTCATTTTGCAGCATCCAATAATGTGGCGGAATATGAGGCACTGGTGCATGGCCTGAAGGTGTCTAAGGACATAGGAATTCGCCGGATTATGTGTTTCGGTGATTCTGACTTGGTAATTCAGGAATGTTCCGGCATATGGGATGCTCATGATGCAAACATGGGATCCTACCGTTTCCTGGTACAGCAGTTGAGCGGTTACTTCGAAGGTTGTGAGTTCCGGCATGTTCTCCGGGCTCAAAATGATGCAGCCGATGCATTGTCCAAGCTGGGATCTTCCAGAGATTCAATCCCGCCCGGCATTTCGTTGGAGCATCTGAGGAAGCCGTCAATCAAACCCTCGCCGGAGTCATTTTCCATTTATGTCCCGCCAGGTCCGGAGGAAGCAGTTCCGATGGAGATAGATGTCGGAGCCAGGTCAGATAACCCGGGGACTGTTTCCTTAGTCCCGCGGACTGCGCCGACATATGCTGTGAGTGCTGTCGTGGTTTCGTCAACAGATCTGCCATAGAGGTAGGGGTATGGCGGTTTGTGGAAGGGGGTGAACACGGAGGAGCGATCCAGGACGGTGGTAGCACGAGTTTACCCAGCTTCAGATCCCGCAACGGTGGCGAGACCCTACGTGCTGCTATAATCCACTATATGGCAACAAGTGCTCGATTACAATGATGAGGTTGGCTGTTTCGCTATGCGATTGGCCGTAAGATTAGTCTCATCGCCTCAAGGGCTGCTCCACGCCGGGCTTATAAAGGCGCCTGGCGTGGGCTACACATTGGTACCGGAGCGGATACAACTTGGAGTCCTAGACTAAGTCCCGCGCGTACGCTACAAGGTCACCCGCCATGGGCCGTCATCCGGATCCGCCATAAGCTCGCCGCTAGTAGCCCGCCATGGACCTGTCTCCGGATCCGCCATAAGCGCCTGCGTCCAGTACCGCCGTGCCAACTTCAGCAACTGGGCCGCCCGGTATGGCGAATCCGCCATACCACCCCTGATGGGCCACCCTGGCTTGCTAATTTAGGACTACGTCGCTAGTATACCCATTTGGTATATCCCCAACAGTAGCCCCCAGGGAACTTCAAGATCGCCATCTACATCCGCCATGCTTGTCCTTGATAGGTCATTCCCGCAATAGCTCTTCTTTGCTGGGATGGTGGTCATCTTGATGTTCCTTCTTCCATCTATTAATCCGCCGTAAATAACGGATCAAGCGACGTAGTTATCTTAGCGAGACTTTCGGGATCCGTTGGATCATACCGTTGAGATCCGCCGTAAATTTCGGCACACAGTTCCTTCTAGGGCAAGATTCACCAAGTTACTTTTTTACCCTTGGACACGTGTCACCAGATTAGGGTTTCTGCGATCAGGATGAGCGGTGGTGATGGCGGGCACAAATCTCGAGGCCCGGGGTCTATATATACCCCAGCCTCTCACCCCCGGCCGGTCACCCCTTCATTCACCCCCGTCGCACTCTCTCTCCTTAGCGCCACCACGAGAGCTTCGCTACCTCCGGCGAGCCACCGCGGAAGACCTCGCCGCCGGTAGCGTTTTCCGCCACAAGCTGGCATCGTCTTCCTCGTCCTCGCTCGAAATCCTCGAAGTCATTACCGCCACGCCACTTGCCGCCATGGAGCCTGAATCACCTCGCGAAGCCTCCAAGTCCGAGGCTGCTGAAGGTTCGGTGTGGTCCTCGGATACCGAGTCCGCCATACCCGAAAACTCAGGAGGAGACTGGGACTCCTGCAATCTGAACGAGGAAATTCTATCTTCCCTGGAGCGGGAAGGCCGCATAGCTGCTAAGGAAGCCTCCAGATGGCGGGTTGAGCCTGGTGAAACGATGCCGACTCCTTCAGATGAAGAGGTCGTTATGCTGAAGTCCCATATTGATCGTGGCCTCAGCCTTCCGCCATCCTACTTCCTGAGGGAAGTTCTCCGTCATTACAGGTTACAGCTACACCATATTGCTCCGAATAGCTTCACTGCCTTAGCGGGATTCGTCGCGCTATGCGAAGGATATCTGGGCATCAGCCCACGCGGAGATTTATTGCGCTTATACTTTAATATCCGCCATAACCGGGATGCGAACGGAGATCCTCGCAATTGCGGATCGATCTCTTTTGTTCCTCGGCACGGAAAATCCTACCCCTATATTGTCCCTCACGACTCTGCTAAGGGATGGCGGGGTTCCTTCTTTTATCTGGCTAACCAGGCCCCTCCTGAACGGAAGTTCAGCCTGCGGTCTTTTACTGATGGCCCCGCCGAGGAGCAGGATAGCTGGGGCGTTATGGATGATTTCACAATGGATGATGAATGCCAATTATGCTCACGGCGGATTTCGAAACTTGTCTTCTCTGGACTGACAGGTGCTGACACCATTTACTGCTGGATCTCACAGTGGATTCAGCCTCTTCAATACCACCCAACCCTGATGTGCGAGTATAGCGGAATAGACGATCCCCAGCGCTATTCCAAGGAGGAACTGTCCGCTGAAGAAATCGAACTTCGGATCCGCAACATCATTAAAGTGGGGCGAGATGAGCCTCTGAAGCTTAAAATCCCTATGTATGAGAATGGCAGTTGTCCAAAGGTAAGTGCTTCTCCTTATTCCGCCATAACCGCTAATTTTCCTTGAATAACTTCACATTTCTCCGCAGCTCTCTTCCCTGCCACCCTCTGAACTGAGCGGTCTCGTCCGCTATCCTCGGACGAAGGATCTTACTGACGATGAGGACGAGACATCCTCGTCTCCCAAAAGACAGAAGGTGGCGGAAGAAAAGGTAGTGGCGGATGAACCTGTAATGGCGGTTCCACGTGGTGTTCGCGGTGCTGGCGGGCGCATTCGTGGAATGGGCAAAAGAGTCATCTCTCGCCATTCGTCCCCTGCCCTTCGCGGCCATCTGGACACCGTGCCAGAACATTCCGCCACTATAAATCTACCAGAGCGGAAGTAAGTATACTCATAACTTGCCTTCATACCATGCATAACTTTTCTAATCTCTCTTTTGCACACAGAAGAAGAAAGGTTTCTGGCCCGAAACCTCCACTAGCCAAGCCCTCTCCCGCTGCCATTCCACCTACACCAGACGCTCCTGCTCGCCCAACTGGGCCTTCCACCTCTTCTCAGCATACCAGCAAGGTGGCGGATGCTCCAGGAAAAAGTGCTGGACCATCAGATCGCCCCGCTAAAAGTGCCAAGAAGGTGAGTTTTAGCGGAAAAGCAATCCAGACGGATACAGGAGCTGGGGAGGCTTCAAAGTGGAAGAAGAAAGCAGAAGCTCTTTTCCGCCTTGACAATATGCAAGAGGAGGCCAGTAACCATGTGTCATCTGCAATGGCGGCATTCGTTCAGAGAACCAGTCTTGTTAAAGAGGTATGTACTCCCAGTAGCCCCCGAGCGCCATGGCGGATTCGCAAATTTAATCCGCTATGAGGCTCCAAGGTTGACTTCTGTAAGTTTTTAGAATAGCTTAGCTCTCGAGCGCTGGCAGTTCACACAGTGCTCTATAGAGAACTTAATTTTTATACTGAGTAGCCCCCGAGCGTTATGGCGGATAATTATACGGCATAAAGCTCTTAGAAGACAAAAAATCTGCATAAGTAGCCCCCGAGCGTTATGGCGGATTCGCATCCGGCATAAAGCTCTAAGAGTGACTAACACTGCAGTTTTTTTTTGCCAGAATTACAAGAAAGTGGTGGAAGACCTGGTCCAGGTTGTCAGCTCGCAGGAGAGGGAGCTGGCAGCCAAAGGCGCTCTTGTGGCGAATTTGCAGCAGCATCTTGAGAATAGCGGTACTTAACCTTAAGTTTCCTTTCCTTTATGCTTATTCAATCAACTGCTTTGCTGACAAAATTCCGCCATGCAGATGCTGCCAAGCTTAAGTCCACGCTTGAGGGGGTGGAGAAGGGCCATGCCATTGCGATGGACGAGCTGAATCAACAGCTCCGAAAATCACTGGCCGAAAATGTCACCCTCGAGAGGCAGCTGAAAGACCAGGAGAACCAGGGCAAGAAGAAGGACAAGGAGATAGCGGATCTCCGCAAAGCCGCCGCTGACTTTGAGAAGCGGCGTGAAGGCTTTAACGAGCTCCTCCATCACTTCCAGGACAACTTGCTAGGTACCGTTTCTTCTTATAGCGTAATTTTTTTCAATATCCGCTATGCAGTCTGTGACGCATCTTCTTTTTTCCGCCATGCAGCTTCCTTGGGGCAGAGCGAGGTGGACACCGCTGAGGGCTTGCGCATGGCCACCGACGCAGCGAGGAAGGAGCTTGATGGCCTTCTCAGCGCTGGTCGCCAAGCGTGCGGGAGCCTGCAGATAGCGGGTTCTTCCAACCTTTCCGCCATCGCGCTCACGCAGAAGCTGCTGCTGGTGCCAGGGCTGGTGGCGGACTGGAAGCTGTCCTCCGCTCGGGGTGGTGCCAAGACGGCATTAACCTTGGCAAAGGCCCACTATCCCGAGATGGACCTGGACCAGCTCACCTCCGGCATCCCTGAGAGCGGCGAGGACGGCGTGCCGGTGGACGAGGCCGCCATCCGGCAGAGCGTGCTTGGATATGATCAACTGTGTGCCCTTGGCACTCAGTTGAACGTATATTATGAAACATACGAGCTGCCAGGGTCGCCAAGCCAAGCTTCGGCATCCGCCTCCGCGACAACTGCAGGTGGTGATGGCGGTGACGATGTGTCCTCCAAGGTTCCGCCATCTTCTTGAGATGTGCCCTGCGATATGGCAGGAAAAAATACTTTGCATTAATTCAGCCCCTGAGTGGGTCTGTAATCTTAAACTTAAACTGCGTGTGATGTGTCTGCACTATGACTGATCTGCTTGTGGCGGATCAGTGAAATGCTTGTGAACCTTTGCAGCTTATTTGTTATGAAGTGGTTTAGTTGCGCGAAGAAACTGCCAGGCCTAGTTTTATGCAACTTGCAGTTTTTGCCATGCCCAAAAAACAACACTAAATTTTTTTTCACGCGTAGGATTATGCGATCCGCCATCCGGCTCTCTGTGCTTGACTTTTCGTGAGATGGCGAAATCTTCGCACGAACAATCCGCTAGGGTGACGATACTTAATAGCAACCGTCCAGAACCCTGAGCAGATGGCGGCTTAGATCGTCAAAAAGTCACTACTCTGGAATCCACACAGAGAACATCGAATGAAGATCAAAACATAAAAAAGCTACGCGGACCGCTTATGGCGGATTTAAAAGAGACGCAAGTGCAAAGCACAATTGCGCAAAAGGTTCTATACGACCTAAATGAACAATAAAGGAGGTAAAAGACTCAGAAAAGATCAAGAGTGAACCAAATGCTTTATTTCATTGATCATATAGAGGTGCCTGTTACATAGCTAGAGAAATGCTAAGTGTAGAAAGGACGTAGCTGTGCGATGTTCCATGGACGATCTGTCTCGTCGTAGATATCGTCAGGGTCTCTTCGTTTGCGCTTCTTACTTGGTCGCTTATCTAGCTCGCGAATATCAACGAGGTAGTAGGAACCATTCAGTAGAGCTTTGCTGAAAACGAAGGGTCCTTCCCAAGGCGGGGATAGCTTGTGGGACTTCTGCTGTTTGAGGCGTAGCACCAGGTCACCTTCCTTAAACGAGCGTTGGCGAACTCGCCTGCTGTGATAGCGGCGGAGATTCTGCTGGTAGATGGCGGATCTCTGGGCTGCTAGGTCACGCTCTTCTTCCAGCAGGTCCACAGATAGTTGTCTGGACGCTTCTGCATCTTCTTCCTTGTAGGCCTCGACTCTTGGAGAATCATACTGAACATCACTTGGCAAGATTGCCTCTGCTCCGTAGACTAAGAAGAAAGGGGTAAGACCGGTTGATCTATTTGGCGTGGTCCGTAGACTCCACAGTACAGATGGCAACTCCTCTGCCCAGGCTCCAGCTGCTCTATGTAGCGGTGCTTCTAGGCGTGGCTTGATCCCTGACATGATTAGTCCGTTGGTCCGCTCAACTTGGCCATTAGACTGTGGATGTGCCATAGATGCTAGGTCAAGGCGGATTCCGTTGTGAGGGCAATATTCTTCAACTTCTCCCTGAGACAAGTTTGTGCCATTATCGGTGATGATGCTGTGTGGGATGCCGAATCTGACCACAATGTCCTTGACAAACTTTAGGGCGGTTTTGCCATCAAGTTTTCTGATGGGCTTAGCTTCCACCCACTTCGTGAATTTGTCTACCGCTACCAAAAGGTGCGTAAATCCCGAAGGTGCTGTTTTTAGCGGTCCCACCATGTCCAGCCCCCAGACTGCAAAAGGCCAAGTTATAGGGATCGTATGCAGTGCTGTGGCGGGCATATGGGTTTGCTTGGAGTACATCTGGCAACCATGGCAGAGCTCCACAATGCGGTCTGCATCTGCCTTGGCTGTTGGCCAGTAGAACCCATGGCGGAATGCTTTAGCTACTAGGGATCTGGCGGCGGCGTGATGCCCACATTCGCCTTCATGGATCTCTCTTAGTATTTCGATTCCATCCACTTGGGATATGCACTTCATAAAAACTCCCGAGGTGCTTCGTTTGTAGAGTTGGCCATCTATGATGGTATACGCTTTGACTCTACGCTCGATTTGTCTTTTTTGGACTTCGTCTTCAGGAAGCTTCTTGGTCGTCAGAAATTCCAGGTAGGGCTCTGCCCATGGCGGATTGCTTGGCAAAACCGCCATAACAGGGGAGCTCGCTATCTCCGGATTTTCTGGATCCACCATCTTAACTGATGGTACGCGCAGATGCTCGAGGAATACGCCTGGCGGAACTGCCTTACAGCTGGATCCCAGTTTGGACAAGGTATCGGCCGCCATGTTATCTTCTCGCCGTACATGTTTTATGTCGTAGCCGAGGAAACTTTTGGCCATCTCATCCACTTCATCTCTGTATGCCGCCATGACTTCGTTCCGAGCTATATATGTGCCCGCCACCTGCTGAGCCACAAGGTCAGAGTCTCCACAGCACATGATGTGTTGTACACCGATCTCCTTTGCGACACGTAGCCCGTGTAGTAGCGCTTCATATTCCGCGATGTTGTTGGTGGTGGGGAAGTGAATCTGGAGAACGTAGCTTAGCTCATCTCCCTTGGGAGATTTGAGTGTCACTCCAGCCCCCGAGCCGTGTAGCAACTTTGAGCCATCAAAGTGCATCACCCAATGCTCTGGTTCTGGGACGGGCGTAGTTTCCTGCGCTTCCTTCCAATCCGCCATAAACTCCGCCAAAGCCTGAGACTTGATGGCGGTGCGAGGCTTGTAGTCGCTGTCGAAAGAGGCCAATTCAATGCCCCACTTCGCAACTCGTCCTGTTGCGTCGCTGTTGTTGATGATGTCCTTCAGTGGGGCTTTGCTCACCACTGTGATCTTATGGTCATAGAAGTAATGCCTTAACTTACGAGAAGCTAGGAAAACTCCGTATGCCAATTTTTGGTAGTGAGGGTAGCGCTGCTTGGATTCCGTCAGGACCTCGCTAAAATAGTAGACTGGTCTCTGTACGCCATACTCCTGCGCTTCTTCCTTACGCTCTACCACCATGACGATGCTGACCACCCTATTGGTTGCCGCCATGTATAGTAACATGGGTTCCTGGTCTTCGGGAGCTGCTAGGACTGGTGCAGTGGATAACACTCTCTTCAGATCCTTGAGTGCAGCGTCTGCCTCGTCGGTCCAGACGAATTCGTCTGATTTCTTCATCAGCTTGTAGAGTGGCAAAGCCTTCTCGCCAAGACGACTGATGAATCTGCTCACTGCTGCCATGCAGCCTGTGAGTCTCTGCACGTCTTTTAGGTCGATGGGCTGGGAGATGTCGAGGATTGCCTTGATCTTCTCCGGGTTAACCTCAATTCCGCGGTGGGAGACGATGAATCCTAGGAGTTGTCCAGCTGGGACCCCGAAGACGCACTTTGTTGGGTTAAGCATCATGTTGTACTTCCTGAGATTGTCAAAGGTCTCTTGCAAATCCGCTATAAGGCCATCTTTCTTCTTGGACATAACTGCGATGTCGTCCACGTATGCGTGGATGTTTCGTCCGATTTGATCCGCCAGGCACTTTTGCATAGTGCGCTGATACGTTGCTCCTGCGTTTTTCAGACCGAATGGCATTGTGACATAGCAGTATGTGCCATAAGGTGTTACGAACGACGTAGCGAGCTGATCGGACTTTTTCATCTTGATCTGGTGGTATCCGGAGTAGGCATCTAAGAAACACAGTAGCTCCGATCCCGCCGTCGAGTCAATGACTTGGTCAATGCGAGGCAAGGGAAAAGGGTCTTTTGGACATGCTTTGTTTAGGCCAGTGTAATCTACACACATGCGCAGAACTTTTGTGTTTTTCTTAGGAACTAGCACCGGATTCGCCACCCACTTGGTATGTATTACTTCCTTGATGAAGCCTGCTTTCAACAGCTTGGAAATTTCCTTTGCTATGGCGCGGCGTTTTTCATCTCCGAAGCGTCTCATGGCTTGTCTTATTGGCTTTGAGCCAGGAATTATCTGCAGAGCGTGCTCGGCGAGTTCCCTGGGTACACCCGTCATGTCAGATGGCTGCCATGCGAAGATGTCCCGGTTCTCACGGAGGAACTCGACGAGCGCGCTTTCCTACTTGGGGGACAAATTTGTCCCAATGGCAGTGGTCTTGGCGGCATCGCCAGCGACAAGTTCCACCTGTTTTGTATCGACTGTAGGCTTGAAGGTGGGCGGGGAGGCGGAAACCTCCTGCTTGGATGCCGGCATCTCCGCGGGGTCCGTAGCGGCGTGGATTTCTTTGAACTCCTCGCCGAAGAACACTGCTTCCGCGAAGGCGGCTTCTCCTTCCTCACACTCCTTTGCCTTTCTGAAGCTGCCATAAACGGTGATTATGCCATCCGGTCCTGGCATCTTTAGTTGATTGTAGATGTAGCATGGCCTTGCATGGAAGCTGTGGAAGGCGGGGCGCCCAAAGATCACGTGGTAAGTGCTTTTGAACGGGACCACCTCAAAGGTTATGGGCTCTTCTCTGTAGTTTTCCTCACTACCGAAGGCAACCTTGAGTGTGATGGATCCGAGGGACTTAGCTTGGCGACCAGGAACCACCCCGTAAAAGGTGACCGCGCTATGGCGGAGTTGGGTCTTGGTAAGGCCGAGCTTTGTCAAAGTTTCCACGTACATGATGTTCAGGCTGCTGCCGCCATCCATTAGGCATTTGGAGAACTCATAGCCATGAATTACAGGGCATACCACCATGACATAATAGCCATCTGGGATGTGCTCTGGATGATCATCGCGGCTCCAGTGCATCGGTACTTCGGACCATCTGACGTACTGGTGGATTTTTGGCACGGTGGCATTAAGTGAGCGCATAGCAGCTCTCTGTGCCTTAGCCGTGGGGGGTCCAAGGAATGTGTGAAAGGCGCCTTTTTTGTCCTTGATTGGGTTACCCTTGCCAGCACCACCCTCTGCCTTTTCGGCGGGTTTGGGCGCAGGGTCTTCGTCCATATCACTGCCATCCCTGGACTCCTTATCTTTGTCCGCTTTTCCTTTGCCACGAGGCCGTTGTCGCCGGCTGCGCTTGAAGCCAGCCTCTTGATCCGCCTTAAGGTCGTTGACAAACTTGCAGTTCCGATTGGTGTGGTTGCACTTTCCCGACGCGTCACGATGGGCAAAACATGGCATATCGCGGTATTCATCGTAGGACACGGGGGCGGATGGCGCCGAAGCGGGAGTTGCGGAACTCCGCGGCTGGCCACCGCCACCTCCGCGTCCTCGGCCACGCTGGCTGTTTTGACCCTTGTCAGCAAAGGTTGTGGCTACCATGTCGGGAGCCTGCGGCTCTTCTGGCGGATTCTTCTGTTTGTTACTGCTATTCCGCTTTCCAGTGTTCTGGATGGCGGAAGCCTTCAGAGATTCGCGGGCGTCGTCGTCAGCGGCCGCGTAGTTGCTTGCGATGGTGATCATGGAATTTAGGGTCAATTTCCCTTCGTTCCTTTCCCGCAACAGGCGATGGCGGAGCAGTTGGCCTCTCTCCAAACTGTCAATAAACACAAGGATGGCGGATTCGTCAATAACCCCTTCACAGGAGTTCTTCATATCCAGCCATCGCGCGAGGAAAGTTTGGGAGGTCTCGTCGTCGGCTCGTCGGCACCGTTGGAGGTCACCAATGTTGTGGGGTCTCTTGTAAGTTCCCTCGAAATTTTTGGTGAACGCAGTTTGCATATCGAACCAGGTTTGGATGGAGTTTTCTGCCAAGTCGTTGATCCATTGCCTCGCAGTGCCGGATAGCATCAGGGGCAAATAGTGGACAGCAACATTGGGAGATCCCCCGGCGAATTGTACTGCGTTGAAGTAGTCTTGTAGCCAAGTCAAAGGCCTATCGACTCCATTGTACTGGCGGATATTTTTCTCGATTTTGAACCCATACGGGATGGGCTCATCATGAATCCATGGTCCAAAGCACTTTGGGCCGAGGAAGAAGGCCATTTGAGACTTGGCAATCTCATTTAGATGGGTACGGGCGTCGTAGGGCTTCTGGTCTGGCGGATCCTTGCGAGAGTTGTGCGACCTTGCTGGACCGCCGCCACCGCCGCCGCCGCCATGGGGGCTCCCTGGTGGGGATGGCGAAGGGTCGCGTCTGCGCTTACTCTCGCCGTCCTGCGACTGTTCTCTGCAGCTACGACTTCCTTCCGTTCTTCGTGGAGATGGATCATCGTTATGGCGGCGGGAGCCTTGCCCTTTGTCATCGTGGCGGCGAGTGGAGCGATGCTTGTCCTTGTCACCGTCATGATGCGCGCCGTCGTCATGGCGAGATCGGTCCCTTCTCTTGGATCCGCCATCCCTGCTGTTTTCTCGTCGTGGCGGATCGTCTTTGCGTCCAGCGTCACGGCTTCGTCCTCGTTTGCCATCATTGTCGCGTATGACGATTCCTCCCTTAGGGACTTCGAACGTCTTATGCTTTGGCGGTGGCATGTTGGTCTTATGGCGGGGAGCAGCAGTGGCTTGTTGGTATCCGTAAGCCGGGTAGTTCTTGCGGGGTGGCGATGGATTTCTCTGTGGGCCTTTGCCATGTGGTTTGTCATCGGAGGATATTGGGATGGCGTGTCTCCGATTGCGAGCCTCTCTTCTTCGGATCTCCGAGGATCCGGTATGAGATTCGTTGTCAGGATGTCCACCATTATTGCCAGCCCCCTGAGCTTTAGAGGCAGTACTGGACCTGCATAGCGCAGGATCAGATTCGAGCCGTCGTGACGACGTAGCCTTCTCCTGCTGCACCAATGCTTTGGTCATCAGTTTAACCGCCGTCTCTAGGGCTGCTGGACTCTTGTTATGCTCCAATAGCTCCTTTGCGGCCACGATGTTCTCGATGGGCGTAGCCCTAACTTCATCGCGGTTTTTGTCCACGTATGGCGGATTTTTGATGTACATCTTGGCCAGAGTTTCCGCTGTTGGTATGGTGAACTCAAGGTTTCGTACCAACTGCGGGTCGCCTCCCTCGTTGATCTGGTTCTGGACGAGAGTAACATACTTCTCCTCCATGTTCCTTGCGCGCTTCAGCGTGTCTTGAGCTTTAGCAATGTCGTCATCGACCTGCTTGCCCATCTTCTCTACGCGCTTTGCTTCCTTGAGGAGGGCTCGCCTTTTCTTCTCGAGATCGTTCACATCTCTGATATAGTCAGGGGTGATTGGATCTGCTAGAGTTCCATAGACAACTTTGTCCAGCGGGGTCGTGAAGTCTTCCGGGTGCTGGTCCACGGGGATGGCGGGTTGCAGAGGCCTGGGTCCGCCGTGAATCTCAGGAAGTTGTTCCGCGGCGGGATCGGCGGCTGGTGGCGGGTTACCCTGCTCATTGCCGGTATCTTCGTCGTGGACTGCCTGAGATGGCGGATCACCGGTTGTCTGCCCAGCATCATCTCCTTTGTTGGTGACAAACACCTGCTTGGCCGCTGCTTGCTCTTCAAGTGCCTGCTGCGCCAAT
The DNA here is from genome assembly GCA_007115705.1 of Dactylis glomerata. Taxonomy (NCBI): domain Eukaryota; kingdom Viridiplantae; phylum Streptophyta; class Magnoliopsida; order Poales; family Poaceae; genus Dactylis; species Dactylis glomerata. The sequence goes on from QXEO01001193.1 coordinate 1,043,697, forward strand.
TCCGCCTCGAGTTTCCTCATGGCGGCATCGTAATGGTCAGAATCATAGCCTTTGGTATCCCAGTCATCCGATTCACCACTTTCGTTAAGTGCTTCTAGGATGGATTCACCTGGGCTATCTTCTCCATTGGAGGTAGATCCCGAAGTGATACCTGCGAACGCAACAAGGCAGTACCGCGGTGTCTCTAACGCCAGATTGCTCATGGCGGATTCACTGTGGTCTTCCACCACTTCCTCTACCTCTAGGGCGGGCTGGGTGGGATTACTTTTCAGATCCGATCTAGACAACTTGGAAAGTTCCAGATCAGATGAGTCCTCCCCCGTATCCAGCTCGAAAGCGGTCCGTTTGGGGATTTCAGCCATACCAATCCGCCGAAAATTGGTTTCCGTAGCGGGGGTAGGGTTTGTCTCTCCAATGAAGATATGGATATCTCCAATTGGGATGACAGTGAATCGAGCAGGGTCTTCTCTAGCCGGCACCCAGAGGTTATCCGCTGGGACGATGGGGAAGCCAGAATCGTAGAGGACGCGCCCGATGGCGACGGTGTCGCCGATGCCTGCAAAGGCGGATCCCGCCTGGATCCGCGCTCCAGACGCGCTTAGCCCCACGGTGGGCGCCAACTGTCGTGGTTTCGTCAACAGATCTGCCATAGAGGTAGGGGTATGGCGGTTTGTGGAAGGGGGTGAACACGGAGGAGCGATCCGGGACGATGGTAGCACGAGTTTACCCAGCTTCAGATCCCGCAACGGTGGCGAGACCCTACGTGCTGCTATAATCCACTATATGGCAACAAGTGCTCGATTACAATGATGAGGTTGGTTGTTTCGCTATGCGATTGGCCGTAAGATTAGTCTCATCGCCTCAAGGGCTGCTCCACGCCGGGCTTATAAAGGCGCCTGGCGTGGGCTACACGTTGGTACCGGAGCGGATACAACTTGGAGTCCTAGACTAAGTCCCGCGCGTATGCTACAAGGTCACCCGCCATGGGCCGTCATCCGGATCCGCCATAAGCTCGCCGCTAGTAGCCCGCCATGGACCTGTCTCCGGATCCGCCATAAGCGCCTGCGTCCAGTACCGTCGTGCCAACTTCAGCAACTGGGCCGCCCGGTATGGCGAATCTGCCATACCACCCCTGATGGGCCACCCTGGCTTGCTGATTAGGGTAAAATGTACCAAGAGGTTGTGCCGGTATACCCGGGGACTGCTTCGGCATACCCGGGGACTGATTCCTTAGTCCCGGGGACTTCGCAGCCCATGGAGATCGATTATGTGTCGGTCGAAATGTTGGAGATAGATCAGGCAGTATTCACTGTCAAGGAAGTGCCCTCATGGGCACGTCCTATCATGGATTTCTTGGTGGATGGTCAAGTGCCGGCGGATGAAACCGAGGCACGCCGGATTGCTAGAAGATCCAAAGGATATACCATCATCAACAAGGAATTATACAAGAGAAGTGTCACCGGAGTTTTGCAGAGATGTGTCGAATCTGCGGAAGGTCTAGAGATGCTCCGGGAAATTCATCAGGGGGAGTGTGGTCACCACGCTTCGTCCAGAGCATTGGTGGCAAAGGTATTCCGGCATGGGTTTTAATGGCCGACAGCACTGCAAGAAGCAGAAGACTTGGTTCGGAAATGCAATGGGTGTCAGAGATATGCCCACCAGATTCATCAACCGGCGTCTGCCTTGAAGACTATCCCGATAACCTGGCCCTTTGCTGTTTGGGGCCTGGATATGGTCGGGGCTTTTAAGCCGGCCAGAGGAAAGATGACCCATATCCTGGTCATGGTGGACAAGTTCACCAAATGGATTGAAGTGAAGCCCATAAGCAAGTGTGATGGTCACACAGCAGTGAAATTCTTAAAGGATATAATCTTGAGATATGGTGTTCCTCATGGCATCATCACTGACAATGGGTCGAACTTTGCCCAAGGGCCATTTGCCAGATTTTGTGAGGAAGTGGGAATCCGGCTGGACATTGCGTCGGTCGCTCACCCTTGTGCCAATGGCCAAGTAGAGAGGTCTAATGGGCTAGTATTATCCGGCATAAAACCCCGGCTGATAGAGCCACTAGAGAAAACTCCGGGATGTTGGCTAGATGAATTGCCAGCAGTGCTTTGGAGTTTAAGGACAACTCCGAATAGGTCAACAGGCTACACACCATTTTTCCTGGTGTATGGAGCAGAAGTTGTGCTTCCAACAGATGTAATACATGATGCACCAAGAGTAGTGCTATATACTGAGGAAGAGGCTAAAGAAGCCAGGGAAAATGATGTGGATCTGCTAGAGGAAGCAAGAGAAATAACTCTGTCAAGAACAGCAGTATATCAGCAGAACCTCAGACGCTATCATGCGCAGAAGGTAAATCCAAGGAGATTCCAAGAGGGAGATCTAGTACTCCGGCTAAGGCAAGGAACAGAAGGCCGACATAAGTTAACTCCTCCATGGGAGGGGCCATTCATTGTGAGCAGAGCTCTGCACAATGATGCCTATTATCTTATAGATGCGCAGGCCCCCAAGAAGGACAAGGCGGACAGGTCCAGAGAAGAAACCAAGAGACCATGGAACATAGCTCTACTCCGCCCCTTTTACTCCTGAGCAGCACAATGTATGTATTTCCATATTTTGCCTTGTGTGCCGGCGCTTTATGCCGGCACAAGACTAATGAATGAAATGTCGGCATCCCGAAGAGAGCGGGCACAGCCTCCGAGATATATCGTTGTTTTTTAAGTTTTTTGTTATATGCCGGCTGGCTTGATTTGAATGTTTCCTATGTCGGCCTAGTAATGTGTCGGCAACAAAGGCCGCTCTTCGACTCAGCTGCTGTCCGAAACCCGGCTTCATGGCTAGCAAGAGTAGATGCCGGAAATTGTCTACACATGGAAAACGGCTAAGGAAATAAATAGCAAGCGAACCGACATTTATGTTAAAGCTAAAGATAAAACTTGGAATGTCAGATGATTTGAAGTCTAAGTTTCAAAGTTAAAGTATTGTATGTTCGATGAAGCAACCTTGAGACTCATACGTCGAAAGCCAAATAAGGTAGACAAGTAGCCAAGGTTGTGAAATTGAGGAAACAGGAAAACAAACTTGGTGACTTAGCCAAAGATGATCCGGCATTGATAACAAGCGAACCGAGATAAAACTTGTTCAGGTAGCAAACCAAAGGAAATTGAATGTATATCTTACAACTGCACCCGGCATTCCGGGGATTTGATAAAACTTAAAGTTTTTGGTGCTGCAAAGTCAAGGAGCAGGGGCAGAAGCAGAGCCGCCGGCTGGAGGAGCTGTAGCGGTGGAGATGTCGGCTTCAGGAGTGCCGGACCCAGCAGATGGAATGGAGCCATCACCTCCGCCCGGGACAGATGCCTGTTCCGGAGCATCAGTGTCGGCCTCTTCAGTTTCCTCTTCATCTTGGCTGGAATCGGAGCCCTCAGCATCAGCAGCGTCTTTGGCATCGTCTGCTGTCTTTTCCGGCTCGCGGATGTCCCGGACAAAGGCATCGGTGTCGGCATAATCCACATAACTGTGGGCCAATTCCCGCCGACGCCGGATGTGTTCCGGATCCATGGTCCAGATGGATCCTTTGCGCACAGTGCGCAAAGTCTCCAAGTCAGCCTTTTCATACCAGGAGAGGAAGTAGCTGAGAGCTTCATCAGCTCCTACCCTCGCGCCGGAATCCCGCCATTCCCGGAGGCGAACCTTGGCAAGCTGCAGATCATTGCCGAGATCAACAGGATCAGTGGGCGTCCTTTGTCTCGGCCAGAGGGCAGAGAATGCCTCCTGGGCGCCATAAAAGAGTTCTTCTGTGTAGAGGGTCATGGCGTTCTTCCGGGATTGCAGGGCCAACAGCTGCTCCGACATGTCCCAGTTGGCCGAGTCAACCGGAACACCCCGGTTCTCTCGATCCAACTGCAGAGCCCTCTCAACGTCTTCGACGGAAGCGGGAAACATGTCTGAGAAAAATAGATAATATTAGCAAGAGGGGAATATGTCGGCATAGATGGTATGCCGGAAAGGATTATGGAATGTCGGGTAGGATAAGGAAAAGAAGGATTTGAAGCATACTGGCGAGGTCAGCATTGAGTTGTGCGACTGTGACTTCCCATTTTGTCGCTTGCTCCTTTAAGCTAGTCAGTTCGGCATGGGCAGTGGAGGCATCAGTCTCGGAAGCAACGAGCAGGTCCTGGGTCTTCTTCAGTTGGCCCTCCCTCTGTTCCTTCTCCTCCAGAAGCTCGGCAACCCGGCCCTTCAACTGCTCTATCTCGGCCTTGTGAGCGGCATCCCGGTCGTCCAGTTGCTTGGCCACATCCACTGAGGGCATACAGTCCTGGTGGCGTGCTTCCAGTCCAGCCTTCTCATCTGCAAAAATTTGAAGTTAAAAGGATTTGAAGATAGAAAACAGTGACAAAGATTAAAGGATTTGAAGTACAAAATGTTTAGTTGAAGATTAACAGGATTCGGCATAACTGTAAGCTCTTTCACCCTCTTAGGAAGCTCGGCGACTTGTTCTTCAGTGCCAGCTGAAGAATGTCGGCACAAGGTTATGTGTCGGCAAGAATAGTATTGCAAAGTAAAAAGAGGAAAGGTATCCGGCATATAGCGGTATGTCGGCGAAGATTACCTTTCTTGGACAGCTCCAGCCGAAGCTTGCTATGTGCGTCAGATAGCTTCCGGTGCTCACACACCAAGTCATGGAACATGTCGGCACGTGTGTTGTTCATGCACTGCAAAAAGTGTTAGGATTTGAAAGGTTATGAGAAAAGTCTAGCATGCCAGTACAATTGAAGATTATACGAAATATTCATGCTGTTGAAGACCCGGCACAGGTGCTCCGCACCTATCCCGGCTCTCGGTGACTAGGATTTGAAGATCGAAGACGAGCTTATATCTCGGTCAAGAGGATTCGAAAAATAATTAAGATGTGAAATTGTTAGAGACCCGGCACAGGTGCTGCGCACCTATCCCGGCTCTCGGTGACTAGGATTTGAAGCTCAGATCGAGCTCATGTGTCGGCAGATAATTCAAGAGCAGCTAACTAAAAGACTATTGGAAAATCCCGGATGTCCGTATCCCGGACAGCCGACATTTTCGGGGACTGGGGATATGTGTATAAGTAGAGAGGACTTACGTTGGTGGCATCGGCCAATTGGTGAAGTCTTTGCTGGAGGCTGAGGAGCTCGCAGGCAATCGGAATGGGCTTCGCGGCCAGGATGTCTGATGGGCTGCCAGTGGCCGAGGCTTCGGCCATCTTCTTGCTCCTGGAATCCGCTGTGTCCATATTGCCGGCGTCGTTCCACCTGACACAGTGCTCCTTGAGAGACCCAAGGCTTTGGTCACTTTTCGTCTCCAGGGGGACGCGGCCTTCAAGTTTCGGCGTGTCAAAGAAGCTGGGCCGGTAGCCAGGCCGGGTTGCTGCCCTACCAAGATGCAGGGCCAAGGCAGAGCTTGGCCGGGACGCTGCTTTAGAAGGAGCAGTGGCGACGGACGGTGTGCCGGACTTGGTCGGCTGAAACTTGAGAGTGCCGGACTTGACCGGGGCAGAGGTCTCGTCCGGGATGAGGGTCTTGGCCGGAGCAGCGGTCTTGGATGGTGCTGGAGTCTTCTCAGTAGAGGGAGTCTTGGGCGCGGGTTGTTCCGGCGCGGCCGGTGCAGCTTGGCCAGCAGGGGCAGGTTCCGGAATAGTCCGGACATCCGGCACGGCAGGGCCTTTTCCTTTGTCATCTATGCCGGCGCTCTTGGTGCTTGCGCCGACATCTTCAGTTGTGCCGGCGTCGTTGGTGGGCGCGCCGGAGTCTGGGGTTTCTTGGTGGGCTCCTGTGTCCATGTGGACATCAGAAGCCGAAGGTTCCTGTTGAGCCCCCGAGTCCATGTGGACGTCGGGGGCAGAGATATCTTGTTCCGGCGGAGGATCGTCCTTCGCCGGGGAGGTGGTCTTGTCAGGCGCAGGCGAAGATGCCGGCGCCGGGGAGGTCGTGTGACTTGCCGAGGGTATGTCGGAGGTGGCAGTTTCCGCCGGCTTGGTAACCTTCGGGCCGCCACTCGAGCCAGAAGCTTGTTCCGGCGCAAGAGGAGCTCTGAAAGAGAGAAAACACCAAGTCAATAATACAAGCAAGAGATATGTCGGAGGAAATGCAAAGAAAAGAAACTTACCCCGAGGCAACAGGCCTCTGTTTCTTCGGAATAGGCACGCCAACCTTCTGCCTCTTCTGCTGCTGAGGTGTGTCGGGCTGGGGCTTCACACCTCGCTTCCGGCCGGTACGTCCGCTGGTGGAAGGAGGTCCCTGGTTCAGAGGGGCGGCATCGACAACCATGTCGTCCGGGATAGCTGAGGACGGCATAGGATAAGCAAAAGGTATAGAAGGAAAGGCATATGCAAGTGGCATCGGGTCATAATACGTCAGGATCTCCTCGTCAGAATCACCCTCACCCCGGCCTTGAGTGAAATGCCGGGATGAAGAGGCCTTACCCGCGGCAGCGGCAGCACGGGTGTTCCGGGGCAGCTTGTCCCAATGGTCCGGATCTTCAACATCCGCAGCAGTGCGGTCTGCCGCGATCTTGATTCGGGAGTTCTCCATACTCTGGAAGCTGAACTTCTGCATAATGCAAAGTAAATGGGTCAGAAGCAAGAAATATGCCGGTGGAAGAAGTATGTCGGCAAATAGCAATGTCTCGGCCAAGCATGATGTATGTCGGTAAATAAATATGTGTCGGCTTAATTATCTATGTGCTGGACAAGAGATTATGTGTCGGCCAGGAGGGTTTACCGTTGGGGCGGGCCGATCCCGGCTATATGGTTCAAGTCTCCAGGCAAAGGTGGCCTGAGAGGACTTGCAGACGTCCTTGATCCGCCGCAGAATGTCGGCGGGGGTCAGCTCATGTGTAGAATGCCGGGTGGGGGCCATGGGCCCGCTCATCTGGCAGATTTTGTGTGACCGGCGCTGCAGAGGAGAGACGCGCCGGCTGATAAAGCATGCCACTAAGTCTTGAGGGGTAAGGCCGGCATCCCGGAGCTCGCCCTTAACCCGGTGGAGAGCATTCACCGGCATCACCGAGTTCTTCGGATTGTAGGTCCAATTCTTCATAGCCAAGGGTGGCTCGTCCACAAATGGCGGCAGGTTGAGCAGATCCACGTCGGTGGTGTTCTTGACGTAGAAGAAGCTTTTCTGCCACTTCTTGCAAGACTCGAGGAGTTCCACCTTGGGGAAGTCAGAGCCCTTCCGGGACATGATGGTGGCCGCGCCACAAAGGGTCATGGGGCGGTCCTTCTTCTCCTGGGCTGTCTCCGGTGGGTCATCCTTGCTCCGGGGCGGCTCCTGGACGACTTGCTTCCGTAGTTGGAAGTACTTCGCCCAGGCTTGGGAGAAGGGCTCTATGCCGGCGAAGCCTTCGCAGAATGCGGCGAAGGCGGAGAGGATCATCACCGCGTTCGCCGGGATATGGTGAGGCTGCAAGTCGTAGGTGTCGAGGACGTCCCGGAAGAAGTCCGACGCCGGCAGGCCGAAACCCCGCTCGAAGTGGGCAATGAAGACGACTCGTTCGCCGGGCTCAGGTACCGGCGCAGTCTCTCCCGCAGGTAGCCGGCATGCAACGCCCTCCGGCACTCTCCTGGTGGAGGTGACCCAGGATATGTCGGCCGGGGTAACCTCCGACCCCTCCCAGCCGGAGCGTCCTTGGACCCGGGCCGAGGTATCTTCCTCTGAGGCCGAGGTACCTGTCATGCTCGAGGAAGCCATCGGGATGGCCGGAACAAGGCGTGATAGCCGGAGTCCCGTGATGTTATTCCTATCAAGGCCGGAGAAAAGAGGGAGGTTAGTCTCTCCGGCATACCGCTCTCACCAATGTTAGCAGAAATAGAAGATCTACCGAGGCAGTTAAAACCAGAGACAAGCAAGGGAAAAGCTTCTAAGGAAGAACACCTGCGAATTTCTAAGGAACGTTGCTAGCAATGCTAGTCGAATCAAAGGGATAACAAGCAGAGGAACTGCAGCAGATCTATGCAAGTGTGGTTACCGATGCGAAGCTATAGAAAAGCATGAAAGAGGAAGAACAGAGGATGATCTCACCGAAGCTTGGCCGGCGGCAATGGAGCGGCGGCGAACGTGCAGGAGAAGGTCCAATCTCCCAGCAATGTCGCTGCAGAAAGAGGCGGCGGCGGCGTCGTCGAGCGTCTGCGTCGGCGTGTAGCAGATCGACGGCGGTGGCGATGCTGGTCCTCTGCTCTTCGGCCTGGCAGTGAAGCGCAGGAGGCAGGGGGATAGGCGAGGAAGACGATGGTGTGGGGTAAAAAGATAAGTTTACCCCCGCCGCCCTATTTATATGCTTACCAGGTAAGGGTCGTGGGGATGGTAGTGCTCCACTGCCCCGACCGTTTCTGCGGTGAGTCGCCATGTGGCAGCACGGAGTGGGGCGGCGGTTGCTGTAACCGTGCCACTAGGCAATGATGGTGGGGAGTAACTGCGCTGTGAACCGTCACATCGTGTGACCGTTCGAGGTGGCAGGGCAGTTGCAAGTTTCGATGCAAACTGTCAGGCGTGGCTTCTCGAGGAAGTCTCATCTATATGCCGGCTCGGCTGCCCGGAGAATAAGCTCCATCCGGAATACCCTCAGGGCCGGCCGGATTAAACTTTTGGAGAAGGAACGGTGGCCGGTATATGGGTGGATGTCCCGGCATATAATCTAATCGTCAGGATATAATGGAGAACTGGGGTATAATGAAAAAAGGTATGTTGAACCTGTCAAGGCTCCACAGTTATGACTGGGGAACCTCGGCAGCTTCGGGGACTAGTGTCGGGGGGATGACCCCCGGTAGGGTCAAGAGACTAGAAAGATACCAGGTCTATGGTTGACTTTATGCCGGATTATCAAGGAAGGGCCTGGCCGGAACATAAGAGCATCGGCCAGGCCGGCATATATGTGTATCCCGGCTGATGTTCGGATATGCCGGTATAGCCGGAATACTTATATAGGAGTGCCGGCATATACTTAGATATGCCGGCCTATCTATTTGGTGTGTTGTGCAGGAGCAGGGGAGGCCGGATTACCCGACCTTCATAGGTCGTTGGTCCGGCATATATGTCCAGGATATGGCCAACGTTCGTATCCGGGACACAGAAGTCAGCTAAGATGTCATGTCCCTACAATCAAGGGGAGACTCTGCCAGGTATGGAGAAGGGTCATGTTGACAGGGTGCACAGTGGTGGACTGCCTACCCTCACTGTGCACAAGTACAGAGCTTACCTCACAGAGGTAAGGTCACAGTGCAGGAAGTACAAGGTACAGGGATATGAAGTCCCATCGAGAGCAATCAGGGAGAAAGTCAAGGATCTCTGCCTTCGTCAGCAAGTCCTGTTTGGAGCGTAGTTGGTGTCTCCTGGTCTTATGTGACCGTTGTAACCCTGGCCACCACTATATAAGGTGGCACAGGGAGTCCTAGCAAAGGGTGGGTCACTCTGTGTTTCTACACTTAGCAGTTCGTCTTCCTCCTCTAGCTGAAAACTTGGAAGCACCATTGTTGTGTACTCCATCGATCCAAATATACAACCAGTAGAGCAGGAGTAGGGGTGTTATCTCCTTACGAGAGCCCCGAACCTGGGTAGATCTGTGTTCCTTTCTGTCGTGCTTTTTAGCTCGTTCCCCTCTCCCAAATCCTCCAGCATCTAGTTCGGCCCCCATTTAAGCCATCCTATGGCATATGTTGTTTCACCACGACGACATTTGGGCACAAATTGATTCAGGATTTGGTCTGTGAACAATTGGTGTGTACAAATTTGTTGTGCATGATCTTTGGTTCACTGACCCAAATCCTGGATATAAGTGTGTCCAATGTAACTGAGGCTTCTTTTTTTCGTGCCCATATTATCATGCATGATCTTTTGTTCACTCTCTGTTCCATCATCGCTGCAATTGACTCCGTGTTTTTCGATCTTTGGTGCTACGTGACAGGTGCAGAGCAGCGACGTCGACAGCGACGATGAGTCCTTCCACACCAAGACTCGTCACGTCCTCAGGAGGCTGCAGTCCGGCCATTACGATCGCCACTTTGCTCGAGGCGTTTACAGGTGCCCCTTCTGCAACAGGAGGCTCCGCGCCACCGACTTCAACTGCCTGGTGAACCATGCCGAATCCCTTGGCAGTGCCCCTGGCGGCGCTAGAGTTGGAACGACCGTGAACGTGCATGCGTTCATGGCCTAACACAAAGCACTTGGGATTCACCTGCGCAGCCTCCAAGCTTAATCCCATGTAAAATGTAGCTTATGTTGGATCTAGGGATTGGTAGTACTGTTGGATCTGTCCTGAATATATATATATATATATGCTATGTTGGCTGCTGTATGCAGCTTATCCTATATTTTCTCGATTTATTATGCTGCTGTGAATTTATCCTCTACTAGCTTCTAGATTTGCTACTAGATTTGTTAACATATTGGGCAAAAAACGAGGGCCAAAAGGCAACAATCATTAAAGAAAGACAGAAATAGAAGCTTCTCTAGATTTGATACTAATTTGGTGAAAAGAGAGAGAACTGTTACAGAGAGAGAGAGAGGGGAAAAAGGCGCTCTGAAAAATGCCAATTTGGGCCGAGAGAGACAAAACCGAGCTCTCACGTACAACCAAACGCGGTCTCGTCCTGTCCCACGCGGTCCCGTTCTACCAGCCCCACGCGATGCGGCCCCACACGACGCGGCCCCACACGTCAGCACGGAACGGTCAACTAAACGGCAACCCTCCCGTCCGACCGTCTGTGAGAGGTTTCAAACTAGAGCGAGGGGAAAACTGAGGAAAAGTTAAGCGGCTGGGGAAAACTGAGTACAACTAACGACCCAGGGGCACGAAAATAGAAATCCCAAAAAAGAAAAGAAAAAAGGCACTCCTTCATGGTTTGTGAAAGTTGGTGGGCACCCGAAGGATTCGGTTAGCCATGGTTTGTGAAAGGAAAAGTGGGGAGGAGTGCCAAATTTTATAAAACAGCATGTATATGCCAATTTTTCAAGAACTTGTAACTGCTCTCAACTTGTTTAGTATGGAAGATAGCAAGAACCCCATTGCCAGTTGTTGACAAGAACAACCACCTCTCAAAACAATTTTTATCTCTCTGTTTTACAAATGAAAAGCTCTAGCACATGCTAAATCCCTGCTTCCCTCTGCGAAGGGTCTTTCTTTTACTTTTATGTTGAGTCTTCATCTTCTACCTTTATGCACCGATTAAGAGAGCATAGTTGTCATTCTGAGTATAATGTGCATAGTCCCAAAATTTATTATTGATTGATTCATGATTATGGTATTGCTTGTTCTCAAATTATTTGTATCTAGTCACCCTCTTGAACTTTGAAGGTGTCCTATGCATTTATGTTTTGCTACTCCATGAGGGACAAGCTGAATACCATTTGCTATGTTTTCTAGATGCTTCAAACAAACATACACCTTTCAATGGATTATTACTCATGATCTTTTGTTTGTCTTACTTTTCATGTTGTAACATGGTTGCCAAGTTCTATGGTTAGAATTATATCTCTTATGCCCATGTTTAGAGTACTTTGATCTCAGCATGCAATGCTTTACTTTAAGTTGATCAAGATTGTGTTGGTGCATGTCACCTCAAAAATTATTGTTTTGTTATCACTTACCTACTCGAGGACGAGCAGGAGTTAAGCTTGGGGATGCTTGATACGTCGCAAACATATCTATAATTTTTGATGTTCCATGCTTGTTTTACACCAATTGCTTTGTGTTTTGTTTACACTTCATGGCATTTTTATGCATTTTCTAGGACTAGCCCATTAACGAGATGCCACAGTGCCAGTTCTTGTTTTCTGCTGTTTTTGTGTTACGGAAAAGTTACATAGGAAATATTCTCGGAATTGGACGAAACGAAAGCCGAAGTTCCTATTTACCTGACACAAAGACGGAGTCCAAAGGAGAGATGGAGGGGGGCCAGAGGGCAGCCGCACCATAGGGTGGCGCGGGCCACCCCCTGGCCCTACCGGGCTATGGTGTGGGCCCCTGGTCCACCCCCTGACATCGCCCTTCCGCCTATATATTCTCCTCGACGAGAAAACCCTAAGGGCTTGAAGTCTTTTCCAGAAAACATACTGCAAGCCGCTGTCGTCGTCGATGCGAGATTGGGAGGGTCCAGAAGCTCTTCCTGGCACCCTGCTGGAGAGGGGAATGATTGCCTAGTTGACAGTCGGTCCTTGTGCGTGGTGAATGACCAGCCCATTGGGAACCCCAAGAGGAAGGTGTGATGAGTATAGCATCTGGTTTTCCCTCAATTAAGAAACCAAGGTTTATTGTTCTTGGAGAGGAGAGACAAACGACTGAAGGTGATGCAGACTGGCTTAATAGCACTCCAACAAGGGCGCCGTTTAATGATACTTGTTGACTCGTCTTCGGCCAGTAGCAACGCGGAACTTGCACACAACACAACCAAGTACTTTGTTCCCAACTTGCGATGAGGTTGTCAATCTCACCGGTTTGCTTGAAACAAAGGTTATGAGTGTATCGAGTGGAAAACAATAGAGTATGCGAGTAAAGTAAACAGTGCGAGTAAAGTAAACAGGTGATAGCAATATGATGGAAATAGGACCGGGGTCCATAGTTCACTAGTGGTGTCTCTGCATAAGATAAATAACACATGCTGGGTAAACAAATTACAGATGGGCAATTGATAGAATAAAGATAAATGTGATATGTCAAGAAGATCACTATGAGATTTACTCTGGGCATTACAACAAAATACATAGACCGCCATCCAACTGCATCTATGACTAATAATCCAATTGTGGCGAATCAATCCGAGAACTCCACAAGTATTAAGTTGCGAACAACAGATAATTGCATTAAGCAAAGTGTGTAATGTAAACAAAGCATATGCCCTTGAGCATATGAATGTTGTTTTCTCCCTAGTAGCAACACCACATCTACAACCTTAGAGGTTTCTGTCACTCCCCCAGGTTAAATAGAGGCATGAACCCACTATCGAGCATAAATACCCCCTCTTGGAGTCACTAGCAACTACTCGGCCAAGACAGCTACTAACAACGGAGAGCATGCAAGATCATAAACAACATAGAGATAACAAAAGATAATATTCAGTACAGCAACTCAATCATAACACCAATATTCATCGGATCCCAACAAACCAAACATGTAGAATTACATAACGATGATCTCAATCATGTAGGGCAGCTCATGAGATCTAAACATGAAGCACAAGGTGGAGAAGACAACCATCTAGCTACTGCTATGGACCCATAGTCCAAGGTAGACTACTCACTCATCGCTCCGGAGGCAAGCATGGCGATGAAGAAGACCTCCGGTGGCAATTCCCCTCTCTGGCAGGGTGCCGGGAAGAGCTTTTGGACCCTCCCGATCTTCGGGTCGACGGCGGCGGTGGATCGCGATGTGTTCTGGAAAATTGATCGAGTACTTAGGTTTTTCCTGTCGGGGGGTCTTTATAGGTGAAGGGGCGATGTCAGAGGTGGGGCTAGGTGCCCTCACACCATGGCGGCACGGCCAGGGCCCTGGCCACGCCAGCCTGGTGTGTGGAGCCCCTGTGGCCCCCCTCCTACTCTCCTTCGGATGACTGGAAGCTCCCGGACAAAATAAGACTTCAGAAACTTGTTTCGTCCAATTCCGAGAATATTTCCTGTGTATCACTTCTGAAACACAAAAACAGTGGAAAACAGGGAACTGGCACTGTGGCGACTCGTTAATAGGTTAGTTCCGGAAAATGCATAAAAGTGCCACGAAGTGTAACGAAACAGTAGTCAAATGGTGTAAAAACAAGCATGGAGCATCAAAAATTATAGATACGTTGGGGACGTATGAAGCATCCCCAAGCTTAACTCCTGCTCGTCCTCGAGTACGTAAGTGATAACAAAAGAATAATTTTTGAGGTGACATGCACCTACACAATCTTGATCATGTATGTAAGCTTTTGTGAGCTGGGATCATAAGAACTTAAAACATGGGAATGAAGATATAATCTTGACAATAAGAACTTAGCAACCATGTTGTGAATATGCAAATGAACACAAACAAAAGATCATGAAAATGAAACAATGAAAGTCAAACGTGTGTTCAAATCATAAGGAAAAACATACAAATGGTTTTCAGCTTGTCCTTCAAAGAGAGCAAAACATAAATGCATAGGACACCTTCAAGTTTAAGAGGGCGACTAGATACAAATAATTTGAGAACAAGTGAAACCAACAATATGAATCAATCAATGAACTTTGGGACAATGCATATTACACTAAGAATGATAACTATGCTCTCTTAATGGTGCATAAAGATAGAAGGTGGTGACTCAACATAAAAGTAAAAGAAAGGCCCTTCGCAGAGGGAAGCAGTGATTGCAAGTTTTATAACCTTCAAAAATTATGGTACTTACCGGCTTTGAGCTCTCATTGCCCCCATCATAAGCATCTTGAATGGTTAAAGTTAATGCGAGAACAATTATGATGCATATGCTTGACAAATCATAAGTTGAAAACCTCGTGTCCCGTGAATACGAGTACCCAAACCTCATGCTACTTTACTTAGAGTCCCAAGCAAGGCTCTTGTCATTGTAAGTATATGCATATCATTGAGAACCGCCAATGGGGTACCTCCGTGCCCGATGACATGGAACAAGCCCACACCAAAATGACAGGACAAGCAGACAATGAACACCTCGACATCTCTTTTATTTGCCATTTGTTTAGCTTTTTATTGTGAGATGCGTCGTCGAATGTTCACCATGGGTATGCTGCAAATTTCCACCATGAATTATGCATGGCTTAGATTAGCGGCCCGGCGTTTCCCTAACACATATACAAACTCCATGATCCCCACAAGATTCCCAATTTGTTTCACACCGCGGGCATCCATAAACAAAAGATCACGATATCAACTCAAATAAGAAGTGCAATGTTGAAAGCTTGCCCATGACTGCATGGCTGGGCTAGTCTCCAACTTACAACTTGCAAGCATAACAACTCAACATAAGAGACCACAATGTCAAATTTTTAAGAACAGGTAAAAGTAAAGTGTGCCTTCCGGTTCGTGAGAGCTTTACTGACCGAATTTCGCATAACATTGGTAAGAGTTTAATTTGAAGAGAAAATAAAAGCAAGTCAAATTTACTTGGAATAGCAAATTGCTAGTAGGTATGTATGGTGGACACTTTGTAAAACTTTGGCTTTTAGGAGTTGGGTGCACGAGTAGAGCTCATACTCAGTACAAGGCGAGGGCTAGCAAAAGACTGGGAGCGACCAACTAAGAGAGCAGTAATGGCCATAATCATGCAAAGCGACATTAAAAGAAGCATAAGATGGCATCAAAAGTCAAAAACTAAATGATCATAGAGGCTATTGGCGACTTTGTAAGAGTCTAACATGTGTGAGCATGCGCCAAGTCAACCCAAATAAAGCATCAAGGAGAAAACCAAAATAATGCTTCCATACAATAAAAACAATGCATGATTTTTTCAAAGGCTCATTAAGCAATCTCAGTTATTTGAGACAAGTCATGCTACAGCAAAACCACTAAGCATACTATCAAAAAGACATCAAGCATGACATGAAAAAGCCTAAGCCGCAGTCTACACAAGCTCCTTCTTGTACCACTATTTTGCACAAAGCTTTTTCTCTTTTCCAACACCATTTGAAATTTTTTAAGACACCTCTTTTGATGAAAACCAATAAAGATCAGAGGCAAAAATACAACTTGATGAAAAGATATGACAAGGTCTGAACACAAATCAAGGCGAAAACGAAAACCAAAAGCAGTAGCAGAAAAATAAGAACACCCGGTGAAATTGTAAGAATGAAAACGGAGTGTTCTTTGCAAATGAAAACGAGGCAACATCTCCAAAGGAAATTTGTTGGGGTCCAACCATTTATTGCAGCAAACAAAACTAAGCTGACTAAGAAAACTAAAACAACTGACGCTCCAAGAAAAACACATAGTGCTTGAAGCAATAAAAATATAGTGTTTTGAAAGGTGACCTAATTTTTGCCGATGAAGAAGGGGTGCCTCGGGGGCATCCCCAAGCTTTGACGCTTGTACTTCTTGGATATTTCTTGGGGTGATGCATGGGCATCCCCAAGCTTGAGCTTTTGTCCATTCTTCAACTCATCTCATCATTCTCCAATCCCTACACTTGAAAACTTCCTTCATACAAAACTAAACACAAATCTATTAGCAACATTAGTGTAGCATAACATACAATCAACCTCTTTTTTGCTTCAGGTTTCAACTCAAAACCACCACATATATAGAAAATACTACTGTAGCAACTTCCCCAAAAGTTCCATGATCAAAAGAACTCAAAAGAAAGTGATAAAGCGGTAAACACAAATATTGGCAGAAATCTGTCAAAACAGAACAGCTGACAAAGGTCGAATCTTTTAGCGGTTTTCTGTTGCTCAAATCAAAAAGTGTTCAACTAACGAAAGTTTGGATATAACCTGGGGTATATGCACAAGAAATCGCAGGTCCAAAAGATATACAGATAATTTATACGAATTTTTACGGTGTAGCACCGAAAACAGTTTCAGGACAGCAACATCCCCAAATCTTTACCTCACTCGAATTAGAGGCTTCTCTTGGCACAACAATAAACAAGATAAGGAGCATTCATTAGAGTAGTAATGACTTCCAAGACTCAAATAAAAGAAAAAGTGCTGAAAATAAAACATTGGGTTATCTCCCAAGAGTGCTTTTCTTTAACGCCTTTGAGCTAGGCGCAGAAAATTGCGGATCAAGTAACATCAAGTGATGAAGCATCAAGCTCATAATTTGCTCTAAGAATAGAGTCAAAAAGTAATTTCTTTCTTTTCCTAGGGAAGTGTTCCATACCTTTCTTTAGTGGAAATTGATATTTGATGGTGCCTTTTCTCATATCAATGATAGCACCTACAGTTCGAAGAAAGGGTCTTCCCAAAATAATAGGACATGAAGCATGGCATTCAACGTCCATAACAAGAAAATCAACGGGAACAAGGTTATTGTTAACCACAATAATAACATCATTAATCCTTCCCAGAGGTTTCTTCTTAGCAACATCAGTAATAGGAACATCAAAGTAACATTTTTCAAGAGGCGGTAAATCAAGCATGTCATAAATTTTTCTAGGCATGATAGAAATACTAGCACCTAGATCACATAAAGCATGGCAATCAAAACCATTAACATGCATATCAATGATGGGTTCCCAACCATCTTCTAACTTCTTGGGAACAGAGGCTTTTTGCTTCAACTTTTCATCCCTAATTTTTATGAGAGCATTGGTAATATGCTTAGTAAAAGCAATATTTAAAGAACTAGCATTGGGAGTCAAAGCAAGCTTTTGCAAGAACAAAATAACTTCAGATATATTGCAGCCATCAACATCAAAATCATTAAAAGAAATAGAGCTATCATCTCCCATACTCTGAAAAATTTCAGCACTCTTTTGAGAAAAAGTTTTGGCAGTTTTAGGCTTTTTAACACAAGGAGTGGGAGTTTTCTCTACCCCAATCAAAGTAAGAGGATTGCTAGCATTAAACCAACATCATTAGAGGTAGTAATAGTACATACCTTCATCTCTCTAGCCATCTCATCTTCTCTTTCCCACCTGGCATGCAATTTCGCTAACAATCTAATATTTTCATCAATTCCAACTTGAATAGCGTTAGCAGTAGCAAAAACATTGTTCTCTTTCACATCATTAGGAAACACTTTTAATTTCATAATTTCAACATCATGAGCAAGGCTATCAACTTTAGAAGCAAGAATATCAATTTTGCCTAACTTTTCCTCAACAGACTTGTTAAAAGAAGTTTGCTTACCGATGAAGTCCTTGAGCATTACCTCAAGCTCGGAGGGCGCGGCCCTAGTGTTGTTGTAGGAATTACCATAAGAATTACCATAACCATTACCATCGGTAGAAGGATACGGCCTATAATTGTTACTAGCAAAATTGTTCCTATAAGCATTGTTGTTAAAATTATTATTTCTAATGAAATTCACATCAACATGCTCTTCTTGAGCAACCAGAGAGGCTAAATAAACATTATTAGGATCAACATGAGTCCTATCATTAGCAAGCATAGCCATAATGGTATCAATCTTATTATTCAAGGAAGAGGTTTCCTCAACAGAATTTACCTTCTTACCTTGTGGAGCTCTCTCGGTGTGCCATGGCGAGTGCCTGCGCAGGAGACAGCTGACTCCCAGAACGAGCGCGAGAAGTGGCGGTGGCGGTGAAGGAGAGCGAAGGCTCTGTCCGCCCGGACGGGAGGTAGGAGGACTCCAGATCTTCCTCCTCTTCCTCCTCGGCCGAAGCTTCATGACGACGGAAGATGGGCTCGGTTTGCCCCCGAACAGCGTTGCGACGGCGAAGACGCTCGAGCCTTGCGTTGGCGTCGGCCATGTCGAAGCAGATCTAGAAGAAAACACACCACAACCCCTTACCTGGCGCGCCAAATGTCGATGGATTTCGTGTCGCAAGAACACGGGGTACCACGCGACGGACCCAAGGATTCGAACGCAGGGGGCTGAACGTGTGAGATCTTGGATCGCAACGAAACACGGCGACGGAAGCCTCGATTGTCGGACGCGCAACGCACTGCAGAGAGGGAGACCGAGCTTTACCCAGGTTCAGGGCCCTCGTGGTGAGGTAAAACCCCTACTTCCTGCCTTCTTGTATTGCGACGCGACACCTCGCGAGGAGTACAAGGCCTTGGTTACAAAGCTCTAGTTGGCCAGAGGTTGAAGAACCTGCGTGCCCAACTAGCAGCTCAAAGAAGATGAAGATCAGATTAGACTGGATCCCGGATCCCCTCTAAGGGGTGGCCTCTCCCTCCTTTTATAGCGCCAAGGTCCTCCTTCCCCTTATCTTCTTGGGGAAGGGGTTGCTACACACGGCCAAGGAGGGAGGACAGCTGTAGACTATGTTCTTCTGTAGACTTGGTCTTCGTAGGGTAGAGGCCCCGGTCCACAGGAGTGGGTGGAGGAGGCTGACGTCCTCCTCTGGCGCCCTGCACCGTCCATGCTATATTTAGGGGGGTGGCCAACTGCCACTGTGCCGCTTTAGGCAGGCACAGAGAAAGTTGGTCTCCTCCCTGTCGGGGGTAGCGTGGGCGGTACGCGGTCTTCTGCCCGTTGTCTTCTTGCTCCGCACGAAAACGTGTTAGGATGACGTGGGCGTACCTCCTCTCCTCACCAGCAGGGGCTCGTGAGGAGGTCTTCTGGTCCTTAGCGGTTTCTGTTGTCGTTCTCCTCACGAGGCGCCTCCTCGTGAGGGTCTTCTCTGTAGCGAAGATTGTGGATTCTCCCCTGGGCTGAAGATGGGCCGATGACGGGGCCCAGGAGCAGGTGGACCGGGATACCCCGGTATCCAGAACACCGACAGTAGCCCCCGGGAGCCCGGCCCACACCGCGCCCTCTTGAGGAAGCGAAAGGGTCAGGGGCCCCCGAAGCTGCTGGGCCCTCCAACGGCACGCGTCAACTGCGCGGTCAGAGGACCATGTGAAGAAGCAGAGACTCCGGACGCGTGGCGCGGCCGCAGCTGGCGAGACGAAACGGCGGGCGAAGCTACGGTCTCCGAGGCGTCACCCTGCCATAATGATGTGTCGCTTGACTGCAGGGCGCCGCGCCAACGCTTCGATTCCCGCGCAAGGATTTGACGCATCGACGCCGGACGCCTCCCTTAAATAGATCCTCCTCGAGACCTCCGGCACTTCACCTCCTTCCTCCTGTGCCATTTCTGCTTCCTCGCCCCCAAGCTCATGGATCCCTCCAACTCCTCCGCCGCCGTGGGATCGAGCTCCGGGGCGAAGCGCCGCGGACGTCCCCTGGGCAGCGGGAAGAAGACGAAGGTCCCGGCCCAGTGGACGCCCGGCGCCGGCGGCCCCCTCCGCATCGGCGCGCCGCGGCAGGGCGAGGCGAGCCGTGCCGCCGCGGGGACCTCCGGCGCCCTGACCCTTAGGGGTCCTGCGCGTGGAGGCGCCCTGAACTCGCCGTCGCCGCTGGCGGCGGCGCCTGCTCCCCGCGCCTCGGGGAGCATCGATCGGGCTCTCCGGGAGGTGGAGGCCGCCCTGGGCCCCCCTCCCGCTGCTGCAGATCCTCCGGCCCCGTCGGTGAATGGAGTGGTTGCCACTCCGCGCCACCTGGCGGCGGCGCTTCTGGGACCCCTCATCGCCCCGGGGTCCCGCTTCTTGGAGCTCCTCGTCGTCGTCGACGCCCCGGGCTTCAACTCCCTCCGGCTGCCCGACGCCATCCGGAGGGCGATTCACGCCCATGGCCCGGCCGCCGGGGAGATCGCCCTGGGGGAGCAAAGCAGGCCAGATCTCTTCTGGCCTGTGGACATCCTCTTCGGGGCGAACGGCAACGTCGTTCTCTCCGGCCGCTGGAGGCCCTTCGCCCTCGGCTGCCGCCTCCGCGTCGGCGACCGCCTCGTCTTCCGCTTCAAGCTGGGGACCCTGGAGGCTACGGTGCGGATCTTCACCGCCGACGGCGTCCGCCGCACCTACCCCCAGCTCGCGGCGCAGTGAAGAGGAGGCCCTGGCGCGGTAGTCTTCTGGGGAGGGGAGCTAGTCTTCTCCCCTCTTTTGCCTTGTAGTCCTTGCCGGCGGGGAATGCCCCGCCGTGCTTCGCTCCTTCCCCCACTGGGGGCAATTTAATGAAATCCTTTTGTTGATCATCTTGCTGTCCTCCACTGTCCTGGCCATTCACTTGCTCGAGAGCCCTGGTGAGCTGTAGGCATCGACGGGAAGCCTCCCTCCACCTCAAAGGTCGGCACGGGTTCGGCGTCGATGACACAGTGGACGATTCCTGAGACAAGAAGCTGAAGAAAGAGTTGGAAAAGAAAAGACCCCAAATCCCCGAAAACGGAAAAACAAGTCGGTAAAACAAACGAAAAAAGAAGGCAAATAAGATGCCCCTGTGACCGGCACAGGGACCTTCTCCGTCGTGGAGGAGCGCGGCACTATCTGTGCCAGCAGCTAAGAGCAAATTGCCGCGCGTGGCGATTCACGGGGCCTTCCTCGTCGTTGAGGGAAGCTGGACCCTCACGGACGTGAAAACGTTGACGCTTAAGAGAGCCCAGAGACCGTCGATACCTCACAAGGATTGCTCATGAGGTGAAGGGCCTGGCGCGGACCTCCGGATCTGCGTCTCCTTCGCAAGATTTATCGGAGCGGCCTTGGTCTTCAATAATCCTGCCATGTTAGGCCTTCCTCGAGAGAGGGAATCCTCCTGCGGATGCTAGTGCATCGACGCGTCTTTGCTCCCTCGTGAGGGTTGCTCACGAGGGGTAGGTCCTTAGCGGGTGCCATGGGCACACCTTGGACTTTTCCTCGAAGATTTTTTATTTTCTGGCGTACTTCGCGAGGAACTAAGCACCATGGGCATCCAGAGGTGATCGTTAACAGGGCCGTCGCCCCCGACCAGAGCTCGCTCCCTTCGGGTTTTTCGGGCTTGCTGTTTTCCGGGCGAAGGCCCCAGCATAGACACCGTGCCTAGCCCCCTTCCGCGAGGAGTACAACAGAAAATAAATGGACTTCATGCCATTTTGATGTCATGCCGAAGCAGAGGCGCTATATTGCGCATTAACTTAATATCAGTGCTCAAGAGCAGATTGAGCTGATACAAGTGCCGTGAAAACGGTCTTTTTCTCCTCGTGAGGAACCTAAGGGTAGAACTTTCGCAGATGAGCTATGTTCCACGGGTTCCCCACTGGCACGCCTTCTGCGGTTTCCAGCCGCGCCGAGCCTGGCCTGGCGATGTGCGTCACCTTGAAGGGCCCTTCCCACATTGGAGACAGCTTGTGCAGACCCTCGCGAGAGAGTATTCTCCTTAGCACCAGGTCGCCAACCTCCAGAGTTCTTGCTCGAACATGGCGGCTATGGTAGCGGCGTAGTCCTTGCTGGTACCTCGCGGCGCGGAGCGCGGCTTGGCACCGAGCTTCCTCGAGCAGGAGGAGGCGATCCTTGATGAGGTCCTCTTGGCGAATTTCGTCGAAGGCGAGCACTCTTGGCGATCCGAACTTGATGTCGGTGGGAAAAACAGCCTCCGCCCCGTAGACCAGGAAGAAAGGGGTTTCTCCGGTGGGTTTGGTGGCGGTAGTCCTGATGGACCACAAGATGGATTGGAGGTTGTCTAACCATTTTTTACCGCAGGCCTCGAGCTTGGCGTTGAAGCTTTTCGTCTTGAGTCCTTTGAGTACTTCAGCATTGGCACGCTCGGCTTGGCCATTGCTCCGGGGGTAAGCGACGGAGGCGAAGCAAATTTTGATGCCGGTCGATGCGCAGTATTCCCGGAACAAGCCGCTGGTGAACTGGCTGCCGTTGTCGGTGATTATGCGGTTAGGCACACCAAAGCGACAGACCAGTCCACGGATGAACTTGACGGCGGACCTGGCCGGGATGGTGCACACCGGTTCCACCTCCACCCACTTGGTGAATTTGTCGATGGCGACGTAGAGGTAGCGATAGCCCCCTTGCGCTCTGGGAAATGGACCGAGGATGTCCAGACCCCAAACTGCAAAGGGCCAAGTGAGTGGGATGGTTCGCAGCTCTTGCGCCGGCTGATGTATCTGCTTGGCGTGGAATTGGCATGCCTCGCACCTCTTGACCAACTCCTCCGCATCTCCGAGCGCCGAAGGCCAGTAGAAGCCACTTCGATATGCCTTTGCGGCTAGAGTTGCAGCAGAAGCATGATGGCCACACTCACCGGCATGGATGTCCCTTAGAAGCTCTTGGCCTTGGTGAGTAGATATGCACTTCAGAGCGACGCCATTTGGGCGACGCCGGTACAAGTCACCGTCCTTGACGCAGTAGCCCGAAGCTTGCCGCACAATCCTCTCGGCCTCCTCTTCATCCTCAGGAAGCCTGCTGCTGGTGAGGTAGGCCTTGAGCTCGATGATCCAATCCACTCCCTCCTGCCGAGCTAATGCCAGAAGGACGCGGTCACCCGAAGGAGGCCCGCAATCCGGAGCCCCCTGCTCCGGCGGTGGCGGCAAAGCAGAAGGAGGAGGTGGTTTGTATGTTGACGGAGAGGCGGACGGCTTGAAGAGACGCTCCTCGAAGACGCCGGCGGGCTGCGCCAGGCGATGAGAGGCGCGCTTGGCGATCTCGTCGGCTTCCACATTTTCTCCCCTCGGGATGTGCTTCAGCTCCAAGCCTTGGAAGCGTTTTTCCATCTTTCGATGCTCCTCGAGATAAGCCGCCATGTGCTCATCCCTTGGAGTGTAGCTCTTGTTCGAGAAGTTCACAACCAGCTGTGAATCTCCCTTGACGATGAGGCGCTTGATGCCCAAAGCGTTTGCTGCCCTTAGGCCAGCAAGTAGTCCTTCGTACTCCGCGATGTTGTTGGAGACCTTGTTCTCAGGCGCGAAGCAGAGCTGCATAGCGTAGAAAAGCTTGTCTCCAGAGGGAGAGGTTAGGACAGCACCGGCTCCCGCGCCGGGGAGGTTGAAGGCGCCGTCGAAGTGCATGACCCAGAGGCCTAGGGCCTCCTCTCCAGGGAGAGTTGACTCCACCTCTGGAGGCTCGTCGACGAACGGATCAGTCCATTCTGCAGTAAACTTGGCCAAAGCCTTGCTCTTAATTACCTTTGTAGTTTCGAAGGAGATCTCGAAAGGCTGAAGCTCCACAGCCCACTCAGCCACCCGCCCGGTGACATTGGGGTTGCGCAGGACGGCTTCCAGGGGCCGATCGGTTACCACCTTAATCGGGTGACCCTGGAAGTAGTGGCGTAGCTTCCGCGAGGCGATGAGCAAGGTGTAGAGCAACTTTTGCTGCATGGTGTAGCGCTCCCGCGCGTCGCGCAGCACCGTGCTGACGAAGTACACAGGCTTTTGCACCTTCAGGACACCCTCGGAAGGCTCCTCCTCAGAAGGCTTTTGAGCGTTGCTCTGAGAGAGCGGCTCGGTCGGTGAAGATCCCTCGGGCGGCTCCTCTCGAGGGACGGGAGGTGAAGCGGCCTCTTCCTCGCGAGGAGCCCCCGAGCTTGGAGGAGTGTCCTCCTCCTTGGCGATTACCTTGATGTCCCGCTCCGCGACGAGAACGGCACTTGCAGTCCTTGGAGTTGTCGCGATGTAGAGAAGCAAGGGCTCGCGAGTCGTTGGGGCAACCATGATCGGTGGGCTCGTGAGGTACCTTTTTAACTCGGCGAAGGCCTTGTCGGCTTCCGGAGTCCACTCGAACTTCCCGGTGCGCTTCATGAGCTTGAAGAAGGGCAAAGCTTTTTCCCCACTCCTCGCGATGAAGCGCCCCAGGGCTGCCATGCACCCCGCGAGGCGTTGCATTTACTTGAGATTGCGCGGAGGACGCATTTCTTCGATGGCCTTGACCTTGTCGGGGTTCGCCTCTATCCCGCGATTGGACACGAGGAACCCCAACAGTTTTCCCGACGGTACGCCGAAGGCGCACTTGGCGGGGTTGAGCTTGATGTTTACCTTCCTCAGGTTGACGAATGTTTCCTCCAGATCCTCGATGAAGGTGTGACCCTCGCGAGTCTTGATGACGATGTCGTCGACGTAGGCTTCCACATTCCTTCCCATCTGAGCCCCCAGGGCCTTACGCATGAGCCTTTGGAATGTAGCGCCTGCGTTCTTCAGGCCGAAGGGCATGCAGACGTAGCAGTACACCCCACAGGGCGTGATGAAGGCGGTCTTCTCTTCGTCCTCCTTTGCCATCTTGATCTGATGATAGCCGGAGAAAGCATCCAAGAAGCAAAGGAGGTCGCAGCCGGCGGTGGAGTCGACGATTTGATCTATCCTCGGGAGAGGGTAAGGGTCCTTGGGGCAGGCCTTGTTGAGACTTGTGAAGTCCACGCAGAGGCGCCCACTGCCATTTGCCTTTGGGACGACCACCGGATTAGCGATCTAGGTGGGGTGGGCCACCTCGCGTATTAACTTGGCCTTCTTCAGCTTCTCTATTTCCTTGACGATGAAGTCTTGCTTCGCTTGCGCTTGCTTCCTGGTCTTCTGCTTCACGGGGTGTGCCTGAGGGCACACGGCTAGGTGGTGCTCAATCACCTCCCTGGGAACGCCGGGCATATCTGACGGAGTCCAAGCGAACATGTCAGAATTTGCCCGCAGGAAGGTGACGAGCGCGCTTTCCTATTTGGGGGAAAGCCCTGCCCCGATGGTGACGAAGTTTTCGCAGCCCCCAGCCTGTAGCGGGACCTTCTTGGTTGCCGAGCGCTCCTGGGTAAACTGGGGCCTCCTGCCTGAGGGTACCGCAGCTTCCCCAATGCTCATGTCCATCATTGGATGTTCCAGGTCCTCGCTTGGAGTGGGCGATGCTGAGGCGGCGAACTTCTTCCCTGTCGACCCCAGTAGGTGGGGCTCGAGAGAGGCCTTCTTCACAGCAGCTCGCTCTTGGGATACGAGCTGCTTCTTCCTCGTGAGGTCGCCGGAGTGTTCCAGTAGATCTTCGTCGGCGGGGAACATGGTGGCGGCCTCACGGTAGACATGCTCAACTGATCGGAGAGCATCCTTCTCATTGCAGCGCATGGTGATCGTGCCGTTGGCGCCCGGAATCTTGAGGACGTTGAAGCCATGGTGCGTTGCTGCCATAAACCTTGCCTAGGCTGGGTAGCCGAGGATGGCATTGTATGGCAGGGCGATGTAGGCGACGTCGAAGTCGAGACTTTCCGTCCTGTAGTTGTCCCGGGTGCCGAAGGTGACGGGCAGGCTTACCTGCCCAATTGGCATTGTAGATCCCTCGGTTACCCCAAAGAACGGCCGAGTTGGCATGAGCCGGTGGTACGGCACCTGCATCTTTTCGAAGATCTCGACGGAGATGATGTTGAGGCCCGCCCCTCCGTCGATGAGAGTGCGATTGACAGCGACGTTGTTGATGGTTGGCGTGCACAAGAGGGGGATTGTGCCCACGCCCCTTGTGGAAGCCGGATGATCCTCCTCGTCGAAGCCAATCTTGCACGTCGACCACTTCATCAGGCGATTGCCGAAGTTGGGCTGTGCCGCCGCGATCTCTCGCGACAGCTGCTTGAAGTGCCGATTTGACAGAGGAGCCTGAGCTCTGCCCAGGAGGCAAGCGACGAAGTCTCGCGGCTCTTGATAGCCTCCCTGGTTCTCCTCCCGACGATTGTTTGCTGGTGGGGGCAGCGGCAGCGGCTCGGGATCGTCTCGAGACAGACCCCCACGGTGGCGACCTTCCTCGCGGTCGTCGTCGCGACGATCGCACCGGGATCCACTCTTGCCGTTGCTGCGGCCACCCCCGCGACGCTTGGCGACGCCGTTTTCCTCGTGAAACTTCCGGACAATCCAACAATCCTCGGTATTGTGGGTGTCCTTCTTGTGGATAAAGCAGTAGCGGCGACGTCGACCTTTATCGCGATCGGAGCGGTCCCCGCGGCGTTGCTTATGATCTGGCTCCGCCACGAGGGCTGCAGCCTCCTTTCGCTTGGGGTCCTTGGACTTCGGCTTTGGGGGAGGCGCCTCCGGCAGATTGTGCACGAAGAGCCTCCCCTCCTCAGCCTTGGCGCAGCGGTCGGCGATCTCGAAGAGCCTGACGACGGAAGTCAGCTCATCATTCACGGACAGCTTCTCCCGCATCTTGACGTCGGAGACGCCCGTGGAGAACGCGGAGATGACCTCCTCGTTGGAGATCCTGGGAATCTTGTTCCTCATCTGACTGAAGCGCTGGATGTATTGACGAAGCGTCTCGCCCTTGTACTGACGCACCGCTTTAAGATCGTTCTTAGTTGCGGGGCGCTCGTACGTGGGCATGCAGTTGGCAACGAACTGACGACATAAATCCTTCCACGACGTCACGGATTCATGAGGAAGATTCATGAGCCAAGTTTGCGGAGCGTCCTTAAGGGCCATGGGGAACCAATTGGCCATGGCGCGCTGATCTCCACGCGCAGCCTGGACGGCGACGACGTAGAGTTGGAGGAATTCGACAGGATTTGTGGTCCCGTCGTAACGCGCGCTGATGTCCGGCTTGAACTTGTCAGGCCAGACGACGTAGCGCTACTGGCGAGTGAGGGCAAGACACCCGGGGTTGTAGATCGGGACGCCGGGGGTCCTGACGGTCTTGCCAGCTTCGCCGATGTCATCGATGGCGCGGTCATGATTTTCGCGGCGGCGCTCGAGGGAGACGCGTGCGTCTTCCGGAGCGCGTTGGACGATTTGGCAGCTGGGCTCCCCGCGCGGCGAAGATGCGGCGCGGGAAACTACCTTCTTGGCCTTGTTGGCCCCTCCATCTCCGGCGCCCGGGACGCGATGCCCCGCCGCCGGATCTGGGTTCCCCGCGCCCTGGGCTCCTCCCTGGGCCGGGTCTTCGTTGGCGATGGCGACGAGCTCGGCGATTCGAGCGCGCCACCCCTCACGCCCGTCGTCGGTGGGTTGATAGCGCAGCAGCTCCTGCGCCATGGCGAGCGCCTGCGCAGGAGACAGCTGACTCCCAGAACGAGCACGAGAAGTGGCGGTGGCGGTGAAGGAGAGCGAAGGCTCTGTCCGCCCGGACGGGAGGTAGGAGGACTCCAGATCCTCCTCTTCTTCCTCCTCGGCTGAAGCTTCATGACGACGGAAGATGGGCTCGGTTTGCCCCTGAACAGCGTTGCGACGGCGAAGACGCTCGAGCCTTGCGTTGGCGTCGGCCATGTCGAAGCAGATCTAGAAGAAAACACACCACAGCCCCCTACCTGGCGCGCCAAATGTCGATGGATTTCGTGTCGCAAGAACACGGGGTACCACGCGACGGACCCAAGGATTCGAACGCAGGGGGCTGAACGTGTGAGATCTTGGATCACAACGAAACACGGCGACGGAAGCCTCGATTGTCGGACGCGCAATGCACTGCAGAGAGGGAGACCGAGCTTTACCCAGGTTCAGGGCCCTCGTGGTGAGGTAAAACCCCTACTTCCTGCCTTCTTGTATTGCGACGCGACACCTCGCGAGGAGTACAAGGCCTTGGTTACAAAGCTCTAGTTGGCCAGAGGTTGAAGAACCTGCGTGCCCAACTAGCAGCTCGAAGAAGATGAAGATCAGATTAGACCGGATCCCGGATCCCCTCTAAGGGGTGGCCTCTCCCTCCTTTTATAGCGCCAAGGTCCTCCTTCCCCTTATCTTCTTGGGGAAGGGGTTGCCACACACGGCCAAGGAGGGAGGACAGCTGTAGACTATGTTCTTCTGTAGACTTGGTCTTCGTAGGGTAGAGGCGCCGGTCCATAGGAGTGGGTGGAGGAGGCTGACGTCCTCCTCTGGCGCCCTGCACCGTCCATGCTATATTTAGGGGGGTGGCCAACTGCCACTGTGCCGCTTTAGGCAGGCACAGAGAAAGTTGGTCTCCTCCCTGTCGGGGGTAGCGTGGGCGGTACGCGGTCTTCTGCCCGTTGTCTTCTTGTTCCGCACGAAAACGTGCTAGGCTGACGTGGGCGTACCTCCTCTCCTCACCAGCAGGGGCTCGTGAGGAGGTCTTCTGGTCCTTAGCGGTTTGTGTCGTCGTTCTCCTCACGAGGCGCCTCCTCGTGAGGGTCTTCTCTGTAGCGAAGATTGTGGATTCTCCCCTGGGCTGAAGATGGGCCGATGACGGGGCCCAGGAGCAGGTGGACCGGGATACCCCGATATCCAGAACACCGACATTTACCATCATGTTGTCGAGTAGCTTTGTTGCGGCGCCCAAGGTAAGGGACATAAAAGTGCCTCTAGCAGCTGAATCCAAAAGGTTCCTTGAAGAAAAATTCAGTCCTGCATAAAAAGTTTGGACAATCATCCAAGTAGTCAGTCCATGAGTGGGGCAATTCTTTATCATAGATTTCATTCTTTCCCAAGCTTGAGCAACATGTTCATTATCAAACTGAGTAAATTTCATAATATTGCTACGCAGAGATATAATCTTAGCAAGAGGATAGTATCTACCAATAAAAGCGTCCTTGCACTTAGCCCATGAATCAATACTATTCTTAGTCAAAGACAGCAACCAATCTTTAGCTTTTCCTCTCAAAGAAAAAGGAAACAACTTGAGCTTAATAATATCACTATCAACATCCTTATATTTCTGCATCTCACATAGCTCAACAAAATTGTTGAGATAAGCTGCAGCATCTTCAGTACTAGCACCAGAGAATTGCTCTTTCATAACAAGGTTCAACAAAGCAGGCTTAATCTCATAAAAGTTTGCAGCAGGAGCAGGTGGTGCAATAGGAGTGCAGATAGAATCACTATTGTTCGTGCTAGTAAAGTTACACAACTTGGTGTTTTCAGGATTGGCCATTTCAGCAAAACGAAAGTAAACAAGTAAAAACAACTACCAAGGATTCTAATTTTTTTGGGTTTTTGATATAAAATGATGCAGGTAAAATAAATAAAGTAAAGCAAAACAATAACAAAGTAAAGGATGTGCGTGCGAAAATACTCCCCTCGCAGAAGTCTTCTACTTCCTCCCCGGCAACGGCGCCAGAAAAATAGCTGATTGCCTAGTTGACAGTCGGTCCTTGTGCGTGGTGTTTGACCAGCCCGTTGGGAACCCCAAGAGGAAGGTGTGATGAGTATAGCAGCTGGTTTTCCCTCAGTTAAGAAACCAAGGTTTATTGTTCTTGGAGAGGAGAGACAAACGACTGAAGGTGATGCAGACTGGCTTAATAGCACTCCAACAAGGGCGCCGTTTAACGATACTTGATGACTCGTCTTCGGCCAGTAGCAACGCGGAACCTGCACACAACACAACCAAGTACTTTGTTCCCAACTTGCGATGAGGTTGTCAATCTCACCGGTTTGCTTGAAACAAAGGTTATGAGTGTATCAAGTGGAAAACAATAGAGTATGCGAGTAAAGTAAACAGTGCGAGTAAAGTAAACAGGTGATAGCAATATAATGGAAATAGGACCGGGGTCCATAGTTCACTAGTGGTGTCTCTCCATAAGATAAATAACACATGCTGGGCAAACAAATTACAGTTGGGCAATTGATAGAATAAAGATAAACGTGATATGTCAAGAAGATCACTATGAGATTTACTCGGGGCATTACAACAAAATACATAGACCGCCATCCAACTGCATCTATGACTAATAATCCACTTGTGGCGAATCAATCCGAGAACTCCACAAGTATTAAGTTGCGAACAATAGATAATTGCATTAAGCAAAGTGTGTAATGTAAACAAAGCATATGCCCTTGAGCATAGGAATGTTGTTTTCTCCCTAGTAGCAATAGCACATCTACAACCTTAGAGGTTTCTATCACTCCCCCAGGTTAAATAGAGGCATGAACCCACTATCGAGCATAAATACCCCCTCTTGGAGTCACTAGCAACTACTCGGCCAAGATAGCTGATGAACATCATTTGTATACCCTTTTTCGCATTACTTTTGTGGTATTTTCTTGTATTTTGGTAACAATATACTATTAATTCTAGATGCTATAATGATTAATATGTTCAATTGTACAATTTTACATGCTCTGGAAATATTTTGCAGATCGGTGCGAAAAGGCACATTATCTTCTCATTTTTTGACGTGCTGCACATGCACCAATATATCGAAGGATCAGAACGTGAGGAAATGAAGACCACCAGTGCTAAAATATGAAATGGAGAAGGGTAATCTTGTGAAGAAAAGAAGAAGAGAAGATGAGGGACCAATTTGCAAAAGAACCAGATCAGAAACAGGGCCTCAAATCCCTAGCCGCATTTCCAAGTCGAGGAGGCCTGGCACTTCTAATCCTCAATCCCCTTTGCTTCTGCTCCACTCCGGCCGCCGCCGCGGCCAGGCCAGGCGTGGCGGCGTGCCACCAAGCCAGCACCGGACGACCACTGCAGTTGCTTTGTTACCATACAGCCTCTCTCCGTCAGCGACAATGACGACGACATCGTCGCTGATGCGCGCCGCCACCAGCAACCTGAAGCTCTCCATCCTCTACTCCCTCTGCTGCAACACCAACGTACTCCTCTTCACCAACCTGGAGTCTCACATTTGGTTCACTCCAGTCGATCTCTTTCTCTCCATCTGTCTATTTTCTGAATCTTCTATGAACTACTGTTGTCCGATGCCAAGCTTTGTTCAGTGTAGGATCTTGTGTTAATTCAGTACTGTTTGTACCGTGGCCTGTAATACGTTGTGCGTGTGTGTACTTGTCAGTTCTGTCACTTGTGAGCCACGCTTTGTGCAAAAACGTTTTCAGTTTCTTGTTCTTGATGTGTACGTGATGTACTGTTACTCTGTCCCTGTATCCCAAATTGCTTCTTCTCTATCTTATATCTATGCTAGTGAAAATAATTTCGTTTACTACTTGTATGTGTATGAGTGAGAACTCTATCCCAATCCCATAAAATTGCTTCTTTCCTGGTCTCAGTAGTGCCTGCTAGTGAGTGTGTTCTGTGAGTCCTTTTCTTTATTTGGTATCCTAGCTAAAAGTGCATGATCTGATCACCTGTGTGACCAATGAATTTGTATTGTTAGTGTTAGATTTAAATTCCTGCAAATCAATCCTATTTTGTGACCTAGCTTTAGTCAAGCATAATGAACGTCGCCTAGTCCCTGTGGAGAACACGACAACCCGCAGTTTGGGCCTAAAAACCCACTGTATTTACAATTGATCAAATTGGCGCCGTTGCCGGGGACTAGCGTCGAGCGATTGTGTTAGGCTAGAGACTAGGTTTAGAGTAGTTTCTTGTTCAATATTCAGTGAAATTTGTTTCTGTGTTTCTCTTATCTTTTTCCTTTTTGTTGCTTTGGCTTATTAGGATACTAACCTTCTCACCAGCATTTGTTGTTTGTGAGTGTGTCTAGGGCATCTAATTACTTGCAGGTAGATTGATAGTTACTCATACCTCTGGAGAATATGGCCTTGATTCGTGATCTTTGGACTGGGAGTATTCATGGCATTATCACAGGGCCAATATGGCCATCTATTGAGGCAGATAATTTTGAATTGAAGCCTGGTCTTATTGCTTTGGTTCAACAGCATCAGTTTGGAGGATTACCAAGTGAAGATCCTCATGAGCACATCCGCATTATTCTTGAGTATGCCAACACAGTTCAGTATCAGGAAGTTTCTCATGAGGCAATCAAGTGTATGTTGTTTACATTCTCCCTCAGAGATGGTGCTAAGGATTGGTACTATTCTTTGTCATCAAGATCATACACTTGGGGTGAGATTTTACAAGCTTTCCTAGAAAGATATTTTCCACTACACAAGCAAGCTGCAATTCATGACCAAATCCTCAGTTTTGCACAAGATGGCACTGAGAGCTTGTATGCAGCTTGGGAGAGATATAAAGATCTGCTTAGAAGATGCCCTAACCATGGGCAAAAGGATTGGTTAGTGCTGCAAATATTCTACAGAGGGCTGACGTGTGATTCAAGAGATCTTATTGATATGTCAGCTGGTGGAACAATCACGAACAAAACCGTTGAAGTGGCAGTTATGCTCATTCAGAACTTAGCCTTCCACCAATTTCAGTGGTATGGTGAGAAGCCCAGTTCAGACCTGTTGGCATGCGGCTACCAAACTACTACACCTACCCAGCCAACTCCTACTCAAAAGCATGAATCAGATTCTTCACAATCATATTCTTCGGGTGACAAAGTTGAGCTTTCATGGGTCTTATTTGATGATGATGATGCCATTATAAGTGACATGCCCATGGCAGCTCAAATGGACACTATTGTGCAAGATTCACCTATTCTCTTGGATGGTTCTTGCATGTGTGAGCCTGAGCTGCAGTCAGTTGAGTTTGATATTGAGGAACCACCTTTAGGTGATATTGATGATGTGCTGCTGGAAATAGAAATGGAGAAGTTCACCTTCGAGGATGTTAGCAACATTTGTTCCTTGCCCTTTGAGCCTGAGATGGAGATCTTCATGATTGATGACGAAGAGGCTGCCTCAGATGTCAAGGAGCTGAACTCTACTACTTCCAGTACTACCATTGCCCATCAAGAGCCTGAGATGGAGATCTTCAAGATTGATGATGAGGAGGATGCCTCAGATGTCAAGAAGTCTAGCCCTACTACTTCCGTTACTAACATTGTGCATCAACCAAATTATACTACCATACCTCTGATGGCATCTCCAGTTAAGGCAGCACAGAAACTCCTCAAGCATCTCAGGTATGATTTCAACTTCCTTAACAAAACATGTAGAGCCATTGAGAATTCCTATGCAAAATGCAATTATTTGTTGACATTCCTTCATTGTATATTCTATCGCTATGCTTATATCATTGGTTATTCCATTGATGATCTGGTGGGTGTGAACCCTATAACCTTTGCAAGTTGTTTGTTTGAGTGTTATTTCAGGTTACCACATGTTTTGAGTCGACCGCAAGCTGAACTCATTCGAGTCGACATTCCATGGGATCCTGGTGGATTCATGGCATGGTGATGAGGAGAAAAGCTAGAGTAGCATAAGAAGAAGAGGAAGTAGAGGTGTGCATGAGGAGAAGAGTGAAGACAGCATGAACAAGAGCAGGAGGATGCAGATGGTTATCAGCCGCTAGAATATATGCCCGGTGAGCTGTTTCTTTATCCAATTTTCTCATTTGTTCACTTTTCCATGACTTTCTGCTTTACATATATTTGAAACATTAAAAAGAGAACTTGGAGCCACTGTCCCTCTTCCGTGAAAGTTTAGCAAATAATTGAATTACTTGCAATCTATGAGGTTTTGCAACAGTGTAGAACTCAATTGCCTTGCCCAACATGAAAGCTGATTTTGTCTAAAAGGAAGCTGTCTATTATTCCTGTGTATCTTAGATTCTAGATAAACATTTTTGTTTAAAAAGTTGACTGAAGTGTTGAATAAAATTCTCTGATTGTTCATTTTGTTTTGAGACCATAAAGTAGTCTATCATGATCCTGGGATCGGTGGTAGGTGAAAAGTTGGGTTCAGACAGAAGAAGTTTATTTCTCACTGCTTTGACCTTGCCTATTTAAAGTGCTAATTTAGCTGAAAGATTTGCTAATCTTAGTAATGTTGACCAATTGACCAAAGTTTTTGTCATTCAGCCTAGTTGGGTATCATGGTCTCGGGATCGGTGATACCTGATTAAGGGGAAAATGATTTGAAAATATCAATAAGTGAGGATATCAATCTCTGTAAGTTTTTAATCATTCAGCCTGGATGGGTATCATGGTCTCGGGATCGGTGATACTTAACCAAGAGGAAAATGATTGCTGTAAAGTTCTTGTGCTAATTTTATTTGTTGCAAGTTGGTCAGCCACTCTTGTTTTTACCTTGGTCTTTTGCATTGGCTTTGAACTTCAAGGAAAATTTGAGAAGTCCTAACATTTGTCTCCTTTTTAACTAAAATGTTTGTGACTGAACCTAAGCTACCTTGGAGAATATTTAGCTCTTACTCTTATAACCATCAGGAGTCATTTTTGGTTTGGTAATTGATGAAAGCACTGTTGCATTTCTAAAAAGCTTACAAGCAATTCTTGACTTCAAGCTAGCTTTCAAGTGTGGGGGTGTGTGGAGCGATTTTGCTTAGGGACAAGCAAAGATTTAAGTGTGGGGGTGTGATGAACATCATTTGTATACCCTTTTTTGCATTACTTTTGTGGTATTTTCTTGTATTTTGGTAACAATATACTATTAATTCTAGATGCTATAATGATTAATATGTTCAATTGTACAATTTTACATGCTCTGGAAATATTTTGCAGATCGGTGCGAAAAGGCACATTATCTTCTCATTTTTTGACGTGCTGCACATGCACCAATATATCGAAGGATCAGAACGTGAGGAAATGAAGACCACCAGTGCTAAATATGAAATGGAGAAGGGTCATCTTGTGAAGAAAAGAAGAAGAGAAGATGAGGGACCAATTTGCAAAAGAACCAGATCAGAAACAGTGCCTCAAATCCCTAGCCGCATTTCCAAGTCGAGGAGGCCTGGCACTTCTAATCCCCAATCCCCTTTGCTTCTGCTCCACTCCGGCCGCCGCCGCGGCCAGGCCAGGCGTGGCGGCGTGCCACCAAGCCAGCACCGGATGACCACTGCAGTTGCTTTGTTACCATACAACCTCTCTCCGTCAGCGACAACGACGACGACATCGTCACTGATGCGCGCCGCCACCAGCAACCTGAAGCTCTCCATCCTCTACTCCCTCTGCTGCAACACCAACGTCCTCCTCTTCACCAACCTGGAGTCTCACGTTTGGTTCACTCCATTCGATCTCTTTCTCTCCATCTGTCTATTTTCTGAATCTTCTATAAACTACTGCTGTCCGATGCCAAGCTTTGTTCAGTGTAGGATCTTGTGTTAATTCAGTACTGTTTGTACCGTGGCCTGTAATACGTTGTGCGTGTGTGTACTTGTCAGTTCTGTCACTTGTGAGCCATGCTTTGTGCAAAAACGTTTTCAGTTTCTTGTTCTTGATGTGTACGTGATGTACTGTTACTCTGTCCTTGTATCCCAAATTGCTTCTTCTCTATCTTATATCTATGCTAGTGAAAATAATTTTGTTTACTACTTGTATGTGTATAAGTGAGAACTCTATCCCAATCCCATAAAATTGCTTCTTTCCTGGTCTCAGTAGTGTCTGCTAGTGAGTGTGTTCTGTGAGTCCTTTTCTTTATTTGGTATCCTAGCTAAAAGTGCATGATCTGATCACCTGTGTGACCAATGAATTTGTATTGTTAGTGTTAGATTTAAATTTCTGCAAATCAATCCTATTTTGTGACCTAGCTTTAGTCAAGCATAATGAACGTCGCCTAGTCCCTGTGGAGAACATGACAACCCGCAGTTTGGGCCTAAAAACCCACTGTATTTACAATTGATCAATAGCTACTAACAATAGAGAGCATGCAAGATCATAAACAACATAGAGATAACAAAAGATAATATTCAGTACAACAACTCAATCATAACACCAATATTCATCGGATCCCAACAAACCAAGCATGTAGAATTACATAACGGTGATCTCAATCATGTAGGGCAGCTCATGAGATCTTAACATGAAGCACATGGTGAAGAAGACAACCATCTAGCTACTGCTATGGACCCATAGTCCAAGGTAGACTACTCACTCATCGCTCCAGAGGCAAGCATGGCGATGAAGAAGACCTCCGGTGGCGATTCCCCTCTCTGGCAGGGTGCCGGGAAGAGCTTCTGGACCCTCCCGATCTTCGTGTCGACGGCGGTGGCGGATCGCGATGTGTTCTGGAAAATTGATTGGGTACTTAGGTTTTTCCCGTCGGGGGGTCTTTATAGGCGAAGGGGCGATGTCAGAGGTGGGGCCAGGTGCCCTCACACCAGGCTGGCGCGGCCAGGGCCCTGGCCGCGCCAGCCTGGTGTGTGGGGCCCCTGTGGCCCCCCTCCTACTCTCCTTCGGATGACTGGAAGCTCCCGGACAAAATAAGACTTCAGAAACTTGTTTCGTCCAATTCCGAGAATATTTCCTGTGTATCACTTCTGAAACACAAAAAAAGCTGAAAACAGGAAACTAGCACTGTGGAGACTCATTAATAAGTTAGTTCCAGAAAATGCATAAAAGTGCCACAAAGTGTAACAAAACAGTAGTCAAATGGTGTAAAAACAAGCATGGAGCATCAAAAATTATAGATACGTTGGGGACGTATCAGGGAATCACCACCGGAGGCCTTCTTCATCACCATGCCTGCTGATACGTCTCAAACGTATCTATAATTTTTGATGCTCCATGCTTGTTTTACACCATTTGCCTATTGTTTCGTTACACTTAGTGGCATTTTTATGCATTTTCCGGAACTAACCTATTAACGAAGTGCCACAGTGCCAGTTTCCTGTTTTCTGTTGTTTTTGTGTTTCAGAAGTGATACACAAGAAATATTCTCGGAATTGGACGAAACAAGTTCCTGAAGTCTTATTTTTCCCGGAAGCTTCCAGACATCCGAAGGAGAGACGGAGAGGGGCCACCAGGGCCCCACACACAGGGCCGGCGCGGCCTGGCCCCTGGCCGTGCCACCCCTGTGTGAGGGAGCCTGGCTCCACCTCTGACGACGCCCCTTCGCCTATAAAGACCCCCCGACGGAAAAAAACCTAAGTACCCGATCAGATTTCCAGAACACATCGCGATCCGCCGCCACCGTCGACCCGAAGATCGGGAGGGTCCAGAAGCTCTTCCCGGCACCCTGCCGGAGAAGGGAATCGCCACCGGAGGTCTTCTTCATCGCCATGCTTGCCTCTGGAGCGATGAGTGAGTAGTCTACCTTGGACTATGGGTCCATAGCAGTAGCTAGATGGTTGTCTTCTCCACCATGTGCTTCATGTTTAGATCTCATGAGCTGCCCTACATGATTGAGATCACCGTTATGTAATTCTATGATGTTGGTTTGTTGGGATCCGATGAATATTGGTGTTTATGATTAAGTTGATGTACTGAATTATATCTTTTGTTATCTCTATGTTGTTTATGATCTTGCATGCTCTCCGTTGTTAGTAGCTATCTTGGCCGAGTAGTTGCTAGTGACTCCAAGAGGGGGTATTTATGCTCGATAGTCGGTTCATGTCTCTATTTCACCTGGGGGAGTGACAGAAACCTCTAAGGTGGTAGATGTGCTGTTGCTACTAGGGAGAAAACAACATTCATATGCTCAAGGGCATATGCTTTGTTTACATTACACACTTTGCTTAATGCAATTATCTGTTGTTCGCAACTTAATACTTCTAGGGTGTTCGGATGATATCCCCGGGGGTGGATTATTAGTCATAGATGCAGTTGGATGGCGGTCTATGTATTTTATTGTAATGCCCAGAGTAAATCTCATAGTGATCTTCTTGACATATCACGTTATCTTTATTCTATCAATTGCCCAACTGTAATTTGTTTACCCAGCATGTTATTTTATCTATGGAGAGACACCACTAGTGAACTGTGGACCCCGGTCCTATTTTACATCATATTGCTATCACCTGTTTACTTTACACGCACTGTTTACTTTTCCCGCACTGTTTACTTTACTCGCATATTATTACTGTTTTCCACTCGATACACTCATAACCTTTGTTTCAAGCAAACCGGTGAGATTGACAACCTCATCGCAAGTTGGGAACAAAGTATTTGTTTGTGTGTGTGCAGGTTCCACAAACACCTTCAGTCGTCACCGTCTCTCCTCTCCTGATCGATAAACCTTGGTTTCTAAACTGAGGGAAAACTAGCCGCTACACTCATCATACCTTCCTCTTGGGGTTCCCAACGGGCTGGTCATCACCACGCACAAGGACTTACTGCTCCCACGTCAACTAAACGCCACAGCTCTTTTCTGGCGTTATCACTGAGTAGCAGCTTCTTTTCTGGCGCCGTTGCCGGGGAGGAAGAGAAGACTTCTGCGAGGGGAGTTCTTCGCACACACATTCTTTACTTTGTTATTGTTTTGCTTTACTTTATTTTATTTTACCTGCATCGTTTTTATATCAAAAACCCAAAAAAAATAGAATCCTTGGTAGTTGTTTTTACTTGTCTTGCTTTATCATGCTTTCTATCAATGGTTGGTTTCTTAGAAACTAAATCTTTTTGGCAAGGTGGGTTCACGGAAGAGCAGCAAAATTATTATGAGGAACACCGCTTGTCACAAAAAGGGAAACACTTATGGGAACAAATTAATAGATTGTATATCATTGCTAGAAATGTGTGCTCTACTTATAATGTTACTTATTGCTTTGATAGATCTTGTTGCTGTAGGAGGTATAAACACCTCCCTTTTCAATGTGAGTATAATGATGATGTTACCATATCTTCTTATATTAATGGAAATTATGACTTTTATGATGTGGAACAAATTGAGGAATTTATTGCTTGGAAGGGTGCATTCGAACTTGCTTATTTGCTTGAAAATATTGATGATACACCTTATAAATATGAGGTTTACGATATACTTACATTTTGCTTTGATAATTACAAGGAAGAAAATGGCTATATTCTTAAATATCTTAATAGATGCTCTCCAACAGAAGAGACTAATGCCTTGAAGGAGCCTATGGAAGAAGAAATCGTTGAAACTGGAAGCTCTTTGGATGAAAAAGAGGAGGAGAGTGACGATCAAGAGGAGGAAGAATGGAGCTACCCATGTCTACCTCCCAATAAGAGTAACTCTTTAACTAATACCTTATTTGATCGCCCTCCATGCTTAACAAAAGAGGGTGAGTGTGATATTTATATTGTTGATTTTGTTCATGATGCTACTGAAAATTATTATGAGAGAGGAAAATATGGTTGTTGGAATTCTCATGTTACTAAAATACCTCTCTTTATATTGAAAGTTCCGAGGTTGCTCCTGTTTTATCTACCCATACTTGTTACTATGTGCTTCTTTGATTTATTTTCTTACAAGATTCCTATGCATAGGAAGTGGGTTAGACTTAAATGTGTTTTATATTTGCTCCTTGATGCTCTCTTTTGCTTCAATTCATTTCTTATATGAGCATCTTCTCAAATTACTGAGCCTAGCTCAAAGGCGTTAAAGAAAAGCACTCTTGGGAGATAACCCAATGTTTTCTTTCAGTACTTTTTCTTTTATTTGAGTCTTGGAAGTCATTACTACTGTAATGACCGCTCCTTATCTTGTTTATTTCGTTTTTGTGCCAAGAGAAGCCTCTAATTTGAGTGAGGTAAAGATTTGGGGATGTTGCTGTCCTGAAACTGTTTTCGGTGCTGCACCGTAAAAATTCGTGAAAATTCTCTGTTTATCTTTTGGACCTGCGATTTCTTGTGCATATGCCCCAGGTTATATCCAAACTTTTCTTAGTTGAACACTTTTTGATTTGAGCAACAGAAAACCCCTCAAAAATTCGACCTTTGTCAGCTGTTCAGTTTTGACAGATTTCTGCCAATATTTGTGTTTGCCACTTTATCGCTTTCTTTTGAGTTCTTTTGATCACGGAACTTTTGGGGAGGTTGCAACAGTAGTATCTACTATATATGTGGTGGTTTGAGTTGAAACCTGAAGCAAATAGAGGATTGATTATATGTTATGCTTGCACTAATGTTGCTAATAGAATTGTGTTTAGTTTTGTATGAAGGAAGTTTTCAAGTGTAGGGATTGGAGAATGAAGAGATGAGTTGAAGAATGGACAAAAGCTCAAGCTTGGGGATGCCCATGCATCACCCCAAGAAATATCCAAGAAGTACAAGCGTCAAAGCTTGGGGATGCCCCCGAGGCACCCCTTCTTCATCGGCAAAAATCAGGTCACCTTTCAAAACACTATATTTTTATTGCTTCATGCACTATGTGTTTTTCTTGGAGCGTCAGTTGTTTTAGTTTTCTTAGTTGGATTTGTTTGTTTGTTTGCTGCAATAAATGGTTGGACCCCAACAAATTTCCTTTGGAGGAGATGTACTCGTTTTCATTTGCAAAGAACGCTCTAGTTTTCACTCTTATTAAAAATCGAGCGTTCTACTTTTTCTGCTACTGCTTTTGGTTTTCGTTTTCGCCTTGATTTGCGTTCAGATCTTGTCATCTCTTTTTATCAAGGTGTATTTTTACCTCTGATCTTTATTGGTTTTCATCAAAAGAGGTGTTTATAAAAATTTCAAATGGTGTTGGCAAAGAGAAAAAGCTTTATGCAAAATAGTGGTACAAGAAGGAGCTTGTGTAGACTGCGGCTTAGGCTTTTTCATGTCATGCTTGATGTCTTTTTGATAGTATGCTTAGTGGTTTTGCTGTAGCATGACTTGTCTCAAATAACTGAGATTGCTTAATGAGCCTTTGAAAAAAAATCATGCGTTGTTTTTATTGTATGGAAGCATTATTTTGGTTTTCTCCTTTATGCTTTATTTGGGTTGACTTGGCGCATGCTCACACATTTTAGACTCTTACAAAGTCGCCAATAGCCTTCATGATCATTTAGTTTTTGACTTTTGATGCCATCGTATGCTTCTTTTAATGTCGCTTTGTCGCTTTGCATGATTATGGCCATTATTGCTCTCTTAGTTGGTCGCTCCCAGTCTTTTGCTAGCCCTCGCCTTGTACTGAGTATGAGCTCTACTCGTGCATCCAACTCCTAAAAGCCAAAGTTTTTCAAAGTGTCCACTATAAATTCCTATACATGGTATTTGTAAGCCATTCCAAAGTAAAATTTCCATGTGCTACCTTTCAAAACCTTTAAAATACTTCTTGTTTTGTGACACTGTTTTCAGCTCATGGGGACGTAGTGGTCGGATTTGCAATCTTCCATATTGCTTATTCCAAAAAGAAAAAAAAAAGAAAAAAAAAGAAAAAAAGGCACTCCTCCAAAGAATGTGAATGTTGGTGGGCACCCGATGGAATCGGTTAGCCATGGTATGTGAAAGGAAAAAGGTGGGGAGGAGTGCCAAGTTTTATAAAAAGAGCACAAAAGTGCCAATCTCTCTCTCAAAAACTTGCTTCATTTTTGTATGGAAGATAGTAAGAACCCCATTGCCAGTCGTTGACAAAGACAACCACCTCTCAAAACCAATTTTTATCTCTCTGTTTTACAAATGAAAAGCTCTAGCACATGAGCAATCACTGCTTCCCTCTGGGAAGGGCCTTTCTTTTACTTTTATGTTGAGTCACCACCTTCTTTCTTTATGCACCATTAAGAGAGCATAGTTGTCATTCTTAGTGTGATATGCATTGTCCCAAAGTTCATTGATTGATTCATGATGATTGGTTTCACTTGTTCTTAAGTTATTTGTATCTAGTCGCCCTCTTAAACTTGAAGGTGTCCTATGCATTTATGTTTTGCTCTCTTTGAAGGACAAGCTGAAAACCATTTGTATGTTTTTCCTTATGATTTGAACACACGTTTGACTTTCATTGTTTCATTATCATGATCTTTTGTTTGTGTTCATTTACATGTTTACAACATGGTTGCTAAGTTTCTTATTGTCATGATTATATCTTTCATGCCCATGTTTTAAGTTCTATTGATCCCAGCTCACCAATGCTTGCATATATGATCAAGATTGTGTAGGTGCATGTCACCTAAAAAATTATTCTTTTGTTATCACTTACCTACTCAAGGACGAGCAGGAGTTAAGCTTGGGGATGCTTGATACGTCTCAAACGTATCTATAATTTTTGATGCTCCATGCTTGTTTTACACCATTTGCCTATTGTTTCGTTACACTTAGTGGCATTTTTATGCATTTTCCGGAACTAACCTATTAACGAAGTGCCACAGTGCCAGTTTCCTATTTTCTGCTGTTTTTGTGTTTCAGAAGTGATACACAGGAAATATTCTCGGAATTGGACGAAACAAGTTCCTGAAGTCTTATTTTTCCCGGAAGCTTCCAGACATCCGAAGGAGAGACGGAGAGGGGCCACCAGGGCCCCACACACAGGGCCGGCGCGGCCTGGCCCCTGGCCGCGCCACCCCTGTGTGAGGGAGCCTGGCTCCACCTCTGACGACGCCCCTTCTCCTATAAAGACCCCCCGACGGAAAAAAACCTAAGTACCCGATCAGATTTCCAGAACACATCGCGATCCGCCGCCACCGTCGACCCGAAGATCGGGAGGGTCTAGAAGCTCTTCCCGGCACCCTGCCGGAGAAGGGAATCGCCACCGGAGGTCTTCTTCATCACCATGCTTGCCTCCGGAGCGATGAGTGAGTAGTCTACCTTGGACTATGGGTCCATAGCAGTAGCTAGATGGTTGTCTTCTCCACCATGTGCTTCATGTTTAGATCTCATGAGCTGCCCTACATGATTGAGATCACCGTTATGTAATTCTATGATGTTGGTTTGTTGGGATCCGATGAATATTGGTGTTTATGATTAAGTTGCTGTACTGAATTATATATTTTGTTATCTCTATGTTGTTTATGATCTTGCATGCTCTCCGTTGTTAGTAGCTATCTTGGCCGAGTAGTTGCTAGTGACTCCAAGAGGGGGTATTTATGCTCGATAGTGGGTTCATGTCTCTATTTCACCTGGGGGAGTGACAGAAACCTCTAAGGTGGTAGATGTGCTGTTGCTACTAGGGAGAAAACAACATTCATATGCTCAAGGGCATATGCTTTGTTTACATTACACACTTTGCTTAATGCAATTATCTGTTGTTCGCAACTTAATACTTCTAGGGTGTTCGGATGATATCCCCGGGGGTGGATTATTAGTCATAGATGCAGTTGGATGGCGGTCTATGTATTTTGTTGTAATGCCCAGAGTAAATCTCATAGTGATCTTCTTGACATATCACGTTATCTTTATTCTATCAATTGCCCAACTGTAATTTGTTTACCCAGCATGTTATTTTATCTATGGAGAGACACCACTAGTGAACTGTGGACCCCGGTCCTATTTTACATCATATTGCTATCACCTGTTTACTTTACTCGCACTGTTTACTTTTCCCGCACTGTTTACTTTACTCGCATATTATTACTATTTTCCACTCGATACACTCATAACCTTTGTTTCAAGCAAACCGGTGAGATTGACAACCTCATCGCAAGTTGGGAACAAAGTATTTGTTTGTGTGTGTGCAGGTTCCACAAACACCTTCAGTCGTCACCGTCTCTCCTCTCCTGATCGATAAACCTTGGTTTCTAAACTGAGGGAAAACTAGCCGCTACACTCATCATACCTTCCTCTTGGGGTTCCCAACGGGCTGGTCATCACCACGCACAAGGACTTACTGCTCCCACGTCAACTAAACGCCACAGCTCTTTTCTGGCGTTATCACCGAGTAGCACCTGCCTCCGGAGTGATGTGTGAGTAGTCTACCTTGGACTACGGGTCCATAGCAGTAGCTAGATGGATGTCTTCTCATCCATGTGCTTCATGTTTAGATCTTGTGAGCTGCCTATCATGATCAAGATCATCGTTATGTAATTCTACATGTTGTGTTTGTTGGGATCTGATGAATATTGCATACTATGTGAAGTTGATTTGTGATTTATCATATCTATGTTGTTTATGATCTTGCATGCCCTCCGTTGCTAATAGATATCTTGGCCGAGTAGTTGCTAGTGACTCCAAGAGGGAGTATTTATGCTCGATAGTGGGTTCATGCCTCTGGTAACTTGGGGGAGTGACAACAACCTCTAAAGTTGTAGATGTGTTGTTACTACTAGGGAGAAAACAACAATCTTGTGTCCAAGGACATTTGTATTGTTTACTTTACACACTTTGCTTAAGGCGATAATTTGTTGCTTGCAACGTAATACCTAAGGGTTGTTCGGATGATATCCTGCGGGTGGATTATTAGTCATAGATGCAGTTGGATTACGGTCTATGTATTATGTTGTAATGCCCAAGTGAATCTCATAGTGATCTTCATGACATGTACATGCATTGCTATGCATTCTTTATTTTGTCAATTGCCCAACTATTATTTTTTACCCAGCATGTTATTTATCTTTATGGAGAGACACCTCTAGTGAATTGTGGACCCCGGTCCATTTTTTACATTTATATTACCATCTACTGCAAGCACCATTTACTTTCTGTAAGCATTGTTTATTTACTTACTGCAAACAAATATCTTTTTCCACACGATACGTTTAATCCTTTGTTTTCAGCAAACCAGTGAGATTGACAACCTCACTGCAAGTTGGGGCAAAGTATCTTGGTTGTGTTGTGTGCAGGTTCCATGTTGCTTCTGGCGCCGGTAGTGCGCCCTACCAAAAGCCAATTAGCATCAACCTTCAGAAGTGGTTTCTTTCTCCTACTGGTCGATCAAACCTTGGTTTCTTACTGAGGGAAAACTTACTATTGTGCTCATCATACCTTCCTCTTGGGGTTCCCAACTGGTAGTCAACACTACGCACCAACAGCAACGTATGAGTGGTGATGCCTTCCACTACACAAGGAGGTAAAGAATTGCCATCTAAGCCTAACTTTCTCCTGATGCTGCTTCTGTTGTTTTTACTAGAAAGAAAAATGCTACTCTATCTGGTTCACCATTTTCTAAGATGTCTGCAAATATTGAAATTAATTTACTAGGAGGAAGTAGAGATAAAGAAGTGACCCGTGATTCATCTAAGTCTCCCTCTATTGATGTTGTAGAATCAGAATTGGATGATAATGAATATTCTGATAATGA
Organism: Dactylis glomerata; assembly: GCA_007115705.1. NCBI lineage: Eukaryota > Viridiplantae > Streptophyta > Magnoliopsida > Poales > Poaceae > Dactylis > Dactylis glomerata. The sequence continues at coordinate 1,088,635 of QXEO01001193.1, forward strand.
TGATTGTGAAATTGAATCTAAAGAAGATATTATTTTCACTAGAGCTTTTATGTCTGGAAGTCTTGAGTATTTGGATAAGCTAGATAGATATAAGGATACCCCTCTTGATAATTTTTTGTCCTGCTGCTAGTAAATCCAATGAACCAGTTATTTACATTAAAGATAAAGATTATGAATTTAGCGTTGATCCTGAGATAATTAGAAAGGCTGAGAACTTTCAATTTTATGGGAAAAATAATGAGTTTCCTTTTGAACAGATCACTGCTTTGCATGATTTGTCTGTCTTATTTGGTAAAGATGAGATCCAACAATGATATTATTTTTTGAAATTGTTCCCTTTCACTCTAGGAGGGGATGCTAAAACTTGGTAGAATAGCTTAGCACCCAGATCTATTACTAGCAAAGAGGCATGCCTTCATCAATTCTTTGATAAATATTTTCCTGCTAGTAAAATACATTCTTTAACTCTTGATATCAGCAATTTTTCACAGAAGGAAAGAGAGGATTTACCCCAAGCTTGGGGAAGGTACATGAGTTGGTTAGGAAATGCCCTTCCCATGGTTTTAAGGCTAATGAAGTACTTGATATATTTTATAAAGGACTGACTAAAAGTACAAGATGGTATCTAGATAGCATTGCAGGTAGTGTTTTCCGGGAAAGGACCATTAATGAAGCCACTGAATTATTAGACACTATTTCTCGAAATTATGAAGATTGGAATATTGAAGGGATCAACGAGGAAGAATTATTTCCCGAAAGGAAGCCAGTTATGCTTAAATTAACTGATGAAACAATAAAGGAGGCTTCCAAGTCCATTAAAGAGAAGGGAATTAAAACTATGCATTGCATGGAATTATCTAAAATGGGTGTAAAACTCCCTATTGATCAACCCTGCTTTCCTATTCAAGTTAATGCTGTATGCCCTACGGAAAGTATTGAAATGGTATCACCCATTATTTAAGTATCTTATGTCAATGATTTTTCTTATCATAATAATCCTGAAGAAAATTATATTAGGATGAATCTTATGAAGAATTCTCATGAAATTAAATCTCTTCGTGAAAATTTAAGTGCTAATGTAGATGCTATTAAGAGAGTTGCTAAACATTGTGAAATGATGAATAATCAAGGTGAATAGATGATTTCTCTTCAAAATCAATTATATGAAAATTTTATTGAGAAGAAACAAGTTTGTGGAGTTAATACCAGGGGAGGTGCAAGCACCCAGGATCCTGATTTTCCTGATGACCATCCTAAGAGAAAAGAGCAAGATGCTCTCAAAAAGAAATCTTCTGCAGGAAAATCACCCAATGAGAATGAAGATAATGGGAATTCTTAAGAACAAGATAAGGATATTTCTATTTCTGATGCTGAGACTGAAGATAATAATAATGAGAAGGAATATGAGGAATTATTTCCACCTGATGAAGAACAACATGAAGCTGAAAAGAATGAAGAGTCTATAACTCCAACAAGAGAGGATCCTCAACCATCTATTGAAAAGAATAAGAAGAAGAAACCTCCAAGTAAACAAAAAGGTAAAGATAGGGATCCATGGGTGCATAGACCCATACCCTATCCCCAGGAGATAATGAAATCTGTGGATGATGCTAGGTTTGAGAAGTTTCTTGAATTTATTAAAAACTTATGCTTACAAATTCCTCTTGTTGATGCTATTAAAATTCCTCCATATTCAAAATACATAATAGATATTGTTACTAATAAAAGAAAGATACCAAATGATGCTATAACTACTATGCTTGCTAGTTACTCTTTTGAAGGGAAATTGCCTGAAAAGGGTGGAGATCCTGGTATTCCAACTATTCCTTGTAATATTAAAGGAACTTATGTGAAATATGCATTATGTGATTTAGGAGCTGGTGTTAGTGTCATGCCCTTTTCTTTATATAAGAAGCTTAATCTAAACAAATTGGTTACTACTGAGGTTTCATTGCAAATGGGTGACAAATCTATAGCTATTCCTATAGGCTTATGTGAAGATGTTCCTGTCTCTATTGCTAATGTGTTAATCCCTACAAACTTTGTTCTATTAGAAATGCATGAAGATGAAAATTTATCTATTATTCTTGGGAGACCCTTTTTAAACACTGCAGGGGCTGTGATAAATTGCACTAAAAGCAAAGTGACATTCAATGTCAGGGGAAATGAGCATACCATCTATTTTCCCAAGAAGAATCATGAACCGTCCATGAATAAAAGTGTGAATTCCATCCAAAAGAATACTTTTATGATTGGGAGCTTTGAGTTTGCACTGCCACCTCCTGAGCCAAAATATGCCACCTTGATGATTGGAACCATTCCAATCAAATATGAGGTGACTTAAGTTTTTCTTCTCTATAAATTAGAAAATTAATCATGTATTTTATCTTTTCCATATTATTAATAAGAACTGATCAACCTTATTACTAATGTGGGAATGATGGAAACTTGATTCCTTAAAAATTGTAGTTGTATTTTAATTTTATTCATCTTAGATTTCTATTTTATTTGCATAGACATAATTATTCCAAGGTTGTGAATTAACAGAATATGATGTTTGAAAAAATCTCTATAGAAAATTTTCTTGAAAAATTCAAGAAAAATTCAGGGGTCAGTAACTTTACCAGAGGGACCAGGAGTAAAAAGGAGGGGACGAAGAGACCATCAGGGGCCAAAAGAGCAGAGCCCATGCGGTCAGATTACCTGGCCACGTGGGGCATGCTCATTGGGCCCACAAGGGGTGTTAGGTGAGGGGCAAGTGCCCAGGTTCTTCCTCCCCCCCCAGAAAACCAGCTCCAGGTATTTTTTCGAAAATTTGCTCGTGCTCCATTCCTGCCATTCTTGGATCTCCAAGTATAGGGCAGATTTTTCAAATTTGTTTGGTGAAACTACTCCTTGGTATGTGACTCCTCCACCCATCCAATTACTTTGTGTTCTTATGCTTTATATGTTTAGTATTTTGCTACACTTTTTGTCACTTATATGCTTGAGAAATCCATGGATTTGAGTTTTCTAGTTGATATTGATGCATAGTATTGATGGGTAGACTTTCCATGGTTGGTTTAATCCTGTTTTGAATGGTTACATCTTACCTTTTAGTGAATGACATTTTTTGGTAGCAAGTTGTTCATCATGTTCAAGGGAAAAGGACCTTTTAGCAGCATGGCCACTAGGACAAGGAGGGGCATATCGAGGGTGTCAACCAACCTCGAGGATGCATAGCAATGGGAAGATGATGCATTATACGCAGCAGAGTCACTTCATGTTCATAGCACGAGGTGGCCAGATCCCAAAGTTATTCAAGCTTGGGGGATGCATGTGGATTTCCAAGCCTTTGCCACCACAACAGGGTTGCTTGAGTTCTCCAGGCACCCGCAGAAGACATTCCTAGAAATCAGTCGTGAGTTCATCGCTACCTTTCAATTCTACCACATCAAAAGCTACAAAGAGAGTAAGTGGGGTAAGGAGATCTCACCCACTTTTACCATTAAGTTTAATATGATGAATCAATGCTTTGTCATGTCTCTTGAGGAATTCTATAAGGCAATACATGTTGAGAACACGGGTAGTTGGAATGAAATTTTAGGTGACTCTGATCCAGAACTTGTCTCTTTTTGGCGGAGTATTAAATAGGGGAAAACTTACTCATATTCAGCACCCTGCACTTAGGTACTTTGCTTTGTTCTTAGCTAGAGGTTTTCTTGCTAGAGATAATTCTTTAGCTTGCACTTCACCCATTGTTTACCTGCTAAAATATGCAAAAAAAAGGAGAAGATGTGAGTATAATCTAGGAGTTATTCCTGCTAGGACTTTGCATTTTGCTGTTAGGAATAATGAACATGAAACTCCTTTATTTGCTAGTGCAATTGCTACTTTGGCTTATGAGCATATTAGGATTGAAAAGCATTTCCCCGAAGAGATGGGAACAGAAGTTGAGGAATCAAATTTACTTAATACTGAATTATTGGAATGCATGGATATGATGATATGGCACCGTAATCGTTTCCTGTATCGATATATGGGTATTGATGGACAAATGGTGTCCATCATTCCCCCTTGTACCGACCTTTTTGACAGGAACACCGAGAAATGGGTCATCCATGAAGTGCAACCACAGGAAGAGCCCCGGGAGCAAAGAGCACCACAACATCCATGGGGCGCCCAGCCGCCGCATGTGGGAGAGCCACGATGGGAAGGTGCTCCTTCCTTTAGTGGAGATTCAGCATGGAGCGCGCCATCCACCTACGGCTGAGGTGCAAGTGGTTGGGGCGACCACCATCCGGGATACTAGCTTCGCTTCAAGCTTGGGGGAGTATTTCTTCCATTTCATACGTTGTTTAATATCAGGTATCTCTTGTTATGTTTTAGCTTTCTTTGTTCTGAAAATTATGATAACACAAAAATATTTTAGTTGTTTATTTTTCTTATTAGCTTCTGTTTATTTACCTTGATCATCTTAAAACCAAAAAGAACAAGAATATTTTCGTTTTCTTGAATACAATGCAAAAACAGAGTTGCAGGAATTTGCTGAAAACTGTTCACTATTTTATTTTACATCTTTTTTCTGTAATTCTGAATGAGCTCAAATTTTAACCAGTGCTGCAACTTTTCATTCTCTACACACTCGTATATTTGGAGATTTTTCTGAGGTGTTTAAGTACGGTAAAATTAGTACTGAATTGCAGTGATGTTTTCAAGCAGAATTGAACTTTTATTGCGCAGATCAAGTTGGGTGAGGAGAACAAATATGATAAATTAACGTGCGTGAATTGGGAAGAGAGGTATGACACCTTTTCCGTGCTTATGAAGATATTTTTTATAATACAAAGTGCGCATATCATCGTTTCTTTAACATTTAGCGAAGTAGTAGAAAATGTTTATCTTTTCCGTGTTCTTTTATGTTATATGATGATGCAAGGGAAATTATATTAATTTGCAGTACTTAGTGGTGGTTGAATAACCATGGTTTTGAACAAAGTTCTATGCATCCCATTGTGCTTGCTAACTTACCACAAAAGTGCATAAAGCTCTTTAATATAAATTATGAAGTTATGTGCTTGACTAACTATGGGTTGGGAGCTAGCAGAGTCATGCTGTCATGATATGCGCTTTCAACATCGCACTAGTTTATTTCTAAAGTTGATGTCATGTTTCATTGTTTTGGATGCCTATCGATGTGAAATAGAAGTGGAAACATTTTAACTTCATGGAGTTTGCATATATGTTGAAAGAGTCGCGTGAGCCGCTAATCCATGCATCATACATGGTAGAAATTTACAGCATTCCATAGTGAGCACTCTATGAAGCAACTCAGAATAAAACGCCATGGTAAATAAAAGAGTTGCCGAGATGTTCATTATTTGTTTGTCTTGTCATTTTGGTGTGGGAAAGCTCTCACACCATGGGGCAAGAGGTACCTCAGTTGACGCTCTTGATGATGCTTTATGCTTACAATGACAAGAACTTATTTTGGGACTTAAGTTAAAGTAGCATGAGGTGTAGGCACTCGTATTCAAGGGCATGAGGCATTTAACCTATAGTTGGTCAAGCATATGAGTCATATCAGCCCTCACAATTATTCTAAAAGCAAGGTTGCAAGCACAATGAATTTATCTATCAACAGCTGAAAGAATCAAAAATCTTGTTCATGATTCAATCAATAGCAATGCATGAACCCTTATTTATTTCTACTGTTAGTCAAACTTATCTAAGTGGTGACACTTCATATTATTTCCCTTGCAACAAATATAAATGTTGAACACTGTTTAGATGCACCTTTGCTACCACTTTGCCGATTGTTACAGGAACTATGTTCTGGATACTTGTTGCTATTAAAAGTTGATACATATGCAATGCAAAGTTCTTGTCAAATTCTTTTATTGCTTCTGCACTACGTTTGAGTTGTTTGAGGACAAACAATGAGCTAAGCTTGGGGGAGCTGACGCACCTAAAATGCATCTACTTTTCCAAGTACTTTGCTTCATAATTTGCTCCAAAATCATCCCATATTTGAATAAAACTGAAAGAAACTGACGCTGTTTTTAGCAAAGTCTTGTTTCTGGCTATTTTTGCAGGAAATAAAATCAGGGAAAAATACTACGTCAATTTTTCTAGTGAAGGAAGAGTTTGAGCACTGGAAGGACACGAGGGAGTGCTCGGGGCCCAAACGGGCATGGCCCATGCGGATAGATTCCCTGGTAGCATGGGGCCTGCTCGTTTGGCCCTCGAGCGCCGCCTCTCCTCCAACTTTCGCGTACGCCCTCATATATACCAAAAACTGGGTGACCTAGAGGAAGGAGGCTATTCGCGAAATAGAGCGCCACCAGAGCCACGATCTTCGATTCCGGGGTCAGATCGATCCAGGATTTCTCCCCCGGAGGAGGGGATTGGAGGCCGCCTTCAGCGCCATCTTCAGCACCTTCATCTCCATCAACCATCAGCTTCATCTCCACCATCATGTGTGAGTAGTCCTCTATAGGCATATGAGATGGATGGGGATTGGATGAGATTGATCATGTAATTGTTGATACATCTCCAACGTATCCATAATTTTTGATGCTCCATGCTTGTTTTTACACCATTTGCTTAGTGTTTCATTACACTTTGTGGCATTTTTATCCATTTTCTAGAACTAACCTATTAACGAGATGCCACAATGCCAGTTCCCTGTTTTCTGCTGTTTTTGTGTTTCAGAAAAGTTACACATGAAATATTCTCGGAATTGGACGAAACAAAAGCCAGACGTCCAGATATTTAACGGAGCTTCCAGAGGACCAAAGAGGAGACGGAGCCGAGCCAGAGGGTGGCCAGACCACCAGGGGGCGCGGCCTGGCCCTGGCCCGCGCCCGCCTATGGTGTGGCCCCCCTGTTCCACTTCTGACGCTGCCCCTTCGCCTATAAAGAACCCCCGACGGGAAAAACCTAAACACCCGATCACTTTTCTAGAAACACATCGCGATCCTCCGTTGTTGTTGACCCGAGATCGGGAGGGTCCAGAAGCTCTTCCCGGCACCCTGCCGGAGAGGGGAATCGCCACCGGAGGTCTTCTTCATCGCCATGCTTGCCTCCGGTGCGATGAGTGAGTAGTCTACCTTGGACTATGGGTCCATAGCAGTAGCTAGATGGTTGTGTTCTCCACCATGTGCTTCATGTTTAGATCTCGTGAGCTGCCTTACATGATCGAGATCACCGTTATGTAATTCTATATGTTGTGTTTGTTGGGATCCGATGAATATTGGTGTTATGATTGAGTTGATGTACTGAATTTTATCTTATGTTATCTCTATGTTGTTTATGATCTTGCATGCTCTCCGTTGTTAGTAGCTATCTTGGCCGAGTAGTTGCTAGTAACTCCAAGAGGGGGTATTTATGCTCGATAGTGGGTTCATGCCTCTATTTAATCTGGGGGAGTGATAGAAACCTCTAATGTTGTAGATGTGCTGTTGCTACTAGGGGGAAAACAACATTCATATGCTCAAGGGCATATGCTTTGTTTACATTACACACTTTGCTTAATGCAGTTATCTGTTGTTCTCAACTTAATACTTGTGGAGTTCTCGGATTGATTCGCCACAAGTGGATTATTAGTCATAGATGCAGTTGGATGGCGGTCTATGTATCTTGTTGTAATGCCCAGAGTAAATCTTATAGTGATCCTCTTGACATATCACATTGTCTTTATTCTATCAATTGCCCAACTGTAATTTGTTTACCCAGCATGTGTTATTTTATCTTATGGAAAGACACCACTAGTGAACTATGGACCCCGGTCCTATTTCCTTTATATTGCTATCACCTGTTTACTTTACTCGCACTGTTTACTTTACTCGCATACTATTACTGCTTTCCACTCGATACGCTCATTCCTTTGTTTACAGCAAACCGGTGAGATTGACAACCTCATCGTAAGTTGGGAGCAAAGTATTTGGTTGTGTTGTGTGCAGGTTCCGCGTTGCAGCTGGCAAAGCAAAGCACTGGACGAGGCGCCTTATAAATTGTCTGGAGCTGTCGCAAGCTAGCAAGCATCACCTTCAGTCGTTTCGCTTCTTTCCCTTCGGATCGATAAACCTTGGTTTCTTACTGAGGGAAAAACTTGCTGCTGTACTCATCATACCTTCCTCTTGGGGTTCCCAACTGGACGATGCTTTACATCATCAACACCGTGCCGCATCAATTGTACCCATTGTCTGAAATTTGAGGGGTTTATCCTGAAGATATTTTTGTATTGTGTTGATGCACTTTAGCTATTCTTAATTCTTGCTACTAGGGCCTGAGTGGCATGATTTCAGTACTAAACTTACTTTGCATCATCATATAAATGGAGTTTGGTACGTATCTGCAAAGTGTATTACCTGCTATTATATTGAACCTGTGAACTCTAAATGTGACAGATAGGGAAAATAAGGGGGGGATGTTTTAGTTTGAGGATTCTATGTGTTCATGAAGTGTTAATATGTTGTTCCAGGCTATTCAAAAGTTAGACCTTAATTACCTGTAGTTCCAAATTGGCCCCGGTGAAATGGGCAGATAGGACTGCAAATTCTCTTGGTTAGTACACACAACTATTTTCGAAGCACATACCTACACACATCAGAATTAGAGAAAAGACCCATTGCTATCTGTATTTAATTATGTGATCAATATTATTCATGCAACGCCCCGCTATCACCTCATGCCTATGTTTTAGCCACTAAAGTTTTGCATTCACTATTCTCGGTGAAAACTGGAAAACTGTTACAACTCCTACTATTTTATTTTCTTGTTTAAATTAAATCACTGCCGTCACTGTTTCTTTGTTGAGTTTATTGATATACAGGTGTGATTGAGAGTGACTCCTCAATTGCTAAAGTCTTATTGATATTCTTGTGTTCCCCTTGAGTCGAACTATAAATTTGGGTAATACTTCCCATAAAAGCTTTCACCGATCCCCCATACTTGAGGGTATCATGCATTCACGAAGATCTTTTATCGTTGAATCGTAAATGTCAATGTCCTATTCTCTTTGTTAACGCGATACTTGCAATGTCCGAGATCTTATTGTCAGTATCCCCATACCCAGTTCAATCTCATTACCGACATGTGCTACTTAACTCGTGCGGTGACCCAGCATACCACTGCATGTTGTAGTATGCAAGTCGTTGACATAACACTTGCGGAACAACCCTCCACAAGAATTACATCCCTCAGAGTGGTACAGCAGAAACATTGTGTGGGGACCCCGGATTACCCATCCAGAATACCCGATATGCATACAATTCACGATCCCATGATCAGTGTGTCGTGAATCCACATATCCGAGTTGATAACAGAATTACATCATCCTTTACAATATTGAAGAATATACTTACAATTGGTCACATGACCAAGCATGATATTGCCACGCAGGGCAAGTCTATAACTAAGCAGCGGATACCAAGCAACGCTGATGACCCAAGTCATGCCTACTACCCTACATGCAACTAACTGGGAGACGTTCCTAGTTCGCACCGGCGTCGTCGAACTCCTCACCATCATCCGCATAACCTTCTTCATAATCTGACCAAGTTAATAGCCAGGGACAAAGCCGTGAGTACATTTGAATTGTACTCGCAAACCATCTAAGAGGAAGTGCTGACATGCAGTTTGGCTGTAGCAAGGGAAATGGTTCAAGGCTAGCGGCTCTATTCTAACTATAGTTTCTCGTGTCGATATAGCATGTCTTACGACATCTCTATATCAAAGTTTCTCTTGTCGATATAGCATGTCATACGACTTCTCTATATCAAAGTTTCTCTTGTCGATATAGCATGTCATACGACTTCTCTATATCAAAGTTTCTCTTGTCGATATAGCATGTCATACGACATCTCTATATCCTTATTAAAGAAGGGTTTTTGTAAAGCATTTTTAGTCAAGGCTCTAGGGAGGGGAAAGTCAGTTTCAAGAGAAGAGCCGGTGGTCAATCAAACATGACCACCTTCCTTTATAAAACCAGGCCAATCACACATGACCATGTCCATTCCCTCGGCAGTACCCTGCAAGTACTCCGAACCATAACCGTGCCACGGCAGTACCCTCCGAGTACTCCGTCCAGCACCTTTCTCCATTTTTCTAGAAAACCACTTTATAAATCCAAAACCTGACATTGGGCAATGTAGTGATCTGCACAACCGTCCATGACCGAGGGCGCGGCTATTCGAATAGTTTTACACTCTGCAGAGGTTGTACACTTTACCCACACCATTCGATAAATCCGCCGGGATTCCACCACGGACCGTCATACACAAGTATGCGGGGTTCGGATAATCGATCGAAGTCCTCTATCCATCTACCTTAGTACGGGTGCCTACCCTGTGGAGTTTACCTCCCCGGCACGTCCCGGCAGTACCTCCTCCAGAGCGTAACTCCGGCGCCACGGCGGGAGAACCCAAGTGTCTTCCGGCGGCTCGGGATATGTCGTGATATGTGTTGACCTTCGTTTAGCGTCAACCCGGATTCCGGGGTCCTGCAGACCCTTATATAGTTGTGAGGCTCCCCGCACTAAAGCAAATAGACTTCAAACTAAGCCCGTCCCATACCGGGTAATGTGGTTGCACGGGTTAATTGCTTCGAGCGACTACAAAGAAACACCAATGCCTTTTTCTAAAACCACCAACTCCTTTCTTCCATACCCCAAGTGTCCATTTGTCCCAAAATCATTTAGAAAACATTTCAGTGGAGTAGATACTACTCCAAGGTTTTCGTAACCATTTTCGAAACTTTTCCGAGAGTTTTCCCATCCTAGAGTTTTTGGCTCCACTACACGTGTTTCCCAAAGACTTCGATGCTAATCATTGAGCCTCTACAATTAGGGGTAATGGGTAGGTGGTAAGGGAGTCATCCCCCATGGATGATAACAATACGACTTGTGGAGCTAAGCCGCCAATTATTGCTATCTAGGGACTAATAGCAATATAAGGAAAACAATGCATAGTAAAAAGAGCAAGAGTAGGATAATGCATAGTGACTTGATAGGATTCAGATATGCACAAGTAGATGGCTTGCCTTGGATGGTTTGTCCCTGACCTCCTTCCTCTTGATACTCCAAGACCTCTCCCTCCTCCGCACACTCGTCTTTCAAATCTATCGCCGAAAAAATAAAAGCACACAATAAGCATACATGCATACACAGGTCACAAGCACTTCATCACTCAATATCACCTAATCAAAGAGTATCAGAAGCAAACATGTTTAGAATCTAAAATAAGATTTCAATAGATTTTTAGTAGCAAGGTAATCCTATTAAAACTAGGGTTTTCCAAACATAGCAAGCACCACATCACTTCATCTCAATCAAGCATGCAGGTGGTCACATAGGTCAATAACATGTTAAGCATACTTTCAGATAAGCAACAAGTTCTCTGAACCAAGATTTCATCCTATAAAAGTAAAGTCACTTTATTAATAGGGAAAACAATTCCTAATAGCAAATAACCCTATACTCAACACAAACATCCAGCAGGCATAAAACTTGATCAAAACATGTCAAACAGCATAGCATCAGATAGCTAAAACAACTACAAATCCAACCCAATTGGAATTAATCCAAAATAAGGTAGGGTTGATTTATAATGAATTTCTTAGTCACACCCATCACTAGAAAGGCAATTTAATTACCTAAAACTTTCTGTAGATCCAAAAATTCTACCAGAGACCACCTTAGATAGCTAATGAGATGCAGAACACACCAGAGGTGGAATCACTCAAAATTAACAAGTATTATAAGCACAATAAATAAAAGGGATTTCTATTTTCGTGCCCTCAGGTCGTTAGTTGTACTCAGTTTTCCCCAGCTCCTTAGTTTTTCCTCAGTTTTCCCCAAGCCCTTGTCTGAAACCCTCAGAAGGAGCTCGGACGGGAGGATTTCCGTTTAGTTGACAGTTCCGTGTTGACGTGTGGGGCCGCATCGTGTGGGGCCGCGTCGTGTGGGGCCGCGTCGCGTGGGGCTGGTAGAAAGGGACCGCGTGGGACAGGACGAGACCGCGTTTGGTTGTACGTGAGAGCTCGGTTCTGTCTCTCAGGCCAAATTGGCATTGCCTTTTCAGAGCGCCTTTTTCCCCTCTCTCTGTGTAACATTTCTCTCTCTTTTCACCAAATTAGTATCAAATCTAGAGAAGCTTCTATTTCTGTCTTTCTTCAATGATTGTTGCCTTTTGGCCCTCGTTTTTTGCCCAATATGGTAACAAATCTAGTAGCAAATCTAGAAGCTAGTATAGGATAAATTCACAGCAGCATAATAAATCTAGAAAACTAAGTATAATACATAAACTGCATACAGCAGCCAATAACGATGTTAAGGTTCATGACAAACTAAGCTGAAAATAATATAAGACGCAATGTATGCCCAACATGAAGATTAGGATACCCCAGGATGAATGAATATGTTCTTCATTCATCATATATATATTCGTCGCTCCATTTTCTGGTCCGAAAGAAATATTCATTGAACTCCTTCCGTCTGCAGTGTGCAGCCAATACATCCTCCAAACGGTATGGCCTTTGTTCTTTTTTCAGACCGTACTTTTGTAATCTATCCACATATAGTGGCCACTCATCCCAGGCGTTCATATCATCAAAGTACTCTCTGATATAACCCAAATCCGCGTAGTAGATGTAGCCAGGTCGAAGTGTCGGGTGCACTCTGGTGTCGACGGAGATACACCAGACATGATGGACGAAGAAGGCACGACTGCCAATGTTACTGACGGCATGGAGAGAGCGGCTCTCAGTGTCCACACGGTACACCACTGTTTGACCTTCCTCCAAACGACCGCCCAACAACACAAGCAGCAGATCACCATCCGACTTCACAAGGTAGAACTTGTCATTTCCAAGTTCTGGAAATAAAAATAGTGTCTCCATGTTGACATTGCTCGCGCCCTGCTCCAACTGGGCATTGTTGGTGCACACCAATGTTCCGAACTCAAAATTGTTCACAACTAGTGCATAGAATTCACCATTGAACGTGGTAATGCAACGCATAGAATGGTACTCGATCGAAAATCTTCCTTCTCCCCAATCTTCATCTACACCCTTAGTTGGAGTGCTCTCATCGACCCAAGCAATTTCTGCAGGGTAATATGTGGAAACGAAGAGCATAGTCGGGGACTTCATTACAGTGACTGACTCCAGAATAACAGATGGCATCTGCGCCTGAAATATAGTGTTCGATGTCTTTGTGAGTGGGTTCAGAAGCCGTATCTTGTGCGGCTGGTTCTTTTGGGCAAGCACGATGATGCCACGGAAAAAGCTGATGAAGTAGTATCTAAAATATATGGGATTGATGAAGATAACATTCAGCACTAAGATGTTTACGATTGAAAATAAAAGGATTAATTCTATAGATATGGAGGAATTTGAACCTTGCATGAACTTCCGTTAGATCGATGGTAACGTAGCGGGATGTGCGGAGGTGGAGGAAGGAGAACTCAGCGGCGCGTGGAAGGGCGTGCTCTACCATGATCCATTCGTGCAGGTGCACGTCGGGCTCAGGTAAATCTGAGCGCCAATTAGTACAAACTTGCCTCAAAGCATAGTAGGTGTCCACGTACTCCTCGTTCGCCAGTAAGCAGGCGCCGATCTTGTGAAGTGGTCCGTCAGCCCTGAGAGAGGCCCAGTTCATGGAGGCGCCGCGCCTGGATGCGCCGCCCTCGGAGGCGACGGGCACGGCGGCGACGGCCTCGGATGCGACGGGCTCGGCGGCGACGGGCTCGGAGGCGACGGGCTCAGGGGCGACGGCCGCTGGCGCATTCTTCTTCTCCATCGCCGGTAGGGGAGCGCGCGTAGGGCGGCTCGGGTTTTTTTGGAGAAGGTGATGGGACGTGAGAGGCGTGGTTGCGTGCGTGAGTTATGATGGGACTGTGTGCAGAGGGAGGGAGAGGGGCTCTGTACTGGCAGTTGACGTTTGGGAGTTTTGGTCTCAGCACGCGCACCGTGCGGCTAACCGCTGCTCACCACGACACGCGTCCGTGGGACTGCCCGTCAGCACCGTTACGTGTACTCAGTTCTACCCTCGAATCTTACACTGGAAAAATATCTGTACTCAGTTTTCCCCTCGAGTACTAATACTGCCTAGTGCAATATACTCAGTTTTACCCTCAAGTGGCTGGTCAACAGAGAGTCAACAGATGGGATTAAGCCATCTAATTGAGTCATTTCATGCGCAAAAAAATTCAAAAAAATAAAATCATAGTGCCTCCTACTCATGGAGTCTTGTTACGCGACCTGCCATGTAGGAAATCATAACAATCATATATAAATCAAGTTTTCACACAAATGGCCACTTCTGAAATCACTAGTAGCTATGAAGGTTCATGGCTTTCCACTCAAACCCCTTCTCAAAACATCTATACCCAAAACATAGTTTGTCTGAATGAGGCCATAATTTTTACACTCATATATATTTGAATTGCTAATACTTTGAGGTAGGCCAACCTGGGTTTCATTGTACAAAACATGTGTTTTTCTTTTTCTAAATCTCTTATTTGAATTCCTTAGCCTGTTTATTATTTACTTGCCCTTGTATCCTTGATACTACTCAGTTTTACCCTCTCCCTTCTCACAGAAGCCCAAACTTGGCCTGATTGGTCGAGCTGTTGTCACACGGATCGTGCCCACCTACCGTCGATCCTATGATCCAACGGGCAGGATTGTGCCACCCTCTCTCTATCTGTCGGTGGCAAACTACTACCCCTCTATGTATGCTAAATGACGAGTTTGCCACCGGATTCAACAAGTTGGGTAATCACGAATTTCTTGTAGGCATTACTTTTCACGGTAAAATGATAAACTATCACGAATTTCCATTTCTTGTAGGCTTAACTTTTCACGGTAAAATGATGAACTATCACGAATTTCCATTTCTTTTAGGCATTACTTTTCACGGTAAAATGATAAACTATCACGAATTTCCATTTCTTGTAGGCATTACTTTTCACGTTGAAATGATAAACTATCATGAATTTCCAGTTCTTGTAGGCTTTACTTTTCACGGTAAAATGATGAACTATCACGAATTTCCATTTCTTTTACGCATTACTTTTCACGGTAAAATGATAAACTATCACGAATTTCCATTTCTTTTACGCATTACTTTTCACGGTAAAATGATGAACTTTCAAGAATTTCCATTTCTTTTAGGCATTACTTTTTTGTTGAGATATAAACCACCCCCACAACGGTCATCTCCTCCTTAATTTATTGTGTAAACCCCACAACGGTCATCTCTACCTTAATTTATGGTGTAAACCCCACAACGGTCATCTCTCCCTTATAAACCCCCACAACGGCCATCCCTCATGTCAATAGGTTCTGCCTCTCTCTTCTTCGTTTCTGCCTCTCTCTTCTTCGTTCACATACACTTGATCCATTGCCATGGCTTCCACATCTCGGACGCCGACCGGAAGGGGAAGGGGAAGGGGAAGGGGAAGGGGAAGGGGAAGGGGAAGGGGAAGGGGAAGGGGCGGCCGGGGTGGTGGATCATCATCATTGCCACCACCACCGTCAACACTGCCATTGATCATAGAGGAGTTCTTCATCACCATCTATGAAGACCCTTTGGCCAAGAAGGTACGTACGCGTTCGCACATATATGATGCATGTGATTAATTATGTGCATGTTCTAAAAAACCTTTAATTTCAAACGATCGGCGCTCGATCTCTTTGCAGGCACTCCCACAAAAGTTTGCGGACTATCTTGACGGCCAGGAGCCCGCAAAGGTGTATCTGCGAGCAGCTGACTGCGGTCCTCGTCTCTGGACCGTGGAGGTCCTATTTGACGGACAAGGCCGGATGTACCTCGACAAGGGCTAGGAGAATTTCGCCATCGCGCACGGTGTGGATTTCGGCTGCTTCCTACACTTCAAATATGAAGGCGATTATGTGCTCACAGTGAAGGTGTTCGACGGAACAACATGCAGGAAGTACTACTACACGGACGACGAAGATACTGACGATGAAAGCGATGATGACGTGAAGCCATGCATCTAAGGGGATTATGACCAAGAATATATATGTAGCTTCATATGCATCGATTTATAGATCTAGCTATTTTCTATATATTATGCATGTAAAAATAATAGGGAATCGCAATTTCCACCATGATTCGAGCACCACAGCCTCCAAACGATGCCGATGCCGATATCGGCATGGTCAGAACGGGTATGCATGCTCGCCGCCACTGCTAGGTCACCGTTGGGATGCACCCTCAATCCCGTCCCCTCATTCGATCACTGACACACCAGAGATACCGCCGAGGCCAATGACGAACGTACATGCTGATGCCAATGCCGAACATGCACGCCGCTGTGGGCACGGCCACGTCGCCCCGCTATGCTGGACGCCATAGACCACCGCGAGGTCTTTCCCTTCGCCACCACACTCCCCTAGCACCTATCTATACACGCCAGAAAGGAGAGACACTAGTTTTCTCTACATTGCTCGCGTTCGTGTCCGACACCGTCAGTCAAAGTGTTGAGGTCGTCGTCGATGTCCTCGACCATTTCTTCTCTTCTTTGCATGGTTAAACGCGTCTAGTTCATATCTATCTAATGCGTCTGGTCTCGCCTCATGCAGTTCTTTGTGGACGTCGATCTCATCTCGGCACCCCGCAGGCCACCTCCTCCGTGCCATCGCTGTAGAGCTCCGTTTAAAAATCTATTCCTACCCGTGTATTGCACCTTGTATCAGCGAAATGGCCCCACTTGTCATTCGATATACCGAAGCCCCACTCGTCCGCGTTTTGGTCAGGGATACGGCGATGCTTACGGTCAAACAAAGATGGATGCTCTGACGTGTCTTTGCGGGCTCTACGTGGCCCCACTAGTCAGTAGTTAACGGTCAAAGGTGTTCAACCGTCGGGCAACCGGCCGTTCCAGCACTGGTGACGGTTTCAGCCAAGGGCTTGGACAAAACTGAGGAAAAACTAAGGAGCTGGGGAAAACTGAGTACAACTAAGGACCCGAGGGCACGAAAATAGAAATCCCTAAATAAAACCATGCAAAATCCTAGTATCAATAAAGTAATTACTGCAGGAAAAATAATGCTCCTAAAATAACAAACTTAGTTCCTCATGCTTCACAAAGTTACAGGGCAACACTGAAAATTGGAATCACACAATTATATTGCAGAAAACATCAGATTTGGATTTATGAAAGATAAGTGACTAGATCTACCAAGTCAAATTCAAGTAATTTCTACAGGGTTTAAAATGACATGCAACTAGTACAAAAAGATAGACATTTACATAAGGAGTTCATAGAAATTTGAATCAGGTCATTTGGGTTCTTGGATAATTTTCTACAAATTTTTAAAGTTTGCAGATCTGAGAAAATTGTAAACAGAAATTCCTGGAAAAAAATGTACCGTGGGCCAGATCTGACCGGCCGGCCCAGCCCAGCGTCGAACCGGCCCAACTGGCATGGGCGCGCAGGCGGGAAACACCCAGGCACGCGCGGGAGAGGAGTCCGGCCCAGCTGACCAGCGGGGCCCGGCCGTCAGCCACACCCGGCTACCGAAGTGGTACGGGGCGACCAGGGCCATCCGATCAAGTCGGGATCGACGGCCCTCGGTCGTCTTCAACCTCTGACCGCTGGGAGCCGGGGTGGAAACCCTAGCGCGCCCAGGAGGGCACGGCGGCTCGCCTAGGGGCGTTCCCCGGCGACGAGGAGGGCACGAGGAGAAGCGGCGCTTCTCGGCGACCTCGGAGATGTGCGACATCAGTGGATTTGCCTCTGGGATGAGGACCTGCATGACGGCGATGGAGGAGCCCAATACGGAGCTGCAGAGGGTCGACATCCTAGCATCCCTGGATCAAAAGAGGGGTAGGGTTAGGTAGGTATGGATGGGGAGAGTGCAGGAAAGCAGAAAGAGAGGGCAGGGAGGCTCCAGATCAGCGGTGTTTTGCCCTCCTTCCCTGCAGATTGGAAAGTAGGGTTTCACTCCTCCTCCTTAGCTACAGGGTAGGGGCGGTTCTGGGTGCTCTGGGGAGGTGAGGTGGGGGTGAGGGAACCGAATGGGAGTCCAGAGAGGAGCTAGGGAATGCTGTGGCATTTTATATGGAGAGGGGAGTGAGTAGGTCGGTTTGTGTTATGTGGGGCAGCTTGGGGAGGCTCTGGTTGGGGGAAAGGGGCGGTGGAGGGTGTGAGAGGGGCCCAGGAGGTGTCTTGCTCGACCAGAAACTGGGGTGTGAGGCTGCAGCACTTTATTTAATTGATACACATTTTGGTGACATGGATCCTATGTCTCCTTCTTCCAAACACTAAAGACAAAGGATGGAGGGGGATGCTACAGTACAGGCCGACCAGAGGGTGAGGGAAGTGCTGGACTAGTCAATGGGACGCTTTGGTGGAGTTTCAAATGACTTTGCTTAATAGGGTGATCATGGTGATGGATACATGCATGCATAATCAAGTTTGGGTTTATGAGCTTGATTCCAAATCCTTTCAAGCAAGGGCATGCAAGGATGGGTTAGATGGGTGTGATTTGATGAGATTAACAATATTGCCAATTTGGAAGAATTTATTTGATGCTGGCAAGATCACCAAAAATTGGAATGTGGAGGTTTGCACTATACCACTTGAGACAATATTTTGAAAACTTGAAGATGTACCACTAGGGTTTTGGGTCCATAGGGTCATATAGGAGTAGGATAACATAATAGGGATTTGTAGGATCCTTGATGAGAAGAAAAAGGTGCATGAAATAACATATCTACCAAACATATGCATTTTATTAAGCAAGAAAAATGAGATAGAGGAATAGTTATTTTTGATGGAGGAAAAATGATATTTTGCAAGAATAACATTTTCAAATGCTAGTAGAGAGGAAATGAATCTATGGAGGGATTTTATGAGGAGTGCTGACTAATTATCAAGAGGATCAAGGAAAACTAGAAAGTGAAATCAGTTTTGACTAGGGTTCACAACCTAGTCACATGAATAGGTGGGATCCCTCAAAATGCACATGCAAGTGTATAGATGGGTAGAGTAGATCAAGAATGAGAGGAATAGGTCAAAGAATGGTCTCTGAACAATTAATTCCGAATTCTAGAAGTGTGAGCAAGGGTGCATATGATAATAGTCAAATGGTCAGTGATTTGATTAGGGTCAGAAATAGGATTAGAGCAAGTAGCAGATGACCTCAAATGACCAGGTGGCAATGGAAGGAATGGGAGAACACATGCCAAATATGAGTTCTAGGAAGGTACATTGCCATGGATAGAATAGATGAGCTTAATATAGGTGTTGGAAAATTGAATCTGTTAACAGACATCAAGATAGTCTGCACACTAGGTGTTTGATGAAATGTCTACAAGAGATGATTTTCTAAACTAGAGTGAAACCTTTTTATGGTTGGCTGAAGATGATTCTAAGAACACCATGGGTGCTTTCCTTGGGCTAGTTTGATTAGTTCTAAGATTCCTCAAAAAGGGCTCCTAATGTCTCATGATAAGACTAAGACATTAGGGTTAGTGATTTAGGATGGAGAGGAAAAATAACAAGATGGGTTTTATTGGAAGGATAGCATGAAAACAACTTATGGGTGACAAAATATTAATGGGAGTATTTTGGATAGGTTAGGCCACATGCCTATCTAGGGATCATAACTACACACAAACCACACTTCAAAGTCAAACAAAGTCACACAAAGTCAACTCACCACACAAGGCCAATCATTTGCAGCTAATGTAGCATCACCAGAAACAATGATTGAACAAGTGCTCAATGATGATCATGCCATGGTCAAGTAGAAAATAGTTTTCAAATAAAGGAGTAAAGCTTTTGTAGATTTTTCAGAAGCTAGTGGAGACATAGCATCTCCCTTAGAAAGTTTTCTTAAAGGTGTTTTGAAATCCTTTTATAAACATCAACAAAATATAAGTGAGTAAAATAGTGGGACCACTCTACTTTGTAGGTACAGATAATTTTGTAAATAATTAGTTTTGATAAAAGCTTTGTCTCAAAGATAAATCCTGGCGCTTATTTTGGAAAAAAGAAATGATTTGATAACGGAGAGTTTGCCAAGATAAGGGTTTTAGAAAAATAGCTAGAAGCATAAATAAAGGCATGATCTCAAGGGCACAAGGGTTGGGTTGATTCAAAACAGCGTTCAACAAGCAACTCAATCAGACACCATTTACATAACAACCAAAACAAACAAGCAAGAAATAGTGCTTCTAGAGGTTTACTCAAAAAGTTTTTGTTGGCCCTCATTTTTGGACCACTAAACACTACTTAAACAGGGTTACAAAAAGTGGGGTGTTACACATTGCGGGTCCAAATACAAACTGATAGTATTATTATTACAAACCAAAGCGTGCTGAGAACGAAATGCTCCACAAGAGAACATCTCAAGTGCTTAGTGATTATACAACAAAAGGGAAAGATGCAAATAAACACTCGAAGAACTCAACATATTATTTCTATACTACAACTGCTCGGTTCCTCGATTCCCTACTGAACTACTAGTTAGACTACTCTTCACTCGGACTCGTCGTCAGAAGCGACTCCATATCGTATGAAGTAGTCCACCCCTTCAACTCCACATGAGAGATCTGGCTCCTCGTAGAAGATGGCATTCAGAGTTTCTTCGTCTAATTCTTCAAAGTCTTTCAAGGGTTTAAGAGATTGGGGTGGGTAACGAGCGTTACCCAGCAAGTTTCTTTAGAAAGAAGTTGTGTGATATGCACTATCTACAGCCATGGACCCCAAAAGAGTCCTAGGCCAATGCAAGGTTTTATCAAAGTTTCTTGAAAGATTGCTTTTACTTATGAAAACTATGCCCAACAGCCAACACAGGGTATTAGTGCCTTGAGAGCACCTTTCCTGCCGCGTTCGCAGCTCCTTCTCAGAACAAGGGGTAACATGTCACATCTTTTTACACTCTGCAGAGGTGTGTCCTTCCAAAAGAGATCAAAGCCTTGCTGCACAACCGGGCGTACATTCCCGTCCACACTTCCATGGTGTGGGGACCAGTCATTGATCCAAGCCATTCACTGCCTTCTCCGCACAACGCATGCCCACCCAATTCATGCAAGCATGTTATGCCCCTAATATTCACCCCAACAATGAAGTACCTAGGCGCCCCTTGCGGACCATCATAGACACCAGTGGCCGTGGGTACTAAGGAGTCCCACCCATGTGCACGTATTCCCGCAAGACATACGGCGAACGGTAGCTGAGTGTCTGTTGACCTGCGAACGAGAGAAGATACAGATGACTTTCCCGTCCCATTCCAATTCTCTTGGATGACACGGTTTTTACGGCACAAGAATAACTGTGGCATTGGTAGTTAGTCCTAGGTTTACTTTCCCGTGCAAGTGGAACCTCCACCACAACAATCTTACGGTGGTTCCACCTGCCAGCCTTCCTAGGTTATCACCACTGGTCGATAACCACTAGTCATATTACTTATGAAAATAGATTTTCCATCCTTTTTGAAATGTTAGAGTTTAAAAGTCAACACTTTGCAATTAGTTTCAAAACCAGTGCAACCAAGAGATATGAGCAAGATAAACTTGCCTTGTGACTGAAAGGTAGTGGAGTCGGATACTTGGCGATGCTCCTGATCTCCTTGTTCTACAGAAATCCAATCATTGTCTGGTAAGGACAATGTTTAAAGAAGCAAATGGATGCTATATGCAATGTTATGCAATGCATAGTGATTCATTTACTTTGTTTACTTATTTGTGTGTTTTACCCAAGACTTAATATTATTAAAGTGTTTTATTACAAAACTTGGTAATATTGGTGTGTTTTATCCTAGACATGGTAATTCAAGCACTTAATTAAAGTTTAGAAGCAATTTGAAATTATGAAATCATGGTTGAAGTTATTTGAAAAGAAAATAATTGATTTAATAAAGAAAGGACTTAGTTTTTATTTTGTTTAATAAAAATTAAGATTTTTGGAAAATGGAAATTAGAGAATAACACTTTTTGT
Organism: Dactylis glomerata; assembly: GCA_007115705.1. Taxonomy (NCBI): domain Eukaryota; kingdom Viridiplantae; phylum Streptophyta; class Magnoliopsida; order Poales; family Poaceae; genus Dactylis; species Dactylis glomerata. The sequence continues at coordinate 1,110,591 of QXEO01001193.1, forward strand.
ATTTATTTGAATTGTATAAAAAATATATTTTATCAATCAAATAAACAATTCATTTTAAAGGAAAGAATTACTTCCTGAAGTTTATTTTATTCAAAATTGAATTTGATTTGAATTTGAAATTTTAAAGGAAACAAACTTTGCAAATTCTTTCAAATAGAAATAGAAAAAGAAAAGACATGGCCTTGGCCCAATAGCCAAGCCAGCCCACCTAGCCTACAAGCCCAAAAAGGCCCGGGTCTGGGTCGGTCAAACCGACCCAGCCCACATGGCTCCGCTCACTTCTCTCTCCCCTCTCTCTTGAGCTCTAGCTCCCGCGAAACCCTAAGCGCCTCCCCGTCGCCCGGCGATTCCGGCTACCTCCGGCGAACTCCGCCGCCGCCACCTTGGGCAAAATGCTCCTCTCAGCACCCTCTTCCTCCTCCACCGAACAGATTCGACGACCGCTTCCTCTGCGAGAAGATCTGTGGCTGGATCCCACTTGGGTTTTCGCCGCCCTGCCGCCTCCGAGTTCATCACCTCACCGGACTTCTTCCTGGTGCACGCTGTGCATCACCGAGGTGGTCGTGGTGTGTGTGCACGCCGGTGGAAGCGCCGAGTGCGGTGCTCCCGGTAGTGCTGCGGTGAAGTCTTCCTCGGGTAGCCTCTGGCCAGCCGCGCGGGCACTGCCCCACCATGCCATCCAGACATGCGCCTGGGCGAATGGTGAGCGTGTTCCACTCTTCTTCTTTTCCTCTCCTCTCTTCTCCGGCCATGGTTACTGGCCATCTGGCCATGATCAGTAAGCCGAGCTCACAGACATGCTTCTATGATGCTGCTATCTAATGCAAGCTTGCTATGCTGAGTTCAGTTAGTTGCTGTCATGCTTGATCAGTGATGTTCATATCTCTGTCAGTGGACTTTTCTGACAGAGGTGTTAAACTAAATCTTGCCATGTTGCAATGTTTAGTTAACACCTGTAACTTGCTTGGATATATGATGATTCCTATGATGCCATGATAGCAAAGCTATATGTGTGTGTAACTGAATTCCTAGATTCAGTTATGTTGCTGTGATTATTTCTCTGTCAGTGACTTTTCTAACAGAGTGTTAAACTGAATCTTGCTGTTTGCAATGTTCAGTTATATTTAGCTATGATGAATTATGAATTCTATCAACGATTTTAGGAAGATGATTTGGTCAAATAAACTTGGTTCTGTTAGTGAACTGAATGTGCTATTGGTCTAGCCTGAGCAGTGTAGGTGATGCTCTGCTAGACATCATTCAGTTATGTAAACTGAACACTTGATTCAGCTTCTGCTGCTGTTAGTCTTTTGATTCCTAAGAAAATATCTAGAAAATGATAAGACTAGAAATCTCAGTTTGGCTCTCTATGATATTTGATGTGGTGTTGTGTTTGAGGTGCATGACCATTTGGTCATGTGCCCATCAACCAATTTATGTGATCTGTTGATGGTGAAACTTGCCCCTTTTGTATAAGCCAATGATGTTGGTCTGAGGCTAGGTTTAGGTAGTGAGGTGCTCTACATGCTTTTGTGCCCACTGCTTGATTTTGAACTAGTGCTAGCAAGACTTGTGTGGTTGAGGTGCATGTCCATCAGGACATGTGCCCAGCACAAGCTTGCACTGTGTAGCATCAGCTGTTGCTACTGAAATCTGCCTATGAAGCAAAAGCTGAGGCTTTTCCATGGATGTATCTATTTGGCTTTGCACAAAATTTCTTCCAATGATGTGCTGAGCAAAGCATCACTTTGCTAGTCTGAGGAAAAAACTACCAAGACCCAACTATGCTTGTAGTTGTTTTGTTTATCAAGCAACTGCTGGTATTCAATGCAGAATACCAACCTGTGGTGGAAATCTTTGGTGTTGTGGTCTTGTGGCTGATCTGCTACTTCTTGCTGATGGGTTGTGGCTTGCTCCTGGCTTGCCCTTCTCCTCCTGGTTCAGCTTCTGGTGGCTTGCCCTTCTCCTCCTGAATGACTGCTTGTCCTTCACCTCCTGGGATTGCTGCTGGTTGCTTGCCCTTCTCCTCCTGGGCTTGCTCTTGAGCTTCAATTCTACTCCATGGTTTTGCTGGATGATGTTCTAGTGTGTTTGTGGTGCCATGAAAGAACTGTGGTGTTCTTTGTGATGGTGGAATGCTGGTCGGATGAGAGATGCTTGCTCTGGCCATGCTCATCTACACCAGCTGTTGGCTCAGCTGGCTGTTGTGGTGTTGCCAGCAACTCCTTCTCAGTCCTGTGACTGAGCTGCTTGTGTGCTGTGTGCTTGCATGCCTCACTATGTTGATCTGATCCATCTCTTGGACGTGTTGTGAAATTGTTTGGTACCCAAGTGCTTTGTACCCCAGTTAATAAAAGAACAGATACTATACTTGGTCAATTAAACTCAATGATGAAAATGGCATGATGTTTGCCAAAATCTGAGAGTAACACTATCTAACCCTAACACCGTTCCTTTATGATCATTGTTTGTTTTGCAGGTTACATCTTCAAGATCCAAGTGAAGACCTTGAAGAATACTTAGATAGTTTCTAGAATTTAGTTTTTCTTTTATTTTCACTTATGTAATATTGTTTTCAGTTAACTATAATGTAAAGACATTGTATATGTGTTTAATATTAATAAAGTAACATTTCAGTTTGTTTTAATTACTTATTCTATTTCTAGTTTCCAACTCAATTTAATATTGAGTTATATTTTATTAATGATTATTTATTCAAATTTAATAATATTCAAAATCTAAAGAAATACCAAAAACACTTAAACAACAACATCAAGAGATCATAACAAAGCTCATAACATTCTAATAACATCTAACCCTAAATATTATTAGATAGAAGCCTGTTCTCGCAGGTTTTTAAATTTTGCGAAAAATTTACTCGGATTTTAGATGCATGAATGCACAAAGATCCTATTTCTACCCTTCGTTTATTCCTAAATGCTGGGATATTACAACTCATTCCCGTGATATCACATCCCCATGACCTAGTCACTTGCTATGCAGCTTTGGATGTAATCTCACCGAGTGAGCCCAGAGTATCTTTTCGTCATGCGGAAGAACAAATCCCTCTCTTGAGACATATGCCTCAACCTACTCCATTGGAATACCTGATAGACACCTTTTTAGTCACCTTGATAAGGAGTGACGGTTGATGCAGTTAAGGCATCCTTCAGAAGTAGTGATTAGATATGATCTCACGGTCTATGGATTAGGTTACAACGCTTCTTATTATCGCAACATGAACATCAAGACATGATCATGTTGCAATACTAATATTGGGTATGGCATTCATGTAATGGCATGATCTCATTGTCAATTGACATAAATGTCACATGATCAGGAAACCTCGATCATGAGTTGACCAATGGGCTAGTACTTAGAGGTCTACTAGGGACTCTGGTTAGTCCAATCCCACACGTGTATCAATGTTTCCAATTGATACACTTATAGCAAAACATTAAACTTATTATGAATTAATGATATATGCAAATAGACCCCTTATTATTTTCCTCTAGGGCATATATCCAACATCCGCTGGAACTCCTGCTCTTCTCCAAGTGTTGGTGGTGAACTATTTTGGCAGAGCTTCGCTACTAAGCACTCGCCATGTCAGTGGAGCAGCAAGAGGGGGAATGGGAAAGGGACTCAAGGTGTAAAGGATCTCCACCACCCCTTATATAGGAGAGGTGGCAGAAACCCCTAGGGGTGGACGGACACATCAAGATGTGCCCCACCTCTCCCCTCTTTATGTCAGTGGAGGCTCCACTCACCTCTTCAAAATCCCACTCAAAAATCCACTCAAGTCCTATTTAATTGAGTGAACTTTGAACTCAATTAAATCCGAATCAAGTATTTAATAAAACATTTTTATTTAATTAATATTTGTTAACTCATTTAATTAACAAACATTAACAATAACCCCTTGAGTTATTCGGATATCCTGAAACAGTTTCAATGCTTTTTGAAACAACCCCTCTGATGTGCAATAATTCTATCGGAGTTTCGTATACACTCAAAATGCATCAACAAACCTTAAGTGTGGAACCCTGCGGTTTGTGAATAGTGTGGACATGATCAAGACACCTCTCCGATCAATAATCGTCAACGGGATCTGAAAATCCGTAATACCTCCCATTTACTCAACGATGAACCTAGTGATCGTGTGAACCATACACGTCGTACCTAATTCCTTTTGTCTCGCAATATATTACTTGTCCAAGATTCGATCATCGGTATCAACCATACCTAGTTTAATTTCATTACGTGACAAGTAGTCTTTACACGTTTCGTGATATGACATTCATGTGACCTAGTCAAATGCTTGCAAGCGGTGTCAATATAATATCACTGAGAGGGCCTAGAGTATTTCTTTCCGTCATCATGATGGACAAATCCCATTATTGATCCATGAGCCTCAACTAATACTTTTGGAGTACCCAAATCAACCTTTATAGTCACCCTATTACGATGTGACATTTGATATCATCAAAGTACCCTTCCGGTGTTAGTGATTGACATGATCTCATGGTCTAAGGATTAGGGCTATTTTGTATGAGTATGATATAGCAATGAAACTTAATGACTTGCTCGTATTGCTATTCTTACTATGGGTGTAAGTGTTCATCATATTCTTCTAATGACATGACCCTGTTATTAACAACATCTAATGTTCATGATTCAGAAACCTTGATCATCAGTTAATCAATGAGCCAGTTAAATGAGAGACTTAGGAACCCTTTGTTTGTTTATTAAACACACAAGTATTAACATTTCTGGTTAATACAATTCTAGCATGAGAAATAAACATTTATCATAAACATGAAATATGATAATAACAAATTTATTATTGCCTCTCAGGCATATTCCCTTCAGGTTCCAACACGAATCTCCGCAATTACTTGTTATTTGAATCACATCTTTTGGAAAATTATACACTTGAATATATAACCATAATTTTCCATTAGTTTGGTTATTTGAAAAGGTTGGCTAGTGCATCAATCTAATATGGTATCAGAACCTGGAGGTCTTAAGTTTAATACCTGCATAAGGCACTATTTAATATACTCCAACACTTGTGGCCTTTCGTCGACCCCATGACTACAGTCTTCCCGTATGTCTCCCCAGACGTGAGGGTGAGGGTGTTAAAATATATAGCCTAGCTCTTTCCATCAGTTTATTAATTTTGAAAAAATTAGCTGGTACATCAATTCAATATATATTATATTCATGGTAATAAACATTAAGCCCTATTGATACAAGAAAAGGTTGAAGAACCTCCTTTATATTGAAGAACATGGTCGATTTAGGAAGTAAAAATAATGAGGTTATCTTATGCATGTACACAATTAGGAAATCTGGTGTTACAAAATAGGCAAAGGTCTATCAAAATAACTAGGAGTTGTATCATTCACGATAGACTCCGAGAACTTCTGTTGCAAGCACAAAAAACTAGGGAGAAGGAGGTTCCCCTTATCAGCCCTCTTCTACATATAAAGTTGATGTCGGGAACTCGGGATACTCCCTCTGGTTCGGTAAACAGGTCATGCACGAGTCCCTAGCTAGCTCACCAATTTTGCTAATATATCTATGAATTTTATAACATAAAAATTATACCATTTAAAAATGTAACTTCTGAAGTTTCTAATGATATATGTTATGCAATATAGTTTTGTATTATTTTGGTCGAATCAGCAATCTAGGGGATACATGCAGGACCTATACACCGAACCGGAGGAAGTAATTGTGGAAGAACCAGGAGTAGTAGTAATCATTTGGAAAATTTAATTAGGCACACCATTTATAACGCAAGTGTTTATGATTTTAAACTTGCAAAGTTAAGAAATGCTCCGCTTTATCAAAATCCTTTCTGAAGTCCAACTTAAGAAGTATTTCTTTCTTGTACTTATGGGATTGATGCAAATATTCAAAAGGCCAGGCTAGACCATCTTAAATTGTCTTTGTCTTATGAACCCATACTGGTTCAAGTGAATTAATTCCATGATCATATTTGTGGTATGCTGGCTAGCAGCTTCTTAAAGATTTTAAAAATGCAACTAGGCAGAGAAATTGGTCTATAATCATATTAGCACCATCCTTTTTAGGAACCAATGTAATAAAAATCCTTTTGTAGTCTGAAGACACAAGGACCTACTGAAACATGCTCACGCATGCATCGCGTGGGCTGACAGGCGTCCTACAAGTCACACATTCTTAAGACTAGCCATAGTGATAGTATCTTAGTTAGTATCATGCAACCTAGGTCTATAAAAATGGTGATGTGGCAGATAATTAAGGAGGAGAGAGATGGTTAGAGTACTATCATAGGTAGATACTGTATCATAGCACGTATTACGAGAAATATTAATGTTAAATAGATCTTGTACACAAGTTTGCATTGAGATTCCAAAAATTAATAAATATAGTGAGAACATGATACTACTACATGATACCACTCACTATAGAGATAATATCATACACTAGTATCATATGCATGATGCTATATGATAAACTATTTCCTCCCATCCATAGTAATTGTCGTTCATTTAATACAACTTTGTAAAAAATTAGCTACAGTTATTATGCATCGAAGAGAGTAGTGAAGTGTAACATTGCATGTTGTTTCATTGCTAGAGTATGTTGGGTCACAGACTCACACTGCTGTATTTCCTGATTAACTTGGAGTTGAACAGTTCCATGTGATTTTCTTTTGTTTTTTAATCTAATTACAACACATGCAAACGCATTTAACAGTACTTATAAAAGAGATCGCGCTCGACCTTTCAACACCGGACGGCCATTCGAGGCCAAGTCCTTCCTCGCTAGCTGCTTCCATGTACCCTACTGTTAATTAGCAATGGAAGGCAAAGCGGTAGTGGAACCAAACAATGGAATGCAAGTTTTTAATTCCAGTCCAACGATTTCTTTTGGCTTAGTACTCACAATTCTTGGCCTACTTTGCCTTTAACTACATCAACTTTCGCTAGTCATGACTGCTTCACCTACTGTCTAATTTCTTCCTCCTCTGGTCATATGTTGATCCTTTTTTATAGAAGGTGGCAGTCAGAGTAATATCCTTTAATAGTCCCATTGATTTTACTAATGAAAGAGGACAAATGTTAGTTGTACTACATGTGAGTCATATGCTCCATTGTTGCTGGACAGCTGGAGTAGAAGAACAGGAAGAAGGGAAGAAAAGTAGAAATAGCCTAATAAGACCAGATCAGTCCTTAATAATAATCACAAAGACTTGGTGAACCCAATGACTCCTTTGTAGAAAGGATAGACAAATACAAACCAAAAATTGTAAGAATTGTTTCATAGTGTGAAAGCACGTTTAGTATAAGGCAACAAAAGAAAGGCTAGCTTCTCACTGCATTATTTTTCCATGATGAGATCGATCAACTAAATTACTCCGTCTTTGGCTCTTTGCCTTCAATTTCTAATTTGCTATCGGCTACGTGGAAGCACACATAGGTTGCTATCAATGGGAATAACATTTCCCATTGTATGAAAACTTATCCTTAACGGGACACACATAGCGTTAAATTTGAGGCTTAATATTGGTGGCTGCAGTATACAATTAATCACCACCCACCCAACCATTCGGGGAGAATATCACATGATCCCAGGCTATACATGATACCATGATACAACTCCTTAAAATTCGAATTTACAAGGTTTTAAAAAGTTGAAAATAGTTTGTGGGTGTTCACGAGATGTGTGTTTACAATCTCTAAAATTTTCAGAACCAAATTTAAAACACACACAGAGAAACAAAAAGGACTGAATGATATATGAATAGTGTCATTTGTGTTTTGTCTTCTTGCGGTACTATTCATGTTGAATTTGTCTTTTTCGTTGCTATCTTTGTATTTCAAATTTGGTTATGGAAATTTTAGACTTTGTAAACACACATCTCGTGAACACTAACAATTATTTTTGAATTTTTTAAAACTTTGTAAATTAGAATTTTGAAGAGTTGTATCATGGTATCATGTATAGGCTGGGATCATCTGATATTTTCCCAATTAAGCACACGTGATCACGTCTAGCTGAGGACCTGAGGTCGTCACTTAAACTACTCCCAATCATGCATACACATGCCGGCTTGGTATACAAACTAAAAATACAAATATACAGGCACATACCATTGAAAATATAAAGGTTTGGGTCAATATACAAGAATAATAGTGTAGAATGCTTCTTCAACACGGATTCTTATACTTTTCTAGTGATTAGACTATCTTAAGCATCAGATAAATATTTCTTGTAAATCGATCTCCCGTGATAGTAAGAGTTCGTTCGGAACTCCTCCGCTCCGCAACAATGCTCCTGGAGCGGACAAAATTGCAGTTCATTTTTGCAGAGTTGATAAACGCAAGCTCCACGAAGGCTCCCAGTTGAGCAGGAGTTGAGCGGAGTTGTTGGAGTGTCCGAACTGACCCTAAGTTTATGGCTTCCGTGATTTTTTTCTCGCAATAATTAATGTACCACATAAACAAAAATGATGTTAATTTATAGTTCTCGATTGTCTTCCTTATTTGCCTGTAGAGTTCTAACAAGCAGAATTTATAATTTGTTAATTCGATCAGCTTTGTCCAATCTGGTGCCCACCCAGCTTGACAGTCTTTTTTGGACACAAATACAGTGAGGAAGGCCCCCACTGTACCATTTTAATTTTATAAATTAAGGGATGTGTATAATATGGTTTCTGCTAAATATCTTACAATGTGTCTAACCAGTTTTGCATCCCTTCCTTAAGATTGGGTTTAACCCTAGATCTTATCAATTTATCATGCTAACCGAGGTTTTTTTTTTTTGCAAAGTTGCACTGCCCTTTAATCGATTTGATATCACGATCATCATTGATTAACCCAGCTAGCAATCAAACTGTAGCCTTTTGTTTACCTATGTGTCACAACGTGGACTATAGCTTAATAGATAGCTAGCGTCTAGGTAGCCGGCCCAGTTGTCGGCATGATATTATGTGTAGTGTCAAGAAAATAATCATGTACAGTATTGACATATGCAAAATCTCTCTTTTCCCCGGCTCAAATGCAAGCTGATCAAAAACAAAACTCAAAACTCAAGCTGATCAATCGATCAGGTACCATCGATCGCGACTCGCCATTGATCGACGGCCTAGCCTTTGAATACACAACCGACCGGAAGAGAGTACGTTATTAGTTGCGCGATCAATTAGTACCATTTTCTGTCAATCAGCAGCAACTATATATGGCTATATGTATATGCAATCGCAACGTGAGGCACACGTACGCGCGTGAGACGCGGGCATTGGGAACGTGGCCGACACATCGTTTTGGCACAACTTGATATCTCAGTCCATATCGTACTGCCACAGCCTATAGCTACATGTTTTCTCCTGTAACATGTGCCCCGTGACATGCCTAGCACCGGCCATTTTAACGTTCGTACTCTCCATTTCTATTTGAACATGAAGGTTCGTACTCACTACACTACTACTATGCACACGGAGGTGTTGGGATTAGATCCTAAATTAGGACGATGCTTGCTCATTGGCTCATTGCGTATCGTCCTTAACTATGCTTTGATGTTGTTCCATTTCCTGCACACAACCATCGAATAATTGCGCATGTGCATATACTGTCCGCGAAAGCTAGCTTTACTATACTTCCTATTTCCCAAAATAGGATACGTGTTGTTTTTGGTCAAAGTCAAACTTTTAAAAGTTTGACTAACTATACTAAAAAAGTGTCGATATTTATAATCCAAAATCATCATATTTATAACCGCCATGAAATATACTTTCATAGGATGTTTGGTATTGTAGATGTTGGTATATTTTTTAATATAGTTGGTCAAACTTCTGAAAGTTTAACTTTGAACAAAAACTATACGTGTCCTATTTTAGAAAGGAAGGAGTATATGTAGATCGAATAGACTTCTGTTTAGCACCGACATCTATACTAATACTAAAAGTTTGAGTATCTTATGTTAGCCTGTGAATCTTGCATTGAAGCAAGATTTTTTTTTAATCTATGTTGCCCTACGAAGCAGGCACTAAAAATGCTAGCCAGCTAGTGTTTTGCAGCCGAAATTGTTATAAAAACGATAGGCAATAATGAAGAACGAAAAAGAAATCACAGCACGGAGACACAAGATTTTAACGTGGAAAACCCTCTCCAACAAAGAGAGGTAAAAACCACGGGCGCCAGCCAGTAAAACTTCACTATATCTGGAGTGTGTTTACAAACGCCGTGAGCTATCTTAAGATGCGATCTAACCCTAGCCGGCGGCTTACAAGGAGTATATATAGACAGTAGCAACGATCCATACCGGCCTAATCGCTTCGGCCCAAGCCTCCCGGCGACGGGTCTCGCTTCGCTCCGTCGTTAGCCTTCTTATAGAATTTGGATCAATATACAATAGAAATTAGTTATGCTATATTTTTTTGCTGGAAAAAGCGCAGCATATACATGTAAGCTAATTAACTGTCCATATCATATGCCATGTGCATGGAGCGAAAATATTGTCCAGATCAGAGTTATAGTGTTTTCAATCATGGGGTTCTCCATCTGAACCAAACACAAGTTACACGACCTGGTACTTATACAGTCGCTCTACAGATTAGCTACTGCAGGAGTACACTCTAGGACGCCCCGAGTCACAAGAAAGATTAATCGATCGGACATGTGATCTAGAGGATAATATTGCGCCACGTCCAATTTGGCAACCAAGTGGACGGCACTAACAGGGAAATGGTTTCCCTGTGCCCATGACATTTTATGCCTCCCGCCCTTTTCCTCGATCTGCAATCTCCCATCGATCCACATTGCGAAAAATGGAGAAGAGATACACTACGGGAAAGAAACAAGGGCCCGACGGCCAGAAACTGTGCCGACGGCAATTTATCGGGGCCGTCGGCACAATACTAAGATGAGACATGCAAGCAAGGTCACCGTCGGCACATGATTGCCGTCGGCACAGCTCTACCTATGCCGACGGCCGCCGTCGGCACAGCCTATGCCGACGGCTAGGCCTTCGGCACAGATTTTTTTATTTTTTTAGGTTTTTATATTTATATTCATTTGTAATCATGGCAGAGCTGTGCCGACGGCCGCCGTTGGCACAGCCTATGCCGACGGCTAGGCCGTCGGTACAGATTTTTTTGTTTTTTCTATATTTATACTAATTTATTTATTAGTTTCAAATATTTTATTTCTTAGTACCTCGCAGCACCGTCTATTTTCCGCTACTCATTGCTCACTTTGTTATTTTTTTATGATGGGTTCGATAGGCTCCAATCTCCTTAATTTTAATTTCTTAGTACCTCGCGCACGCAATGCAGAAGCATGCATCGATTATCTGTCTAGCCTAGGAACGTACGTACATGTACTACAACAAATGCATCTATGAATCCATCAATCGCTTAATTAACCGGGATCTCTACAAGGGCGTGTTTGGTGAGATTGACTAACCACACGAAATATAGCAACCCCCATCAATAATTAGAGCAACTCTAGCAGATCTCACATATCCACGGAATATAGCAACCCCCATCAATAGTCAGCCCGTGCCTTTCCCATTTCCCCGGTTCTAGCGAAATCGGGAGGAGCTTACACAAAATCCAAAATATACCTAAGAGTGGTGTCGCAACAAAACGAGAGCTGATATGTGTATCCCAGGTGGTCTATTATTTATGTGGAGTGTTGTGCCTAGCTTTTGATTTCGCGTTTCGGTAGTTGCTTCACAAAAAAACCTAATTTCGGCCTTATGAAATTGGGAAAAGCACTTTTCATGGGACAAAACAAAAATCAGCCTCCGTGGTGTTCCTCGTCATCCCATGTACCACTCGCGTGACAGATATGGCCTCATTCCGACAAACTATGCCATGATCGAGGCCGAACCTAGCCCATTTGACCTAAAAGTCATGCAACCTCGAATGTGATAGGTCATTTATGTGAAGGGACTTTCTGGTAAACTATTTTTCTCAAGGTTTGAATTTTTTTCCCACATCTAGGTAACATAAAATGACGCCACGCGAAGGTGTCACATTTTTGGATTTTTTTTCGAATTAGTTACGCCCGATTCGGGACCCGGGTGAAATGAGGACGCACAAGAACTCCCGCTCGTAGCCAGACATTGCGGAGTCCCACCTTAACGATCAAAGTTTATTGAAGAAATGACGTATTGTGGATCTAAATATAATTTTTGAAAAAAATCAGAACCTTGTCTTATTACCGCTAAAGTGCAAATCCAGCCCGGTTCCAGCGAAATCGGTAGGAGCTTGCACAAAATTCAAAATATACCTCCGAAGGTGTCACAATGAAATGAGAGCTGATATATGTATCCTAGATGGTCTATTATTTATGTGGGGTGTTCTTCCCAGCATTCGATTTCGCGTTTCGGTAGCCGCTTCACAAAAAAACCCGATTTTAGCACTCTGAAAATAGAAAAGGCACTTTTCGTGGGAGGAAACAAAAATCGGTCTCTGTGGGATTCCTTGCCATCCCAATGGCCACGCGCGTGTCCGATATGGTCTCATTCTGACAAACTATGCCATGATCAGGGACAAACCTAGCTCATTTGACCTAAAAGTCATGCTACCTCGAACGTGGTTAGTCATTTCTGTGAAGGGACTTTCTTGTAAACTGATTTTCTCAAGGTTCAAATTTTTTTCCCGCATCTAGGTGACATAAAATGACGCCACGCGAAAGTCTCCCATTTTTACGATTTTTTTGAATTACTTACGTCCAATTTGGGACCGCGTGAACAGAAACCCGATTTCGGCGCTCCAGAAATGGAAAATACACTTTTCGTGGGACGAACCAAAAATCGGCCTCCGTGACGGTTCCTTTCCATCCCAATATAAAAAATCTCTATTTTTGATCTTTTTGAAAATTTTGATTTTTTTATTTCCTTTGAATTTTTTAAAGAAAATTGCAAACTTTTTAATTTTTTTCAAAATTTTAACAAACACATATATACATACACATATACATACACATACACATATATACCTACATATATACATATACATATGCACGCATATATTTATACTGCACACACATGGCTTAAGAGGATTGATATGATACTAATATCAATAAGGACCTAGTAGCGTAGGGGTAGCTTATTCAAATAGAACTTAGAAGTTAAGCGTGCTGGGCTTGTAGCAATCTGAGGATGGATGACCGACCGGGAAGTCATCGTTACAAAGTCATTAGAGAGATTTCAAAAAAAATCAAAGAAAAAGAAGAAATTCAAAGAAAAAGAAAAAAATCAAAGAAAATAAAAAAATAAAATAAAAATTACAATTACAATTACAATTACAATTTTTTTGATTTTTTCAAAAATTCATTTTTATTAAAAAAATAGCTGAAATTACCTGTGCCGACAGCATTGTTGTGCCGACGGCTCATCATGGCCGTCGGCCTATAGCTATGCCGACGTCTAAACCTGTGCCGACGGCAATATAGCCTGTGCCGACGCCCGCATATGCCGATGGCGATATGCCGACGGCGGCCGTCGGCACAGACTGTGCCGACGGCATTTTTAGCTGTGCCGACGGTTACAGGCCGTCGGCACCTTGTCTGCGTCCCGTAGTGATACTATCTGCCCATCGCTTTTGGCCAATCAACAACTCCATCATGCGCAAAAGTTTGAAGATAGCTAGTACAGTTATTGTTGGTGAATACTAACGCAATAGGTCAGGCCGTCCTGCTGGACGGCAGGGGCATCTTTCAGAGATCACACCAGATCGGGAACGCAGGTGGGGAAGCTGATGGAGGATGAAAGACGGGAATGGACGGAGCACACACACGCGTGTACTACCCACTCGCGCGCACGCTAGATGCGATATCAAGATCGACAGGGTTACTGTCAACCACGTGCCTGAGATCGGGAAAGGAAAAAAGGAAAATTAATTAAGCTGCTAGCTTGGAATCAAATTGATCGACTGAATGTCGTGTGGCCAACTAGAGCAAAGTATCTTTTTGACTCGGTCCCTGCATCGCAAGGCAACTAATAACCTGGCCACGCGCGCGCTGTTGACAGGTCGTGGTGCAAACCAATTTAAACACAATCATTTCAGGTTCTGTCCTTGTGTGATATCGTGTGATGCGATCTTCGTAGTACGGTCTACTTTCTATGATAGAACTTCTTCAGTAAACTTTTGTGTTGGGTCTGAGTAGGATGATCGATTGTTCCTAGCTATAGCTTATCTCTTTGCGTGAAATCAGCTTTCAGTGGGTTAATTATGTCAAGTTTTATGCACTCACTAATGCAATTAAAAGTTCGATCCGATGGAAAGGCTAGACATTTCGCATACACTGTAACACACTCTCTCTCACGTGTAATTCATGCACTAGCCAATGGCAAGCAAAAGATTAAAATGGTGGACAGGACTAGGAAAATACACTGCAACACCCTCTCACGTGTGACTCCAACATGTGCATATAGATCTAAAAAAACATGTGCATATAGAAATATCACGTATATGACTTAAGAAGCCTATATATGTGGATAGAAAAAGATGGTACCAACGATTTCTAATATATTTAGTGCAGAAGGTGAGACTTGAACCTAAGACATCACGCTCTACTACGATGTTATACTTTAACAAACCCGTTTGAAATAGAATTATAATTAATATGAGAGTCGTGGACCAGTTCGTGATTTAGGGGGGAGCTACACAACAAACTTGGGGCACCTACTGTTCAAACTTAACTACAAACCTAGAAAATTGGTCTTCATCTTGTAGCTTGCATCGTAGCATTCTTGCGCATTCTCCATTGCATTGTATTGTGTGTTATCCTAGGTAGTGGTGCAGTTTGAAAAACAACCACCCAAATGCACTATTTTTAAGGGTTGTATCCAAATAAGCTTAAATTTAATAAATTTGGGTTCATGCATGCATTAGATTGGGTTAGCAAGTCTTTTTTTATGACTTTGCGCAAGAGTTGTATGTTAGCTAGATACAAATACAAACTTTTTCCTCATTAAATAATTAACATTTTGCATATGATACCGCTCTAAGACACTTGCATTGACGAAGGCCTTATTGTATTAGTTTTGAAAGACTTAGCATATCACATTATTATTTTGTAGAAAATGGCATTGGTAAGTTCCAACTAAAGATCTACATTGTGTAAAGGATTTTACAAAATTTACAAATGAGCCCTCCATCTATCTATTATATACTAAAAACACAATACGGATGTTTAAAATAGAGACACCACATTAATCCACATCATCTATATTAATTTTGATGGTTAGATTTAAAATATACGGCTGAGATTTTATTAAATTTTAGTAGTTACATAACATGTTTGACACAATATGTTCGGCCTACACCAGATGCCACGTTCAAAAAAAAATTGATTGATGGGCCTAGCTTGGTCCAGTTAATATCTCTCCGTTTGTTTAAAGAAACAGTTGAAAGAGATAAAAGCATCCTTTAAAAAAATGCTAGACGAGAAAGTAACCCAGCTGAAAAAGATAACAGCGTTCATTAAAAAAAAGATAGACGAGAGACTAACCTGACTAGGAACGTGGCAGGTTCAAAAAACAAAAGGTATGCCAGACGTAATAGCTAGAAGGAAATAAAATCTTAGATCGAATGTGATGGCCATGGTACATGGTAGGAAGCTCCTAGGATATGAGTAGTTCAGAAAAAAGTGATAAAATGTGTATCCCTACTTTCTCGGCTTTTACTTACTCCGCGTTTTGAATTTATTCAAATTCAATTTTTGTAAAGTTTAAATAAAAATGTAGCGATAAATATCAACATATATAACACAAATTTCATATAATATGAAAATATATTTTATGATGATACCAATAATAACAATTTTTTCCATAAAGTTGGTCAAACTTTGTAAAAGTTAATTTTGACTAAACCCAGAGCGCATAGAAATTGTAAACATATGGATTACATTTTTTTCTGTGACTGAGTGCACATAAATTACAAAATTATTCGGCTGCCATCAGACCAACACATTCACAAAATACATATAAAAGTTTAGCATCATAAATTTTAAAAATTAATAGTCACGATATTAATCGACATTGTTTCTATGATTGAGTATCACATTTATTCGACTGCTATTAAATCACTCTCACAAAACTCCTGCGGAAGTTTGGAGTTCGGAGTTGTAAATTTAGAAGATTAATGAAGTCATGATATTTATTACAGTATGGATGGGAACGTCCTTCACAAAACCCTTTAATGATACAAATATGGCTGAGTCAACGAAGTTGAGAATGTACCTCCACTAAAGGAATATTTAGATTTGATGAGACACAAAACATTAAACCTTCAAAATTGATGAAAATACAATTTTAGTCGACACACTATTGACAAGAACATCCCTCACACCATACAAAATTTTAGCTTAATGATACACACATAGCTAAGCATTTGTTTCTATGATTGGGTACAAATAAATAATAATTTATTGATTACCATCAGATTTACACTCACAAAACGCATGCGGGATTTCAATTGTTCACGGTCATGGTATTTGAAGACCAATGAAGTCACGATATTTGTTCAGAGTTCAGAGTCTTGAATTTAGAAGATTAATAAAGTCACGATATTTCTTGCAATATCGATGGAAACGTCCCTAACAAAAAACTTTTCATGATACACACACGACTGAGTCAACGAGGTTGAGAATGTACCTTCAGTGAAGGAATATTTACACTTAATGAGACATAAAACATCTAAATAGATGAAAATATAATTTAGTCGACACAATTGACGAGAATGTCCCTCACAGTATATAAAGTTTTGATTTAATGATACACACATGGTTATACATTGTCTTGATGATTTACTACCCATAAATGATAATTTCTTCGACTGCCATTTAATTAACACTCTCACAGAACACATGCGGAAGTTCATAGTTCATAGTCGTTGTATTTGAAGATTAATGAAGTCACTATGTTTGCCGCCTGCTCAACGGAACTTTCCTCGCAAAAAATAATTATCGTTTAATGACACACATAGGACTAAGCCAGTGAGGTTGAGAATAATCCTTCGTATAAAAATTTAACATATGTTTTGAAAGCTGATCTCATCTTTTTGCATAATATTATACTGTATTTATATTTATTTCATTTCCTTAACATAAATAAAAGTAAAACCATAGCCTTATTTGTTGGTCAATTTTAAGAATCCCAAAGTCCAAAGATGTTTCCCTCGCATTTGCGAGGGCCACCTTTCTAGTTCCTTGATAAAAGCCATATAATTTTTTGCACAAAAATTAACACACGGGCTAGGTGTATACTTTCCATTTTTCACACAAGTATACTCCTAAATTTCAGAGATTGCATGAGGGCAATTCAAAAGAAACGTGTCTACGAGCGCCGCGCCTCCACAGGGTCGATTCGACGCGGTGACTCGGTCTATTTGGCGACCGTCGTGCTACCGGCTACGGTGCGCTGACCACCGACGACCATGTCCTCCTCTAGCCGACTCGCAACATGGCGCATCATAGGTGTTCGACGAAATCCTCACAAGGTATGTGCCGCCACGAACGCGCCCATTTTTTGCTAGATTTTTTTTGCTTGTGTTGTAATAATAACTAGCTAATTTATTTATGATTTATTTGAGTTTGTTCAATCTTGTTGATTCTATAGAAGTGTGAGAATGTTGTTTACGCCGAGGCAGCGCGCTCTAGTTTGCAGCGTCCGATGGAGAAGCAGTTTCAACCGTGGTGCGCATGCTGCAATTTAGCGCTTAACGATGGAGAAAATTTTAGCGTCGCACGTGTTAGAGCTATACAACACGATCGATACGCGGTTTTATAGCGCCAAAATATGCAGCTGCTCTTATGGTAGTTGGTAGTGCGTGCACACCACCAGATGCACGACGGCGACAATATCGATCTCGAGATTTTTCTACTCTAGGTAGCGGCGTGCTAATGGGTATTGGCACGCACCGTCCACGTACGCGCGCGCACTACCACACAGCACAGTACGTACGTACGTACGCAGCACGCACTGGCTTCGGTCACCCCTCTTACGCACGCACACGTACGCCGGTCGATCGGCGCTGTTTGCGTGGCCTCCAGAGCGCCCCGTTTTCTTTCCTCGCTCGCGGCGGACCGGCGGCCGGCTGACCCATGAATCTCCCCTTTTGTGGGTCAGAAATCAGCACGAACGGGCGATCGTCCACGGAGCTCGGTCGCCACGCCGAACACGCGGCGCCGGAGCCCAACCGCATGAGGATAATTCCGCGTCGTGTGATCGCGCGCTACAGGCAGCAAAATGCTAATTATAACGCGCACGTGTAGCTTGTGACTGTCTGCCTGACCGGTTCCTCCTGAGCTTCACCGGCCGGCGCCACGGTCGGTGAGCGGCCTCTCCCCGGGCCATTAACAGCACGGCGCAGTGCGTTGCGTCGGTCGGAGTGCTACATTGTACTCCCTCCGTTTAGAAATATAAGATATTTTAGCTTTGTGAAGTGAGTGTATCTAAAACATCTTATATTTCTAAACGGAGGGAGTACGTCGGTGCCGCGCAACACTATGCATGCCTTGAGAATGAGATGCATGCGGTGCTTGTGCTCGGCGAGAAATATCGTCGTTGTGAGTCTTGTGACGACGTTGGATGTTTGGTTTCCTATCGATTCCAACGACGGCAGCACCACGTGCACAAGGAAACGTTCTCTCTGAGACACAGGTACAACAGGGCCATGTACGTATATATCGGCCTTGTAAGAAGGGGCCTAGATTCTCATGCCCAAAGCCCAACAATAAGTTCCGAGAGGCCCATACAAGTTGGGCACACTGGAATTACCAATAAGCTTACTTACTCTTTGGGAAAACTATTCGACTAGAGTCGTATTTACCCCTAAAAAATATATATCCGCCTATTCGATGCCTTACGCACTGTGGGAAATGAAACAGAGATATTACTCTCCTCAAAAAGGCATTGGGTAAATCATTTGCCACGAATAGTTTAGGACCAACAAAGCAAATATTTGGCATGAAGATCTTTTCTAATATAATAATATATCAAAGAAGCCGCTCTCGTTCTCACATGGGAGATACATTGAGAAGTTTTTGGAACGTTCAATATGCAGAAAGCAAAGTTTGCTACCTCTACGCTTGCAGGCCATCATATACTGAGTGCAAAACAATGACTACAAAGAAGCATGAGGAGCAGTGTCATTACAACCAAGGTTTGTGTAAGTGTTTTTCAGTGTAAACACAACAGAAGTTGGGAACATATATAGCTACGACCGATGCTTGTAAGAAAGTTTAATAGATGAATAACTT
Organism: Dactylis glomerata; assembly: GCA_007115705.1. Classification (NCBI taxonomy): domain Eukaryota; kingdom Viridiplantae; phylum Streptophyta; class Magnoliopsida; order Poales; family Poaceae; genus Dactylis; species Dactylis glomerata. The sequence goes on from QXEO01001193.1 coordinate 1,129,859, forward strand.
TCCGCAAGAGTTAGGCATGAAGTAAGAGAAATAACTGTGTTTTCTGCTAGTTAAAGTGTTACCCATCTTGCCAAGAATTTAAGCTTTCACTCTTAAATCAAGCACATTGATGCGAGGTGTCAATAGATTCGGGATGTTGTGAATTCAATGTTCCTTAAACTTGAGAAGATCTATATCGACAAGAAATTGCAAGCGAGAAACTACAAGAATGTTCCAAGGTAGAAGGCATGGTCATGCTCCCACATGAATCAAAGGGGGAAATTTTGATGATATCCTCTTTATGTGAGCGGTGAGGAAATGGCAGTTTGAAGCGTTTTAGGAAGCCCAAACAAGTTCAGGAGACCACCACCCATTAAGATTCTGATTGAGGAGCTGCACATGAGAAAAGAGGATGTTAAGCCTCCCATACGAAACTATCGAGAAAAGAGACAATATCACATGTTAGCCTCCATTGGAGGATAAAGAAAGAAAATCAAGAGTGGAGGAAACCGGTGGAAGTTGAAGGATAAGCTTGATACAAAGCAACGGGTTGGTGTACCAAAAAAATTTGTGATGTTTAGATCTGCTATCTTGTCTTTGTCAAGCTGTGTTTTCACCATTCTTGGTTATATTGCACTAGTCCCAAGCCATTGTACCCAAAGTCTTATTGTTGTCATCTAAAGTATGTCAAGCATCTAGTGCTCTTGAGAGAAGACCTTGTTATGTCCCTCAATTTATTTAATAATACTGAAAGAAGAATGTGGTGGATTTTTTTCAGAGCGAACATATTAATATCGCGAATATAACCATTATTACACCCAGCCTCTTGATACGTTGCAAACGTATCTATAATTTTTGATGCTCCATGCTTGTTTTACACTAATTGATTTATGTTTTGTTTACACTTCATGGCATTTTTATGCATTTTCTGGAACTAACCTATTAATAAGATGTCAGAGTGCCAGTTCCTGTTTTCTGCTGTTTTGTGTTTCAGAAAAGTTACACAGGAAATATTCTCAGAATTGGACGGAACGAAGCCCGGAGTTCCTATTTTTTTCAACACGAGACGGAGTCCAAAGTAGAGATGGAGGAGGGCACCGAGGTGGCCACACCACCTGGTGGCGCGCCACCCCCTCTGGCCGTGCCAGGGTGTGGTGTGGGCCCCTGGTCCACCCTCTGACATCGCTCTTCTGCCTATATATTCTCTCCGAGGCGAAAACCCTAAATAGTCCAGTCTCCGTCCATGAAAAGTTCCGCAGCGCCGCCGCCATCGAAGACCAATTTTGGGGGACAGAAGTCTCTGTTCCGGCACCCTGCCGGGTGATGACCCACAAGTATAGGGGATCGCAACAGTCTTCGAGGGAAGTAAAACCCAAATTTATTGATTCGATACAAGGGGAGCCAAAGAATATATGTAAGCCTTAACAGATGAGTTGTCAATTCAGCTGCACCTGGAAATAGTCTTGCTCGCAGTGGTTTATCAGTAGCAATAGTTTTATAGTGGTGATAGTAGTGAAACAGTAACAGCAATAGTAAAATAACAGCGGTAATAGTAGCAATAGTAAACAGTAGGAACAAATACTGTAGGCACAGGCATGGATGGACGGGCGTTGCATGGATAAGATAATTCATGAAATCAATGAGACATGGGCATTGCTGATAAATAATGATAAAGCATCCTAGTACAAATAATCATAGGCATGTGTTCCGTATATAGTCGTACGTGCTCACAAGGAGAAACTTGCACGACATCTTTTGTCCTACCAGCCTGTTGCAGCAGGGCCTCAAGGGAAACTACTGGTAATTAAGGTACTCCTTTTAATAAAGTACCGGAGCAATGCATTAACACTCGGTGAACACATGTGATCCTCACATCGTAGCCATCCCCTCCGGTTATCCCAATTTCTGTCACTTTGGGGCCTCGGATTCCGGACAACAATATGTGTATACAACTTGTAGATAAGACCATAAACAACAAGTATCATCATAGAAATAATAACATGTTCAGATCTTAAATCATGGCACTCGGGCCCAAAGTGACAAGCATTAAGCACAACAAGTTGCAACAAAGTCATAAGCATTAATAGAAGATACTACGCACTATGCCCTAACAATCTCATATCAAATTACATGAACAATCTCATCCAATCCCTACCATCCCCTCACCTACAGCGGGGGAATTACTCACACATGGATGGAGGAGTCATGGATGGTCGATGGAGGGACGTCGGTGATGATGGTGATGAAGATCTCCTCCAAATCCCCATCCCGGCAGGGTGCCAGAACGGAGTTTCTGGTTCCGAATCGCGGTTTCTGATGGCGGCGGCGCATCGGAAGTCTATCTGGGAAAAACGCCGTCTCCCAGATATTTTTAGGTCAAGGGGTATATGTAGGCGGAAGGAGAGGTTGAGGAGACGGCCGAGCCGCCCTCACACCAGGTGGGCGCGGCCAGGGCTGGGCCGCGCCCCCTGTGTGTGTGGAGGCCTCGTGCCTCCCCTCCGTCTCGTCTTTTGGCTCCGTGGGTCTTCTGGTGAAATAGGATTTTTGCCAATTTTTCCCGAATTTTTACTGAAAGTTGGATTTCTGCACAAAAACGAGACACCAGAGCAATTCTGCTGAAAACAGCGTTAGTCCGTGTTAGTTGTATTCAAAACACACAAATTAGAGGAGAAACAATAGCAAAAGTGTTCGGGAAAGTAGATACGTTTTGGACGTATCAACTCCCCCAAGCTTAGCTATTTGCTTGTCCTCAAGCAATTCAGTTAACAACTGAGAGCGATAAAAGAAACTTTCACGAACACATTTGCTTCATAAGATGTATATATACTCACTATATGATCAAGTACTCAGGCAATTCATAACAAGAAATATGCAACTAATGTCACCTCATAGTCAAGCAAGCTATGAAAGAGTGCCAATGCACTAATAACAAGTAACATGAACATAAGAAACTACAAGATTGTAATAAGCATAAATGATATGAAAGAGTGGTATCCAGCTTGCCCTTATTTGTGGAGCAAAACATAAATGCTAAGGCACCTCTGAAGTCCAAAGGAAGACTAGAAGTAAAAATATCAAAGATACAAGCATCAAAGTTATACCACAATTAACCATGTTCTGGGACGAGCACATTACACTAAGAATAACAGCTATACTCTCAAGAAGTGCTTAAAGTTAGAAGATGAAGACTCAACATAAAAGTAAAAGGAAGGCCCTTCGCGGAGGGAAGCAGTGATTTAACATGTGCTAGAGCTTTTCATTTGTAAAACAGAGATAAAAAATTTATTTTGAGAGGTGGTTGTTTCATGTCAACGACTAGCAATGGGGACTTGCTATCTTCCATAATAAACAAGTGAGAGCGGTTCCGAGTTCTTTGAAATTTTGGCATAATGATGCTCTCTTATAAAGCTTTGGCACTCCTCTCCGCCTTTTTTTTCCTTTCTCAAACCATGGCTAACCGATTCCATCGGGTGCCCACCAACTTTCACATACCATGGAGGAGTGCCTTTTTTCTTTCTTTTAGAATTAGATTATAATGGTCTGACCAGCTCTCATGCAAAATTAATGACGAGCAGATAAAGCTGCCTAGTCGAGGGGTACTTAATTTAATATGGAAGATAGCAATTCCGACCACTACGTCCCCATGAGCTAAAAACAGTGGCACAAAATGAGAAGTAGTTAAAAGTTTTGAAAGGTAGCACATGAAAATTTACTTGGAATGGCTTGCAAATACCATGCATAGGAATTTATAGTGGACTCTTTGGTAAACTTGGTTTTTGGTGATTGGATGTACGAGTAGAGCTCATACTTAGTACAAGTGAAGGCTAGCAAAAGACTGGGAAGCGACGATCAAGAGAGCAATAATTGTTATAATCATGCTTGCGACAAAACAAAATTAATATAGGCATAAAATGATACAAGAACTCTGAGGCAAAGTAAATCATCGAGGCTTAATTGACTTTTTGTTCAGTCATATGCATGCTTAAGCATGTGCCAAGTCGATTCAAATGAAACTTTCAGAGGAGGATACCACAATAACATACCATATTATGAATAAAACAATGCATGCAAGCGTCTACATGACATGCTACAACCTATTAGTAAATTGGAACTAATCATATGAGAGCAAGAACTACAAAGCATCCATTAGATAACATATACCTTACATGAACCGACTAAGCATGTGCACATAGATGAGTATATGTACAAAAATGAAAACAAATAGAGTCCATACCAGCCTCTTACCACGTCTCGGATTGTCATATGTCATCATTATTGCGTTTTACTTGTGTGGCTTGAATAATATAAAGTGAATACCACGCTCCAATGGAGTACGGGAGACTGAACTCTGCAACAAACTTTACAAAACCGAAGAAGAACAACAAATATTTTTGGGGTTTTCGATTTTGAAACAGGAACGAAAGGAAATAGCAAACAAAGCAAAATATTTTTGGAATTTTCAAATACCAAACCGAAAATAGCAAGTAAAGCAAACCAAAGGTAGCAAACTAAAAAGGCAAACAAAGAGAAACAACGGAAATATTTTTTTGGTCTTTTTGTGTTTTGGAAAAGTAGAAATAAGAACAAGAACAATAAAGAAAGCGAAACATGGATATACATAGAACCGACAAAATATGATATATAGATGAGTGAATCGTCGGCGTACCTTCCCCCAAGCTTAGGCTTTTGGCCTAAGTGGAGATCAATTCCAGCCCTGGTAGTTGCTCCAGGCTGGTGGGTCATCATGGGTGTAATCGTACCCCGGCTCTTGTGAAGATGTAACTGATGGCGCATAATCATAATAAGGCTGCTCATATGGGAAATTCGCAATGTTGGAGGGCTGACCCGACTCCTCGGCGCCCTCCTCATTGTGCACAGGCGGCGGGTGCTCCTCTACGTACGCGTCAAGCTCATCCTCCGTGAGCTACCATCCATTCCTGCGATCAAGGTTAAACAAAAGAGGTGCAGGCAAACGGACCGATCGATCAGTCTTTACTACCTTCCAGGTAGACTGCTTGAAAAAGGTTAGCTCAAATGTTAAATTAATCAAGCTAGCAGGAGGAGAAACAAACTTATGATGAATCATAGAATTAAGATCAAGTTTCTCCTCGGGGAACTGCAGGTCTAGAAAATGAGGCACTACACCATGCAAAGCTAACAGGCGTGACGCTATAAGTCCTCCACAGATTCCCCCTTTCTCACGGTTAACATCAAGACGGAAAGCTATTAAGGCACCCAAATGGTAAGTCCTATCATGTATCAAAGCAGCAGCAATAAAAGCTAGATCATGGAGAGATAATTTACTTGCAGCTTTCCTAGCAAGAACACATTTGGTAATAAAGAAGGCAAAATATCGAATGGATGGGAATTGAATATTTCGAATTTTACCACCCTCTCCTGTGAAGCTCCTTCCTTGACAAATCTCCTCATATAGTTCCAACAATGGCCTAGGCTGTCCCCTTATCTTTTCAAGCGATCCCCACTGTGGTACTCTAATAGCTGTACAGAAAATATCAAGAGGCAAATCCACAGATTTGTTATAGATTTTATAATGAACCATAGGGTTAGAAGTGGACCAACTAAATCTGAAATCCTGCACCACAGACATTGTTAGTTTAACATATTGGGGAGGTTCACCATCAATAAAACGCTCCAATCATGCATTAGAGATTAAAGTTTGGAAGTCCTGCAGGATTCCAGCAGCATTCATAAACTCTGAGCATGGATAGTGTGAGGGAAAGACCCTCTCTTCACGGTGAACTCTCATGACTTCTTACACTTCTAGTTCATGTTGAGAGAGTTGATATGCATTCTCCTCCATTTCTGAAATTTTTAACGGACCTCATAATAAATGATTTTGAGACAAGCAAATGTAGGAAACTACTATAGTGAGTTACTAGAGAGCTAACATACATCAAAATAACATTTCTAAGTAATAGAACAAGCATGCATACTCATTTATCCTGCCACCTACAATGCTAAAATACTCAAGAAATACTTCACCAAAAGAAATTCTACTTGGACAAGCGAAGGAGTCACATACCGGAGAACAATTACTCCAAATCTCAGCAGAAATGATGGGCTGATCAAGGAGATCGAAAAATCGAGGTGAAGAACATCAAGAACTCGAGTTTAAGCTGGGTGTGTCATTGTTTTCGGGAGAGAGAAAGAGCAGGGGAGGAAGAGATAAGTGAGAGGCCAGGTGGGGCCCTCTCATAGCAGGTGGGTGCGGCCAAGGCTGGCCCGCGCCCCCTGTGTGTGTGGTGGCATGGCTGCCCCTCCTGGTGTCTCCCAGGTGCCTCTCTGTCCCATTTTTGACATAAAAATTTATAAAGAATTTTCTGGAATTTTTCGAGAAACTTTATTTTCGAGGATTTTTCAAAAATTAGCAAATCGATAAAAACTCAGAAAAACAAAGTTGAAACGATTTCAAGCAAATCAAAACCAAGTGTGCAGCAGCTCTGGGATACTCTTAATCATGTAACTAAACTAAAGGAATAAAATTGGTGAAAGTAAATGTAAGTGAGGTGGAGTGGATGCGGTGAAAACGAAGTTTTGTTCATATAAAATCACTTTGTTAACAAGGTTGATCAAGTCTTGTTACCAAACTAACTTTATATGAGGCAAAACTTTGCACTTCACTAAATGCTTATGTTACCTCAACTTTGATAGGCATAGTCCCAATCATAACAATTTTATATTCTTCCTTGGGCTTTCGCTCTGAACAAATAATTTGACCAACTCTGATGGTCTCAACATGCTTGATTGAATTTAGAGCATTCTTTCTATCAATCTTCTTGGGAAAATAAACCGTGTACTCTTTATCATTGACATTAAAAGTTACTTTTCCTTGATTGCAATTAATAACAGCACCTGCAGTGTTTAGAAAAGGTCTTCCAAGAATAATAGACATATTATCATCTTCAGGCATTTCCAACACAACAAAGTCAGTTAATATCAAACAACTGTTAGCAACTTGAACAGGAACATTTTCACATATACCAATAGGAATAGTAGTAGACTTGTCAGCCATTTGCAAAGATATATCAGTCGATACCAATTTTTCTAGATCAAGTCTCTTATAAAGAGAGAAAGGCATGACGCTAACTCTGGCTCCCAAATCACATAAAGTAGTCCTAACATAGTTATTTTTAATGGAGCAAGGAATAGTTGGTATACCTGGATCTCCAAGCTTCTCCGGAACTTTACCATCAAAAGAATAATTAGCAAGTAGAGTGGAAATTTCCTCATTAGGAATCTTCCTTTTATTAGTAACAATATCTTTCATATACTTTGCATAAGGAGGCATTCTAATAGCATCAGTCAAAGGAATTTTCAAAAATAAAGGTTTCATCCATTAACAAAACCTGTTGTAGTGTTCTTCTTCCTTGGACTTGTGTTTCTTACCAGGAAAAGGCATTGGTTTCTGCACCCAAGGTTCTCTCTCATTACCATGCTTGTTGGCAATGAAGTCTTCTTTAGTGTACTTTGCATTCTTATCAATCTTTTCTGGTTCCTCTTCAACTTCTTCTTTATCGGAAGTATCACCTGGTTCAGTTTCAGCATCAGAAATAGAAACACTGTTAGGATCTTTACCTGCATCAGAGGATTCTGCAGTTGTTTTATGCTTCTTCTTCTTCTTCTTGGAAGAAATATCATCTCTTGAAGTGCGTTGAGAATCTTGCTCGATCCTCTTAGGATGTCCTTCAGGATATAAGGGGTCTTGAGTGGTAGCACCTCCTCTTGTGCGTATTTCACATGCTTGTTTTTCTCTTGAAGCATTAACTAGCAAATCTTTTTGCACCTTGGTAAGCTGATCAATTTGTGTTTGAACCATTTGAAAATGTTTAACAAGTATCTTCACATCATTGGAGGTTCTCTCCACAATATCCTGCAACTTGTTAATAGCTCTAGAATTTTCCAACAAATGATTCTGCACCATTCTATTAAAATTTTCTTGCTTAATAATAAAATTATCAAACTCATCTAAGCATTGATCAGGAGGTTTAGAATAAGGAATATCTCTATCATCAAAGCGTTGGAGAGAGTGTACCTCAATAGTAGATGAGTGAGGGATTGGCTTACATAATTCTTCAATAGGAGGTAAATTCTTCACATCTTCGGATTTAATACCTTTCTCCTTAAGAGATTTTTTAGCTTCCCTCATAACTTCATCATTTAATTAAATCATCCCTCTCTTCTTCGGTGTAGGCTCTATAGATGGCACAGCTGTTGGTGCTGGTGTTGGCTCAACTAGTGTCCAATCATCATGATTCCGGCTTATTTTAGCCATTAATTCTTCAGCTTCAGCCGGAGTTCTTTCCCTGAAAACACAACCAGCACAACTATCCAAATATGACTTAGATTCATCAGTTAGTCCATTATAAAATATATCAAGGAGTTCATTTTTAGGAAATGGCTCTTTAGGCAAAGCTCTAATTAAAGAACAAAACTTTATCCAAGATTCAGGCAGTATCTCTCCTTTTCCCTGTTTAAAATCAAAGATTTTCTACACAGCAGCATGTTGAGCACTAGCAGGAAAATATTTCTGAAAGAAAGCATTAACCAAAGCAATAGGACTATGAATAGATCCAGGAGACAAGCTATTAAACCAAGTTTTAGCTGCATCTTTCAACGAGAAAGGAAAAATCTTAGCAACGAAGTAAGTGCGGAGCTTAATATCATCAGAAAACAAATTACTCAAAGTAGAAAGCTCATTCATGTGCTCCATAGCACTCTCATCTTTAGTACCACAAAAAGGAGTTTTCTCAACAATAGATATGTAAGATAAATCTAAAGAGAAATCATAATCCTTGTCTCTAATATCTATGGGAGAAGCAGCAAACTTAGGATCAGGAGACAATTTATATCTAACAGCACGTCTCGCTAAAAGTTCCTTAACAGCTTTAGCATCATGAGTAGCACGAGCTTCAGCAATAAAATCATCGTCAAGCTCAATATAAGCATCATCAAAATCATCACTAGGACATTCCCTAGACTCAGGTGAACTAACAGGTGTAACAGTGGTGTTTCCCAACTTAGCTCTAGCAATAGTAGCATCTAAAAAGGAACCTAGTGAACCACTCTCATCAAGCACAGTAGAAGTATCATCTAAATTATCAGTGGCATTTTCAAACTCAGCAGAAGTAGTAGCAGTAGCATGTGCATGTGGTGGTGTAAGCAACTTACTCATAACAGATGGTGAATCAAGAGCAGCAGAAGTGTTAAAAGTCGTACCTCTTCTTGTAGTGGATGGCAATATAGGAACTTTCCATCACGAGGTTTACCCATGATGAAAGGATTGCAGCGAACAATATGAATACCAAGTGAACTTACAAATAAAGCTATGCTCCCCGGCAACGGCGCCAGAAAATAGTCTTGATGGCCCACAAGTATAGGGGATCGCAACAGTCTTCGAGGGAAGTAAAACCCAAATTTATTGATTCGACACAAGGGGAGCAAAAGAATATATGTAAGCCTTAACAGATGAGTTGTCAATTCAGCTGCACCTGGAAACAGTCTTGCTCGCAGTGGTTTATCAGTAGCAACAGTTTTATAGTGGTGATAGTAGTGAAATAGTAACAGCAGTAGTAAAATAACAGCGGTAATAGTAGCAATAGTAAATAGTAAACAGTAGGAACAATGAGACATGGGCATGGATGGACGGGCGTTGCATGGATAAGATAATTCATGAAATCAATGAGACATGGGCATTGCAGATAAATAATGATAAAGCATCCTAGTACAAATAATCATAGGCATGTGTTCCGTATATAGTCGTACGTGCTCACAAGGAGAAACTTGCACGACATCTTTTGTCCTACCAGCCTGTTGCAGCAGGGCCTCAAGGGAAACTACTGGTAATTAAGGTACTCCTTTTAATAAAGTACCGGAGCAATGCATTAACACTCGGTGAACACATGTGATCCTCACATCGTAGCCATCCCCTCCGGTTATCCCAATTTCTGTCACTTTGGGGCCTCGGATTCCGGACAACAATATGTGTATACAACTTGTAGATAAGACCATAAAAAACAAGTATCATCATAGAAATAATAACATGTTCAGATCTTAAATCATGGCACTCGGGCCCAAAGTGACAAGCATTAAGCACAACAAGTTGCAACAAAGTCATAAGCATTAATAGAAGATACTACGCACTATGCCCTAACAATCTCATATCAAATTACATGAACAATCTCATCCAATCCCTACCATCCCCTCACCTACAGCAGGGGAATTACTCACACATGGATGGAGGAGTCATGGATGGTCGATGGAGGGACGTCGGTGATGATGGTGATGAAGATCTCCTCCAAATCCCCATCCCGGCAGGGTGCCAGAACGGAGTTTCTGGTTCCGAATCGCGGTTTCTGATGGCGGCGGCGCAGTGGAAGTCTATCTGGGAAAAACGTTGTCTCCCCGATATTTTCAGGTCAAGGGGTATATGTAGGCGGAAGGAGAGGTCGAGGAGACGACCGAGGCGCCCTCACACCAGGTGGGCGCGACCAGGGCTAGGCCGCGCCCCCTGTGTGTGTGGAGGCCTCGTGCCTCCCCTCCGTCTCATCTTCTGGCTCCGTGGGTCTTCTGGTGAAATAGGATTTTTGCCAATTTTTCCCGAATTTTTACTAAAAGTTGGATTTCTGCATAAAAATGAGACACCAGAGCAATTCTGCTGAAAACAGCATTAGTCCATGTTAGTTGTATTCAAAACACACAAATTAGAGGAGAAACAATAGCAAAAGTGTTCGGGAAAGTAGATACGTTTTGGACGTATCACCGGGACGGGGAATTGCCCCCAGATCCATCTCCATCGACTCCACCGCCATCTTCATTGCTGTTGCTGTCTCCCATGATGAGGAGAGAGTAGTTCTCCCCCGGGGCTGAGGGCTCTACCGGTAGCTATGTGGTTAATCTCTCTCCCATGGTGTGATCTTTATGTGATCATGAGCTTTGTATCTAGTTGAATTAGTAGATGTTACTCTTTATCTATTATGATACTCAAGTGGTTTTATTCTTGTAATCTCTGGAGACACCTTGTCCCATGATGTGAAGGTGAAAGTGTGCACATTATGTGTGTCTCTTAGGCTAAATTTTACAGTAATACTTATCATGAGTTATGAGTTGAGTTAGATGTCTCTATGAATTGTTCGTGTTTGTGTGGAACTGTCTAGTGCACTCAAGCTGACAGTGTGGGGTAATCTAGATTGGGGAATGCAAACTTTAAGGAGTGTTTTGTAGCCCTACACATGATTAGTGTTCGTTATCCAACCAGAGAGTAGTTCAGTGTAGCATAGTGGAGAATGATATTTATGTGCTCAATTATGTTTTCATTGTTGAGAGTGTCCACTAGTGAAAGTATGATCCCTAGGCCTTGTTTCTATGCATTGAAACATCGTTTACAACAAGTTCTGTTACATGTTTGCTCACAGCGATTTTTATTTCAGATTGCAATTACCACTTATAATCATCCATATTACTTGTATTTCACTATCTCTTCGCCGAACTAGTGCACCTATACACCTAACAAGTGTATTGGGTGTGTTGGGGACACAAGAGACTTCTTGTATCTTAATTGCAGGGTTGCTTGAGAGGGATACCTTTGACCTCTTCCTCCCTGAGTTCGATAAACCTTGGGTGATCCACTTAAGGGAAACTTGTTGTTGTTCTACAAACCTTTGCACTTGGAGGCCCAACACTGTCTACAAGAATAGAAGCGTTCGTAGACATCAAGCTCTTTTCTGGCGCCGTTGCCGGGGATTGAAGAAGAAGAAGGAGCTCCCACGTTAACCATGCGCCATCAAAGCTCTTTTCTGGCGCTGTTGCTGGGGAGGTAAGGTAAAAGGTACTACATCCTCTGGCTACTAAGCTATCTTCTAGTACTGTTGCTGGTGTGTGAGTGCTCGAAGTTATTTCCTTTAGATTCCGCAATTATATCTTTTTGTTTCTTGTTTTCATTTTCACTAGTTAGGCTTAATGGAAAACAACAACAAAATTAGAGAGCTTTATCAGGGGTGGAGGAGCCCATAGGGCGGCCTATGGCGATCGCCCGACCTAAGTGACAACACGTACATGTACTAGTATGAAGATTCTAGCTAGCAGCATTGTCTTATCTGGGCATGACCTTGCCGAGGCATTCCGGCCGTTCGGCGACCAACGCGATCCTTCCAGAAATTGCTATCTCGTTGACAGAAACCAGAGATGGCATCCCTAAGCGCAGGACAAATGTTAAAACTGAAGGTACTGAACATTCATATGTAAAGCGGTATTCCACAACTCCTATTGTCCGATTTTGATACTTCGTTTGTGATAATCTAAATTGCTAGGTTTAAAGAGTTATTTTCTAGCCATACCAAGCAGCAGCAAAGCGATAACAAGTAACTGCGCCACAAGCAATATTTTTGATAAATTGGAAGCAAATTTTTATTTAAACATATATTTGATGTGAAACTTTTACTCCTACTTGATAATTGTAATTCATGTCACATTGTTTTCCATATATTATTATAATATCTCATATTTTTAATTTTTAAATCATTCAATTATGCCACACCTAAAATTTAGTTTGTCCTCCGCCACTGAGCTTTATAGTATTTATCTTGAGTTAGGACATGAAGTGTTTGAAGAAAAAATTTAAAAACCTATAGAACTTTATTTGCATGCTAATAGCAATATTATTAGTATGAATTCTTTGAACACCATTATTGCTAATGCTATGGAAAAGTCTAAGCGTGGGGAAGCTGGTTTTGATGAGCATGATATTTTTAGTCCCCCAAGCACGGAGGAGAAAATTTATTTTGATGATACTATACCTCTAATTTATGATGATTACGATGATGAGTATGATATTTTCAATCCACCTACTGTTGAGGAGAAAATTAATTATGATTACAATATGCCTCCTATATTTGATGACTATGGTGATGAGAATAATAATGATATCTATTTTGTTGAATTTGCTCCCACTATGATTAATAAGAATGACTATGTTTATGTGGAGAGTATTAATTCTTTTATGCATGTGACTCATGATAAGAATGTTTTATGTGATAGTTATATTGTTAATATTATTCATGATGCTACTGAAAGTTATTATGAGAGAGGGAAACATGGTTTTATGCATCTCAATAATATTAAGTCTCCTCTCTTTATGTTGAAAAACTTGAAGTTGCACTTGTTTTGCTTTCCTATGCTTGCTGCTTTGTGCTTTCATGACTTGTTTATTTACAAGATTCTTTTTCATAGGAAGTGGGTTAGACTTACAAGTGTTTCATATTTGCTTTTTGATGCTCTCTTTTGCTTCAAGCTCTTCTATGGCGCTTACATGAGCATCTTTTAAAATCACTACGCCTAGCTCAAAGGCGTTAAAGAAAAGCACTCTTGGGAGATAACCCATGTTTTCTTTTAGTAATTTTTTTATTTTGTTGAGTCTTGGAAGTTGTTACTACTGTAAAGACCTCTCCTTATCCTTTTTATTTTGTTTTTGTACCAAGAATAGCCTCTAATTGGAGGAAGGTAAGATTTGGGGAAGATGTTGTCTCGAAATAGATTTATACGCTTCGATGTAAAAATTCGTGAAAATTCTCAGAACGTCATTTTGATCTACAAGTTCTTGTGCATATGCCCCGGGCTATTATCTAACTTTCATTAGTTTTGCACTTTTCGGTTTGAGCAATAGAAGATTTTCGAAAAAAATCAATCTTTACCTGCTGTTCTATTTTGACAGATTTCTGCCGCTATTTGCATTTGCCTCTTGATCTCTTTCTTTTTGAGTTCTTTTGATCGGAAAAGCTTTTAGACGAAGTTGCTACAGAAGCTAATGTTTTAATGGATGTTGTACTTGAGTTGAAACTGAACCAAAAGTGGATCTACTATCTTGCATAAACTAATGTTGCTAATGAGAATTGTGTGAAGTTTTGTATGAAGGAAGTTTTCAAGTGTAGGGAAAGGAGAATGATGAGATGAGATGAAGTATGGACAAAATCTCAAGCTTGGGGATGCCCATGTCACCCCAAGAAATATCCAAGAAGTACAAACATCAAAGCTTGGGGATGCCCAAGGCACCCCCTTCTTCATCAACAAAAATATCAGGTCATCTTTCAAGACACTATATTTTTATTCCTTCATATGCTATGTGTTATTCTTGGAGCGTCATTATTTTCGTTTTCAGTTTTCTTTTTTGTTGTTGTTGTAATAAATGGTTGGATCACATCATATTTGTGTGGGAGAGAGACACACTCTATTTTCATTGCTTAGAACACTCTAGTTTTCACTCTTATCGTTCTACGAGTGTTTTCTTTTTCTAGTACTGCGTTTAGCCTTTGTTTTTTGCCTTTATTTTTGTTTAGAACTTGTTAGTTATTTGTAGCTAGGTGTGTTTAGACCTCTGGTCTTTGTTGCTTTTCATCCTTGAGAATTGTTTCAAATAGGTTGATTGGTGTTGGAAAAGAGTAAAATGTTTCATACTTATAGTGGTGCAAAAGGGAGCTTGTTTAGACTGTTGCTTAGACTTTAGCATGTCATGCTAGATATTATTTTGATTATATGCTTAGTAGTTATTGTTGTAGCATGAATTGTCTCAAATGACTAAGAGTGCTTAATGTGCCTTTGAAATAATCATGCGTTGTTCTTGTCATATAGAAGCATAATATTGTGGTATTCTCCTTTGATACTTTATTTGGGTTGACTTGGCACATGCTCATACCATGTTTTGACTTTAAACCAGTCGCCTCAAGCCTCTATGATCATTTAGTTTTTGACTTGTGATATCACTTTATGCTTTGGTTGATAATGTTTTGTCGCTATGCATGATTATGGCCGTTATTGCTCTCTTTGTTGGTCGCTCCCAATCTTTTCCTAGCCTTCATCTGTACTGAGTATGAGCTCTACTCATGCATCCAACTCCCAAAAAACCAAAGTTTTCCAATGTGTCCACCATATCTACCTATTAGCATTTTGCTATTCCAAGTATATTCATCATGCTTTTATCTATCTTCCAAATTAAATGAGATAATTAGTTAGTAAAGCTCTCACGAACTTGATGGCACATTTACTTTATTGCACTTAATAAACTTGACCATTGTGAATCTCTTATGAAGTTTATATGCTTGCAAATGGTAAGTTCAGAATTAGCACAACCATGCTTTCATGGGGCACGTTTTCAATATTGCACTTTGCTACTCGTGTGATGGCGCCAGAAAAGAGCTGTGGCGTTTAGTTGACGTGGGAGCAGTAAGTCCTTGTGCGTGGTGAATGACCAGCCCGTTGGGAACCCCAAGAGGAAGGTATGATGAGGGTAGCGGCTAGTTTTCCCTCAGTTAAGAAACCAAGGTTTAATGTCGATCTTGAAGAAGAGAGACGGTGACGACTGAAGGTGTTTGTGGAACCTGCACACACACAAACAAATACTTTGTCCCCAACTTGCGATGAGGTTGTCAATCTCACCAGTTTGCTTGAAACAAAGGTTATGAGTGTATCGAGTGGAAAACAGTAGAGTATATGCGAGTAAAGTAAACAGTGCGGGAAAAGTAAACAGGTGATTGCAATATGATTAAAATAGGACCGGGGTCCATAGTTCACTAGTGGTGTCTCTCCATAGATAAAATAACATGCTGGGTAAACAAATTACAGTTGGGCAATTGATAGAATAAAGATAACGTGATATGTCAAGAAGATCACTATGAGATTTACTCTGGGCATTACAATAAAATACATAGACCGCCATCCAACTGCATCTATGACTAATAATCCACCCCCGGGGATATCATCCGAACACCCTAGAAGTATTAAGTTGCGAACAACAGATAATTGCATTAAGCAAAGTGTGTAATGTAAACAAAGCATATGCCCTTGAGCATATGAATGTTGTTTTCTCCCTAGTAGCAACAGCACATCTACCACCTTAGAGGTTTCTGTCACTCCCCCAGGTGAAATAGAGACATGAACCCACTATCGAGCATAAATACCCCCTCTTGGAGTCACTAGCAACTACTCGGGCAAGATAGCTACTAACAACGGAGAGCATGCAAGATCATAAACAACATAAAGATAACAAAAGATATAATTCAGTACAGCAACTTAATCATAAACACCAATATTCATCGGATCCCAACAAACCAACATCATAGAATTACATAACGGTGATCTCAATCATGTAGGGCAGCTCATGAGATCTAAACATGAAGCACATGGTGGAGAAGACAACCATCTAGCTACTGCTATGGACCCATAGTCCAAGGTAGACTACTCACTCATCGCTCCAGAGGCAAGCATGGCGATGAAGAAGACCTCCGGTGGCGATTCCCCTCTCCGGCAGGGTGCCGGGAAGAGCTTCTGGACCCTCCCGATCTTCGGGTCGACGGCGGCGGCGGATCGCGATGTATTCTGGAAAACTGATCGGGGCCTTAGGTTTTTCTCGTCAGGGGGTATATATAGGCGAAGGGACGATGTCAGAGGAGGGACCACGCCCCCTCACACGGGGCTGGCGCGGCCAGGGGGGTGGCCGCGCCGCCCCTGTGTCTGGGGCCCACGTGGCCCCACTCCGTCAGGTCTTCGGATGTCTGGAAGCCTCCCCTTGATATAAGACTTCAGGAACTTGTTTCGTCCAATTCTGAGAATATTTCCTGTGTATCACTTCTGAAACACAAAAACAGCAGAAAACAGGAAACTGGCACTGTGGCACTTCGTTAATAGGTTAGTTCCGGAAAATGCATAAAAATGCCACTAAGTGTAACGAAACAATAGGCAAATGGTGTAAAAACAAGCATGGAGCATCAAAAATTATAGATACGTTTGAGACGTATCAAGCATCCCCAAGCTTAACTCCTGCTCGTCCTCGAGTAGGTAAGTGATAACAAAGAATAATTTTTGAGGTGACATGCACCTACACAATCTTAATCATATATGTAAGCATTGGTGAGCTGGGATCAATAGAACTTAAAACATGGGCATGAAAGATATAATCATGACAATAAGAACTTAGCAACCATGTTGTAAACATGCAAATGAACACAAACAAAAGATCATGAAAATGAAACAATGAAAGTCAAACGTGTGTTCAAATCATAAGGAAAAACATACAAATGGTTTTCAGCTTGTCCTTCAAAGAGAGCAAAACATAAATGCATAGGACACCTTCAAGTTTTAAGAGGGCGACTAGATACAAATAATTTAAGAACAAGTGAAACCAACAATATGAATCAATCAATGAACTTTGGGACAATGCATATTACACTAAGAATGACAACTATGCTCTCTTAATGGTGCATAAAGATAGAAGGTGGTGACTCAACATAAAAGTAGAAGAAAGGCCCTTCGCAGAGGGAAGCAGTGATTGCAAGTTTTATAACCTTCAAAAATTATGGTACTTACCGGCTTTGAGCTCTCATTGCCCCCATCATAAGCATCTTGAATGGTTAAAGTTAATGCGAGAACAATTATGATGCATATGCTTGACAAATCATAAGTTGAAAACCTCGTGCCCCGTGAATACGAGTACCCAAACCTCATGCTACTTTACTTAGAGTCCCAAGCAAGGCTCTTGTCATTGTAAGTATATGCATATCATTGAGAACCGCCAATGGGGTACCTCCGTGCCCGATGACATGGAACAAGCCCACACCAAAATGACAGGACAAGCAGACAATGAACACCTCGACATCTCTTTTATTTGCCTTTTGTTTAGCTTTTTATTGTGAGATGCGTCGTCGAATGTTCACCATGGGTATGCTGCAAATTTCCACCATGAATTATGCATGGCTTAGATTGGCGGCCCGGCGTTTACCTAACACATATAAAAAACTCCATGATCCTCACAAGATTCCCAATTCATTTCACACAGCGGGCATCCATAAACAAAAGATCACGATATCAACTCAAAAAGAAGTGCAATGTTGAAAGCTTGCCCCATGACAGCATGGCTGGGCTAGAATCTAACTTACAACTTGCAAGCATAACAACTCAGCATAAAAGACCACAATGTCAAAATTTTAAGAACAGGAAAAAGTAAAGTGTGCCTTCCGGTTCGTGAGAGCTTTACTGACCAAATTTCGCATAACACTGGTAAGAGTTTAATTTGAAGAGAATATAAAAGCAAGTCAAATTTACTTGGAATAGCAAATTGCTAGTAGGTATGTATGGTGGACACTTTGAAAAACTTTGGCTTTTAGGAGTTGGATGCACGAGTAGAGCTCATACTCAGTACAAGGCGAGGGCTAGCAAAAGACTGGGAGCGACCAACTAAGAGAGCAATAATGGCCATAATCATACAAAGCGACAAAACGACATTAAAAGAAGCATAAGATGGCATCAAAAGTCAAAAACTAAATGATCATGAAGGCTAATGGCGACTTTGTAAGAGTCTAACATGTGTGAGCATGCGCCAAGTCAACCCAAATAAAGCATCAAGGAGAAAACCAAAATAATGCCTCCATACAATAAAAACAACGCATGATTTTTCAAAGGCTCATTAAGCAATCTCAGTTATTTGAGACAAGTCATGCTACAGCAAAACCACTAAGCATACTATCAAAAAGACATCAAGCATGACATGAAAAAGCCTAAGCCGCAGTCTACACAAGCTCCTTCTTATACCACTATTTTGCACAAAGCTTTTTCTCTTTCCAACACCATTTGAAATTTTTATAAACACCTCTTTTGATGAAAACCAATGAAGATCAGAGGCAAAAATACACCTTGATAAAAAGATATGACAAGATCTGAACACAAATCAAGGCGAAAACGAAAACCAAAAGCAGTAGCAGAAAAAGTAGAGCGCTCGATTTTAATAAGAGTGAAAACTAGAGCGTTCTTTGCAAATGAAAACGAGTACATCTCCTCCAAAGGAAATTTGTTGGGGTCCAACCATTTATTGCAGTAAACAAACAAACTAAACAAACTAAGAAAACTAAAACAACTGACGCTCCAAGAAAAACACATAGTGCATGAAGCAATAAAAATATAGTGTTTTGAAAGGTGACCTGATTTTTGCCGATGAAGAAGGGGTGCCTCGGGGGCATCCCCAAGCTTTGACGCTTGTACTTCTTGGATATTTCTTGGGGTGATGCATGGGCATCCCCAAGCTTGAGCTTTTGTCCATTCTTCAACTCATCTCATCATTCTCCAATCCCTACACTTGAAAACTTCCTTCATACAAAACTAAACACAATTCTATTAGCAACATTAGTGTAAGCATAAAATATTCAACCTCTTTTAGCTTCAGGTTTCAACCCAAAACCACCACATATAAAGTATATACTACTGTAGCAACTTCCACAAGAGTTCCATGATCAAAAAGAACTCAAAAGAAAGCGATAAAGTGGCAAAAACAAATATTGGCAGAAATCTGTCAAAACTGGACAGCTGACAATGGACGAATTTTTGAGGGATTTTCCGTTGCTCAAATCAAAAATTGTTCAACTAAGAAAAGTTTGGATATAACCTGGGGCATATGCACAAGAAATTGCAGGTCCAAAAGATATACAGAGAATTTTCACGAATTTTTACGGTGCAGCACCGAAAACAGTTTCAGGACAGCAATAACCCCAAATCTTTACCTCACTCAAATTAGAGGCTTCTCTTGGCACAAAAACGAAATAAACAAGATAAGGAGCGGTCATTACAGTAGTAATGACTTCCAAGACTCAAATAAAAGAAAAAGTACTGAAAAGAAAACATTGGGTTATCTCCCAAGAGTGCTTTTCTTTAACGCCTTTGAGCTAGGCGCAGAAAATTGCGAATCAAGTAATATCAGATGAAGCATTAAGATCAACAGCAGAGATCTTTTCAATAATGAAAGAAAATGTGTTCAACTGAGTTTTTGAAACTCCTTTACGATCACACTTTGGCACACTACTCTCATCAAAAAGATTTTCAGGGCAAATCCAACTGGAATTCTTTTCCCAAGCATCATGAATTCCTATAAGTTCATAAGGTATTGGTACTTTAAAATCATCGGGCGTACCAACCTTAACAGGCGAGCCAAGCTTATTAAACTTTTTAAAAACTTTCCTAGCCTCAATTGCAACATCTCTAAATTCTGTGCGCAAGGTTTCTAAGATAAAAGCTTTCTTTTCGGGATCCTCAATTTCATGAAGCTTAAGGAACATGTATTGCATAGGAGAATTAAGACTAGCAAACCTAGCTTCTAACATGTGAATTAAATGAGCAGAAGCAACTTCATAGCTAGGAGCTAACTCAACCAAAGACTTTTCCTCATCTTCCTCATGCATACTAATGTGATTAAAGAACTCCTCAATGTTACTTTTGCCAATAATCGAACCACTCCCTACAGAGAGGTCCTCCAGAACGAACTCAGGGAACAACATGATAAACTAAAGTAAAGAAATAACAACTACCAAGGATTCTAATTTTTTTGGGTTTTTGATATAAAAAGCAATGCAGGTAAAATAAAATAAAGTGAAGCAAATCAAATAACAAAGTAAAGAATGTGTGTGCGAAGAACTCCCCTCGCAGAAGTCTTCTCTCTTCCCCGGCAACGGCGCCAGAAAAAAAGCTGCTACTCGTGTGATGGCGCCAGAAAAGAGCTGTGGCGTTTAGTTGACGTGGGAGCAGTAAGTCCTTGTGCGTGGTGAATGACCAGCCCGTTGGGAACCCCAAGAGGAAGGTATGATGAGTGTAGCGGCTAGTTTTCCCTCAGTTAAGAAACCAAGGTTTAATGTCGATCTTGAAGAAGAGAGACGGTGACGACTGAAGGTGTTTGTGGAACCTGCACACACACAAACAAATACTTTGTCCCCAACTTGCGATGAGGTTGTCAATCTCACCGGTTTGCTTGAAACAAAGGTTATGAGTGTATCGAGTGGAAAACAGTAGAGTATATGCGAGTAAAGTAAACAGTGCGGGAAAAGTAAACAGGTGATTGCAATATGATTAAAATAGGACCGGGGTCCACAGTTCACTAGTGGTGTCTCTCCATAGATAAAATAACATGCTGGGTAAACAAATTACAGTTGGGCAATTGATAGAATAAAGATAACGTGATATGTCAAGAAGATCACTATGAGATTTACTGTGGGCATTACAACAAAATACATAGACCGCCATCCAACTGCATCTATGACTAATAATCCACCCCCGGGGATATCATCCGAACACCCTAGAAGTATTAAGTTGCGAACAACAGATAATTGCATTAAGCAAAGTGTGTAATGTAAACAAAGCATATGCCCTTGAGCATATGAATGTTGTTTTCTCCCTAGTAGCAACAACACATCTACCACCTTAGAGGTTTCTGTCACTCCCCCAGGTGAAATAGAGACATGAACCCACTATCGAGCATAAATACCCCCTCTTGGAGTCACTAGCAACTACTCGGCCAAGATAGCTACTAACAACGGAGAGCATGCAAGATCATAAACAACATAGAGATAACAAAAGATATAATTCAGTACAGCAACTTAATCATAAACACCAATATTCATCGGATCCCAACAAACCAACATCATAGAATTATATAACGGTGATCTCAATCATGTAGGGCAGCTCATGAGATCTAAACATGAAGCACATGGTGGAGAAGACAACCATCTAGCTACTGCTATGGACCCATAGTCCAAGGTAGACTACTCACTCATCGCTCCGGAGGCAAGCATGGCGATGAAGAAGACCTCCGGTGGCGATTCCCCTCTCCGGCAGGGTGCCGGGAAGAGCTTCTGGACCCTCCCGATCTTCGGGTCGACGGCGGCGGCGGATCGCGATGTATTCTGGAAAACTGATCGGGGCCTTAGATTTTTCTCGTCAGGGGGTATATATAGGCGAAGGGGCGATGTCAGAGGAGGGACCACGCCCCCTCACACGGGGCTGGCGCGGCCAGGGGGGTGGCCGCGCCGCCCCTGTGTCTGGGGCCCACGTGGCCCCACTCCGTCAGGTCTTCGGATGTCTGGAAGCCTCCCCTTGATATAAGACTTCAGGAACTTGTTTCGTCCAATTCCGAGAATATTTCCTGTGTATCACTTCTGAAACACAAAAACAGCAGAAAACAGGAAACTGGCACTGTGGCACTTCGTTAATAGGTTAGTTCCGGAAAATGCATAAAAATGCCACTAAGTGTAACGAAACAATAGGCAAATGGTGTAAAAACAAGCATGGAGCATCAAAAATTATAGATACGTTTGAGACGTATCACACTTATTCCTATTTAGTTGATATCATGATCTTTTGTTTATGGATGCCTAGCGATGTAAAATAAGTTGGAAACTTGTGAGCTCATGGAGTTTGTATATGTGTTAGAGAAACGCCTGGGCCACTAATCTAAACCATGCATCATTCATGGTGGAAATTTACAGCATAACCATAGTGGACATTCAACGATGCATCTCAAAATAAAAAGCTATACCCAATGGTAAATAAAAAGATGCCGAGGTGTTCATTATCTGTTTGTCCTATCATTTTGATATGGGAAAGCTTCCATATCATCGGGCAGGAGGTACCCCATTGGCGTTCTCGATGATACATGTATGCTTACAATGACAAGAACTTGCTTGGGACCTAAGTCGAGTAGCATGCGGTTTAGGTACTCGTACTCATGGGACATGAGATTTTCAACTTATGGTTTGTCAAGCATATAACTCGTACTTGTTCTCACATTAACCTTAACCACTCAAGATGCCAATGATAGGGGCAATGAGAGCTCAAAGCTAATAAGTACCATAATTTTTGGAAGGTTTATAAAACTTGCAATCACTACTTCCCTCTGCGAAGGGTCTTTCTTTTTTACTTTTATGTTGAGTCTTCATCTTCTATCTTTATGCACCAATTAAGAGAGCATAATTGTCATTCTGAGTATAATGTGCATAGTCCCAAAATTTATTATTGATTGATTCATGATTATGGTATTGCTTGTTCTCAAATTATTTGTATCTAGTCACCCTTTGAACTTTGAAGGTGTCCAATGCATTTATGTTTTGCTATTCCATGAGTGACAAGATGAATACCACTTTGCTATGTTTTCTCTATGCTCAAAACAAACAAATAATTTTCAATGCATTATTACTCATGATCTTTTGTTTGTGTTACTTTTCATATTGTAACATGGTTGCTAAGTTCTATGGTTAGAATTATATCTCTTATGCCCATGTTTAGAGTACTTTGATCTCAGCTTGCAATGCTTTACATCGACTTGATCAAGATTGTGTTGGCTGCATGTCACCTCAAAAATTATTATTTTGTTATCACTTACCTACTCGAGGACGATCATGAGTTAAGCTTGGGGATGCTTGATATGTTGCAAACGTATCTATAATTTTTGATGCTTCATGCTTGTTTTACATCAATTGCTTTATGTTTTGTTTACACTTCGTGGCATTTTTATGCATTTTCTGCAACTAACCTATTAACAAGATGCCACAGTGCCAGTTCCTGTTTTCTGCTGTTTTTGTGTTTTAGAAAAATTACACATGAAATATTTTCGGAACTGGACGAAATGAAGCCCGAAGTTCCTATTTTTCCCGACACGAGACAGAGTCCAAAGCAGAGACGGAGGAGGGCACCGAGGTGGCCACACCACCTGGTGCCCCCCCCCCTCTGGTCGCTCCAGGGTGTGGTGTAGGCCCCTGGTCCACCCTCTGACATCGCCCTTCCGCCTATATATTCTCTCCGAGGCAAAAATCCTAAATAGTCCAGTCTCTGTCCACGAAAAGTTCCGCAGCGCCGCCGCCATCGAAGACCAATTTTGGGGGACAGAAGTTTTTGTTCTGGCACCTTGTCGGGATGGGGAATTGCCCCCGGAGCCATCTCCATCAACTCCACCGCCATCTCCATCGTCGTTACTGTCTCCCATGATGAGGACGGAGTAGGTCTTCCTCGGGGCTGAGGGCTCTACCGGTAGCTATGTGGTTAATCTCTCTCCCATGGTGCGATCTTTATGTGATCATGAGCTTTGTATCTAGTTGAAATTGGTAGATGTTACTCCTCATCTATTATGCTACTCAAGTGGTTTTATTCTTGTAATTTCCGAGACACCTTGTCCCATGATGTGAAGGTGACAGTGTGCACATTATGTGCGTCTTAGGCTAAATTTTACAGTAATACTTATCATGAGTAATGATTTGAGTTGCATGTCTCTATGAATTGTTGGTGTTTGTCTGGAACCGTCTAGTGCACTCAAGGTGACAATGTGGGGTAATCTAGATTGGGGAATGCAAACTTTAAGGAGTGCTTTGTAGCCCTACACATGATTAGTGTTCGTTATCCAACCAGAGAGTAGTTCAGTGTAGCATAGTGAAGAATGATATTTATGTGTTCAATTATGTTTACATTGTTGAGAGTGTCCACTAGTGAAAGTATGATCCATAGGCCTTGTTTCTAAGCATTAAAACACCGTTTACAACAAGTTTTGTTACATGTTTGCTCGCAACAATTTTTATTTCAGATTGCAATTACCACTTATAATCATCCATATTACTTGTATTTCACTATCTCTTCGCCGAACTAGTGCACCTATGCACCTGATAAGTGTATTGGGTGTGTTGGAGACACAAGAGATTTCTTGTATCTTAATTGCAGGGTTGCTTGAGAGGGATACCTTTGACCTCTTGCTCCCTAAGTTCGATAAACCTTGGGTGATCCACTTAAGGGAAACTTGCTGCTATTCTACAAACCTCTGCACTTAGAGGCCCAACACTGTCTACAAGAATAGAAGCGTTCGTAGACATCACCTCTGCAACAACAATGCCCTAAAGGTGTTACAGATGCACACAACCCAAAAATAAAAAGAAGAAGGAAAAAAAGAAAACTCCCGATACAGTTATTTATTCCTAGTAGTTCTAGTACACACTCCACCAAGAAAACACTCGAAGTCCAAATTCTCTGAAAGCGATGCCTCCAAAAAGGAAATAGTGCACAAGCACCATCGTCACCCGATCATAGATCATAGGTTTTCACTCTGAGAAAGTGCGTTCTCTCAAAACAATGACTTCAACAAGGCCATTGTCAGGCACAATCAATTAAGAAAAATCTTAGATTTTCACCCTCAAACATAAGACTTTGTACTTCTCATGTGCTGCCACCCCCACTTGACGATGTCGCTGCTGTGAGTCATGAATCACCAAGTAAATTCTTCATTGCATTGAAGACTTGATCCACATTACTAGTCCTCATACCTCAGCAACTGTGGCATTCTCCGCCTCTGACTTCACCATGGAACACAAAAGACATGTCCAATAGATAGAAAAGCTTCATGTCACTCCCTCCTAAAACCGAATGGTCAGAAAAACAACAATGTGCATGACTGAATCTCATCCGATTCATCAATCTCTAGGCATCAGGCGCACAATTGAGATCGCTGGTGGAGCCTTTAGGAACTACTCAGCGGCCAGATTAATGAGGGCAGGCTTCAAGCAGACCACCGTCTTGATGCGAGTAAAATCATAGGACCACCACTTGTGGTGCCCAAGCGCTCACCAGGGCAAACCCGCCTTTATTCTAATCACAGGCAAAACATACTCTGGCATCAACCCACTTGTGCCAGGAAGGCCATGCGCAAGATTAATACAGAATAGCCCATTGGTGGCATAGCAATTTCACTGTTGCTGGCGCGGGACCGCCATGCCACCAATTTGGTGTCTCACTGTTATGCTGTACTGGTGGCATGGTGTGGCACACCACCATTACACCAAATGTTGGGGACGTGGAAGTGGCACCAAGCCACCGTTTTGTGCGTTTGGTGGCGTGTAGGGTCACGCCAGAGTTCCATGTGTTTGGTGGCATGCGTGTCAATGCCACTGATTAACCTATTTTTCTCGCCACCCTGATTTAATTTGTTAGGTAAAAATGGTGCACAAAACTGAATTTTTTTGAACAACAATTGCAAAAGGGTAATTTAATTCAAATTTTGATTATTTTATAGTGTTTTGCATGAAATTGCAAACTAAGTAAACTAAAATTTCAGCGCCAGTAGTTGAAGGCGCTAAAGTCCAGTTCCGCTCGCCATTGGCCGCGCCTTCGGTCTTGCCGCTGCAGCCGCCGCCTCCATAGTCATCATCGTCGCTGTCGATTATGATGACGCCGACCTCCTTCGCCATCGACCGAATAGTGGCCTACCATCCGGCCCACTCCCTGTCATCGCTGCTACAGTAGACAGGGGACGGTGTACTTGGCGCGCCATGGCTCCGACGACAGCGGAAGCGGTGGTGTGGCCTCCTTCTTGACTGCATTGGCTCGAGCTTCATGGTTCCCGGCTTTGTCTTGAGGCAGGCGATGTATAGCGGCTTCAGCTTCTTCGCCAGTCGAACATGCAGGAAGGCAGATGGCAGCTCCTCATCCTTCAGCACCCTAAAACTGATCTCGGGCAGAGCGCACCGTGCCCACGGGGGAGTCAGAGAAAAGGATGTATCACGGCAGGCGTCAATCGATCGTGAAGAAGACGATGACCCTGCCGAGTCTGGAGTCGCCGTTGGCGTGGCAACGACACGTTTCGGCGAAGGAGGCAGGCCCGCCCTCCACCATGCCATGACCTCGTCGTAGTCGCGGCCATCCCCAATCCCCTTTATTTTGGTTTTAACTCTGCAGAACAAAAGCCCCTATTTTTGCGCATTTTTGAATTTGAGGGACCTTCCGGATGTCAAACGGACCCAATCTTTTTGCCACGTTAGTTTTTCAAGGAAAAGAAGATCGTGAGAAGAAAAATTCAATGTGAAGAGCCATGAGGTGGAAATGAGGGGGAGCCACGTGGTTGCACTTCTTGGTCGCATGGTGGACTGCTTCTTCCGCCCCGTGGGCCCTTTTCTAGCTTTCTTTGCCTCTACGGAATCTTCTTTACCCAAAAACAACTATATATATGACCACCCAGGCAATTTTGCGACGAGACGATGGAGAAACAGAAAATACACAATACGAATCTGAAGACTACGAGGATAGGAGGGGAGACACTGCAGGAGCCGCTCCCGGTTGCCCCTTCATCTCCATTGACATCATGTCCTTCATTACCATGATGAAGAGGGAGTCATTCATCCCCGCACTATGATATTTTGGAAGTAACTTATGTTAATCTCTGTTGTGCTTCACTAATTAAAGTCACATGAGCTGCTGATGATACTAAGCAATGTGCCACTTCGTTGGGTCTCCAAGTGCAAAGTGTTGTAGCAAGAGTAAATTTTCCCCATGAGGATAACTTTGGGTTAATATCGAACTCTCGGGGAACAGTCGAAAAAGCTCTCTTCGTTCTCGTCAGGCAACCTGCAAAACAATCTCCTTTTCTTGCGTCCCCAACTCCACCGAGTGGATGTCAAGCACAAGGTGTTTAATGTAAGTAAAATAAAATAATAAATGCATTAAAATAAAAACAATGCAATAATGTAAACTAAAGCTATTATGCGACTGATGCAATAAGGTAAGAGGTGTTTTTGGGTTTTTGATATTATTGCAAGAAAGTAAATATGTTTTTGTATTTTCAGATTTAATTAATGCTGAAAATAAACGAACACGTGCAAGCGTTGGAAAGGTGTTTCTTATTATTAAAATTGGACCGGGTTCATGGGTTCACTTGTCTACTCTCTCATACAATTGTGGTGGCATTAAGCACAAGATAGATGACCAAAACAACGACATGATTTTATAATGTTACTTGATAATATTCATATTGGCATCACATCCTAACATAAAGATGATACTACATATCTTACTTATACTCCACTAGAAAAAGAATAAACTTCAAGCAATCTAGTATTAAGAATTAATAGAGTATAGCATTAGGTACTTTGACATGATGGTGAACAACAAATATGCTACCGTTTGGACATATTACAATAGAACATGGTCTATGAATGTCAACTTAGGATTTTCAGATGTCACTAAGAAGTATAGCACATACAAATTTAGGAGGATAGGACCCATGCGCTAGAGTTTATAACGGCAATTACTAAAGATATTTGCCTAATTTTACGGTATCCCTATAAATCCGATAGTTGCTCTTTAAAAAGGTATGGATGGAGTAGATGAAGAAATTTCCCCAAGAGTTAGGCATGAAGTAAGAGAAATAAATGTGTTTTGTGCTAGTTAAGTGTTACACATCTTGCAAAGATTTTAAGCTTTCACTCTTAAATCAAGCACATTGATGCGAGGTGTCAATAGATTCGGGATGTTGTGAATTCCATGTTCCTAGAACTTGAGAAGATCTATATCGACAAGAAATTGCAAGTGAGAAACTACAAGAATGTTTCAAGGTAGAAGGCAGGGTCATGCTCCCGCATGCGTCAGAGGGGAGATTTTGATTATATACTCTTTATGTGAGCGGCGAGGAAATGGCAATTTGAATCTTTTTATGAATCCCAAACAGGTGCACGAGCCCACCACCCATTAAGATTTTGATAGAGGAGCTGCACATGAGAAAATAGGATGTTAAGCCTCCCATCTGGAAACTACCAAAAAAGAGACAATATCACATGTTAGCCTCCATTGAAGTATAAAGAAAGAAAATCAAGAGTGACGGAAACCAGTGGAAGTTGAAGGATGAGCTTGAGACAAAGTGATGCGCTGATGTACCACAAAATTTTGTGATGTTTAGATCTGCTATCTTGTCTTTGTCAAGTTGTGCTTTCACCATTCTTGGTTATATTGTACTAGACCCTAGCCATTGTACCTAAAATCTCATTGTCGTCATCCAAGGTATGTGATACTTGATGTATAAGAGCATATATTGCTCTTGAGAGAATACCTTCTTATGTCCCTCGTTTTATTTATTAATACTGAAAGAAGAATTTGGTGGCTTTTTTCAGAAGGAAAATATTAATATCGCAAATATAACCATTACACCCAGGCTCTGCAACAACCATTATCGCCATTTCATTCCTTGCTTCTCATTGTACCACCCGCAGCAGCAGCAAGATCTGGAGGAAGATGTAGGATGTTCCTCCGATGGTGGCGTACCGGAGCTTGCTCTCCCCCTCCACGTCGGCAAAATCGCCGTCGACGGACTTGCTGAACCCCCCGGCGAGCCACCCCACGTTCTTGTACCCATCGTCGTGCAGCATCCTCACAGCAATCAGCGACCTTGAATTAGTTAAGGTCCCAGAGAAAAGCTTCATCAGTCAACGTGCCCAGGAAAACAAAATGTGTATATGCGTGCCACTTAACTATCCGTTTATCACCGGAGCGAGCAAAACTATGACTAACAGCTACCAGTAGTTTACTTGCCTGAGGCCTTCACCACATGCGACGAGCAGCTTCGCGTCCTTCCCGGCGACGGCGGCGGCGACGTCGTCGAGGAAACGGTCGTTCATCTTGGTGAAGGACTGCCCGGTCCAGAGCCCGATGTAGCCCAGGTGGACCCACTTCTTCAGCAGCGTCACCGGGCTCATGTCGTCGTCGGCGATGAAGAGCGGCACGTGGACGGACCCCCGAACTGCGGCGCGGCCGTACTCCCAGGCCGGCCGGATGTCCAGCAGCTGGAACCCCTCCGCGCCCATGGCCTCCGCCGCCTCCCTCGGCCGGACGGCCTTCACCGTGCCCGACCGCACCAGCTCCTGCGCCCCTCCGGCCCACGACGTCGCCTGCGCCCTGACGCGAGAGCGAGACACGCCTGAGGACGCGGACGAGAAGCAAGTGGCCGCGGTCGCCGCAGACCCCATTGCCATGGCTATCACCTGCTTCTGCTTGGCTTAGTCAGCTCTGCTCTTGCGCGCGCTTGGTACGCACCCCTGCCTGCGAAGGATACGTTACCAGGCGTCTTATCCACATGGTTTTCTAGGTTCAATCGTCACCGTTGACAAAGCAGGGTCCTTACATTCCTGATCGCACGATCACTCCTAACAGATCAGGCGGCGCCCAGACCCAACCCAAGCCAGGCGACTGAATTTTGCGATTCTTCTAGCTGTAAAAAGATCTTAGATCTGCAACAGACCGATCTAATCTAGCTAGAGATCATATCACACGCATGATAATACAACATGTGTTCATGTACAGCACACGGGCACCGAGTCTACCGACCAGCTGGGAGCTGGCTAGACGAACTCGAAGCTCATGAGGAGCTTGACGCTCTTGAACTTCATCCCCTTGTGGTCGAAGAGCGGCACGGTGCGAACCCCTGGCCGCAACTCTGAGACAGGCAGAACAGTCTGCCCGCCGAAGTCGTCCTCGTTCACGTCGTACTCGTGAACCTCCACCCTGAGCAGCGCGATCTCCGGCACCGTCAATTCGAAGGTGAACTGCTCTTCCCACACCGGGACCCAGCTATCCTCCACGACTCTCGTCTTCTTCATCGCCGAGTCTGACGGAACTCCGGCTATGCCCACCTGCTCGTTGAGGGGATTCACAAAGCAATCAGCAATGCGCCAGGCTTGGTGTCACTCAGTTTTATCTTTAGTTGGCATGACGGATTCTCAGTGTTTCTGCCAATACCTTTACATAGAAATCTGGAGGGGAATATGAATCGAAATGTGTCTGCTTAAAGTCCTGCTGCCAACCATCACCCATGTACACTTTGACCTGAGAAACAAGTAGCCAAGTGAAACCCAGTTCTGCATTTCAGATAGGAAAGGAAAGAAATGTGTTGTGTACCTTGAGTGTTGTCTTCACTGGTAGGTCGGCTGTTGGATCGAAAACCTTTCCATCAGGACAAGTTTGCATTAAGAAATCTGGTTTCTTCACATAGCCACAGCCTCCGTTGGCTTTGTAGAATCCATTCATTAACCAAAGGGCTCTTCCATATCCCTGCAAAAATCAAACGACTAGCCTTAGATTATCACAACTGAAGAGCACACAGGTGTAGCAGAGGAACTATTTTCTTGACTGAAAAAAATATGCACCGCAATGCAACTAAACATGGCAATTCATTTCCTGTAATTTAGAGATATGTAAACAGTAGTAAATCAATCAAACTATAATATCTCTATAAAATCACAACTGCACCTGCATATTGAACGCCACCATTTGAGCACCATGCACCCAGCCAAGAAATGGATTGTAGTTGGATGAATTGAAGCGAGTTCCCTTTGGGTATATTCTCAGTAGATTTCTTTGTGTAAAGCTGCTTGTAGCAAAAAGGATGAGAAATTGAGTAAGACAAGAGAGGTGGATACTAACAGTTCTGATGCACAGAAATGCTATGATTGTGCCCTTCCAAATTTGCTGAGCAATTCAATAAATTATATTAACCAACCTCACTATGTTGGGACCATGACGAGCTGCCACTTTTGCAAGTTCTTGCTCGCTCAAACTGAGGCGCCTAACTTTGTCCGGATCACTCTTCAAGGCGTCAACAAGGGAACCTTTTGGCTTTCCTGCCTTGATAGTAATCAGGTGTTTATACTCCAGTGGCGCATTCTTGCGTGCTTTCTTCTCATCATCTTCATCCACATCTTTTTCATGGTATAATAGATCGTCCTGATGCTGCTAGAGCACCATTTACTTAGTCTCGACATACAGATGTTGTAGTAAAAAAGGTAGAAATGTTTTTGTGCAACTTGAAATCAAGTACCTTGTTGGCATCTTGCAACTCATCCTGAATATCTGGGACTTCTATGCCCCATGCTGATTCTTCATTTTCTCCTTTTCTAAACTTTGACTCAGTGCCTCTATCTTTCATGGTGCCACCCTTTGCTTCAAGGTACTCCTTTGGGGGCTTCGTTGAGAGGAGGACACGCCCCTTCAGTGCTTCCGGTGAAGGAAATTCTTGAAGATGTTTTGATTCGGGATAGTATAGGGTATCTCCAAATACTTCAAGGACCATCTAAATGGAATTCAGAACTAGGTACAGGAAAATCAACTGTACCAAGATAATAATCACATAAATAAAATGCAATTACCTTAGCTACTTTTGCCTGAAGATCAGATGTAAGGTGGTCTTCTAATGTTATAATAACAGGATAGGGAGATGCAACAAAGGCATATTCTTTGATGGATGTCAAGCATTTCATAAGTGATACTGGGGCAGTAAGTGTCCTATCAAGAGTCAAAGAAATATATTAAACTCAATAGCATATTGCGTTATCTCTTTAGTACAATTCACTTGCAACAATGTGATGTTGGGAAATTTTCTCTTCAAGGAAGGTTTGCCATGTGTACCTTCCATGGAGAATGTCAATATCATCTTTAGAAGAATTTGGCCACATGTCTAATTCGATTACACGGACACCTATTTGCAGTGCCTTGATGATGGGAGCATCACTACAGTCACTGCTTAGTTGATTGCCAGTAAGATATGAGTTATGCCCAGTGTATATGAAATAGTGGGACAATGGTGCATTCATGTCGTGATGGACCTGGGGACACGAGATTTACAGTCAAGGAAATCTCAAACCACATAGCAAACTCCAAGTTACATCAACATTTCAAATGAAGCTTTCATGCCGCAGCAGATAGTCAATAAGGCCAAATAATGGCAAACAGAATATTCAGATAGAGCTAGCCATCAGACTTGGGAAAATTTCAGTTATTTTCTTTACTGAAGTGGTTTCAGTAATTCAGTATAACACTCATAACTTGCTGAGCATGATGCATCATGACACAACATTCCCAAAGTTAGGCAAGGCAATGCAGTAACATTCCCAAAGCTAATTTTTGTGTTGCAGTTATGGTAAATAGCTTGATGCAGCATCAAATTATTTTGCTCGAGAGTGGCATTTGCACCGCGGTTCCACAAATACCAATAGATCATCTCATGATCCTTTGATAGCGCCAATGGCTGGAAATATTCAAATGACATGCTCATCGCGGGGCAGTTTGCGAAGCACAAATCCCCTTCAAAATTGCACTTAGGGGTAAGGTGGCAAATGCCACCAATCGACCACATTGTGTAACCTGCGCACAAATTGATCTCGCAACTACCAATCGCAACAACTGACACGCAAAAAAGAAAACGATAGGCATTTGGGAGCACCAGAGGATTGATACCTTGGCCTGGCGGATCGGCGGGTTAAGCTCCTCGGAGAAGAGGAAGTTGTGGAAGTCGTCGACGGTGAGGGCGGGCTTCCCGAACCGCGGGGTGCGGCTGCGGCCCTGGAGGATCCGGTCCACGATCCGCTCCGCGGCGTCCGTCTCCCCATCGCCGTCGCCGTCGGGATCCCCGGTGGCGGCGAGGTATCGGCGGAGCTCGTCCGCGCCCATGTACGGCGTGCCGCCGGAGAAGCGGGAGAAGAGCGCGCGCACGTCCTCCGGCGCGGCCGCGTCGCTCAGCGCGAACCTGCGCGTGAAGAAGATGCAGCACTTGTACGTCCCCATCGCCGCCGCGTCTGCCTCGCCGCCGCCCGATCCCCCTGGATCGCCCGGTTTCCTCTCTCCACGGCGCGTGGGGCTGGGCGGTGACATTTTCCTCTCCTCCATTTTTGGGATGGGATTTTCTCGTTCCCGCATTGCGAGTTTTTAGGGGCGATTCGAAGGTGGCGTCGGGGTGGAATGGAAGGAGAGGACAGGAGAGCACTGACAAGTGGGGCACCGCAGACCGGACCGGGTGTCGCAACCTAACCAGGTCCCGTCCCACGAACCCGAACCTGTCTCGCCCGCACCGGCGCACCCTACACCCAGGCACCCAGCCCAGGCCGCCTCCGCCCTCGAGCAGTAAGGCGGCCGGACGTCAGGCGGCGGCGCAAGGGTTTGCCGGCGCCGATCGCGAATCGGCCGACAGGTAACCATTTCTTCTGGACTAGCGAAGAGCGGTAGGAAGGTCCTGCAGCATTGGTCTGTTTATCCGCCACCCGCTCCCCCCGCGCACGCCACCGGTGGCCGTGGCACGCCGCCGGTGGCCTCCTCGGCCACGGCCACACTGCCACCCGCTCCTCGCGCGTCGCCCCTCGGACAGTATGGGCTACGCTGCCGCCGTCAGCCCGCTGGGCACCGTGTGGGCACCTGGTGCAGTGGTGCAGGCCCTAGCTCCCCGGTTTCCGTGGGCTTCTCCTAGGGTTATGCGTCTCCGTACAATTTCCTGACGAGTTGGTATGTAGCACAGACACCAGAGCAACCGCCTGCGACACTAGAATGTAAAGCACTGATCAATTTAGTCTGCAAGGCTGAATTGTTGCCAATCCATAAGCCACCTTTTGTGTTTGATCAACCCATCTGACACTATAGCCACGGTTGTCCGGGCAGTTGATGGCGAGGTGGCCATTGCATCTATTGCATACAATTTTTAGATCTTCCTCTGCCCAAGCTGGCAAACACGAAGAATAGAGTAAATGGTGAGAAGCAAGGTTTTGGTCCTCCAGATTGCATAAACTGCGATGATTGGTGATAATGGTAAATAAACCAGGCTGGAGATAACTCATCACTTCTTGACGACCACCATCACTGCTAAGAACTCCTCATAGACCGCAAAGTAAGGATGCAGAAATGGGACAAGTGGGATCTCATTTTTACATCTCTATATTAACTTGGGACTAAGTGGGACAAGTGGGATAAGTCACAAATCTATCTTGTAACTTATCCCACTTGTCCCACTTAATCTAAAGTTATATAGATGTAAAAATGAGAATCCACTTATCCCATTTATCCCATTTCTGCATCCCTGCCGCAAAGTGACAATTGGTAGCGTAGGGAAAGGAACCCAGCATTCATACAGTTTGGCTCAAGCCCCTTCCTCCTGCTCCCGCGCTGCTCGCGAGTGTGGCTCTAGGATCCTTGTCCTATAGACGTGGAGAACACACACCGACCCCCTCCATCCTTGACATGACCTCGGCCAGCAATCATCTAAAGCCAAACGAAGGGTGTTTGTTGCATCCACCAAAATGGTTGTCAATGATAGGGTGGCCGATCTATTTTAAGACGATCGCTTGCTCGATGGGAAGGCTATGGCCAAGTTGGTACCTGACCTCCTTGTGCTCATATCTAGTCAAACGTGGAAACGGTGCATGGTCCCCATGATGCTGGTGGACAGCTGCTGGATCACTGACATCCAAGGGAATGTTACCCTTCTGGTTCTATGGTTTTATGTCCAGTTCTGGCAGATGATCCAAAATGTACAAATCTCGGGCTCTCCAGATGTGTTGTTTTGGCGCTGGATGGCCGACATCCAGTACACCTCTAAGTCCTGTTATGACACCCTCTTCCAGGGGGCATTAGTCTCGAGGTCATAGAAGCTACTTGGAAGTCCTGACCCCTCCCAAGGTGAAATTGTTCATCCCGCTCGCCTACAAGACCAATGTTGGATGGCCGAGAGACTTGCGACGCGGCCTGTCCCATGCATCGAGGTGTCTTCTCTGTGTGACCAGGAGGTAGAGAGGAAGCCCCAGCTCCTCACCGGTTGCTTCTCACGCATCGCCTCGCATGAGGTGCTTCCTGAATACGATCACCGCCAGGCTGCCCGTTGTTGGCGACAATTTTGTGGACTCGTGGCAGCAGACCATCCACTTTGGCACCAGCCGCCTTGAGGAAGCGGATCTCTTCCGTGATCATGATGTAGGCATGGTTTATCTGGAAGTAGCGCAGACGACTGTCTTCGACAATGTGCAGCCGAACATCGGCACTCCATATTGTGCGTGCAGGGGCAGCGGGTCTTGGAGCTTTAGGGCCTGTTCGGTATCTCTCCTCTCCGCTCCACTCAACGAATCAGCAGGGGAGCGTGCGGAGCTCGATTTTACCGGCTCCCGTAATTTGTGCTGCAGCTCCGCCTGCTCCCGGAGCGCGTCCACGGAGCGGAGAGGCCCCGAACGCGTCCTTACTCCCACCCGGGTAGCTCTTAGGGTGTCGAGTTGTATCTTTAGGATGTTGCCTTGTGGCTTGTGCATAAACCCTCTGCTATCAATGCATCATGCAAATCTTTTTTCGTTTTGTCAAAAAAAAAATTGCCTACGCCGTTTGGTTATGCTTGCCTTGTTGTTTGATGATTTGTGAGTCTAGGGTGTCGGCAGTATTACTTTCTTTCTCTTCTAGTTTCTGCATTTTTATAAAACGATTGTTTATTCAAATTTCAAAAAAATTATTTGAAGTGTTGTTGTTTCTTCTACTGACTAATACCTAAGTCATTTGTGTTCAGATTCGGATCAAAGGGATAGTAAGTGTTGCCATATTAAAATGTCAAAAGAGAACATTGTAATTGGTAATACTCCATCTCTATCATTTTATTATTCAAACATTATCTTTTTTTTTGTATGTCACCCCTACCATTCTAAAATATAGGTCTTGTTGGATACCAAAATGATTATAAATCAACATTGTTGCGAGCATTACTAGGTGATAAGGTAAATTGTTACTCTTTTACAACTTTAATGGTTCATTTGTTGTCTTTCCGTTTTAATATTTTTTCATGTCTTACAGAAATATCAGGT
Organism: Dactylis glomerata; assembly: GCA_007115705.1. NCBI lineage: Eukaryota > Viridiplantae > Streptophyta > Magnoliopsida > Poales > Poaceae > Dactylis > Dactylis glomerata. The sequence continues at coordinate 1,166,047 of QXEO01001193.1, forward strand.
GAAAAGAAATATCCTCTCTATCCACGAAGCACAAATACTCAAATGTTCCTCTCCTGGCACAACATGCTTCAGGTACTGAACTAATATTTATGAACTAATATTTATCAGTCCTAATTTCTCAGAATTTACTGATGATGTAACACTAACACGTTAATGTTTTTTAGATCAAGAAAGTGTGGACTTGGTGGGACAGAGTTTTGTGCACACCAAGGTCATGAATCTGCCCCCCTTGTCGTTTCGAGGGATGTTTCTTTCCTAGGTTTGCCGGTAAAGTTTCAGAGATGATACTTATTTAGTATTTGCTTGATACACATTATTGTTTGTGAAAATTTTATCATCAATAATACAGGATAAGGTCAAGTATGCAAGTACGATACTTGGGGGAATGCATATCTTGGATGGCATTTTGGTTCTGTCAGATGCCAAACTCAACTTCTCTAGGCTGCCAACACTTGAACTTGTTGCTGCTGCAAGCATACTGAATAAGAAGGTTGTACTCATCCAGATCCTGAATGATGTAGAGGATGATGCTAGAATTGTGGAGCATTACCATGAAATTACAGAGCTGATTCGAGTGAGTTATTTTTATCCCTTTCACCATTTTTCTGCAAATGTAATTTCTCAGCTGAGTTTAGATTGTCACCAAGTGCAATTTTACAGCCAAAGAATAAGTCTATTGGGACATTATTTTGTTTCAGATTTATGTATCATTGTGATCACTGGTTAGAATCCTAATTCAAGCACTCATCATTTCCTACAAAAAATATATTTCCTCTTAAATCTTCATGTCTTTCTTCTATGAAGGGTTCGATAAATGAGCACAGTAAGTTACATATGTGACCTAAAAGTTCTGATGCAAATTGTATCATATAATAGAATTACTACAGGAGTCGGCCATTGCCAGACCAAATGCATAAGCCATCTCACTGCTTCCTCACTCGTAGCTTCAAATCGACAGCTAAAACGTTATTGATCTAAAATCAGATCGATTTATAGCATGATATAGAATAACGCATGATAAAGTTGTGCATCATAAAAATAGCATGATATAGAATAACGCATGAACTGTTTAGTAGAATACAAGATATGTGTTGGCCTGTAGTATGGTCAGTAAGCACATTTTTATTTTCGCATAGCACCCTTCTAACAAATTTTAAGTATGTCAGAGCTGCAGACCTTCATGTAAATACCTAGTAATAATTTGAAACATACCATGCAAGTGTACAATTGCAATTAAACAAAATAAAGTAATCTTCAGTGGAGTTTCATAAAGTACAGACCTGCAAGGTCGGGTTTCTGGTCCTCTGTGGGTACTTGCGGATAAAATCTCAAGAAGAGCGGGGTTGGCCTTTTTTTATTTCGACAGCAAAAAAATCTCTGTTGCATATTCTAATTGGAACCAGCATTAGCTTGTCAAATTCCATCAATACATGTGTGACATTGAACCTAGAATGAAACAGACCCATATAATTTATGGCTCTAACATTTTGTTGAAGGTAGAAATCAAAATGCTTGGAATCGTAGTTGCAAATTTGTGTGTTCTTGCACTTGATATCATCGCCTGACTTATTGATGAACTTGACGTTTGCTTTCTAGTTTACTTGAAATTCTTTATGAAAATAAAGAACATGAGCACAATGCAGGGAGGATAAGAAAAGAAGTTAACAACCAATCACAAACTGTGGCTAGAATGAACTGTCCAGGGGCAGCACCTCGAAATAAGTCATCCTTTTTTTATACTAAAAATAAAATATTATTTAGGTCTGTATCATGCTATTGTTCTTAATAATATTATTTTCTGGTAGTTTATTACAACACACAAAAGGGTTGTTTAGTTTTTGTGGTATAGAAGTTTTCTTTCTTGCATGTTGTAATTTGTACATGGTATAAAATATTTTTTTTCACAATACTAGTAGCAAACAAGCAGCAACTTATTCCGCACTTCTGAAGTTTTTTAATTGTTGTACTTACGAAGATAATTTTTTGTAGAAAATGCATTTGGAAAAACCAATAATCATTCCGGCATCAGCTTCTGTAGCTAGTGACATTGGAACATTGTGCGCCCAGATCAATGATATATGTGTCCTGAAGAATATGACAAGCAGGCTCCTCTTCAAATGTTAATAATAGACAACTCTCTGGAAGGGGATGTGAAAAATGGAGAAATGGTGTTAATTATCTATGCACGAATTGTAAAGGTATGCGATTTATCTAATGTTCAGCAGCAATATCAATTGACAAATACTGTTTATTTATTCTATAGGATTGCACTAAAAGGACTTGTCCATCAACAAGCTTCTGCAGACCTTAGTTAGTAGTCTTTGCCCTTACAGGGCTTATATTTACAATGGAACGTGATTATATATACATAGGTCACTAAATATAAATAAATTTTCCCAATACGAATCAACCTAGTCAGAGTTGGGATTCTAAGTCGGATTTTCCTCCCACAGAATTGAGTCCTAGCATCAAGTAAGATTTCTTTAATCCAAGGTAAATTTTGGTACGGCTTATATATAGTTTTACCACCAAATTGTGCGACAAAAAAAGCAAAGTACATAGAATTCTCTGCAATACAGTAGGAATCTAGTAATAGTCGTCCACATTTGTTCCTTCATTATTGGCTACGCGTGAATTGGAAGGATGAGTGCCATCATCATCCTCATCTGGGACGGCGTCGTATTATTTGTCCTCATTGGTTTCATTGTTAGCTTCATCTGCATTGTTGTCATATACATGATTATACTTGTCATTGTCTAATCCAAGTTGCTGACCACCTGCATGTATATAAAAATAATATACATTAGATTTTTACATACATTTGAAGTATTTAAACATAGCTATATAACAAGTATACTTTGCATGCATCACCTCTGTTGTTTGTGATTGTTTCAACTTCATGGTCAAAATTTTCTTCTACATCAACATGTGCTTCCCTTCGAGTAATCCTATCAAGGGAGTGCAACCAATCTTGGTTTTGAGTAAACACTTGGTCTTCTTTTTCTGTGATCAATTCATCATTTGAGTCATTATCCTGAAACTCAAGAGCAGCCTTGGCATCCCTTCTCATTTGTCTTTCTTTAGTTTGAAGTTCTACATCACAAACACAAGATCTTTCATTTTATCTTGGTACAGTCGGTTTCTTCTTTTGCTGTGTACCTTCATGAATCATAATCTGATAATTAGTTAATTTTCAGTTTTTATGAAAATTATACTCTGTACATCGCAAAAAACACAAAAGGCTTTAGCGCTTCATTTCATTGAAAAGGTAGAGTTCAAGTTACAATCCTCCTAGGAGGCATGATACAGGGATTGTAATCCCAGGCTGGTGGCAGCACCACTCGGAGCCCTTTGGTTCCTGCCTTAGCCCACAGATTGCACTAAAAGGTGTTTTTACCAACTGAGAAGCGAAAAAAGAGCTGCATGTTAAACCTTTTCAGTTCTTGGCATTCATCTCCCTAAGAATCTGACGGGTTCATGGGATACCCAATGCCCACCGGCTGACAAATTTCAAGCATGCCGACTAAATGGCTGCTCGCCAGCTACAGCCGGCTAGGCCTGCTAGCTGGCCACCCCAGGGGAAAGCCAGACACCCTGAAGTCCACACTCCATACGTGGGCTGCAGTGGCAGAGTCGGCGAACAAGACCAAACGATATGGCCGGCTCACGGCCATGCCTTGATGTGTTTCCACGGGCGTCACCCACGGCAGGGTCGGATCTTGTCCCGAACAATACGACCTGACACCAGCATGGTGCCAGGCGCCTCCAAAGTCGCTTGTTGACGACAGCTACAGTGTGCGGGCGTCATGCCACGTAAAGGTCACAGAAGCCGGCGTCGCCTACAATGGAATTGGTGACGCCCTATCCCATCGTAGCCTTTCACACGAGGGCTGCAGCACAATGACACACCCCATCAGTAAGCTCGTGACGCCTTCCTATAAATAACTATGCCCCTCCCCCGTAGAGGGGGTTTGAACTCTTTCATACGCGCGCATACGCCCTGCTCCTCTCCCTAATAAGGACGACCAAGAGTGATCCGGTTTCCTGGGAAGCCGGCCACCCCATTGTAAACTCCGAGCAACTCACACTCACATATACAGTAGCACAAGACGTAGGGCTGTTACCGGCGATATTTCCCGGGAGCTGAACCTGTATAAATCCTTGTCTATGCCTGAGTAGTTAGCCCATCGGATCATGGCCACATACTCTACCTATAAACCCCGACAGAATCCCACCTATCAGCTAGTAAATTGGCACATGTTATTAAAAAATTGAAATCTCCAGTATATTGAAGAGAAAGTTGCTTGTGTGCAAATATTAACCTGATGATCTCTTTGATCTAGTTAGAACTGCAGACTCCATCCCGAATAGACCCCCTAGCATCATTTTTACACTTCATAATCGGGAACCATTCTTATGATGCAATTATAGAGCTCTACTATAACTTAAGAACCCCTTGAAATCAGGCCTATAATGGAAATGTGGATTCAGATAAGATGCAGCTGCATGCAGAGGCCTTTGGAGTTGTGTCTCAACCATAAATAAGCGTAGTCCTTGAATAGGTGAAAGTAGTGATTTATGGCCCTTTGTGATGTGATTGTAGTTGGGCGCATTTTATTTTCTTTTCAAGATCCTCAAGCATCAAGTCAATGCAATGTGCAGCAGAAGGTGTCCAGAGCTTTTCTCTTTTCCATCAAGAGATCACCAGCTGCTTTATAGTTGGATGCATTGTCAGTAACAACTTGGATAACATTTTCCTCTCCAGCCCGCTCTACTATCTCATCTAACGTGTCAAATACCTTCCCAGCTATCTTGCTAATTTCAGAGGTATTAAATGAAGACAAAAGAACAGTACCTTTTGGGCTGTTCATCAAGAAGTTATATAATGACCTTTTTGCATCAGAAAAACCATCTAACATGATAGTGCAGACAGTTTTTTCCACTCTTCTTTATAATCACATTGACCATTTTCCGAACTTCTTTTCTCCAGAAATAAACAGGCTTGTGTCCCTTGCCAAACTTACCAATGATATGAACCATTTTGCCGAACTCAGCATTCCTAACAGCATTAATGGTACAACACTAGTGCACAAGAAACGGAAAATCTTTGCACGAACCTCCTCTCTCCTTTTTTGTAGTGCTCGTTCATGGTTCCTTGGAAAGGTCTCTGTCACAAAATTGTCGATCACTTTCTGTTTGCATTTTTGTGATGCTTGCAGCCTGCTCTTGATCCTGTGAGGTCCGTTCTTCTTGTTCCTCTATAGCAATCAACTTTCTCCTCTTGGCACCATTTTCTTCTGCATGGTGTCCAAGAAGTTTGTACAAACATAGAAGTTAGTACCAGCCAAATGATGCTTCAATCTTTATATACTGCCAGATCTAGGTACATTACAAAACTTGCATTTCACTGTTTTTGCATGTGCATTAATCTCCTCACCATACTGCCAACCTGGGTCAGTCCGGTTGCATGATGCATTCTTTCGCTTAGGTTTACTAGCAGTGTGCTACAACCTGTGTTTGACATGTATGACCTAAAAATTTGAAAACAATAAATAGATCAACTTTGAGCTGTAATTTAGCACAAGTGAAAATACTTAGCAGTCAAACTTGTAGCCTTGTAGTTTACAGTTAAAAGAGCAAAAAAAAATCAAAGAAAACATACGATTTACCCTCCATTTAAATTAGGTTGAACCCTGGATGGGAGTATCCACCATGTGTAGTATCCATGGTTTTGCATCTTATTCTTTACGTATATTATATCAAAAGTTATATTATATCAAAAGTAAATCCCTACTACTTCTGACAAACGTACACGCCAATGCTAACTACAGTCCACTTATTTTCATTACTGCTGTACCACCTATTTTAATTTATTTTGTATATGAGTATTGAACATATATAAGAGAGAAAAAGTACTCCCTCCGTTCCATAATTCTTGACAACTATGTTTAGGTTCACATGTACTCCCTCCGTTTCAAAATATAAGATGTTGTAGATTTGTGAAGCAAATGTATCTAGACATGTTTTAGTGTGTATATTCGAGTGAACCTACACACCAAAAGATGTCTAAATACATTTGCTTCACAAAGCTAAAACATCTTATATTTTGAAACGGAGGGAGTATCTAGCACTAAAATGCATCTAGATATATATGAATCTAGACAAAGTTGAGTCAAGAATTATGGAACGGAGGGAGTATAGAAAATCTCAATCATGAAAGCACGACATCTATTTAAGAAAAAAAATTGAGTATGTGAACAGCCAGCTACTTGCCTAGTCAATCTACAGGGCCAGACTTTCAAGTCTTCTGCTCACCTTCTCCAAATCGACATTGATGATCATTCTTCCCAGTCTACTATTACTCGCGATGGACTGAGATTCCACTTGACAGGCAGACCAAAGGTCTTGTCGGCTGATAGTTTGGGCTTGGGGTGGATATTAAAGACTGTGAGGCAAGTGAAAAGGATTCAGAGGTTTGCATGATATTCTACTACAGACAGATCATATCATCATTTAATAGAGTTGGGCATAGTCCATAACAGGTTCGCGATTCTGAAACATTGTACACGACTCTAGAAATTTGGTCACGACCCTACATGGATTATACCTGACGCTGTTTCATAGCGGATTTGGATCGACATGCTGCCGTAAGATCGTAAAATTGTAGGATTTCACGAGTAGTATCGTGATACTACCTTGATATGAATGCATATCACATGGTATTTGATATCCATGTCCTGAAGCCAATCTGTTATCCGTTATTCACAACCTTTTCTCTTCATTTATTTCAGGGAACCATCAAGAAAAATCACCAACTAGAAATTCGCCCGGGATCAGTTAGTCGCGATAAGAACGGTCAACCAATATGCAATCCACTCATTGTTACTGTAGCAAGTCTACATTCTATAAAAGATAATCTGCAGTTGGAGCAAGCAGTTGCAGGTCATATGATTACAATCAGGAGTAACATTAATTATGACCAACTTGGTGGCATTGTCGTAAACTTGTCAGGCTATATAATTGGTGATGTCAATTTCTTGCCTGTTGTATTCTCAGTGATGAAGGTTAGAATATTTCATACTATTAGTTGTGAATTGTTTATAATTGTTTTTGTGTGTTTGGCCATATTTCATAAATACTTGTATGATTTGGAGTGTCTTGTAGGTCAAAATATCGCTTCTGCCACTCATATTTGACTCCTATATTGAAGAATTTAAGGAGGTGTCAAAGATTGAGGAAGATGAGAAATTGTTGCTGACCATTGGAGTGCTATCAGTAGAAGCACGTGTTCGGAAAATCATGAACGAGAATACTATTATATTTAGTATCAAATCACCAGTTTGTGCAAGGAAAAATGACATGGTGTTCCTTCTTAGACCAATGAATGTGAGTTGGCGTTTAATTGGGCATGGACAAATTGAAGATGGTAAAGTTATCAGAATAGATGAATCTATCTATGGTAAGTGACATGTTTAACTGTCTACTGAGACTCAAGTACTCAACCACTCCGTTATCGGTGAAAAAGTTATAGGTTGATACTTGCATAGAACAACTCTTATTTGCATTTAATTTCCATGATAATGGAAACATGTGTAGTAGTTCTTCCAAAGTAGTAATAATCTTGCTAACTAATTTCTTAGATGGGATATTGTTTCGATTTGGCAAAAACACAGCTTTGATCATGGACGTCAATATCTTTACTTGTTTTAGAAATGTATAGATTATGCTGAAATATGCAACATGTATATCCGTGAGGCCATAGGACAAACATATATACACATGTGGGTGGGGTAATCCAATCGAACAAAGCTATGAGCACAACATTGTTTATGTAGAACATGCATGCCCAAGTTTCACATGTGTTTCCACTTTTTTCTATCTTGCGTCAGTGGCCGTCTTGTACTGATGTGCCTTCTAATACACTTGTCATAGTGAAAGCTGTCATGTTGGGGGTAAGGGTTGGCACTGGTAAGAATGGTAGGAACATAGCTGACTTGATCCCATTCATTTCAGGTTAACTGCATATCATTTGTCAAAGAAGTTTTCAAGGAAGACGAGGACGATGATTTTATGGGTTAGCTCCATAAAGAATATCAAGCCCAGAAGCAAGAGTTTTAGAAGATCTGCAGAGGCAACCTAGGTGAACCAATCAGGATTAGAGATAAAATGTCTAACAGGTGAAACAATTGTGGCTATCTAGTTGTTCGAGTTGATTAAATTGCTTGTGAAGAAGATTTTCTAGGGCCGCATTGAGGGCATGCACTGTATTATATCACTAGAGGGCAGAAGAGTACATCAACATCATGTGATGTGGCAGGATATTTAGCACTAAGCAAGCCCCAATTTTTGCCATTAACAAATTATTTGCATACGCTGTATAAAAACATGCAGAATTGCAGATTGATGTGCCGCTCCTATAACTTTTTCTGCTCTTAAAGATAAATATCACTCTGGGAAAGGCGAAGGGCAGCTGTTTCCATTAAGACACTACAACTTCGTTCAGACTACAGTTAGCACTACTGTGTAGACTAAAGGGGCCTAGGGAATAGTTTGGTTAATTTGTTTATGTCATCAATTTGGGACAGTTAGTACTCCCTCCATATCGGATTATTAGGCAATTATATTTTTTAAGACAAACTTTAATCATTAATTTTAGTTAAGAAATTATGAGATATTTAACATAAAAATTATACCATTGAAAAGTTCTTTTGAATATGAATCCAATAGTTTAATTTTTATATAATATATAATATATTTTCTTGACTAAAATTAAAGGTTAAAGTTTATCTCGAAGTGTGTAATTGCCCTATAATCCGGTATGGAGGGAGTATCGCCGATGGACCTAAGAGCAGAGCTCAGTAATTTGACCAACACTTGCGCTGGTTCTTAACACCACAAGTTCTCTCGAGGACTATGCAGAAAGATACTTCAAACCTAAGCAAGCCTGGAAATGAAAATGTTGCTTCAAATGTAATTAATACAGCAAAAGTGAAAGAAAGACGTGACTTTTTTAGGAAAACACTTTTTAGTGTTTTGATTGCCAGTTGCCATGGAACAATGCGTTTGCCATTGTAAGTGCATTGTAAACTTCCGCCAATTAATGGAGATTCAGAAAACCATTCAACTCTGTGCACATTTACAATCCTCACTTGAAGATTTTTACAGTAACATTCACTAGGCAGTAACATTCACTAGGTGTCAAATAGGAACACGATATGTCTTACAAACAGAGCAAGAATAACATTATTCAAGAGAGGCACCACCGGTCAGATGCTCTATGCAGGCATACTACATAAATTACTACTGCCAACTGCTATCACATTTCATGGATCCAGACGTCCACGGCACTTTCATCCCCATCAGAACCCTGAGGAAAGTTCTTCTCTACAGCACATACAGTTGCTCTGTCCCTCTCAGCATCAAACATGATAAAATCCACAAGGGGAGGAAAAGTAGAAGCCCAGCGATCATCTCCATTCCCAATCTTGTCCTCGTCATAGTCCTCCAATCCACCATTATGTTCTTTGTCGATAGGATGGTTAATCTTTATGTGTTCGGCACTACAAGAACGACACCCTCCTACATGTTCAAGAAAGAAGAGTTAGCATACGAGCTTTTCACAACAGAAAAGAGAGAAAAACATACAACACTTCAGAAGGGAAATTAAATGTGATACCAGGCTCATAGCTCCTGCCTGAGTAGAAAAAAACAAAATCTTTAAAATCTTTAAAAAAATTGACATTGAATATGTTTCCTAACTGCATGCAAAATTTTGCTGAGGAAAGACATGTGTGATGGTAATGCAAATAAACATAATTCGGTGCTCAAAGAAATGACATGTGTAGCTTTTTAGAGCACTCTGATTTGTTCTTCTTTCTCCACAGACCACAGACCACCGCACATCTCTTTTCTCAATGAATTTTTGTATGCAGTTGGAATGCATGTTCATGTTCGTTGTCAAAGAATCACATTTTCAAAATTTTGTTTTGCTATTTTTGGATTTTCCTACTTGGGCAGGAGCATATAAGAATGGGAGCCAAAACGCATTGCCCCACTTTAGATATAGCAAATACAATTTTAAAGCGATGTAACTTGTTCAATAAGGTTCAGCTAGCCAATATAGCTGACTGGAGGAGCATGGCAGGATAACCTACCAAGCAATAACGACATGACACATTCTTATTCTATTTACAAAAAACAGTTGCACAGGGACTGATAAAACAAAATGGAGTATGATCACCAAGATAGACCGAGGCAGGTGGATGGGGAATTTGCTTTGGGAGACCATCGGAAAAAGTAAAGTCATGACTTGAATTAGCTTACAAATTCTGAGGGTGACCCAGCTCGAACTATTTAGAGTCAGAAATAGCAGACTACAGAACAAGGAAGACTAAATGAAAGGAGCCAACATATTAATGTGTTTTTGGTTCGAAAATTGTATTTGGGGCAGCAAAACTCCTTACTATGAATGTTTTCCTAAAAATTGTCTGTCAGGATTGGAGCTGACACCATTTTGTATCTAGGAATAGAATATGTAAGAAATCAAAATGTTGGATAATGGTGGCAGGAGAGAGTACCATACCAATTCTAGACGGTTTGATTGGGCAGCACAAGACGATATCATCCACGAGGAATTCGTCATCCTCACCCGTGAATACAGTTGCTTCGGCGAAGAAGAAAATGGGCAGCTCACCAGCGGCGTCCTTTGGCCGTGCCAGGAAGTTGATGTGCCAAAAGGCTCCCGAACGAATGAACATGTGCAAGCCACATATGAAATGGAGCTCGTAGTGTTGACCTGTTTGCTGAGCATATTTGCAGAGTGCAGCTTGAGTCAGTTGGCGTGAGAATTCCTGCGAATCTTTGCAGTTTTCGATCCGGGCCTTGATTATGGCGGCCACCCAGGTTGTCATCAGTGGGGGAAGGGGACAGAGGTCAGGAATCGGTGACGGCACCAGCATGGCGGAGAGGCGGTCGAGGACGGAGGCGGAGAGCACCTGGTTGACGCGGAGAAGCTTGCCCGCGTCATGTTCCACCGTGGGAAGGATCGAGGAGGCGAAGAGAGCCATGGCGCGCGGCATGGGGTGGTGCGCCGCCTCCGCGGCAGCGAGAAAGGCAGCATGTGTGGGGGCCAAGGCTGAGTCGGAGGCGGAGGCGGAGGCGATGGCTTGCAAGAGGTGAGCCCCGGAGAGATGGAGGTGCCAAAGCGCGTCGTCGCGGGAGAGCGAGGGACAGAGTTGGAGGAGGAAGGCGATGAGGCCCTCCAGGGAGCGGTGAGCTATGCGGGCCAAGCATCCGGGACTGATTTCGAGCACGTCGCCGAAGTGAAATTCGGTATTGGGGCGGCGGGGAAAGGCGGCGTCATACCAGATGGCGTTGACGAGGATGTTGTCGACGGGGGAGAAGTGGCCGTAGCAGTGGCCGGCGACGAGGACGCCCCGGGCGTGCGTGCTCCAGAGCCGGTCGGAGGGGATGCGGGAGAGCGCCTCCAGGTAGAAGGTTCGGATCAGGTTGAGCAGCCCGAGCCTCAGGGCGCGAGGGTCCGGCGGAGCAGGGATCGCATCGTCGTCGTCCTCCTCGTGGCGCTTGGGAGAAGAGGAAGGGGTTTCGCGTGGGGCGGCGCGGTCCGCCGGTACACCACCAGATCCGGTTGAGGGGGTTTTCTCAGGCGAAGCGGCGACGGCCTCCTCGGTTTCTGTATGTCGGCGGCCTCCCTTACTGGCGGTCATTGGCGCTGGCCGGCGGCGCTCGCGATTTGGTTCCCCGGCAGTACTACGCGTTCGGGAGAAATCTAACGAGCAAACGCTAGCTCTGTTCCTTCGCTCTGGGAGGAGGAAGAAATTTGGGGAAATTTCAGATTCAATACGGATACAAATTGGGCCGTTCCTATTCTTTTTATTGTTGACGGTTTATCGCCTATTTTTTTTCAGCGCAAAAGTCACGAACTCTGATAATTATTCATTAAAAAGAGGAAAAGTGATCCGATCTATAGAAAAACAGACCAGAAACCATATAACAAGAAAACCCGACATGCGGACTACTCATAAAGCCTGAAACAACAAACGCAACAAGAGAAAACACCGACGATTCCACACAAAGGATACAACAGTTGCATCTATCATGTAATCTCACTCGGCTTCTTCTTCTTGGCGTCGACCTTTCTCACTTTGGGCTTTTTCACCTTCTCCATCTTCTTCACAAGGGAGCCAACCATCGTGATGGACCTAGGCGACAAAGGGGTCTTGAACTTGTCATTGAAGGCGGCCATGGCGTTGTCATCAAACTCAGTGTTCTCTTCTAGGAGGCCCAAAGTGCGCGCGAGCAACTCCTGAGTCGTACCATCCTTTCGCTTCTGCTTCTGCTTCTCGATGCGACAACTTCGACGAGGTGTGGTGGCCACCTCCATAGGAGCACGAGCGCGCATAGGGCCCGATGTAGCAAGGATAGGCGAAGGCAATGGCTGAGAAACCAATGACAGAAAGACATTGTGCTTGACGACGATAGGATCCTCTGGATCAACTTGAATGCCCTCTGTAGCCGCAGCTGAAGGTACAAAGACACTGGCGATAGCAGGGATCTCCTCCAAAGGCGCCTGCAAGAGCGACATTGGCGCCTGCTTTTTCAAAGCCAAGTTGGCTAAGAAATCGCAAAGCTTGGTGGAGTTGGCCACCTCAGGATCAACTGGAGCTTCAACAAAAAGCTCAGCCAACCCAAAGCCCTCGGCAACATCAGATATGGAGTCGCGAAGAACCTCAAAGGATGCAACATTATCTTCATGCGCATCTGGCAACAAAGGTGAAGGACCAGAGGAGCACTCAGGAGGCATACGAATGTCGTCCAAGCCAACAGGAGGCGAGCTGCAAACACGATGGACAGGCCAGAAGGGGCCGAAGATCTCAAAGAGCTTAGCATCCATTAGCCCAGCATCCGAAGTTCGAACACGGGCGCACCAAACACCACTGGTAGAATTCACCTCCACACGCTCCCAACTTCCAGCAACACGCTCTAACCAAAGCTTGATTGCAGCAGCCTCGTCCTGCAGGGGCCGATTTACCTCTTCGATGCGATCTGCAACAAGCTGAAGTAGCTCGGTGCGCAGAGAAGCAAACTGGGCCTGCAAGTCGAAGTATGGAACGACGCTGACCGAACAATCCCCACCAACTCTAGGAGAGGATGATGGCAAACTGAGGCAAGCTGCAAAGATTGGCACACAACCTCGGCCCAGGCCTGAGACTGCGTAGGGCGAGGAGAACCAGCAGATGGAGAGCAACTTCGTGGAGTAGGAGAGCGGCCGACTAGAGATCGACGGCGGCAATTACGATCCCGACGACCCGAGCAATGGCAACAGATCCAACAGAAGGGCTCCTGATAGGTGCCAACTTGGTGGCCGCGCTTGAGACTCCTGAAGCACCGCCCTTGAAGGCGAGACTCCGCTCGAGCGCTTCCACCCTTGAAGATGGGGGCGGGATGGCTCGGCCATAGCGACGGCTTGAACCCACATGCAGCCAGCCCCACTGGTCGCCCAGGACCACGGCAGGAGCATGGGGCGTACATGGCTGTGTTTATGAAGTTGGCAACCGCGCCGGTGAATCCTCAGCGGGAGCTTGGGGCATCTGGAGCAGCAGAATACCAGCCTCTCTACAGAGGAGAAAAATGTCGGCCTGAAGGGAGACGGCGGGAGGGAGCCCGGTGATACATCTCAAACGTATCTATAATTTTTGATGCTCCATGCTTGTTTTACACCGTTTGCTTCATGTTTTGTTTACACTTCGTGGCGTTTTTATACGATTTTTGGAACTAACCTATTGACAAGATGCCACAGTGTCAGTTCCCTGTTTTATGCTGTTTTTGTGTTTCAGAAAAGCTACATAGGAAATATTCTCGGAATTGGACAAAATAAAAGCCGAAACTCCTATTTTTTCCGGACGAAGGACGAGGACCGAAAGAGAGCCGGAGGGGGGCCAGAGGGCAGGCTCACCAGGGGGTGGCGCGCCCCCCTCCTGGCTGCGCCAGGGGGTGGTGAGGCCCCCCTGGTGGCCCTCTGACGCCGCCTCTCCGCCTATTTAAAGCCTCCCGAAGTCCAAACCCTAAATCGATCGGCGTTTTTCCCAGAACAGTTCCGCAGCACCGCTGCCATCGAAGACAAATTTCGGGGGATAGAAGTCTCTGTTCCGGCACCCTGCCGGGACGGGGAAGTGCCCTCGGAGCCATCTCCATCGACGCCGTCGCCTCATCCGCCGTCTCCATCGACCTTGCTGTCTCCTATGATGAGGAGGGAGTAATTCTCCCCCGGGGCTGAGGGCTCTACCGGTAGCTATGTGGTTCATCTCTCTCTCCCATGATCTGATCTATATGTGATCGTGAGCTTTGTATCTAGTTGAATTGGTAGATGCTATTATTCAGATATTATGCTACTCCTGTGCTTTATTATTGTAATCTCCGGAGATACCTTGTATCATGATGTGAAGGTGACAGTGTGCGCATCATGTGTGTCTCTGTCTCTTTTGGCTAGTGTCTCTATGATTATTGGTGTTTGTTGGAACCATCTAGTGCGTTCACGATGATAGTGTGAGACAATCTAGTTTGGGGACGTGCGAACTTTGAGGAGTGCTTCGTAGCCCTACGCATGATTTGTGTTTGTTATCCATTGGAGAATAGTTTAGAGTGGCATAGTGAAGTTAGTATCTATGGGTTCAATTATGTTATTTTGTTGAGAGTGACCACTAGTGAAAGTATGATCCCTAGGCCTTGTTTCCAAGCATTGAACACCGTTCACATTCAGTTTTGTTACATGTTTGCTCGCAGCGATATTTATTTTAGATTACATTTACTACTTATAATCATCACTACTACTTGTATTTCACTATCTCTTCGCCGAACTAGTGCACCTATACATCTGACAAGTGTATTGGGTATGTTGGGAACACAAGAGACTTTCTGTATCATAATTGCAGGGTTGCTTGAGAGGGATAGCTTTGACCTCCTCCTCCCTGGGTTCGATAAACCTTGGGTGATCCACTTAAGAGAAACTTGATGTTGTTCTACAAACCTCTGCACTTGGAGGCCCAACACTGTCTATAAGAACAGACGCGTGCGTAGACATCAAGGTCTTTTCTGGCGCCGTTGCCGGGGAGGTAAGGTAAAAGGTACTCACATCCTTTGACTACTAAGTCTGTTAGTTGCTGGTGAGTGCTCGAAGTTATTTCCTTTAGATTCTGCAATTATATCTTTTTTTATTTTTTTTTATTTTCACTAGTTAGGCTTAATGGAAAATAAAGAGTTTTATAGTATCTTTCCCGAGGTAAGACTTGAAGTGTTTGAAAAACCTTTGGAGCTTTATTTGCATAGCAATGTTATTTGTATGAATTCTTTGAACACCATTATTGCTAAGGTTATAGAAAGGTCTAAGCTTGGGGAAGCTGGTTTTACTAAGCATGATATTTTTAGTTCCTCGGCTTTAGTGGAGAAAATTCGCTCTGATGATATTTTATCTCCCATATGTGATGATTCTAATGATGTTTGTAATCCTCGTTCTTTTAAAATACCTATGAAGATTGTTGAACGTGCTATGAATAACTACTATTTAGGAGATGGAACTGTCCATCCCGGTGATCATTTGCTCTTTATACATGAATTATGCGAGTTGTTCAAGTGTGCAGGTATTTCTAAAGGTGAAGTTAAGAGGAAGCTATTCTCTTTATCACTGAAGGGCAGAGCTGCGGAATGGTATAAGACGCTGAAGGATGACCGATCTATTAGTTGGGAGGAAATCGTACCTCTCTTTTATTCTAAATTCTATCCTTCTAGTGAGGTTCATAAAGATAGGAATTATATTTATAATTTTCATCCGCATGATGGAGAAAGCATTGCCCAAGCGTGGGGAAGATTGAATTCACTAATTCTCAAATGTCCTATTCATGAGCTCCCCGTAATATTGTTATTAATAATTTTTATGCAAGGCTTTCAGGATATTACAAGGACTATCTAGATGCATGCTTTGATGGGTCTTTCACAAGCAAGGAGGTTGACGACAAGTGGGATCTGCTTGAAACAATTCAAAGCAATATCGAAGATTGGGATAGCAACAAAGGTAAA
Source organism: Dactylis glomerata (assembly GCA_007115705.1). Lineage (NCBI taxonomy): Eukaryota > Viridiplantae > Streptophyta > Magnoliopsida > Poales > Poaceae > Dactylis > Dactylis glomerata. The sequence goes on from QXEO01001193.1 coordinate 1,182,139, forward strand.
GGATCGGGAATGAAGAAACCCAAATGTGGGACAAGGCTCTAGATGAGCTTGGTGAAAAGGTTTGCGCCCTTTATCCTTTTATTTGTGAACTTTGCCATGAAAAGGGTCATTTTAATTTTCAATGCTCAGGCCATAATAGTGACCTTTCTAATCCAATGAGTACTGCAAGTTTGTATTGTGATGACAAGATCACCCTCAATCAGCATGATGAGCTTACCTTATTTTTGGGGTGTGAAGAGTTATCTAGAAAAACTTCTTTGGTAGATATGAGTGCTTTTGATACTATTAGCATCCTGTGTGGTTGTCATCTTTATTGTGTTAAGGATTGTCGCGCAAATACTTACATTCAAAATGTTATGAAAGAGGATGCTTTACCAAAATATAACAGATCTAATTTGTGTTTCCATCTTAATAACAAAAAGGAGGAGTCCTCCAAAGTTTCTCCTGTCGTTTCTGTTAATAAACCACCAGATTATGTGGAGAAGCTTCCTTTCAAGCCTCTCCCTCCTAAAGAAGTGAAGAAGAAGAAGAAGAGTAAAAGGAGATAGGAAACGGTATCTTCCCCAAAGCATATTGCTCCTATTATAGTTTTAGATAAATCTGCACTCGATGATGTTCTTGTGCCTGCTACCTATATTAGTGATCATGATTGGGAAAAGCACTCTACTTTTGATATTGAAAATCTTTTTGGTACCGATTCTGAAAATTATGAGGGTAATAATTGTTGTACCATTAGTGCTATTCATGTTCCTTCCAATGATGATATGTTTACATATGAACACACTTTGGAAGATAGTTATTCTACTGCTTATGATGATTACCATGATGAGTATAATATTTTTAGTTCACCTGCCATTGAGGAGGAAGCAAGGTATGATTACAATATGCCTCCTATTTTGATGATTATGGTGATGAGAATAGTTATTTTGGTGAATTTGCGCCTACTACAATTGTTCATGTGGGAAGTATTAATTCTTTTATGCATGTGGCTCATGATAAGGATGTTTTATGTGATAGTTATATTGTTAATTCTATTCATGATGCTACTGAAAGTTATTATGAGAGAGGGAAACATGGTTTGATGGATCTCAACAATATTAAGTTTCCCCTTTTTTGTTGGAATTCTTGAAGTTGTACTTATTTTGCCTTCCCATGCTTTTTACTATGTGCCTCGTTGATTTGTTTTCTTACAAGATTCCTATGCATAGGATGTGGTTTAGATTTAAATGTGTTTCATATTTTATTTTTGATGCTCTCTCTTGCTTCAAGTTCTTTTATGGCGCCTTTGCCTTAAGCTCTTTTCTGGCGCCTACATGAGCATCTTCTCAAATTACTACGCCTAGCTCAAAGGCGTTAAAAAGCACTCTTAGAAGATAACCCAATGTTTTCTGTTCAGTACTTTTTCTTTTATTTGAGTTTTGGAAGTTATTACTACTGTAATGATCTCTCCTTATCATTTTATTTTGTTTTTGTTCCAGGAAGAAACTCTAATTTGAGGGAGGTAAGATTTGGGGAAGTTGTTGTCCTGAAACAGATTTCTGTGCTGCACCGTAAAAAATCGTGAAAATTCTCAGAATATCTTTTTGATCTGAAATTTCTTGTGCATATGCCCCAGGTTATATCCAAACTTTCATTAGTTTTGCACTTTTCGATTTGAGCAACAGAAGGTCCTCAAAAAAATCGACCTTTGTCAGCTGTTCTGTTTTGATAGATTTCTGCCACTATTTGTGTTTGCCTCTCGATCGCTTTCTTTTTGAGTTCTTTTGATCACGGAACTTTTGAGGAAGTTGCTACAGTTGTATATGCTTTATATATGGTGTTTTTGAGTTTGAAACTGAACCAAAAGGGTTGATTTACTATAATGTTTATACTAACGTTGCTAATATAATTGTGTGAAGTTTTGTATGAAGGAAGTTTTCAATTGTAGGGAATGGAGAGTGATGAGATGAGATGAAGTATGGACAAAAGCTCAAGATTGGGGATGCCCATGTCACCCCAAGAAATATCCAAGAGGTACAAGTGTCAAAGCTTGGGTATGCCCCCGAGGCACACCTTCTTCATCGGCAAAAATCAGGTCACCTTTCAAGACACTATATTTTTATTGCTTCATATTCTATGCGTTTTTCTTAGAGCGTCTTTATTTTCGCTTTCAGTTTTCTTTTGTTTTGTTTGCTGCAATAAATGGTTGGATCACATCATGTTTATTTTGGAGAGAGACTTACTCCGTTTTTCATTGCCAAGAACACTCTAGTTTTCACTCTTATCGTTCAACAAGTGTTCTCTTTTTCTAGAACTGCGTTTAGCTTTCTTTTTTCGCCTTGATTTTTGTTCAGATCTTCTTTTATCTTCGCATCAAGGTGTATTTATACTACTGGTCTATGTTTGTTTTCATCAAAAGAGTTGTTTCAAAAAGGTTTGAATGGTGTTGGAAAAGAGAAAAAAGTTTCATGCAAAAAGTGGTAGAAAAAGGAGCTTGTTTAGACTGCGGCTTAGACTTTTGCATGCCATGCTTGGTGTCATTTTGATAGTATGATTAGTAGTTTTTGCTGTAGCATGACTTGTCTCAAATGACTGAGATTGCTTAATGAGCCTTTTAAAAAAATCATATGTTGTTTTTATTATATGGAAGCATTTATTTGGTTTTCTCCTAAATGCTTTATTTGGGTTGACTTGGCGCATGCTTACAACATGTTTGACTCTTACAAAGTCGCCATAAGCCTCTAGGATCATTTGGTTTTTAACTTGTGATGTCACTTTATGCTTCTTTTAATGATATTTTATCACTATGCATGATTATGGCCGTTATTGCTCTCTTAGTTGGTCGCTCCCAGTCTTTTGCTAGCCCTCATTTTGTACTGAGTATAAGCTCTACTCGTGCATCCAACTCCCAAAAACCAAGCTTTCCAATGTGTCCACCATACATACCTATTAGCAATTTGTTATTCCAAGTACATTTGACTTGCTTTTATCTATCCTTCAAATTAAACTCTTTTTGGTGTTATGTGAAAATTAGTCAGTAAAGCTCTTACGAACCTGACGGCACACTTTACTTTTCTCGCTTTTAAAATTTTGACATTGTGGCTCTCTTATGTTGATGTTATGCTTGCAAGTTGTAAGTTGGAAATTAGCCCAACCATGCCGTCATGGGGCAAGCTTTCAACATTGCACTTTCTCTCATTTGAGTTGATATCGTGATCTTTTGTTTATGGATACTCGCGATGTGAAATAAGTTGGGATCTTGTGAGATTATGGAGTTTGTATATGTGTTAGAGAAATGCCTGGGCCGCTAATCTAAGCCATGCATCATTCATGGTGGAAATTTACAACATGCCCATAGTGGACATTTCACGACGCATCTCACAATAAAAAGCTATACCAATGGTAAATAAAAGAGATGTCGAGGTGTTCATTGTCTGTTTGTCTTGTCATTTTGATGTGGGCTTGTTCCATGTCATCGGGCAGGAGGTACCCCGTTGGCGGTTCTCGATGATACGTGTATACTTATAATGACAAGAGCTTGCTTGGGACCTAAGTCGAGTAGCATGAGGTTTGTGTATTCGTACTTCACGGGACACGAGGTTTTCAACTTATGATTTGTTAAGCATATGCTCATAATTGTACTCGCATTTATTTTAACCATTCAAGATGCCTATAATGGGGGCAATGAGAGCTCAAAGCTAGTAAGTACCATAATTTTTGAAGGTTTATAAAACTTGCAATCCCTGCTTCCCTCTCCGAAGGGCCTTTCTTTTACTTTTATGTTGAGTCTCCGCCTTTTACCTTTATACACCGTCTAAGAGAGCATAGTTGCCATTCTGAGTTTAATGTGCATAGTTCCAAAGTTTATCATTGATTGATTCATGATTATGGTTTTGCTTGTTCTTAAATTATTTGTATCTAGTCGCCCTCTTAAACTTGAAGGTGTCCTATGCATTTATGATTTGCAATTCCATGAAGGACAAGCTGAAAACCACTTTTATATGTTTTTCCATATGATTTGAACACACACTTGACTTTCAATGTTTCATTGTTCATGATCTTTCGTTTGTGTTTCTTTTCATGTTATAACATGGTTGCTAAGTTTTTATTGTCAAGATTATATCTCTTATGCCCATGTTTTAAGTTCTTTGATCCCAGCACTCAATGCTCTACTTCATTGATCAAGATTGTGATGGTGCATGTCACCTAAAAAATTATTCTTTTGTTATCACTTACCTACTCGAGGACGAGCAGGAGTTAAGCTTGGGGATGCTTGATACGTCTCAAAAGTATCTATAATTTTTGATGCTCCATGCTTGTTTTACACCATTTGCTTCATGTTTTGTTTACAATTCGTGGCGTTTTTATGTGATTTCCGGAACTAACCTATTGACAAGATGCCACAGTGCCAGTTCCCTGTTTTCTGCTATTTTTGTGTTTCAGAAAAGCTACACAGGAAATATTCTCCGAATTGGATAAAATAAAAGCCGAAACTCCTATTTTTCCCGGACGAAGGATGAGGACCGAAAGAGAGCCGGAGGGGGGCCAGAGGGCAGGCTCACCAGGGGGTGGCGTGCCCCCCCTCCTAGCCGCGCCAGGGGGTGGTGAGGCCCCCCTGGTGGCCCTCTGACGCCGCCTCTCCACCTATTTAAAGCCTCCCAAAGTCCAAACCCTAAATCGATCGGCGTTTTTCCCAGAACAGTTCCGCAGCGCCGCCACCGTCGAAGACAAATTTCGAGGGACATAAGTCTCTGTTCCGGCATCCTACCGGGATAGGGAAGTGCCCCCGAAGCCTCTCCATTGACGCTGTCGCCTCCTCCGCCGTCTCCATCGACCTTGCTATCTCCTATGATGAGGAGGGAGTAGTTCTCCCCCGGGGCTGAGGGCTCTACCGGTAGCTATGTGGTTCATCTCTCTCTCCCATGATGTGATCTATATGTGATCGGGAGCTTTGTATCTTGTTGAATTGGTAGATGCTATTATTCAGATATTATGCTACTCCCGTGCTTTATTATTGTAATCTCTGGAGATACCTTGTATCATGATGTGAAGGTGACAGTGTGCGCATCATGTGTGTCTCTTTTGGCTAGTGTCTCTATGATTGTTGGTGTTTGTTGGAACCATCTAGTGCGTTCACGGTGATAGTGTGGGACAATCTAGTTTATTTGGGGACGTGCGAACTTTGAGGAGTGCTTCGTAGCCCTACGCATGATTAGTGTTCGTTATCCATTGGAGAATAGTTTAGAGTGGCATAGTGAAGTTAGTATCTATGGGTTCAATTGTGTTATTTTGTTGAGAGTGACCACTAGTGAAAGTATGATCCCTAGGCCTTGTTTCCAAGCATTGAACACCGTTCACATTCAGTTTTGTTACATATTTGCTCGCAGCGATATTTATTTCAGATTACATTTACTACTTATAATCATCACTACTACTTGTATTTCACTATCTCTTCGCCGAACTAGTGCACCTATACATCTGACAAGTGTATTGGGTGTGTTGGGGACACAAAAGACTTTCTGTATCGTAATTACATGGTTGCTTGAGAGGGATAGCTTTGACCTCCTCCTCCCTGAGTTTGATAAACCTTGGGTGATCCACTTGAGGGAAACTTGCTGCTGTTCTACAAACCTCTGCACTTGGAGGCCCAACACTGTCTACAAGAACAAACGCGTGCGTAGACATCACCCGGCGGCGGCAGCTGAAGAAGAGGAGTAGGCGGCTCGGCAACCATCATGCCAGAGCACGGGGACAGCGACCGTTGTGGGGCCCAGCGAGGCATGGGTGATGGGTTCGTAGCATAGAAAACAAAAAATTTCCTACGCAAGAACACATAAACTAGCCAAGATACTCTACGAGGTGGTAGCAACGGAGACTAACCCTCGACGACCGTAAGCGGGGATTACGTTCCCGCACAAACGTTGATGATGGAGAGTCGATGTAGACGCACGTAGTCGACGTAGTTGTTCACTTGATGCAGTCGACGTAGTGGTTCACTTGACGATCACAAGATCGTGTACACGGCGCCACAAGTGGCAGCGCCCCCGTGCTCGGTCACACGTACAGCTCGACGTCGACTCCTCCATGCCCTCGGTCCAGCGGGGCAGCGGAAGAAGGGATCCGCCGGACACTCCACCACACACTTCTCCAAGTGTATGAACTACGAACTACAATTCCGGCAGAGCTTCGCTAAGCAGAGACGGAAATTGGGCAGCAACTATGCGAGGGAGGGGAGGATCAAGAAGTGTGTCACATGGAGGAGAGGGAGGGGTTTATATAGGGGAGGAGGGGCAGCCCCCAGGGGGTGGCCGGCCAAGGAGGCCCTCCCCCTCTTCATGGTGGTAACCCCCTCTTCATTCCCTTCATGGTGGTAACCCCCTCATCAACATGAGGTAACCCCCATTTTAATTTTGCATGGCATTCATGCTAATTAAAATTCACACTTATTGATTTAATAAAACATTTTTATTTCTTTAATATTTGTTAATTCATTCAATTAACAAACATTAACAAATACACCCTTGAGTTATTTTGATATCCCGAAACAGTTTTGGTGCTTTTCTGAAACAACCCTTATGCTGTCCTGTAATTCGATCGGAGTATCGTATCCACTCAAAAACGACGGCGAACCTTAAGTGTGTCACCCTACGGTTCGTGAATAACGTGGACATGATCGAGACTCCTCTCCGATCAATAATCAACAGCGGGATCTGGAAATCCATGATGACTCCCACTTACTCAACGATGAACTAGTGATCATGTGAACCAGTAACGAACATAGTTAATTCCTTTTGTCTCGCGATATTATTACTTGTCCGAGATCCGATCATTTGGTATCAACCATACCTAGTTCGATCTCGTTCCCGACAAGTCTCTTTACTCGTTCCGTGATAATGCATTCCTGTGACCTAGTCACATGCTTGCAAGCGATTCCAATGCAATATCACCGAGAAGGGCCCAGAGAATATCTTTCCGTCATCCGGATGGACAAATCCCACTCTTGATCCATGAGCCTCAACTAATACTTTCAGAGTACCCAAATCAACCTTTATAATCACCCTATTACGGTGTGACGTTTGATATCATCAAAGTACCCTTCCGGTATCAGTGATTAACATGATCTCATGGTCTAAGGATTAGAACTACTTCGCATGAGTTTGATATAGCAATGAACTTGATGACTTGATCGTATTGCTATTCGTACTATGGGTGTGAGTGTTCATCACATCATTCTTCTAATGATATGACCCCGTTATTAACAACATCCAATGTTCATGATCAGGAAACCATGATCATCAGTTAATCGACGAGCTAGTATAAAAGAGAAGCTTTACTAGGAACCCTTTTAGTTTATTAATCACACAAGTATTAATGTTTCCGATTAATACAATTCTAGCATGAAAAATAAACATCTATTATGAACACGGAATAATATAATAACAACTTTATTATTGCCTCTCGGGCATATTCCTTTCAGTCTCCCACTTGCACTAGAGTCAATAATCTAGATTACATAGTGATGAATCTAACACCCATTGAGTTCTGGTGCTGATCATGTTTTGCCTTGGGGAGAGCTTTAGTCAACGGGTCTGCCACATTCAGATCCGTGTGCACTTTGCAAATCTTTACATCACCATCCGTGACATGCTCACGGATGGAGTGAAATCGGCGCTTTACATGCTTGAATTTCTTGTGAGACCTTGGCTCCTAAGTATTGGCTATGGCACCATTGTTGTCGCAATAGATAACCATTGGATCCAATGCACTCGGAACCACACCCAGTTCGGATATGAACTCCTTCATCCAAACTGCTTCCTCCGCCGCTTCTGAAGCAGCAATGTATTCCGCCTCTGTTGTTGATCTCGCCACCACGCTTTGCTTGGAACTCCTCCAGCTTACTGCTCCTCCATTCATAACAAATACGTACCCGGATTGAGACTTAGAGTCATCCGGATCAGTGTCGAAGCTAGCATCGACGTAACAACTTGCGATGAGCTCTACTTCACCGCCATATACGAGAAACATATCCTTAGTCCTTCGTAAGTACTTAAGGATATTCTTGACCGCCGTCCAGTGTTCCAAACCTGAATCAGATTGGTACCTACTAGTCAAACTAATAGCATGTGCCACATCTGGTCTTGTACATAACATGGCATGCATGATAGAGCCTATGGCAGAGGCATAGGGAATCTTATTCATCTCTTCTCTATCTTCAGCTGTAGCCGGACCTTGAGTCTTACTCAAGATCTTTCCTTGCAACATAGGTAAGAACCCTTTCTTACTATCCTCCATTCTAAACCTCTTTAGAATCTTGTCAAGGTATGTACTTTGTGATAGCCCAATTAAGCGTCTTGATCTATCTCTATAGATTTTGATGCCTAAAATATACGCCGCTTCACCAAGGTCTTTCATCGAAAACTTACTGTTTAAGTAATCTTTTACGCTCTTCAAAAGTTCTGTATCATTTCCAATCAGCAATATGTCATCCACATATAATATTAGAAATGCTACAGAGCTCCCACTCACTTTCTTGTAAATACAAGTTTCCCCATAAGTTTTGACAAATCCAAACCCTTTGATAACTTCATCAAAACGGAGATTCCAACTCCGGGATGCTTGCTTCAGTCCATAGATGGATCGCTGAAGTTTGCATACCTTGTCAGCATCCTTAGGATCAACAAAACCCATGGGTTGTACCATGTACAACTCTTCCTCAATGTTACCATTAAGGAACGCGGTTTTCACATCCATCTGCCAAATTTCATAATCGAAAAATGCAGCAATTGCTAACATAATCCTAACAGACTTTAGCATCGCTACGGGTGAGAAAGTCTCATCGTAGTCAATTCCTTAAATTTTTTGGAAACCTTTTGCGACAAGTCGTGCTTTATAGACGGTCACATTACCATCAGCGTCTGTTTTCTTCTTGAAAATCCATTTATTCTCAACGGCCTTTCGGTCATTGGGAAGTTCCACCAAAGTCCATACTTGGTTTTCATACATGGATTCCATTTCGGATTTCATGGCTTCATGCCATTTGTTGGAATCTGGGCTCATCATTGCTTCATCATACGTCGCAGGGTCATCATTCTCAACAATGGCATTTACGATAAGATCACCGTACCATTCAGGAGTGGCACGTGTTCTTGTCGACCTGCGAGGTTCGGTAGCATCCTCTTTTGGAGTTTCATGATCTGCATCATTAGCTCCCACTTCATTTGGTGAAGTCACCACCGGAATGGTTTCCGGCGCTGCGCCACTCGCCAATTCATGAAGAGGAGGTTCAATAACCTCATCGAGTTCTACCTTCCTACTATTCACACCTTTCGAGAGAAACTCCTTCTCCAAAAAGGATCCGTTCTTAGCAACAAACACTTTGCCTTCGGATCTGTGATAGAAGGTGTACCCAATTGTTTCTTTAGGGTATCCTATGAAGATGCATTTTTCCGCTTTGGGTTCGAGTTTATCAGGCTGAAGTTTCTTCACATAAACATCGCATCCCCAAACTTTTAGAAATGACAGCTTAGGTTTGTTTCCAAACCATAATTCATATGGTGTCGTTTCAACGGATTTAGATGGAGCCCTATTTAAAGTGAAAGCGGCTGTTTCTAGCGCATAACCCCAAAAAGATAGTGGCAGATCGGTAAGAGACATCATAGACCGAACCATATCCAATAAGGTACGGTTACGATGTTCGGATACACCATTTCGTTGTGGCGTTCCAGCGGGAGTGAGTTGTGAAACTATTCCACATTCTCTCATATGTGCGCCAAACTCGTAACTAAGATATTCTCCTCCACGATCATATCGTAGAAATTTAATCTTTCTGTTACGATGATTTTCTACTTCACTCTGAAATTCTTTGAACTTTTCAAACGTTTCAGACTTGTGTTTCATTAAGTAAATATACCCATATCTACTTAAGTCATCAGTGAAAGTAACAAAATAACGATATCCACCGCGCGCCGGCACACTCATAGGTCCACATACATCGGTATGTATGATTTCCAATAAGTCTGTCGCCCGTTCCATTGAACCGGAAAACGGCGTTCTAGTCATCTTGCCCATAAGACATGGCTCGCATGTCTCAAATGATTCATAATCAAGTGATTCCAGAAGTCCATCCAAATGAAGCTTCTTCATGCGTTTAACACCAATATGACCTAAACGGCAATGCCACATGTATGCGGCCATATCATCATTTGACTTAATTCTTTTGGCATTCACGTTATGAATATGTGTTTCATTACTATCAGGATTCAAAAGAAATAAACCTTTCTTCTCATGTGCATGTCCATAAAAGATATTATTCATATAAATCGAACAACCATTGTTCTCAGACTGGAATGAATAATTGTCTCGCATTAAACAAGATCCAGAAATAATGTTCATGCTCAACGCAGGCACCAAATAACATTTATTCAGGTTTAAAACTAATCCAGATGGTAAATGTAGAGGCAGCGTCCCGACGGCGATCACATCAACTTTTGATCCATTGCCGACGCACATCGTGACCTCATCCTTCGCAAGTTGCCGCTTATTCTTTAGCCCCTGTTTCGAGTTACATATGTGAGCAACCGAACCAGTATCAAATACCCAGGTGCTATTGCGACTACTAGTAAGGTACACATCAATAACATGTATATCATATATACCTTTGTTAATCTTCCCGTTCTTCTTATCCGCCAGATACTTTGGGCAGTTGCGCTTCCAGTGCCCCGTTTCCTTGCAGTAGAAGCACTCAGTTTTAGGTTTAGGACCAGCCTTGGGTTTCCTCTCAGAACCGGCAACAGATTTGCCGTCCTTCTTGTTTCTACCCTTGGACTTATTATCCTTTCTACCTTTCTTGAAACTAGTGGTCTTATTGACCATCAACACTTGATGTTCCTTTTTGATCTCCACTTCTGCAATCTTAAGCATTGAGAGAAGCTCGGGGAGAGACTTCCTCATGCCCTGCATGTTGTAGTTCATCACAAAGCCTTTGAAGCTAGGTGGGAGAGATTGGAGAACCCGATGTATTCCCAACTCATTGGGAATCGTTATTCCCAAAGAGATGAGCTTATCGGCGTACCCAGACATTTTGAGTACGTGCTCACTAACGGAGCTGTTCTCTTCCATCATGCAGCTAAAGAACTTTTCTGAAGCATCATAACTCTCTACGGCAGTATGGGAGTCGAAGATCAGTTTCAACTCTCCCATTGTATCATAAGCGTTGCTGTTCTCGAAACGTTTTCGCAGCTCCGGCTCAAGTCCATACAGTATGCCGCAATGAACTAAACTGTGGTCCTCCTTACGAGTCAGAAAAACATTTTTCTCTTCATCGGGAGCATCTTCTGCAGGCGGGTTACCTAGCGGTGCCTCAAGCACATAGCCCTTTTGAGAGGCATTGAGGAGGATCCTCAAGATAAGTGCCCAGTTGGTGAAGTTGCTACCGTTGGTGGCTAGTTTTTCTTTCTCCATGAACGCATTGAAATTTAGAGCAGGTGGTGCCATGATCTACAAATTATTTGCAAAGTGAATTTAGACTAAGTTCATAATAGAATGAGTTCAGGTTAAATCAAATTCTACGTGAACTCCCACTTAAAACAACATCCCTCCTAGTTATCTCAAGTGATTACACGAACCAAATCCACTACACCGCAACCGATCATCACGTGCAACGGTGTAGTTTCAAAGGCGAACATCACCATGTTCATCATATCAACCATATGACTCATGCTTAACCTTTCGGTTCGTGTTCCGAGGCCATGTCTGTACATGCTAGGCTCGCCAAGTAGAACCATAACATTTGCGTGTGTAAAACTGTCTTACACCCGTCGTATGTGAACGTAGAGTCTATCACACCCGATCATCACGAGGTGTCTCAAAACAACGAACTTTCTTGACGGTGCATGTTATGGGAGAACACATTTTTATCTTGATATTTATGTGAGAGGGATCATCTTATAATGCTACCGCGCGATCAAATCTAAGCAGAATAAGATGCATAAAAGGATAAACATCACATGCATATATAATGTGATATGATATGGTCCTTCACGCATTCGATCTCCATCTTGTGCGTCATGGTATGATCTCCATCATTCCACCGGCGTAGCACCAAGGTCCATGGCGCGCCACCTTGGTTGTCTTCCTCCATTACAATATATCACTTGGATATATATATTTGGCACACAGGCCATTTAAATGTAAAGACAACCATATGGCTCCTGCCGGTTGTTTATAATTTACAAAAAGGATCATCGCATACAATTTGTAACATAAACAATTTAACCATATCACATCACATGCCCTGCAAAAACAAGTTAGACGTTTCTAATTTGTCTTGCATATTTTACGTGGTTTAGGGCTTTCTAGGAAGAATCGTTCTTACCTACGAACATGAAACCACAACGGTGATAAAAATATTATTAACAACTATTTGTAAAATAGATCATAACTATAGTGGGAGAAACGTACACCCGCAAAGCCACATATGCCGAAGCATGTCAAGTGTGGGACAAGTCTCGTGAACGCGGTCACGTAAGGTTAGTCTCGGGCAGCTTCAATCCCACTATGCCACTATGATCCAAAATACAAAAGAAATTGCAATAACATGATCATCAACGCCCACATCCACATGTGTTCTAGCCGTGTATACCAACTACGCATAGATATGGCTCTGATACCACTGATGGGTTCATAGCATAGAAAACAAAAAAATTCCTACGCAAGAACACATAAACTAGCCAAGATACTCTACGAGGTGGTAGCAACGGAGACTAACCCTCGACGACCGTAAGCGGGGATTACGTTCCCGCACAAACGTTGACGATGGAGAGTCGATGTAGACGCACGTAGTCGACGTAGTTGTTCACTTGATGTAGTCGACGTAGTGGTTCACTTGACGATCACAAGATCGTGTACACGGCGCCACAAGTGGCAGCGCCCCCGTGCTCGGTCACACGTACAGCTCGACGTCGACTCCTCCACGCCCTCGGTCCAGCGGGGCAGCGGAAGAAGGGATCCGCCGGACACTCCACCACACACTTCTCCAAGTGTATGAACTACGAACTACAATTCCGGCAGAGCTTCGCTAAGCAGAGACGGAAATTGGGCAGCAACTATGCGAGGGGGGGGAGGATCAAGAAGTGTGTCACATAGAGGAGAGGGAGGGGTTTATATAGGGGAGGAGGGGCAGCCCCCAAGGGGTGGCCGGCCAAGGAGGCCCTCCTCCTCTTCATGGTGGTAACCCCCTCTTCATTCCCTTCATGGTGGTAACCCCCTCATCAACATGAGGTAACCCCCATTTTAATTTTGCATGACATTCATGCTAATTAAAATTCACACTTATTGATTTAATAAAACATTTTTATTTCTTTAATATTTGTTAATTCATTCAATTAACAAACATTGACAAATACACCCTTGAGTTATTTCGATATCCCGAAACAGTTTCGGTGCTTTTCTGAAACAACCCTTATGTTGTCCTGTAATTCGATCGGAGTATCGTATCCACTCAAAAACGACGGTGAACCTTAAGTGTGTCACCCTACGGTTCGTGAATAATGTGGACATGATCGAGACTCCTCTCCGATCAATAATCAACAGCGGGATCTGGAAATCCATGATGACTCCCACTTACTCAACGATGAACTAGTGATCGTGTGAACCAGTAACGAACATAGTTAATTCCTTTTGTCTCGCGATATTATTACTTGTCCGAGATCCGATCATTTGGTATCAACCATACCTAGTTCGATCTCGTTCCCGACAAGTCTCTTTACTCGTTCCGTGATAATGCATTCCTGTGACCTAGTCACATGCTTGCAAGCGATTCCAATGCAATATCACCGAGAAGGGCCCAGAGAATATCTTTCCGTCATCCGGATGGACAAATCCCACTCTTGATCCATGAGCCTCAACTAATACTTTCAGAGTACCCAAATCAACCTTTATAATCACCCTATTACGGTGTGACGTTTGATATCATCAAAGTACCCTTCCGGTATCAGTGATTAACATGATCTCATGGTCTAAGGATTAGAACTACTTCGCATGAGTTTGATATAGCAATGAACTTGATGACTTGATCGTATTGCTATTCGTACTATGGGTGTGAGTGTTCATCACATCATTCTTCTAATGATATGACCCCGTTATTAACAACATCCAATGTTCATGATCAGGAAACCTTGATCATCAGTTAATCAACGAGCTAGTATAAAAGAGAGGCTTTACTAGGAACCCTTTTAGTTTATTAATCACACAAGTATTAATGTTTCCGATTAATACAATTCTAGCATGAAAAATAAACATCTATTATGAACACGGAATAATATAATAACAACTTTATTATTGCCTCTCGGGCATATTCCTTTCAATGGGGAGGCGAAGGAGGCCGAGCGACAAAAGCTGAGAGGGGCCGCAATGAGCCCGCTGCCGCGGCGCTGAAGGCCAGGACACCGGCGAGAAGGAGCACAGCCCGCGAGACCCCAACGACGGTAGCGCAGGGCAGCGGTACGACCGGAGAGAGAGCATGGAGAGGGACCTCGATCTCACGAATCAGCCGCTCTCACGAGTCCCGACCATGGGGGCGACGGGCGCGTGCACCACCGCCGCGCTGATCTCCCTCCCCCCCCCCCCCCCCCCCGCTTCCTCGCCGGCCAGATCGAATAAGGAAATTGGTGATAATTTGATATTTCCAATCAAAGTGTGTCGGCGAGCTCCTGGTGTTTCACATTTATTATTCGCTGATGATACTTTGTTATTCTTCAAAGCAACAAATGATCAAGCTATGCATGTTAAGAAAGTTCTAGATATTTATGCTTCTTCCACTGGTCAGCTTATAAGCCCATCCAAATGTTCATTGTTGTTTTGAGTTATACAAGTCTGGCGGACCTTCATCATGGTTTTAATCTTTTCTATCGTCGTCAAGTAGACAGAACGATCTACCTCTTTATTATTCACCAGCTTGATTATCTCCAGACAATCCACTTCAATGAGCAAGGGATGGTTGCACCAATGCAAGGATAAGGACTTTTACTAGTCATATAAAAAGACGTCGGAACATTAGTAGTTATTTTATGGCAAACAATGCTTAAATATTCTTACTGCAATGTGGCCCGCCTCTGGTCTGTAGGGTTTAGCGACACATGTAGTAGAGATTGTGATACCTGATGTTTTGAGTAATACAAGTTCTGTCTCGCAAAAAAAAAGGGGGGGGGGGGGGGGGGGGGGGGGGGGTCCAACGCTCTTGCTTGTGCTGTTGTCGGGTTGACAGCTCCTGTAACGGAGTGAATATGTTCCTTCAAATGTACTAATTAATACAGCAAAAGAGCAACAAAAAAAACCTTGATTTAGTTTTTTTAGGGAAACTTATTAGTGTTTTCTTGCCAGTTGTCATGGAACAGTGCGTTTGCAATTGCAAGTGGATTGTAAACTTTGTGATATATCATATATCCAGAAATCCGGAATCTTTGTGCACATTTACAACTACCGCTTATAAAGATACTACTCTTTATACACTTGTAATGCGCGTCTCAACATCAAAGAATAGTTCAACAGAGGACTACCGAATGAGAGAATTGGACGTAGTAAGATACTTGAACACCTAAGCAAGCCTAAATTTTGCCATTAACAGAATCAGATTGTTCTTTGTGTGTGCTGTTGACAGGTTAACAGCTGCTGGTAACGGAATGAAACTACTATTGCTTCAAATGTAATTAATACAGCAAAAGAGAACGAAAAAGGTGATTTTGTTTTTTAGGGAAACCTACTTATATTCTCTGTTTTTATTTACCCTGGGCTTTGGGTTTAGTCAAAGTTAATATTTATAAATTTTAACCAAATATGCAGGCAAAAATACCAATATTTATACTTCCAAATTTATGTAATATGAAAATACATTTTATGATTCTAATAAAAGTAATATGATATTTTGGATGTTGATACTTTTTCTACACATTTGGCCAAACTTACAAAGTTTGACTTTGATTATGCCCAGAACACAAGGTATTTGTAAATGGAGGGAGTAGTGTTTTGATTGCCAGTTGTAAACAACGGTTTGCAATAAGTTCAATGTGAACTTCCGTCAATTAAGGGAGATTCAGAAAACCAGTCAACTTTGAGCACATTTACAATCTTCACTTTTAAGATAATAATAATAGCAAGATTCACTCTAAATAATGCAACCATCTTTACTATATAAATCACTACTGCTAACTATCATATTTCAGAGATCCAGAAGTCCTCGAAGCTTTCATCCCCGTCAGAACTCTGAGGAAAGCTCTCCTCTATAGCACGTACAGTTGCACTGTCCCTCTCAGCATCGAACATGACAAAGTCCACAAGAGGAAAATTATAAGCCCAGTGATCATCTCCATTTCCAATCTCGTCATCATCGTACTCCTCCAATCCACCATTATGTTCTGTGTCGACAGGGTGGTTGATCTTTATGTATTGGGCGCTACAAGCTGCGCAGCCACCTACATGTTCCAGAAAGAAGAATTAGCAGAAGAGCTTTTTTTTGCAGGGTGCAGAAGAGCTTTTCACAACAGAGAAGGAACAAATATAGATCACTTCAGATAGTAAATTGAATTATAATTCGATATAACTTGTTCAATGGGGTTAAGCTAGCCAACATGGCTTGACCTGGAGGAGCATGGCAGATAAAACATGGAATAGCTACATGACACCTTTTTATTTATTTTCGTTGCATATGGACCGATAAAACAAAATGGAGTCTGGATCACCAAGACAAATCGAAGGCAGGTGGATGTGGAATTTACTTTGGGAAACCATCAGAAAGAGTAAATTTAGCTTATAGATACTGAGCGTGACTCAACTTGAACTATTTAGAGACGAAAATGGCAGCACTGCAGAGCAAGGAAGACTACATGGAAGGAGCCGACCCATCAATGTGCATTCGGTTTGAAAAATGGTATAAGAACTTACTGTGAAGGTCTCCCTAAAACTGTCTATCCGGATTGTATATTATGAATTTATTATGAGCCAATGTTGCAAAGGCAAGGATCTGACACTATTTTGTGTCTAGATCTCCAGAAACTGCTGGGCGGAACAATTTTTTTGATAGTGTGTATCAATCTTGACCTGTGAAGGAGTATGACTTGTTTTGATACATCTTGATGAAGTTAATAGGTTTCAACAAATTATTTAAGTTCCTACCATTATCAGTGAACTTACAATAGCTGCAGTAGCTTGTATAATATTTAAATTCCTATTTTTATCTGTGAATTTACAGGATTTATTGCTAGAATCTACCTGATGCAAGTCATGACAGAATTAACTAATTGCTAGCAATATAAGCCACATATGCGAATTTTAATTTCCCGTGGAGCTAAGACCTAAGAGCTTATAACAGATTGCATAGTATGTACGACAAGGAGGGTCAGCAATAGTTATGTAATGACTCTAATGCAAACTACAATGTGTCTAAAGCTGCAGCAAGGTATTCCTGTTAGAAATAGAATATGTAAGAAATCAAAATGTTGTAGGATAACAGTGTGCTACATACCAATTCTAGACGGTTTGATTGGGCAGCACAAGACGATATCCTCCTCGAGGAATTCATTGTCGTCACCCATGGGTAGAGTTGCTTCAGCGAAGAAGTAAATGGGAAGCTCACCACCAGTGGCATCCTTTGGCCGTGCCAAGAAGTTGATGTGCCAAAAGGCTTCCGGTCCAAAGAACACATGCAAGCCACAAAACAAATGGAGCTCGTAGTGTTGACCTGTTTGCTGAGCATATCTGCGCAGTGCAGTTTCAGCTAGTTGGCGTGAAGTTTGCTGGGAATCTCTGCATCCTTCAATGCGAGACTTGATTATGGTGGACACCCAGGTCGTCACCAGTGGGGGAGGGAGACAGAGGTCTCCTGGAATTGGC